>JAFIDM010010028.1:6370483-6437376 GCA_023159025.1 Thereuonema tuberculata | reverse complement strand
AGGACTTAATATATATAATTTGTTTTGTTTTTCTAATACGATATTACCACAATTTATAAGTAAATATTTTCAGAAATCATTTATTTGTATTTTTATAGAAATTATCTGCATTTTATTCATTATTAATCGTTAATCGTTATTTATTTTAAATCATTCGTTTTCTGTTTCCTAATTATTGCTGTTCTGTTTATTTTTAAATTCTTTTCCGTTGCAGCCGTTGAATCAGTTAATCAATTTAAATTCATTATGTTTTTATCCAATCATTATGTATATTTTTAATTACTTAGCCAATCAAATCAAACTATGTAAATAACATAAAACCAATATTTATATAAAACATTGATTTTTATATTATTTCAGTTCAGTTCCAGAACTTGACTCGTTTTTTCCATCTCAACGACTCTCCCACAAACACCATAATAATAATATTCTTAATCTTCTTATTTTGAATAAATTAGACTATAGTTATCGTAAAGTTACTTTTCCATTGTGTAAAATTACATAAAATAACAATTTCAATGTAATCAATATAAAATAAATATAACACTCAATTATAATTATAATAATTTTTGTTCTTAAATAAAGCAAAATAATAATCAATTAATAACAATTAATTAATAATAATATTGGAATTGGAGACGGATGGTCTTTCATTCTGATATCTCCTCTTGTCAACGCCACTGATTAAAGAAATTTTAAATGGTTTTATATTACTTTAGAATTAAAATTATTTGGGAAGAAATTTTAAAGCAAGTTGGGAAGTTGTAAAGATACTTATTCTTAAATTCCATTTAAAACAATAAAGCAGTAATCACTGTAAAGAGTTCTTCTTTTTTTTCTTTTGAAGTGACGGGTTGAAGAGATGTTGTATTGGCGTGACCCCTTTGTAGGACCTGTGTGGGTGGAAAGAGGGACTTTGTACCAGTGCCACCTGCAGGGAAAGACTGTAAACGTTGTCGTAAATCTGCAGGCGCAGAGAGAAGGAAGAGGAGATCATTTGCTTTTACACGAAATTGTATCTTGATGATCAGCCACCCTTGACCACCCGCGAACAACCAATACAATAGACACAAGATCTAATAATGACGATCTGTTACAAAAACACTGAAGAGATCGAAATGTAATGGAAATGAGATGTAAAAGTTCATAAATATCTTACCAATAAGTACATCATTACGCAGGCAGTCATGAAGAGCATGTCTATTCAGTAGGAGTAGTGCCTTACATTGGACCTTCTTTCAAATTTAAAAAAAACAATAGCCTACTATCCTATGAATATGAGCCTCATGCAGTCACTCCGTGTATTTTTGCTCCAAAAAGCTTCTGAGTCTCTTTTTGAAACTTGTCTGAATAATTAAAGACGAGAGACTACTCTACTTTTTTGTGATTTTTTTCTATTTGGGTTTCATTCAGGATACGAAGATAACAAAAATTAAAAATAAAGCCCAGAAAAAAAAAAACCAAAGGAATTTAAGGAGTTCTTTGAAGAATTTCTTGTTTGTTTCTAAGATGAAAGAGATCTTCCTAATAAATAAAATGAAAACAAATGAAACTTTTACAAGCAGTTTGTTAAAAAATGCAAAAAAGAAAATATACAAGAACCTAAACAAAAAATCTAGCAAAAAAAAATATATTTGGACACGAATTTGTGAATATTAATATGGATCTCCAATATTTATATCAAAGATATTGATAGTAAATTTGAAACATTTCTATGTGAGTTGTTGTTGTTTGGTGATAATGTTATTTTTCGGAGACTTCTGTTTAAGTATTAATCGCCCATTACAGGTTCAATTTCTATCAAAATCGTCGGGGAGGGGGTGATCGTATTCGGAAATTATTTATCTTTCATTTTTCACATTATTATGAGAAAAGGTTTTAGTTATAACCAGGGCCCGGATTTTGATGACCTAAAAATGTTTAAAAAAATGACCTATAAAATGACTGCAAATATCCCATAAATTGACCCGAAAACTTAAAAAAATGACCTAAAAATTTGAATGAAACTGACATAATTTTATCACAAAAAAGATGCAAACATACTACGTAATTGTATGTTGAAATGATTTTAATAGGTACCTAATATAATTTAATTACTATTTGACAAATACGAATTATTTGCTCACAAAGACTGATTTAGTTGCAAGCGCAGGTGTGTCTCCTGGAATGTGGAAATTCCAAGAAATAAGGGTTGAACAAAGTTGTGAAGATTCTCGTCTTCGTATTGATCCTCACTTTCAGTTCCGTTAATATCCAGTACAATACGCAAAAAATGCATTGTAAACCATTAAGAATGCGAGAAAATGACTCAAAACGTATAAAATATTCTAATAAATTCCATAAAAATGACATAATAATGACGTGAAAAGCCCATTATTCACAGGGGGGGGGGGGGCAAATCGAAAATATTATGAACCTATTTGAGGGGTCAGTGTCGTTTTTCCATTTTCAGTGCAAATACACAGATTCGTTTCTTGTTTATAACAGAGGATTTGATGATATAAAATACAATATTATGTACCTATTTTTCTTAAATATAATAATAACTATGTTATATTTTAACCATAACGATATATAAAACTGATTTGCTGTTTAAGAACTGTTTTATTTATACTGTTTCTAATTTATTTAAATTATGAAAAATCCTAATTGTACATAAAATATATTAATTTAAGTAACAAATACATACACTTCACGGTAATAATGTTTTGATGGTATTATTATTATTATTATTACGATTACTAGAGGGGGGGGGGGGGGCAATAACTAACAGTAATAGGGGACATAAGAATTTTAGAAAGGCTTAGGTATGGCATAGCACAAAAAAAGGTTGGGAAACACTGGTCTACATCTACTCTAAAATTTCAGCATCCTAAGATATAACGGTTTACTTTCATCACATACGGACGACATTAAAGAAGCGTTTAATTTTAGAATTAAATTCTTTCTAAAATTAAACGCTTCTTTTGTCGTCGATATAAATTAAAGGATGACGGAGGGTTACAAAATTTAGACAAAATACTTCACACTCTTACCTAACTGTATTTACTTCGCGGATATAAATAAGTGATTGTGCTTTACTGTAATAGTTTCAAATATTTTATGCAAATACACTGTTTATTACTTACTTCTCATCATTTAAGTTTTAATAAAAAATTATAGAATAGTGTTTGTAAATTATATTTCAAAATCAAGTCAACTTACTTTAAAAAAAGATGCCTTCGATTCGAGTAAATTTAATAAATTTTCAATTTTGATTTGATTGCAAACATTACAGTCATACAGTCAAGAGGATATTACATCGTAATAAAGTAAATATAATTGATAATCGAAAATATGATGCGGATTTTAAGCAAATATTATGAATGGTTATGTTCAGTATAAAAGTATTATAATAGTCTATAATAGTATAGGATCTAACATAATGCTTTTTTTTTTCGTTAAATTAAAAATTTGTTAAATTTTAATGAAACAAGAAGTTCCTTATAAAAATTAAATCTACTTTCATTATTATCATTATTTGCTTTATGTTTCTTACGTTTCTGCTTTTAAAGTCGAGAAAACAAAGAATAAATGCCCTTGTATTTGTAAATTGTTGCAACTGCCAAAAATACTGATTTATTTTTTATTTTTTTTTGCTTGATAATTTAATTATTCAGCATTACTTACTTTCTTGTGACTTTTTTATTTATTATTTCAGCCTGACTTACGATTAATTCGTGTTAGTCACATCAAAGCACTCGCAGTTAGTGGATTACTAAAAGAATTAATACGCATTAATACGAAATCAATAGAAATTATTTTAGCTTCGAATGATTTCCTATTTTTATCAACTCGACAGAGACCTATAAGGAATTCTATTCAGTTACAAAAATTTACGATTGTCCATAATTAAGACAACTAAGTTCCATTTAATGCTTCAAAAGTTATTCAGAAAAATACTTGCACTGACGCATGCGCACAGACTGACTGATTTCCTGTGCTTCATTTCCTCAGGAAAGTAGGATAAAAGTGAAATAATATATTTGAATACAACAGTAATAGATTTTATAAGAGAAATTATAATAATTTTTATTTGTTTCTTTCGAGTTGTATCCGACAACGGTCAAAGATGCAAGTCTCTCGTTCTACATGTTTCCATGTAATAAAACTGATTGCGCTGCCAATGATATAATGATACAAAATATATCAAACGTATAATATTGTACAGAACAGTATTTTCACAGCTATAATAAACAGATATGTTACAGACATAGGGTCTGTACTCTTTATTGTTATACCGTACATTACTATTAATAGTCTATCTTTACTACAAAAATACTTTATGATAGTTCGATTCTTATCCCTATTCGAGCTCATCAGATCACCATTATCTGCTGTCTCTGATCTCGTGTGAGTTTATCGTTTCAAATACAGGGCATCCTTCTCAATTTTCTGCACACTTTGCAGTACAGTACCGTATTCTATTTTTTTCAGTTGTCAGTATTGCTGCACTTATTTAAATCGTGTGTATATACTGTATTATGTACTGTGCATGTACTAAACGGTATTTTCAATAACAATTATATATTTGTAGTAGTTTTACATGTTACATATTATAAAAGTTAATTCACATATTTATGACTTAGTATTGTACTTCGTATTAAACGACTTCTCATATACAATTTTTGAATTACGACCAAATCGAATTATGACTTATTGGTTAGAAGTAACTCCTTCGTAGGTCGAGGTATGTAGCCAAGTGGTCTATCTAGCCCTCGGGTATCGTATTTCTTTCCCGGTGGTTAAAGACGAGCGGGCGTTGGGTCAACCCACCAACCTCAACTTGGTCGCGAAACACTGGGAGTCTTACCTCCTGCAACAACTGCAAAGAATTATAATGGGATATTTTAACTTAAGTCGAGATGTATAAATTTCTCAACAGATCCAAGACATTGCACAGCACAGTGCAAATACACCAATTTGCTCTGTTATACACAGTAAACATGCAGTTAATTACAAGATGGCATCACCAACAAATCTTCTGCAATATTCTGTAAATTCCTGAATGTTTTAGATTTTTGAAGTCCGAGCAAAAATTAAAAATAATAAAGCAATTCTAAGTTTAATAAAAGCAAAAAGTATGGAACTTTGGAATAGTGAAATTTATTAATAAAATCTGCAGCCAAAGTAATGGAAAAGCTCATGAAAAAAATTTTTATATAACTTTTCGCTTTCTAAAAATTTCTGTTCATCGGAAAGTTTAGATATAACTTAAAACAAAGCAAGTAGAAAAATTTTTTAACGTGCTGTTAGAATAATTAAAAATTGCTCACTATTGAAAACACATTTCCAATAAGTAAAAATTAATTAAAACTTCACAACGTTTCAAACCCTCACCTTTCTTTAGGGTTCTTTTTCAAGGGTCTCATCCCCTATTTTAAAAAGATCCTCCATAGTTGGTTTCGTTAAAAGTTCTCGTTAACGAATCCAAACAATGGAGGATCTTTTTAAAATAGGGGATGAGACACTTGAAAAAGAACCCTAAAGAAAGGGGAGGGTTTGAAACGTTGTGAAGTTTTAATTAATTTTTAATTATTGGAAATGTGTTTTTAATAGCGAGCAATTTTTAATTAAAACTAAGCAGTAATTTTGTCACGGATCAACAACGTCAGTAAAAAGAAGAAAGTGAAATAAACAACTTGAACAGATCTGTCAATATATGAAAAGATTATTATATTCGATTAGATCTCTAAACTTTCATGATTTCACCTCGCTACCTTACTGAATTTATCAAGAGAATTTTTTTTTTATTATATAAAGTAATAATCTTTTGTCCATAAATTTGCATCTTAGGCTTCAAGAAGATCCATTCAATGCTACAGAAGTTAGTAAGGACCAGGCAAAAAATAACAACCCCTTACACAGACACGGCATTAATTTATAATCTTTCCTTTCCCTTCCCGAAAAATAGTCTAATGAATATAATATATTCTAAGAACGTTTTCTTTTCTTATACAATGTTTCAATCCAATACAATTTTGGATCTTCCTCCGGTTAATCGAGAATGGATTTTATTCAAATCCAAACCTTCCTATTAAACATTTTTTGAAAGATATCCAATAATAATAGAATATCATTACTTTGTGAATCTCATCAATCGCTCAGTCTGTGTGTGTGTCCATCGCCTTCCCATTATTAGAAATAACTTTTGAACCGCTAGACGGATTTTCTTAAAACTTGAAATGCATATTAAACTGAAAGAATCAATCATATCTTTTATAGTTGGAATTTTTGTTGTTGCTGGATCTTTGTCGACAAATCAGCTCATGAATGTGACAAAAAAATTCCCATTGAAAAAACATTAGAATCAAAACAATGCCTAACAATGGATATTAATCGTTCAATTGTAATCCATTAATTCCACATGTTGTGATGTGATGTAGTGAATGTGGGTGGCAGAAAAGCCAAGCAGTGTGACCGGAGATCTATTGTACTATCCTACGGAAATAAGGAAAGATGGAGGGAAAGATTGAGAAAGTATGGTGGGAGAAGTGCAGAGGAAACGGGAGAATCCCGAGAAAACCTGCCCAGCGCGGATCGTCCACCATCACGAAACCCACATGAGAACCGAACCCCGGTACTCAGAGTCAGAGACCGATGTCATAGCGACAACGCCAACCGCGCGGCCTTTATGATAACGACTAAAATTAATCGTTTTACGCAGCTTTAATAAATAATGCAGATTTAATAAATTTCTTCAATAAATGGAACTATTCTATTACTGATATTCAGCCGATATCTTAATTTATAAGTAAACGTAAAAATAGAATAAAAAAATTTTAAGGACAACATGTTAAAGAAAGCTGACTAAGTTCTTTCACAAGTTCTTGTTTGTTTTTTCATCAATTTTGTAATTATTACAATAAGAAAAGGAGAAAAGAATGAATTGATGGTAATAGTAATTATCTACAGCATTTGTATAGGCTTTTTCTGTAAGCTTTCTTTATTTTGTTTTGTAAACCATCAATCAAATGCAAGCGTCATACCTTTCAACACTTGGGTCTTTTTCTTTTAATCATCTCTGACTCTGGAATTTGATACCATTTGTTTTTTCATTGGACAAATACTGAAGGAATTTGACACGTGACATTGAATTGAAGAGGAAATAAAGTAAACAAGAATTGTAATAGAGAAGAAACTGAAATTGCATTTAAAAGGACTTTAAGCCACTTATTTCGGGTGAAGAAGATATAGGCTCCCGAGGTTCTTAGCCATCGAGATCAAGTTGAGGCCAAACCGATGCTCGCCCACCTTTAAACGCTGAAAAGAATCTAAGAGTAGGAGAGAAATCAACGCTCTTCTGAGAATCAAACCCGGATCTACGACAAGCGTCTGTATCACTGGATTATTGTTTCAGAAAATAGAATCAAAAGTCTTTTAGTTTCAGTTCAGCTTCATTTTTATTAACCTCGGATTTTGTAAACGGGAAGTACGAAGTAGGAGCTTAATTACGGTGCTTAAGTTTTGTGATTGGACTCTTCTGGAATATTGTTTTAAGCAGCTCTGATTTGTGAAATAGAAGCCTCGACTCATTTTTCGTTATCAGACAAATCATTCATGATTTTAAGGATCTACATCAGATCTGAAAGCGTTCTAAAATTTTGTTAATTGATCTTTATGTATAATGCATCTTAAGATTCTTTTGTAAGTGTTAGACCAAAACAAAATCGTTTTGGTGGCCTGTTTTTTTTAAAGCCTATTAAAACTTGTTTTTTTTTATTTGTATTATTTATTTTTTATTTATGTTTTTATTTTATTTTCTTTTTATACTTTATGAAAATAATACAAAAGAGATGCCTTCGTTTATTTCTAAATTATATCCGATGATTACAAACAGTAGAAATTTTCCATTTTATTACAAAGCTAATTAAACCTGATTGATTTATTTCAATCCGATTAATTTTAATTAATTAAAATTAATTTAATTTTACATTAAAGCTCGTGTACATATTAATAGGATTAAGAAACGATTAAAAAGAATAAAATTCATATTATTGAATATGTGTAATGAAAATAGACAATTTATTAAATGCGTGAAGTAAAAATATCAATATTAATTTAATAATGAAATACGAATATTACGATAGATTATTTATATGTTACATTTGCAAGTTGTAATTTTATTGTTATCTAAAATTATTGTTACATTTAATGTATAGAATGAAAAATGTACATTTTGTGCACAGTTATAAAAAAAAAAAGAAAAAGAAAAGAAATTTATGATGTAGCCCTTAAAATTTATATTTATAAAATTCATAAAGTGAACAATAAGGAAAAATTACTTAAATTCGTATGATGTGCAGCGAAAAGATTAGAATTCGTAATATGTGTTGAAACTAATTGAAGTTTCCTTCCGAAATCTATGTATTTACTAGCCATCTATCCTCGCTTCGCTCCGGAAGCCTTGCCTATGAAACCTAAAAAAAACGCTTTATTTGCTTAACAAATTAATATTGAGATCGGAGAATATACGACGTCCCAGCCCTTTGTCGTCTTCTCCAAACCCCTATCACTTAAAACATTCCGCAGTTGGATAAAAAAAAATCACGCGATCATTAGAAGTGAATGTTATATTCTAAATTTAAGTTTAAGTTGTAAACAATATTCAACATATTAATTATCCGTATCGTATATTTATCACAAGTAGACATTGCCTAAGCAGAAAAATAGGCTACATCATTTTCCTTGTCATAGGCTACTTGCATGCAAAATCATATTATTAATAGGCAAAAAACGTACGGATGTTTGTTTGTCATCACAGTGCAGAGAGCGGAGAGAGAATATTTTAAAGACCAGCAGTAGTCCAGTGGTTAGCGTTCCTGACTGTGAGGACAGAGGTCCTCGATTCGAATCCCAGACAAGGCGAAAGAAAAATAATTAGACTTTCTCAGTAAGGGAAAAAGCAAAATAGATCGCAGCAGGGTTTATACATTTTATTCCTTTTAAAACATCTTTTTCAATCTTGTGTTTTTGAGAAATATCATGGCATTTCAAAAATGTGAAATTTGTTTACTTCCGTGAATATTTCATGGGTTGCACCTAGTTTTATTCCGATTCGTTGAGCCGTTAAGGCGTGATTGAATGACATTACACATTTTCACTTTCATATATTAGTTAGGATTAGGATTAGTCTGCTTTCGAAATAGGAAAGCAAAATTGAAGTTGTTTCTGTTTGTTTAACAATGAATAACTTTGAACCGCTCCATGGATCGATCTTCTTCAAACTTGATATGCATATTAAAAGGGCGATGTAACTCTTATATTTAAAATCTTTTCGAAATGAGTCCTCGTAGTAGAGCGATTAAGGTGACAAAATATCCCATAGAAAAGGATACAAAAATTCTAAATAATGCGAAATTGGTTCTTTTCTTTTTCCCAACTCCTTCCCATAATCTAAAATCAGAAAGGCAATCTCTTCTTATGCAGGTGCTGTCTTTCTTTACCTTTATTACTTGTTTCGAAGCACGTTAAGCTTATTTTTAATATTACAGATATAATAATGGGAACAGAAGTATAGATTTTCGTTTTTGACGTTTTCCGTCAAAAAAAAAAAAAAAAGAAGTTTTAAGAAATAACATTTTAGGAAAATAGATTTTAAATTTTTGTATTTATTATAAATAAAAGATAGAAAATGATTATTTTTCTAATGCTAATCCAATTGGATCATTTTTTTAACTTGATAATTTTCTTATTTTATAAACGTGGTTTTCAGCTGATCTTTTTTTATCTGTGGGTGGGGGTGGGGGTTGTTTATTCTGTACAATGGCAGTGATGCGAGAGGCCATGTGTCTAAATCTCTACATCCCTGTTTACCCTTTCGTGGTTTCAACACATTCTGACAAGAAAGAAGAGAAGGAAGACAGGGAAAAAAAATATTCTCTTCAATTTAGAGAAAACCTCTGATTCATGATATTAACATCGTCATAATACTAATATTTAGATTAATTTGTTTTTTAACATCAGTAAAATATATGACATCGATAAGTAAATAACAGGAAATATAAAAGGTAAATATATCAGAAACTACAAAAAATTAACATATAGGGAAATCTATGAGATAGGGAAAGATAGCTAAGTAAATATAAGACTAAAATGTATTTGCGGGTTTATATCAGAAAATATAAAAGATAAATATATGAGATGGATAAATATATATGAGTGAATATATAAAATGGGTAAATATCTATCAGCAAATGTATATAGCTAATATGCGAAATGGTAACCTTTTTCCCTACATTATAAGCATTAAAAATTAGAATATTCTATCGTATTAGAGTTTGAATTGTGATGTTTAGATTTCATATTTGTTTTAATGTTTTATTGTCGATTGTATTTATCCGTTAAGTGTTGTTGAAAATTAATATTGTTGATTTAAATATCGTTGACATTTTAAGGATGAAATAATAAAAGCTAGTCAAAGTATTGTTTAAAAATAATAACGAGAATATAACAAAGAAGATAAATATAGAGGATGATGATGTTATTGTTGTCGGTTGTGATGACAATGGGAATAAAATGTTGAAAAAGGACACAGGAAGAATGGAAGATGTTTCGTTGAATTTAGTAGAATACGAGCAGCTATATAGTAAGAAGCCTAAATGTTTTTCTCATGTAAAGAAGAAGCCATCTTATAAATGCATTCTCCAATTTGTTTATTCATGATGATTGAAGTTTTGAACTTAAGATGAAACGAATCAACGAGAGGATATAATGAAGTCTTGAAATTAGCCTACTTGAATTTCACCGAAAATCATTATTTGTGGATTTAAAGGTAAAAATAGGATTTGATTCTATAAACGGAAGCAAAAGAAATCCAAGAAAGAATACCAAACAAAATGCATCAATATATGAGAAGAAAATTCAAAAGATGCGGAATAGGTTCTATGAAAAGAATAAAATAAAGGAAATTGTTTATCAAACAATGAAGTACTTGGAGATAGACTTTGGATACAAAAATTTTTTGTGAATAACCAACGAATTTTTAGTTGTAGTGAAAAACATAAAAAAGAAATTTCAATAAAAAAATGTGTTCGATTAAAGTGATTGATTCATTGATACATAAAATATATATTAAAGGAATTTATTTCTAAAGTGAACTTTTCAATGAACTGTGGAAATAAATGATGAATTACTTGATTTGAACTTTAATGAATACAATTATTTACAATTAATGTTTTTATTAACACTTCAATTTACATTTAAAAAGTATACTCTATTATAGATATTCAAGAGAACAATGTATACCGGGTATTATGTTTACTTAAGAATTATTTTGTGTGTTCTTCTATTTTTAGTGATAATGATATTCTTAATATAATTAAATAATATATATATATATATCATTGTTTTCAATATTAAGTTGAATATGAACTATTGACACTTAAGCTGATGAGAGATAACATTGTTGAAACAACGTTATCAGGAATCCCGGTAAATATGAAAAGTCTATTCCGATTTCATGGAAGTGTACCAAAACAAAACATATTTTATGCTTAAAAAGTTTCTAAGACCCTTGTCAGTGGATTTGAGATCTCGGGTTTCCATTCCCGACGATAGTCCATTCCATTAGTAGGGGAGACCGGGGCCAAGTGGACCTAGGGGTAGAGTGGACCGTTGACTTTTGTAATTCGTGTAGACGCTAGAATGTGCCAAAAATCGGATAGAACGTTGGTGCCATTGTGGCGCTGCTATCACAAAAGCGTCAGTGAATTCGGCTTATTGATGACAGTGAGGTGATCGATTGTTTTGTTTTTGTCCAGGTAAGTAAATGTTTAGTGTTGTTTTTACTTTAATATTGCCGATCGCTTTAATAAGCGATGCATTGAATAACATAACCGTAATATGCATATTAAAGGCGGAAATCTAAAGATCATTTTAAGCTATAGTATGAATTGAATACTTAAAGTAGTCGATAGTTACAACTGAAGGAAACGCCAAAATGGCGATGGGGCAGAGTGGACCGAACGACACGGGGCACATTGGACCAGTGGTCCACTCTGCCCCTATGTTTTTACAATAAAATATTTTGGCACTATATATTATATTTTTTTCTATATTATATATTTATTAGGCCTATTATATTATATTGTATTATATTATTACATATTATATTTTTTATATATATAATATTTTTATGTAGGCTATTATATATTGTGTGTAGCCTATATTATTAAAAGATATTACACCTTTAGTAATTCCTCTCAGCAAGTACCGTAATAGGGGAAGACTTCGTGCGAAGGCATCTTAATCTTCGAAAATAGCCAATTTACACATTTAACTGTTATTAAATTCTAATTAAAAACTATGCAAACTGTCACGTTGTGGAATTGGCAACATGACACGATTAAAATCTTGGTCACTGAGGGAATATATTTTGATTTTTAATAATTGTATTGTTGTAATTATGTATTTGATAATACCTTAGGTAGTCTATGATAAGTTAAACTTTATTTCATGATATCCTAAATGGCATATTATTTTATATTCAATAAAAATCTTACTTTAAATGTCGTTATTCGTACCCGGACCACTCTACCATTTTTGCTTTGCGAATTAATACCAATTTTATTTATGAATATAATGAAATGAAATCAAGTATTTACATTCTTGAATAGTTCCCGATTCTGACAAAAATAAATGCAATGGAAAGTCTTTTAACAAAAAAAAAATTCAACAAAAAAAAGTGGACCGTTCTGCCCCGGTCTCCCCTACTCTTCCAGAAGGCTCCTAGGGTTCACTCAGCTCTCTATCAAGCTGATATCAAGGGAAATTAGACGAGCGTCGACTCAGTCTTCCAACCTTCACTGTGTCCCATTTGGCTGTATTTTAAGCACTTCCACAATCATTTGAAGTCTTTAATCTTTTAAAATGCTGTTTTAATTTTTAAAATGATCCTACAAAGGTATTTTACCACGACACAATTAAACCGTGTAGAACTTTTTCCTTTGCTAAGAGACAAAACTATTCCATTTTTATTGCAATGGTGAATGAACTTCTTTTTTCTTTCTGAAAGGTCACGTGCTTGTCGTTGTGTGTGTCACGTGCCTTCACTGTTTCTTCAAAAAGAAAAAAAATACAGGGATTGAGGAACCATGAGTTATAAAAAAAAGAGAAGAGGCCAGTTGAGCCCACATGGAGTCATCTGTCATTCAGCAGGACCCAGTGGTTCAGAGAAGAGAGAGATCCGTGTCGGGAAGGAGTGGGTGATGCCTATGCAGAGGAGCCCTTTTTTTTTCTTCTTATTTCTTCTATTTTGTAAACTTCTGTTACTGAATTAAGACAGATAGAAGCTGTTGTCAAACCCACGGCTTCCGCTGTTAGTCTCCGCACGCTCCATTTGTCCGTTGAACGCCCCCACATGGGGGGAGTGGCAGTCGCGGGGGCGGAAGAAACCCAGCAGAGATAGAGGCTGTATTTATTTATTTTTTATATTAATCTTATTGCTTTTTCTTCAAAAATATGGAAACTAAGTAAAAAAAAAAGTAATAAGATTTCTGTAATAATAATAATAATAATAATCTTTCTAGTTAATCCTGAATTAATTTCGAAGTCACTTTCTTTATCTTTGAAACATTAGGATTTCAGATCTTGAGGCACACCAAGACAGCTATTTCGAGCTATCACTAGTTGAACAAAATAAAAATTCATGATAATAATTGTAATACATATTTCCTTTTCTTTCTTCTAATGAAAAAAAGGAACAATCTATTACTTTCTCTTAAATTGGATAAAACTATAACAGATATAAAAAATTTAAAGCAAATAGTTTAGATTTATCCGTCTCAACAATGTGGATTCCACATCACAACTTATCGAAATTAAGGCGGGGAGACTTGAAATATGTCGTCGTTCAAGAAATATATCGATTACAATTAACTTACAACCTAGTAGCACCAGTAGGTAACTTTTTTTTAATTCTTTCAACATTATATTATATTGTGATCTACTCGCCATTTTATTCTAAAGATATTCTATCTAAAACTATCTCATTCTTAATCACAATGGTGCAAGTGTAATTCTGCAAAACAAAAAACAAAAAAGAAAAAAAAAAAAACATACACACAACATACTTGCTGCAGTTAAATACTTTCTAGATAATTTGAGAGAGATACCATTACAGAATTTTTACAATATATTTTTTATTCGCCAATCATCAAATGGAAAACGCAGAGATAGTCTTTCATGTAAAATTCTGATGCCTATTCTGATGTCTAGAACGGATATCAAACACCGCTAAATATAGAAGTTTTTAAATCTAATAAAATCTTTTCATCTTTCTTAAAATAAAATAAAAAAAATGAAAATTAAAGAAAAAAAAAAACTGTCAATTTGCTTACGTTAACATTTTTTTGTCCTTTTGGTCAGGTCCAATCTATATTACTAAAATCTTTTATTTCTCTGTCTGTCTGTCCGGCGCAATTGTTGTGATTTGTGAAAATAGAAATAATTTTTACAAGTTCGCTACGGAAATTGAACAGACGTTAGACGTCTTAACCATTGGACCACGGGGACTACATTCTAAAAAAAATAAAAATATGTCGTAGATGCACTCGCTGGTTCTAAAAGCAGTTGTGGATTGGGAGAATCCACTTTTATCGGGTAGTTCTGAGAAAGCAGTCGCACGTTAGGAGAATCCACTTTTCCCGAGTTGCTAGTATTTACGAAAATGAATAGGCAGCTTCTTTAAACATGTAAATACTCGATGAATTCTCTTCGTAGAACAAATCGGTTTTTTTTGTTATTGTTCTGACTCCTGGTTCCTTATCTATTAAGAGAACAGGTATCGTAATAAAAATGAAACTCATGCAAAATCATACCCTGGAATATTTCAGCTCAGTTGGATGAATAGTTTCAAAGTTACCCTGATTATTATATTTTATCATAAAGGTATTATGACAGTTTTTGCCTTTATCCTCTCGGTCGAAAGATACTAAAATCAATTGACACATCTTCAACGAAAACTTCACAACAAAACTTTTAAAAATCTGTTATAAATTAAGCCTAGGGAATAAATTCAGCAAATATTTGATATCAGAAGAACAATGCATTTGATTCTAATAGTAAAATATTAAACAACGTCCTAATTACTTCACATACTTTTAGTTTTAAAAATATCTAGTGTGGTCGTGAATTTCCCGTACCCTTTTCATGGTAGTCAAATTTTAGAAAATATTTATACATGTGTCCAATCCATCTGTGTGTTCGCCATCATGCTGTACACACCAGCTCATACGCCGCCACGTCCTACTTTGACATTGTTTGGAGCATGTCCGATGTGATGGTTCGAAATGCGTCCTCAACTGCATTGCGCAATTCTTCATTTATAGCATAACGACGTTCAGACACGTAGGCCTTGATGATTCCCCACAATGAATTGTCAGACGTCGTGAGGTCAGGACTTCGTGGTGGCCATTTCAATGGAGCTGGCGATGCTGGAATACTACGACCAATCCAGCGTCCTGGAAAATGTTCATGAAGAAACCAGCGCACAGTAACCCCGTCCTGCTATAGCCATACGCGTTTTAAGATTCCCGCGTCTTCAAGCTGTGGGATTCAAGCTGTTTGAAAAAAGATGTGTAAATAAGTTTCGCCGTTAACATGACCGTCAAAAAAAACATGGTCTAAACAAATGACGTTTACTGGTCACACTGTAAAATAAGATAAAATAATTTCGCCATCAAATAGTCATTTTGATTATCTCGGGAGTTGTAAGAACTGATAAAACGAAACAAAATTCACATATTATTATTATTTAAAAAGAGTCCGATGGTTTAGACTAGAAGATCTAGTTTAATCCTCGGAAGACGTCGGAGGGTTTTCCAAGGTTATTTTATCTCTGGATGGACCCTAGGCAGGGCCGGACTTAAACAGCCTGGGTCCCTAGGCACTTGATATTCTCGCCCCTCCCCCCCATCCCGAAAATCTACAACCAAAAAAAAAAAAAAAAACGGAATCTCCAATTCATCAACCAAAAAAAAAAATAAATGGACAATCCTATTTTAACAATCAATAAAAAAAAAACCAATCCTATTCGGGGGGGGGGGCCCCCTCGGCTGGCTGGGGCCCCTAGGCCCGGGCCTCACAACCCCCTCTGCATTGTGAGATTTTTATATTTCAGATACATTTGATAAGAACGACGTGCAGTAGTCGTAATTAATCATACACCATTTTTATGTTTTTTATATGTTTACAGTAATACAACTTTTATTATTAATTTGTGCGTGTTCACTGTTTTTTTTCTATATATAAGTTCCATCCGCACGTTAAAGAACGTTCACTCAAGTCTTTGTACGTTTCAGAAGGTATAGATAAGTTAAGCTTAAATATTTTAAGTAAAGAAAGTAATATTGGAGAGAAAATCGCCAACCGGACTATAAATATGCCTTCGCACATTGAGCCAACATCAACGGGAATTCTGTACAATTGTTTCATCCTTATTATGGAATCATCAGCAGAATATATTCTTGATGTTTGGCTCGTTGCGCGAAAGCTTTACCCAAAAGCATTCTCGATCCCGGGAATGGGCCGCGAGATAAAAAACAATAAAATAAAAAATGATCCTGAAAGATCCAATATATTAACCCCTTGTCCTCTCACTGAAAGGCACTAAGGAAATTAATTACAAAAAGGCAACATCATAAGTTCAATTGAAAGCAAGTTTAACATCCGTAATCATTGATAAATGGAGAGAAATCGCCAACCGGACTATAAATATGCCTTCGCACATTTGTACAGAATTTCCGTTGATGTTGGCTCAATGTGCGAAGGCATATTTATAGTCCGGTTGGCGATTTTCTCTCCATTTATAAATGATTACGGACGTTAAACTTGCTTTCAAGAAAGTAATATTGTTTGTTGTTAATAGAAAACTATTTCATTTCCGGCTACCACCATCAAATTCAGAATAATGTTCAGTTTTCAGTGAAAATTCATCAGGATACCCTGAGAAGTGATTTCTTTGGTGATGACGTTATCAAGATGGCCGACATAGTCAATTTGTTATGTAAATTACATTGAGAATGAATAATCCTATAGGGTCGTTTAAGATATCATTTGAAAAGTAATAACAAAAACTATAAAAATTGTAATTATGAGAACGCTACCTCAGAAAAGGCAGGTTGAAAATCCCCCGTCCAGATCCCATTAACTTTTGAACTGCTAGACATATCTTCTTGAAACTTTGCGTGCATATTTAAGACAAAGATTTAACTTCTTTAATTTGAAAAAGTTCGGTTCTGTGTAGGTCTTTGTCGAGAAATTAACACGAAGAGGTGATAAAATTCCCATAGAACATTAGAACATGAACTATCTAACAACAGATGATAATCCATTAATTTGTAAGCGTTTTCGTATGACTAATTTTTTTTTTTTTTTTTTTGAGAAAATAGAAAAATTTCTGTGTCTAGATTCAACAGATCGTGTAATTAAAAATAATAGTAGGTTTTTCGTTTTCAAGAACCGTTGGATGGATATTTGGTTGTAGTTATTTTTGTAACTTGGCATGTACATGTAAAGACAAAAAAAAACTAACGTTTATTGATATTTTTTGTTTCTTTGAGAGCTCTTGTACAGAAAAAAGCGCTCGAAAGTTGCAAAAACCACTACAGAAAACATTAGAAAAGAAACAATATTATCTAAGAATGGATATTTATCCGTTTATTAATTATTTTTTGCGCGCTTTTTTTTTTTTTTTTTGTATGAATAAAGTTAATCAGATTTAAGTAGCCTAATTAGATTTATTTTTATTTATTTTTATTTATTTTTTTTTTTCAGAAAAAGGAAAATTTTGTACTTTCTAAATTTATCCAGATGTAATTGAAAACAGACATTTTCGTTTGAGTCACGATTTAAAAATGAAAGAAAAAAGAAAGAACGCCTATTTATAAAAGTTGATCTTAAGTTCTTTGAGAAATTTCTTAATTAAAATATAATTATTATTATTCATAGTGTAATAATATAATTAATTACCTAATATTCTACCTAATATTATATCAGGTAGAAAATGTATAATCTCTATCCGTTAGTGTACCGAGGATAGGTGTTGGCAGGGGTTATAATTTACCCCACCCCCAATCCAAAAAATAGAAAAAATTTAGGATTTCTGCCTTTTTATTATTATTATTATTATTATTGTTGTTGAAAGTTTATTTAAATTTGTTTAAAATCGCTCCCCCCCCCCCCAATCGGAAAAAAAAAGTGTGAATATTTAAAATAAAAAAGTAAAGATACCTGAAACGAAAATATTCTCTGCAACCAATAATTGTAAGATGAAAAGTGAAATATATTTATATATTAAAATTTGCATCATTTTGTGCCTAAAGGAATACAACAGTGAATAAATGATGCAACATTGTTGAAAAACGTTGCATCAAACATATTTTGTTCAAAACAATGAAAAAAAGTAAAAATATTTGTTATTTGAAGATGACGTAGATGAAGTCTAAAAACTTATTTCGTATGGAAGAAATAGATTATGTTCAAGTGTCGATTTTCATAGGAAATGGAATTTCCTATACATATGTAAATGTTTGAAGTAATCCTATTTCTTCCATACGAAATAAGATTTTTAGACTTCATCTACGTCATCTTCAAATATCGTCCAAAGAAATATATAAATAGGAGAAATATAACTGTCTGAATATCGTAACTAAGCATCTAGACATAAGATTTTCCAGAATGAAGACAGGAAATTTATCAGGTTTTGGACGTAACACAGAAGCAAGTTAGAAAGGACTGCAGATACGGAAATAGAAGAATATTCAACTTCATTCACTGAAGGAGATTTAAGGTAACAGATCTATATAACCATGTTTGCTTCAGAAAACATAAATTATTGTAATTATATCGGGTTGTAGCTAATAGTATTATATTAGAATTTACTGGAATTAAATGCAGAGTACTACTAAGGTTTTGAAATAAAAATATTGAGTGGATTTATTTTTTTTTTTTTTTTTTTTATAGATAACAACTATGATGCTGATACAGAAAAACCTGCAATAATGGTTCGGGTTATTTCTATAGTTCCATCAGCTTCATAAAACTTGTCTTAGGATTAAAATATTAAAAGTATCTAAGACCATCATAAGTTCTTCTATAAGAACTAACTTGCTTCACTTCAATAAGTCTTCCATGTATTGCTCCAATACCGTTGGTATCAATTATATTAGGATAATGGCCTTTCACTTGTGTGGAATACTATTTTGGCTGTTCACTTGTGTGAAATATTTTAATTGGCTGTTCACAATATGTAATTTAATATTATCTGGCTTTTCACAATGTGTGACATAATATTATGGCTTTTCACCCGCGTGAAATATTTAAGCTGCACACTGTTGCATATTACGACTCACGTCACAGTTCTATATTACGTCATTCAACATTAACGTAGCTCCTAACATTAATATCTTGAAGTACAGAAATTACTAACAGTTCTCTTTCACCATTATTTAATTCTTCTTTAAGAATTCTATAATCACAACTCGCACCAGTTCACTTCATTAAAGCGCAAAATAATAATTGAATTGTTTCACGCTACTTGCGGAAGATTCTATTATAACAAATCTCACTAATCTGTTCCCTCTACTACACATTAGTAATTTCGACAAATTAAATAAAGCTTCGAATAATTCTTCAAATAAATAATTGAGAAATAATACTTTGTACAATAGCTTTAAATCAAACAGTTAATTGCAATTCTCTTCGCACTTCAAAAGTCTTGTGATTATGTCTTCCCGTAACTTTCTTCACTTTCAGAACTCTGCTTGCAGAATGTAAAATCCAATGCTCAATAGACCCAAAAAGGGAATATTTTGAATAAGATTTCTACTTACATTGAGTTCGTTGATATTAAAATCCTCAGTAGCTCGTAGTCTAACTGCGTAGCACATTTTAAACATCCCGCCAGAACTTTGCTCAATCCTTCGCAACGCCATTTGTTGAAGTCGCTTCTCCATCTGTGACGTTACTGCTTTCCAATGGTGACATAACATGCTTTAGCAAACTCTTTCCATGATGTAATGTAATTATGATGTAATGATTCTCGATCGCTGCGCCTTCTGGCTGTCAATCAACATAACTTCAATTCTCACTAATAATGTTAACTACTGTTCTCTTAATGTCGTCATCTCATCTCAACTCCAAATCGAGGCAGTGTTGCCTTTCTTATTCATTTTCTTCGCTGACGTAATTATTACGTTTCGTTATTCAAATATATTTCATATTAATTTACTTAAATACATTTTAAAGCTTTCAAAAATAATAATATTTATTTATTTCAAATAAATAAAATAAAATCTCCTACAATTATAAATGTTGAAAGTATTTTCATTAAATCAGTACAAGAACTTTAGTATTTCAAGAAGATGGTTAGTTAATGTAAGGATTAAGACTACTTTTGTAATAAAGAAATTCAAACATTAAGATCGAATTGTACGTATTTCCAATTGAATACAATTGATGTTTAAATCAAATGCAGTCTTATCTTATTATTTCAAACTTACAGTCTTCTAATTTTAATTATTTTAATTTCAAGAGGCTGCTCAAAGTAATTCAAGTATTTATTTAGTTGTGTTGAGGTAAACTGGGTACGTAAAATTTATTATTACCATCATTTCTTCGATCACAAAAAGATTTTTATTTTTGTTTTTTGATTGAACGTCCTCCCACCCTAAACTCCTGGAGATGCTTTTATTTTCTATCAAATATCTCCAAATTACAGTTTCGTCAACAAAGAATAAGATAATAAAAAATCAGCGGATAACGAAATTAGCTAATTGATTGCTATCTCTTAGATTATTCGTTTTACAAAAGTTATCATTTCTGTACAGACAAGCGATATCGTATAATCGCGGAATTATGTAAATATTACCTAATGAATAACTATTTTAAAATTACAATTTTTCTTTCAAATGAATTGACGGCCTCTGATGTTGAATATTGTTGTCGTCCATTGATGCCACCATCTTTTCTGCGTTGAACATTTTTCTTTCTATAAAAAAACTAAAACAAAAAAAGATCTTTTTCATGACAATTGCATCTACCAGTTTCCACGAGTCTGTGGTATTACTTTGATGTTTGAAAACCATTTAAATAATGTATTACGGTGGATGTTAGAGTTCGTCCTTTCTTGATCACAACAATCTGTGCATTGAACGCCGCCATTTTTTTATTCAACTGGAACTGCTGAGTTCCAGACACAACTAAGAAATCAAGTCGTTACCATATATGGCAAACAAATATATATTGCTTTGAGCAGCACCAATCTTAGCTCTTTAAATAAAGTCTGGAACATTCTGAATTTCATAACATAAAGTAAATAAGTAGAAATTAAATGCTAAGACAGATCTAGGTAGATTTAAACGCTCGATAATATATTCGTCTTTAAAAAATCTTAATGTTATCATAAAATATTATAAACCTCAATATTCTCTTAATATACTTATTCAGAGAATGAGATTGATAAATTTTGGAATGGAGTAGTTAAATATATAAATTTTTTCTTTATTATTTTACTAAAATTCAAATACATTATATGTATTTCTCATTGATATCATACAGTTTACATAAAAAAAATACTTGAGTAAAATTAGTATAAAAACTTTACAAAATGGCAGGTTTATTTAAATTGATATTTTATACAAAGATATGTTTTATTCTCTATGTACAGTCAAAAAAAGTTATCAAAACGATCTGAGGCTGTAAAAAAAAAAAAGTAATACAAACAAAATATTATAAGTTAAGAGTGTCAAAAAAGAAAATCAACGAAACCACGTTCTTGAATCCCTTGTTCTTTCTTTTTCCTTAAAGGCGGGGCACAGTTCTTTTGCTTGTGAATTCTCATCATAGATGACTTCGTAGCACCGAGTTACTTCCATCACGTAGCGAAAGCGCTTTTCATTATTTTTGTTGTGTTGAATTTCAAGCGTTGCTTTCGTCGGACAGAGAATCGGACAGAGTTATTGGACTTAAACTCTGTGGATTCATTTTGTCTTTGAGTGAAAGCTGAGCGCCTTTGGTTCGTTTCCATTTCATTCGCCGATTCTGGAACCACACTTTGACCTGAAAAGAGATGAAAAGAAGACAATTAGTAATGCAAAGCCCTTAATAAAAATACAGGTATTCAATAATTTTAATTTAAAAATGTCTACAAAAATGAGAAATTGCATTGGTCGTACCATTTCCTGACACCAATGTATTATTTCCAACATCACACTAAATTTAAATGTAAAAAAACTACATTTAATACTAAAAAGCAAATTTTCAAAAAGATTACAACTTTTCTTTATCAAGCCTAAAATAAATTTGTTATTTTGACTACATAAAAGTAAGATTGATATCAACCAAGCGAAGAGTTATAAGTAAAGAAAATCACAGCAATACCTATAAAAGCAAACTCAATTTATAAAAATGATTTACAAAGAATTGCTTACATTGTAACATCCCACACAAGCTTTCCGATGTGTCCATGGGATCCTTAGGCTTACCTTGAAAAAGACTCCAGAAAGGCACCCGAAAGCTCGTGTATGTTACAATGTAAGCAATTGTTTGTAACAAGCCTCTGTTTAATTTTTAGTTTCATTTTTTTTTTTGTTGCGATATCCTTATATTACCTTTTAAATTTGTGCTCCATTGAATTAATTCATTTTTATTTAATTTATTTATTTTGGTATTTTTATTTTACTTGTTCGATTTTTAAGTTGGATTTTTTTTTTTTTTTTTATGTAATTTGATACCATACAAACGAAAAGACTATACGAAAAGACACAAGTGAGACAATGTCTAACAATATATATTAATTCTTTTAGAAAACACTTATTTACACATTTGATCGTTGAAATGTTAATCTGATTAGCTAATCTGATTTTAAATAATGGAAGAAAGTAAGGTGGATTGAATCCGATTTCTTTTTTCAGAAAATGGAAACATTTATATTTCAGCAAAACTAAATATAGTCTTTTCGTTTGTATGGTATTTTGCGACTTTAAAGAAAGAAAAACAAAAGTATTAACAAAAAGAAGTAGAAATTAAAAATTACAGACAATTTTTAAGAAAGAAACTTTTTTCATGAACTATAAGAGATAGATTGGTAATGCGACTGGATAAAATCGAGATCTTTTTAAGACAAACAAAATACTACAAAAATCTTCCGGAAAACTTTTTTGGTTTCCAAGATGTCGCCTTTTAAAGGGTCAAATTTTGACTTTTTCTCAATTTAAACGAAAAGTACAAAAGTTGGAAGAGTACATTATATTGAGAAAAATATATTGGTATTTGAAAGTTCTATCGAACGATTTCATTCCCAAACGTTTCCCAAACGCAAGATACATGCAAAAATGTGTGTGGCGCAACCCCAGGTGTGGGGCGCCAACCCACAATACACCTGAGTTAAGCGGAGAAGGCTATAACGGGCTGAGAAGTCTATTCTCAGATCTCAATATTAATTTGCTAAATAAATAAAGTTTATTTTTTTAATGCTATCTATGCAAGGGTTCCGAAGCGAAGCGACGGTACCCGTTTAGTATTATATAAAAGCGTATTTCTGTCTGTCATTGTCATAAGACTTTACGTTTTCCAATTTTGTGACCAAACTATAAGAGATAGAGTGGTCATGTAAATGGATTAAATGTAGAGCTTTTTAAGAAAAACAAAATGCTACAAAAAATCTTTCGAAAAAAGTTTTTGGTTTCCAAGATGGCGCCTTTTAAAGGGTCAAATTTTGATGTTTTTCTCAATTTCAACGAAAATTATAAAAGTTGGAAGAGAACATTATATTGAGAAAATGTTGGTATTTGAAAGTTCTATCGAACGGTATATCAGTCATTAACAAATGTTTCAGCGTTTGGAAGATACATGCAAAAATGAAGTGTTTTTGAGGCAATCCCCCGTGTGAGTGTCAACGCGCAATACACCTGAGTTAAGCGGAGAAGCCCACAACGAGCTGGAAGTCGTGTCTTCTCCGATCTCTATATTAATTCGCTAAATAAATAAAGGTTTTTTTTTTTTTAATGCAAGGGTTCCGGAGCGAAGCGACGATACCCGTCTAGTATCTTAATATTATCTTAGAAAAATATATTATTAAAATATCTTTACATAATTTTAGATCTATCCAAAGGTGATAGGTTTCATCTAATAAGCAATATTATTAAAATGACTTTTGCTTTTTAAATATTTTATATTTCCTATTTAATAAATACTAGCATTACAATTGGAGTGCAAACTTTCAAATATTCGAATGGTGATGTCTGAAAATATTTATGCAAAGAAACTTTTAGCCTTTTCAAAGATTAGCATTACAAATAAATATAGATTAATGAAATAACTAGATTTGGCAGATCAGCTTTGTTTAGGCCACAACTAGAGGCGAGATATGATGCCTTTAACCGACGAATCGTTGCCTAGGATGCGCCAAGGGAGGCAGTAATACCCGCTGGAACGGACAGAAGGAGAAACAGAAGAAGAAAGAAACATCCATGCCACGACCGGGATTCGAATCCGGGTACCGGCACACTGGCCGCAACGCCAGACCGCCGTTTAGACCGCAGATTATGAAATATGAAAAAAAGAATATGGTCGTTATTTGCCCAATATGAAATTTGCCCAATCTCAAAAGAACTTTCATAAATAACTCCAAATAACACTCGTTGTTTTAAACTAGAATTATTTTGACGTCATTGGTGTGAACTGGGTGATAGCGGAATAGAATAGTTTCAGCAAAGCATTACGGGATCAGCTCTGTGAAATCGATTCTTTACCCTCAAATTACTCTGTGAATTTATGTGTTCCTGAAAACCTCTGAAACTCTGGATGAATCTTCTTGAAACTTGATTTACAAATTTATGCATTCTAGACGATCCTACTTGTATATTTGAAACCTTTTCCCAATGGGTCTTTGTCTAGAAATTAGCACGAGAAGACAACAACAATTCGTTTAGAAAAGGATTAGAAACCAACAATGGATTTTTATACTTTTAGGTAATCCATTGATTAGAGAGTGGTTTGATCTTAATAAAAATAACTCGATTTCGATAATTTATGCAGATAATGCAAATTTTTTATTTACTGCCCGGCCACTTTATTAGGTACATCTACCTAGTAGTGTGTTCGGCCTCCTGTAGCCCTCAAAATAGCCTGGATTCGTTGAGGCATGGATTCCACAAGATGCTGAAAATGTTGTTGAGGTATTGTTTACCATGCAGACATGAGTGTGTCACGCAGTTCCTGATGGAGATGTAGGCCTGGAGCGAACAGCCCAATCCAGCTCATCCCATCAATCGGGCTGAGATCGGGCTGAGATCCGGGGACGAGCAGGCCACTGCAGCAAGGAAAAGTCATCGTCATGTTCCTCAAACCATCCCATAGTAATGCGGGCTTTGTGCATCGGAGCATTATTCTGCTGAAAGGAGCCATCTGCATGAGGATAAACTGTTAACATGTACGGTTGCACTTGGTCAGCTACGATGTTTAGGTACTCAAGCACCCTGAAGTGCCTCGAGAGGTATCAATGGACCCAACGTGTGCCAGGAAAACACCATTACACTGCCCCCACCGCGTTGAAGAATTGTTGTGAGACACAGCATTTGTCCACACAACAGGAGTGTACCTAATTAAGTAGCCAGACAGTGTATATTATTATATTCCCATCCGTATTGATAAATGCTAGTATTAATTACATTAATGGGGATGTTTAAGGTCTCTGGGTTGAGGCTGGAAAAGTCACGTGATGTGTGTGTGTCACTTCTAAAAACATGGCTAAGATTACCAAAGCACCTCCGTATATAAAAGATTTCTCAACTTTAAATATATTAAATTATCGGCATACAATTAAGGAGGCGTATGGAAATAATGTAGATACGTTATTTCTAGATGAAAGGAATAGAACAAATTTCTCTTTAAATATATTTATTCCTTTCATCTAGAAATAACGTATCTACATTATTTCCGCCGCGCTGGTGTGGTCGAGCGGTCTCAGGCGTCGGTCTGTTGTGAGATCAATGTGCCAGCGCCCGGGTTCAAATCCCGGTAGCGAGCATGGATGTTTCAAAAATTTCCTTTCCTGTGTTTGTCAGCCTCTTCTTCACTTTCTCTTCGGTCTGACGTCATTCCTTAATGGCGTCCTGGGGAAGGCCACGGGAAACCACCCCAGTATCTTTCCCTTGTAATTCTAGGGAGTCTGCTAGGGGTTCGCCGTCTTGGGAACACTAGCGCTCCCTGGAGCACGGATGCTTCGGCAACGAAGCTCGCACTTCGGTGCGAACCGACCACACACACATTATTTCCATACGCCTCCTTAATTGTATGCCGATAATTCAATATATTTAAAGTTGAGAAATCTTTTATATACAGAGGTGCTTTGGTAATCTTAGCCATGTTTTTAGAAGTGACACACACACATCACGTGACTTTTCCAGCCTCGACCCATAGACCTTAAACATCCTCATTTTTCTGATATTAATAATACTAATTATTTTTTCTGAGTAAGTCCAAAAAATTGACGAAACGTCATGTGAAAAATAATATTTTTTAATTTGCTAATTTGCAATTTTGATTTTGAAATTGACGTGTAATCGTAATCGTAATTTGAAATTTTATGGAGATATCTAAAAAATATTTCAATTTGATTAATAATACTAGTTAATTCAAATTTACAATTAAATTAAGAATTAAATAACTCTTATTGAGAAGCCAATTACAATAATGGGATTTTTAAAATTAATTAAATTACTAGTTTGAAAACTTTGGGATCCCACAATGATGCTTATTGTTAGCCAGAATAGGAATTATATCAGAATTATTTATACGAGAGAGAGAGAGCAATTCTTATTGCTGTAAGGAACTACTTACACAAATTTTGGAAGCCTATCAAAGATTGATAGGTTTATTTCTAAATTATAAAAACAGATTAAAAAAAAATAACTTTTCAGAAGTACCAGAAATTACGCAGCTGTTGTTTCCTAAAACCCTTACTTTCCTACGCTGCGCTGGTAAATATCCCCCAAAATTCATTTGTTATCATTTTTCTATTTCCATAGGAGAACAATGGCTGATCAGATCACTCAGTATGTGTGTATGTGCGTATATGATTTCGTGTGCGTATATTTGATGGATCTTCTTGAAATTCTGTCTACACATTGATTATAGATGATCTAACTTTTAATCCACTGCCTAATATATTCTAATCGATTCTTAGATAACGCTTTCTTCTATCCATTAGGTAAATACAGGCTTCTGTATAATACTGAATTAAAATTAAGCCTAAACAGGTAAGACCTAACGAATACATGATCCGCAGTCCAGACTCCTTCGAAGAAATTCTGGCACTTTCTCTCGAAAGTTACAGAAATATAAATTCAATAAAACGAATAACAAAATTACATCTGCTTCTTAAGTTTTCTTCAGAATCACTTAAATATCTATATTACAGTAATTGAAATCTCGTATGGAATATTCAAGCTTGTAATTCACAGATAAGTAGCATTTTAACTTTATTTCATTAAAGTAAAAAAATAATTATTAAACTAAATTTAATTTTATTACTAAAGCATTAAAGTGTGTTGTCCTAGGCGGAAGGATTTATTATCTTAAACCGCTTAAAGTAGTTTAACATTTGTTCCGTGTAATCAGAAATTTAAACGAATTAGCCATTGGGTTTATTTACCTGTCTTTCTGTGAGATCCAGGGCTACAGCTATCTCATACCTTCGTAATCTTGTTAAATAATTGTGGTGGGTAAATTCATTCTCTAATTCCCTCAGTTGATGTTTGGTAAATGCTGTTCTTTCTTTCCTAGGTTTAGCACTTAAATCCAGCTTGAAATTGTCTCCTAAAGAATATTAAAAAATAAAATTATTTATTTATTTTATTCATTTATTTTCTTTGCTTTTATAAAAGAACGAATAAAGGAATACAAGTGAAAAAAAAAAACATGAACATAGTTGTTACTTAAAAACTACATATCTAACCAAGCTGAAATTTTAAAGATAAGTATATGCTTTCACAATGGAGATTTGATTTCACACAAGCTCGACCAGGAAGCTACGAATAAATTTTCAAATCTCCTTTTTAAGTGACGTAGGAAATACTATTAAATTATTAATTCGATGTTTACGTACTTGAACAATCAATGTTTCAATAACAGATTATCGGGGAAAAATTTCACAAAATGATACAATAAATATTGAAGAATAATTATTAAGCATGCAAAGAAGTCTCTACTATTACATATGAACATTTTCATCCTCTGTTTGTCCATTTGTTTGTATTAGCATCACGACAAAACAGCTAGACAGATTTTCATTAAATTTGATACAATTTTTACATTTCCTCAAGTAAATAATGAAATAGGAAATTAATGTTTGAATAAAACTAAATGTACAGCCGCAAAATTTATTAACTGCAAAATTTGTGGAGGAGGAACAAACTCGGGCCACCTTAAATTTGAAAGCGCTACGTTATAATATTTAATATTCTTTTTTATTATTATTTATTTTTTATTGTATTTTTAAGTCTCTTTATGCTATGATGTTTTTCGAAACTTCATTTATCTTTATCCTTTATTCTTCAATACTTTTATCAGACTTTTAGCAGAAAATTTTTTATAATGAGTTAAAAAAAGAAATGTTAAATACTGTATAGAAGATTTTTTTTGTCAGACACATAAGAATGTACATATCGCTGAAATCTAAAAAGAAGAAAATGTATTTTCATTCTAATACATTGTGAAGGCACTCTGATGGTTTCGTGAACTTACATCTTCCACTCAGTGATCCTGGCATTTTAATTGAAAGGTCTTAGGTCTTATTAAAAAAAAAAATGGATCATCAATATATATATATATATATATATATATATATATGTATATCAGCAGCTTAAATCATTCTACCCAAATATAAAGCCACCATTTTTTTTTTCATGTCGATGATTTCTTTCTTTGTTTCTTTGTTTTTAATAGAATTTTTTACGTGTGTTATAACATAGGATTCAAAATATACACTTGTACATACAATAGTTAAAAGATAAAAATACATATTTACAAAATTGTGGAGCCTTTCAACCTTCCAGAGGTTCATCTTCATTCACTCAGGTGAAGATGAACCTCTGGAAGGTTTAAAAGGCTCCACAATTTTGTAAATATGTATTTTTATCTTTTAACTATTGTATGTACAAGTGTATGTTTTGAATCATTGTTTCTTTGTTGTTTTAAAGAGTTAATTTTAAATTCTTTAAGCAATTTTAAAGGTTTGTTTTTCCTTACAGGAGAGATTTCTTTCTTAATATTTTTTTCTTTTTAAACCTTCTTAAAGTGAAACGAAAAGTCATATCTTCAGATTCCAATTACAATATTTGCAAAATACAAACAGACAGAATAAAGATGCAAATCAAGTTTCAAAAGATCCATCCAGAAATTCAAAAATCTTTAGAGGTGACACACACACACACAAATTTACAGACTGAGTGAACTAATGAGCCTCCCTTTCTTAGGAAAGTGGGCTAAAACTGAATCTTTTTGAAGAAATTAGGTAAGATTTACCTGAAAGGAATTTTTGTTTAAAGTGTTGAACTTGAATCAAGTATTGCTGTTTACGGACGGGTTATAAGCTAGTAAGTTTAAGAAAAAAGATACTAAAATCAAACACACACACAAAAAAAGAAAGTTGTTGAGCAATTACGAAACCTTGTGACAATTCTCTAGGAATTCTTTAACAAATTGAGATCTTGTTGATGACATATTTACTGACAGGTTTCTGATGGTTTACAACTTTCCATTAATCAGTATTTGTCTGGTTTGAAACGTGTCAGTGCTAATTGTCTGTCAAACTAACATGATGGATGACATTATCAATGACAAATGACCATCGCACTTGATGAAAGATTCCCAACTTGGACACTAGGATCAAAGGAAAAACAGAACTTTCTGGAAGCTAACTTAAGTACACTTAAGTGAAAATCATAATAGAAAACCAATTCTCATTCTGAGATAATAAGTCACATTTAAACAAAAACCTCAAATTCCATTATATTGAAACTTCCTAATGTGATTGATTCATTCTTACTCATTTTTTTATTTTTATTATTATTGTTTCATTTCCCAGATTGCTTTCTGTTTTTTTTTTTTTTTTTAAGTATATTTTCAGTTTGAATAAAAAAGAATTTCCCAAATTATAGTAAATAAACAAGAAAGGCTTAGTAGATTCGAAATATATGTGGGTGTGTACACAATAGAAATATAACAGATACGCATCCATACGAAATAGGGCTACAGAACTTGTATCCGTTCAGCTATCATTGCGCAATAGCACTGAACATTCTAGGACATCAATTCTTTGGAGTCGGGTTGAGGGTGAGTCCAAAATAATCGTGATCATTTTTTAAAGTGGGAATATAAATAGCATCGTACTAATTTTTATGAAAATCCATCCGCCGTTTTAATGTGATGCGATTACAAACTGATAAACATGCAAACGGACAATAAAGGACAAAATATTCAAATGAAAGTATTTATTACATGTAGCTAAAAATGAATTAATATGTAATTTAGGACAGTTTCGTATTTGTGGTTCGATCATTCAAAAAGTGTGCATAGATGTCCAAAGAGTCCGCGAAAAGAATTTTGTAATGGCTTCTTTAGTGTGTTTTATTATTAATTGGATAATAAGAAACCATCATTTTCTTTAGTTGGTTGGTTGGGTTGGCAATAAAAGTTTCGTGTCGGAAGGGTCTGTTGGGTGAAAAAAAGCAGGTTTTTTTCTACTGGTTCAGAAAAAAATAATAATAATAATAAGTCAAAGCTGAATCACACCTCAACCCCTTAGACTTCGAAAACCATTGTCCAACACTCACCACACCCGAGACCCACACTTAGCAGCTACGTAAATCATGGGCTTATAAGGAACTCCATGGCAGACATCGCCACAAACTCAGCCAGCCACATGTCGACATGGAAGCGTCGAACAGATGGCTGACAAGTGGTGAGCTGTTTGGGAAGACCAAAGGGTTCATGATCGCGATTCAGGAACAAGTCGTCCCCACACACAAGTACAAGAAACATATTCTACATGACTCAAACACGCATGACGACACATGCAGGAAGTGCTACACAACACATGAGATGATCGACCACATAATATTAGGCTCCGAAACAGACTACCTCCACCGACACAATCAGGTAGCGTCGATCGTTCATCAATAGCTAGCACACAAACACTCTTATTAAGAACACGGTCCCGTACTACAAGTACACACCACAAAGCGTATTAGAGTCACATAAGCTATATTGGGACCGCCCCATTCACACAGATAAAACCATACATCACAACAGACCTGACATCACACACTTGTTGATAAGGTCAACAAACAGACCTTTCTCATTGATATTGCAGTGCCTATCAGCAAGAACATGCAGAAAACTCACGCAGACAAGATAAGTATATACACCGATCTAGCACACGAGCTCCAGAAGGCTGATAAATCCTAAACAGGAGGAAACGGCCTCCCAGTCTCTTCCCGGTGACCGCTCAAGGTGCGAAATCTTTTTGGTTCATTTGTGCGGAAGCGCAGTTATCATTTTGTTAAATTATTAGGCACGTAAAATTTGTTATTATTTTTTGTCGCTTCAATAAAATTTTGTAATGTGTAAAACACGTGTAAAACCTTTGAATGCAAAGATTTAAACTGAAGTAAGTTACTGGACTACGAAAATTTTAATGAAATATTCAATCGAAAAGAGATTTACTAAAAAATTAGCTCTTTTTGTTGATGAATATGCCGATAAAGAGCACCAGCACTTATTTCTAAAATCTGTAATATGTAAAGCGTAATTTGATACATCAGGAGCCAATTCTCAATATATTGAACATAATACAATATAGGAGTATCGGCATCTGATTTTTGTACAACAAAAAAATCCATATCTAAATACATACATTTTATTATTGTATACACCAGTAGTATTTAATCTTTTATGAGCGCAACATTTCCAACAAGTAAATTGATCTATATTTCATACATTTATTTGAAAGAGAAATGTACTAGCATTTACGAAAGGGTTGGCAACGCTCGCTCCTGAGCTGTAATTGGTTCTTTGAGGGAAATTATGTAGCTTATTTGAACAGCTCTGCTTTTTTTAAAAGTATTGATAAAAAAATTGCTCTTAATACTCCATTAATAAATCATCAGAATTAATTCCATGCTATTTCATAACGATACTTATGAAATGAATAGCTTGTTTAATTCTAGGCTAGGTGTAGATAAACTTACATTATATTTCTCACTACCTTTATATGATAACATAATGTGTGAATGTCGGGAATCGATTTAAGAAGATATATTATCCTATCTCAAAGATGATCTTACGGAAGCATGTAAGGATACCATTTGGAACACTAATGTTTTATGGAATATGATTGAAAAACCATGATCACAATTGTAACAATAAAATAGGATTTTAATGTTTTTTTAACTTTAATAAAATAACATTAAAATCCTATTTTAATGAGGAAAATTCAAGTTCTACTGCTTAGATTAATTAGAATAGATTAATTGAAAGTGGGTGGCATGACTACCGAGCATGTCGACTTGAAAGATCTATTGTGTTATCCCACGGAAAGAAGGACAGACGGAGAGAAAGACTGAGAAAAGATGGTGTGAGAAATGCAGGGAAACGTGAGAACCCCGTGAAAACCTGCCCAGCGCGGATCGCCACCATCAACGAAACCCACCTGAGAACCGAACCCGGGACTCAGAGGTGAGAGATCAGTGTCTTAGCGACATCGCCAACCGCGCGGCCAGTTCTAGTGCTTAGCGCTATTTGAGATTCAAATGCATAAAACTATATTCAACAAAAGGATAGGAAGAACGTAAAGCCTAATTTCCTTAAAAAGTTAGGTCTTAAAACTTCCGTTTTTTTAAGTTGTGAAACGAACAAAAACCAAATGCTTAAATTTACATTCAAATTACATCTACTGAATTCAAACAATATACATTTTTCATTTTCTGTAAAAAGTGAATTAAATCCACATTATTTACAATAGTTTTCTAAACGGGATTAATATCAAACCAGACTCAATAAATTAGCTAACAGGATTAATATGTTTTAGATAATGAGGTATTAATAGAAATAAGATTGAAATCCATTGGTTAGATTCTTTTCCATGGGAATTTTTCTCGTCTTTTCGCGCTGATTTCACGAGAAGAACCCTTGAGGAAAAGATCTCAAATAGAAAAAATAGATGGTTCTTAGTCCACGAATGTACATACCATGATTCAAGAAGATCCAACCAGTGATTCATAATTATTAGGGGGAAAGACACAGACGGATTTTAATTTTATATATTGAGAGAGTATGCTAAAAATTGATGTTTTCTCTAGGTTTTAAATAAAAAATTCAGTTAAAAACAGGCTCACGATACCTGCAGAATAGACTCATAATTTTCGTGGATGCTAACAACGTACAAATCAAGACAAGAGGAAAAGTGACACCGACATTCATCAAATGACTGTGTTACTTCCCCTAATAATTTTTGAATTGCTCGATGGATCTTCTCGTAAGTTGGTATGCACATTCCAGGACTAGGGACGATCTAACTCTTATATTTTAAATATATAAGAAATATATTTTGGGTCCTTAGCCAAAACTGAGCACGTGGAGACATTAAAAATTCCCTTAGAAAAGCATTGGAATCTAAACAATGTATTACTTCTGTTATTATATCATTGTTTTAAACAGTGAATATTAAATCCTTTTGCTAATCCATTGCGCGTGATTTGATACGATTAAAATTAATCCAATTTAGACAATTAAAGTAAATAATATTGAATTAATTTATTTGTTCAGAAAATGAAAAATTATATTCAGTAGGGATTAGAATTGAAATAGAAATAAGGTTTGTTTGTTTGTTTTTTTTCTTTTTGTCGTTTTTCCCCACTTTACAAAAAAAAAAAAAAAAAAAAAAAAAAAAAAAAACAATGAACTTTTAAGAAATAGCATTTTAAGGAAAGAATACCTTTAAGTTTTTTCGAACTTCTATTAAATTCTAATATCGATAAACCACGAACGCTAGAAATTTTCTGAAAACATATGAATGTAAAACCAATGTTTCAATTCTAATTTGTTTTGCAGTTTTTATCATCTTCTTACGTCTCGACAAAGATCCACAATAGAAAAATTTCAAACTATAAAAGCTAAAACGTCTTTTGCTTTTAAATAAAGATGTCAAGAAGATTCATCCAATGGTTCTAAAGTTGTTAGATGGGAGGGCACAAAAATAAGAGAGATTGTTTGATGACCTTCACTTAACATTTGGAAACCTGGATAAAAATGGAATTGACAGGATATATAGAAAACAAAATGGAGGATCGTAGGAGGTCTATTTATCAAAAAGTGGATTCCGAGGAATGAGAAGAGACTAAGAAAACGTTCACAAGATAAATAGAAAGAAAAAAAAATGCCGAATCTTTCAGAAAGCATTGGATGAACTCGGAAAGTCATAATAGAGAATCAGATGAAAATGATGAAAATCTCTATGTGTAATTATTGATTAATTTTAAAAGTAGACTGAAGGAGCCTGTTTCAATTCCCGGCGTAGGTCGAGGATTTTTCTCTGTAGGAAACCTGTGTAAAAGGAGAATCGGGTTTGCTTTCACTGAAGAACGTGTCGGACTGAAAATCTAACCTTAACTCTATCCCTAATGGTCACAGAACTTTCATTCCTCGAAAATCACAGAATCAAAATTTTAAATTATTATGAAAAGTAATCTTTTATACTTAATTTCAACTCAAATTTTAATTTAATGTTTAATTAACAAGATAGCTCTGAAATACTACTTGGATTTTTATCTCTATTGTTAAGAATCGGGGTTTTTTTTAAACCCCAAATTAATGAAATTTCTAATTAATTGGAGGTGTTCAATTTTAAATAAGACATAGAGATCTATAAAACTTAAGGAATTTCTCATCATTATCATGTTGAAGGTCGAAAGAACTTGACGACTACTTTCCACAAAATGTTATTCCTGTAGAATTATTATTATTATTTTTCAAGTTGTGAAAAAAGCCCCAAACAATGAAAGATACATTGAATTTGTATTGTTTGAATTCATATTATAATTTGAATATTAAGTTACAATATGTACTGAATCCAAACAGTACAATTTTTCAATTATTTAAAAAAATAAAAAAAAAATAATTAAAATCCACTTTACTTACTTAATCTGCCTAAATCGGATTAAGTTTAATTATATCAAACCACGGATTTAAACCATTTAAACTAAAATGAGATTAAGTTCATTGTTTAAGATAATGAAATATTAACAGAAATAGGATAGACTGTTTGATTCCAAAGCTTTTCTAAGGAAAATATTTATCGTCTTTTCGTCAAGGACTCATTTGAAAAAGATTTTAAAATAAAATATTACTAATCCTGAAGCATAGATTCTAAGTTTCATCCATCGCGTCAAAAGTTTAAAAGTTAATAAAAAGAGAAAACAAGGGATTTGATAAACGTCATTTTCCTACGCTAAAAAATAAGAATAAGGAAGTAGCACGTGTTTAAACATGTCATGTAAATTGTAAGAGTTAAATTATCAATTTATGTTAGGATATAATATCTACACACAAAAATCCTGAAAATATTATTAACAATATAGAATGTTTAAACTTAATTGATTTCAAAAATATAGAGAAAGAATGAGCTGACCCTGTCTTACCAATCTTCATAAGGATACAATGCGTAGAGGCACTGATTAAAAATTAGTAACTGTACGAATACAGAGCGTATCAGCAGTTCCTTATAACAGAAATTACACATTAAAAATTCACAACAATATTTCATTAAAAATGATCTTACAAGAGAAGTGCGTGACCTCGAACGCTGAGAACCGCAGAAAATGTGCTTAGAATATAAATAGCTCATTCCAAAAACAGTGGTGTGAGTTATTCTCATGAAAAACTGCACGTCTTACCACGATAGACATTTGAATGTCTAAGAGAATGTCTATTGAAGGTCTAAGAGAGGAACTTTGGTAACGCTATATTTCCCTCTGCTTAAAATAATTACGCTATCTGTAATTATCTATAATTATAAATTTTTGCTACTGACCTGATAGTGTTTTACAGCTATTCAGTCTTCAAAGTGCGGGTCTTCAAAGTGCGCTAGCAGACAACAGGTGAGTTTTCCATGGGAATGACTCACACCACTGTTTTTGGGATGAGCGATTTATATTCTAAGCAGCATTTTGTGCGGTTCTCGAGGTCACGCACATCCCTAGTTAGAATGAATTTCTTGGGTTATTCCATGTCAGAACACCTGATGAGTTCACCACACCATCACAGATTTTCATGAAAACTTATTTGCATGTAAGGGGTCGTAAGATAATGCATTCTGCAAAATATGGGATTTTTAGATTAAATATTTGCCAAGATATGAATTTTTGAAGTTATTACTTTTTTTTAGATACCGCGCTCCATATTGTACGTATTTATCTTGAATACATCATCTCCTAATCAATCAAACGGAACCAAATTTGGTTTCCCAAAGTAATTTTTTTATGCTGAATCCTGAAATACAACGAAATTAGTCTAGGACCAACAGTTTTGTAGTAATGGAAAGCATGTAAGCATTTAGAACAAAATTAAATGGCCATGTGGGATCACGTTTAAAAATTTGAGATTTTACCCCAAGTCTCAAAAAGGTCTGAAGTAACTGAAAAAAAAATAATCAAGATGGTGTTTTGCTCCTGAGCCTGGAAAAAAAATCGCAAAGTTGGTATTCTTATCGAATCACGTAAAGAAATATCCAACAATTATCACTTTGTCGCTGCATTTTATTTAGTAAATTCAAGTTAACCCGTAATTTAGTCATAGCTCTGTAAGCAGTAACTCTCACTTATAGCCAAGAGCAACCCGTATTTTCAAATTGAAAATTCATCCGTTACTACGAAAAGCAGCTTAATAATCCAAAATGTTATTGAAAAAAATACAAGCCTTTTTAAGTAACTTCATTTTCATTTCCTTTAATAAAAGTGTTTTACTTAATTTTTATTGAAAATATTTTAAGTAAAATCTATGTTTTTCTGACAATAAAAAAATAAAATACTAAACTGCTGCTAATATACAGCGAGTTCTGCAAATTTATATATTATTGACTATTAGTGATAAGAGTTATTCAGGAGGAAATATCTGAAGCACTCCATTTTTTCCGCTTTCTTTTCAAAATATTTTCCGAATTTTTGGTTTTGAATCGTATAATTCTGGAAAGGGAGGGAATGACTTTTATTTTCTGTTTAAGAGGATTGGGTATTCCCCACATCTATTTTGTTTGCAAAGGTCTGGTGCAACTCACCATTCTTTGAAGTAGCTCCATGGCATAAGGAGTTGCTCAATGTTCATTTGAAATTCTTTTGTACACCGAATGTCACGGCACGACTTACTCAAGAACTGTTGGATTGAATTTTTTGATGAATTCAAGGAAGAAGAAAAAGAACTCATACTTTTAAGTTCTGGGTTGTCTGATATTTCTGCTGCCAGTTCACTTTGCCACCGCCACCAAAAATTACTACTCTCAAAGTATGACAGTTACAAAGAAATGGTTCATTTAACAAACATAAAAACAACATCAAGAAAGGACTGAGATCAAGTACACTTGCAATAGCAAAAGACCACATTATAGGGTGCGCCATTCACAGCAGTTTGAAGCCTGGTGAGTACTTGTGTGCTTCATGTAGAATAGCTGTAGCAGACTGTAATAAGGAAAATTGTAATTGTCAATTTTTTTGATGGATCTCCTGTACAACTGTCCGATGAATCAGAGGCTGAATTCCTTGTGGACACTGGTGTACTGAATGAAAGCATTACAAAATTGGGCTGTACGCTGGTAAAGGTGCATGCAATAAATAAGAAGAGTGGAGTGTGTATGCAAAAAAAGAAGGCAAAACAAGTAAGTGTAGCAGTAGACAAAAAAAAAAATGCTCAACTACAATTGATATACCAAATACATCACTAATACCATCAACACCTGAAAAAGGATGAGCTGATGATATATCGCTTGTCATCTGATGAGCTACTGGCACAAAGATGAGTGTTATTGGTTCATCTTTGATTGCAAGTCTTAGCACAGATGACTTGCGTATAGGAATATATGTTGCTGTACGATGATCATTAACGAGCGCAGCAATGAGGAAGAAGACGTGTTGGTCAACAGTAATGAATCAACAAATATGCTGGTGTGGCCCTCCCGGATTGACAGGTGCTTCATTCCATTTATTCATGTACTGTGCACATTACCAGCTCCAGATCTGCATGGTCAAAGTGGACTGTAATCAAGTACAACAACAGTATTTTAACAACAATTGCCAATTGCTGGGAAATGTTCAAAGATTGAAAGTGCATCCCAACAGTAAGTGCTTAGGATGCTTTGTGAAGTACTTAGATAGATCTAGTGAATTTAGGAAATTCTTTCTGTATTGAAGTTCTTTTCTTCTAGCAAAAGGTAAAAATATAACTATTTTGCGATTTTTTTTCCAGGCTCAGGAGCAAAACTCCAACTTCATTTTTTTTTTCAGTTACTTCAGACCTTTTTGAGACTTGGGTTAAAATCTCAAATTTTTAAATGTGATTCCACATGTCCATTTAATATTGTTCTAAATACTTACATGCTTTCATAACTATAAAACTGTTAGTCCTAGACTAATTTCGTTGGAATTTTTGGATTCAGCATAAAAAAATACATAAGAAAACCAAATTCGATTCCATTTGATTGATTAGGAGATGAGATATTCAAGAAAATACGTAAAATAAGGGACGCGGAACCTAAAAAAAATTGATAACTTCAAAAATTCATATCTCGGCAAGTATTTAACCTTAAAAATCCCATATTTTGCAGAATGTGTAATGTTATAGGACCCCGTACATGCAAATAAATTTTCATGAAAATCTTGTGATGGTGTGGTGAACTCATGAGGTGATCTGACGTGGAATGACGCTCTTGTGCTCTGAAGGCATTTACGTGAAGCAAAGATAAAAGCAAAAAAAAAAAAATGTAATAAGCGAATATTATCAATAATTTAGAAATCATTTAGTTATGTCATTTTCTAGCAATTTTACTGAGTATGGCGATGTAATGAATAAAGGTGAAATTATGATGTTGATGTATTGTTTTGTTAAGTAAGTAATAATGTTCTCATACAGTAAATGGCCTCTCGTAATAAGAGACTTCATAAACTCGTACCTATTTTCCACTGATAATGGCTTGCTTTAAGACATCGAAACTGTTACTATTTATGTCTTGAACTGCAATGGAAATTTCTGAATAAAAATTATGTCACAGACTTATTTACTTAAAATATAAAATATTATATTTTAATAAGGATAAGATTTGTTTAATTACATATTTTGCTCTTGCTTTTAAGATATACTGTATTATGTTTAAAGCATATAGCGGGGAAAGCTGGAACTAAACGACACTACGAATTAATTGTATACAAACGTGTAGTTAATATTTTGAGATCCTGAGGACTGTATGGATTTAGCGTAAACACAAAGTGCACAGCCTCAAAGTTTGTCATTTCTACTACAAACACATCCAGAATGAGAATCTTAATTAAAGGTAATTATTGTATAGTGACGTAGCTAGTTGTTTTACGTGTAGAGCAAGCGATCAAAATTATTAGTTTAATTATTGACATACATTTTAAAATGGAGAGTAAAACAAGAAATTGTAAGATTAATATAAAATAATTGAATAAAAATAAACTTAATCTGTAATATAAATCAAATATTTCCACGTTAAACTACGAATATATAAAACATCTAAATATTTCTTAAGCTATCAACTGGAAATTTACCTAGGGTGAAAATTTACTTAAATAGCTGATATGGTGTAATAGTGTATAATTGTATTAACTTTTTAAAAAGACAATGTTAATAATTTTCTATAAAATAGTAAAAAAAAAAAAAAAGAAATACTTAATAAAATAGAAAATTATATAGTAGTTTCAGAATGTAAATGGGATATTTTATGAAATTAAAATGTTTTTTAAGAAATTGAGGAAATTCTTTTCTGTTGACTTAGAATGTAGAATATAAATTATAATATTAAAAGAAAATCTACAAATTTTGTTATAGAATTATTTATGGAGAAATATAAAATATTAGGCCTACATAAATAAAATGTTTAGAAACTGAAGAATTATAAAAAAGTTCTTTTTGAGTCGTGTCTGTCTGCCTTTCTAGTAATCTTATTTCAATTTACGAAATACTGTTAAAATGAATCTTTTTATAAGTTTTAATATACTAATAGGCCTATATTAATTTTAGGACTTATGAATTGTGCTATTTAAAAAAAAAAAAACCTTATAAGTAAATAAACAAACAAACAAATAAACAAATAAATAAATGAATAAATAAATAAATAAATAAATAAATAAATAGATAAATAAAATTTCTTATCTCCAGAAATCTGAAGAACAAGACAACAAGCAAATATTTAGAAGGAAATAAGGCCATTAGTAAGGAATTCTAATTTATTATTTTTAATTCAACATTATAAAATATAATGTTGTGTTTTAAATGGAAATGGTCAGATAGAAAGATTATTTACGCAATTAAAAAGTAATTTCTCTAGATTTTTTTTTTTACCATTTCTTGGTATTTAGACAACTGTGATGAATGAAACTAATTGAAATGATAATAAAGGACATGAAAAAGGAAAAAAAAAATGCGGGAAAAAATCAACATTAATTTGACCATTAACTGACTCATACAGTTCTGTGGTTATGTGTGGGTGATTTAAAAGTTAATGGTTTTGGCAGATAGACTATAGGCCTAATTACATTTTCCATTGTGTGGTTGTATGATGAGTATTTTTTTTTCTGGTTCTAGTTCTTACCGTCTTTGGGTCGACTTCCACTGTTGATGAAGTGGTGGTGCGTTGGGCTGACTTCGGGATTTGAGCCCGGCAGTTCTTTGGCAGTACTGGAGCCGTTCGAGTCGGCCACGGGACTAAGGGACGCCAGTGACGGCAGATCGGAGGCTGGGCTCCCGTCGGAATCATAGGAACCGTACGGCGGTGCCATGGCGTAGTCGTAGGCAAAGGCCGTGCTTGCGAGGTCCGGTGACTGTCCGGTAGGGTCCTGCTGGAGGTCCGAGTGATGAAACGACCCCGAGTACGAGATAGGCTGTCCTTGCGACTGGAAGGCCCAGTCCTGCGGCGAGGAGCCGTATGTCTGGCCGGCCGGCGAGTACATGGCAAGGGGCGAAGTGGGCTGGTGGTGCATCGTCAGACCGGGGAAGCCCGGCGGGGTTTGGTAGAGACCGTAGAAGCTCTGCTCCATGACGGACAGCGGATGTGGCAGCAGCCGCCTCGTTAGTTGCGAATCGAGTACGAACCGCCGCCGCCCACGACCATTCACAGAACAACGATGAAACTTAAGATGGTGAAGAGGCACTTTTTGCTGGCTGCCACCACGTGCGTGCGCTGGCTCTGATACCGGGTCAGTGCAACCACATGCGGCGCTACAAAAGCGGAGGAGGCAACCTATACGAATAGCATTCGCCAAAAAAAAAAATTAAAAAAAAATGGGTGCTTTTGAAAGAAGCGACAGAAGATCAGTGTCCAAAGAGAATCTGAGGCACTGATGTCCCATGCGACGCTAGCCCTGCTCGTCGTTACTGACGTTCAGTGGTGAAAACTGTCATCCCCTTAACCCCCAACCTCTTGGGAGGAGAGGGTGGTGGAGGACCACCGAGTGTAAGAGCGAAAGGTCAAAATACTGCAACAAAATATCTCCCAAGAGAAATGTACTAACTACTGGGGACAGACAACGTTTGACATTTTCTACTAAATAAAACCACAAAATTGGTCACGTGATAAATGAAAAACAAAAACAAAAAAGCAGTCGAAATGTGTAAGTAAATACTTACGCAAAGACAGTTTGCGATTTGTCCTTGATTTCACTTCTTTTTTTGTTTTTTTATTCTTAATCTCTATAAAGTAGGTTTAAATAATTTAATTCTGTAAGTTCTTAATACAACAATAATTAAATTTAATTAAAATTTTCCATTAATTTTAAAGAGCAATTCTGTTAATGCTAAATAAAGTTTCAATGAAGTGGATATATAATTCTTAAATATAATATTTACTTAAATTATTTTATATAATGTTTTCTATTTAATCCTTAGTTTATTTACAGTAAAGTACAATGTAATATTAGTATTAGTATAATATATTTATTTGAAAATCCCATTTTACAGGCTGGCGGGGTAGGTCCCAACGAATCGCGACCATGCGGATGAAGTTGGATCGGGTGTTCAGTCCGACGTCAGCCCGCCTAAATCACGACCTCAGCAGGGGATTGAACCATGCTTCTCCAGTTCACCTGTAGGCTACCACTGGACCATTGGCCAACCATTTAGTATATATAATAATATAGTGCAACTTGGATAATTCGAAGCTGAAGGGACCACTACAAAACTTCGAATTATCCAAGACTTCGAATTAAACAAGTTACATCTTTCAACTTTAATTTCAGGTCCACTAAATGCTTGAAAAGATTATTCTGTCAATACATAAATATTTATTCAGAAAGATCATGGTATGAAAGACTTAAACACTACATGTATGTAAACAAAATAAGATTTATATTACGTAAGCTACAGTACATATTACATTCAATACAAAAAATTATAGTTTTTCAAAAAATTGTGTAATATCTGATTGTTTTGTAGAATTCAGTCGCTTAAGGTTAGCAAAATCATCAAGCATGTTTAGTGAACGGAAAACAGCTTCACTCATGGTGGTTTGTTCTTCAACGTACCGACGAAATTCCCGTACTCCATACTCGTTGGCGATTTGGCATTTCTTCTTCACACCCTTTTCCACCTCGCGAATGACGGCGACCTTTTCAGCGAACGTTAAATTCTTGTACACGTGTGGTTTACTGAAAGACATGGTGACACTGACAGTAGGAAGCTCGAATGGCGTCTGAAGCGTCACGTGTCGAATGGCGTCACGTGTGGAACGGTGGCGGGAAGGGGATTTCAGTTGTCACGTGTCGAATTTCTTACCGATGAAACGCCGAAAAGTCGTTGTGGTTCGAAATTTTTTATAAAAAACTTCGAATTAAGGAAGTTGAACTTCGAATTATCCACGATTTTTTAACATTGGTTTAATAAGAAATTCAAGGGACCAAGATAAATCTTCGAATTAACCACGATTTCGAATTAAAGACGTTCGAATTATCCAAGTTGCACTGTAGCATCTTATTATAAGTTTTTGTTTTTATAATTTTTATCTTAATTATTCTTAATGATAAATAGAATTAATTCCAGACACTTAGTATCATACAAATACTATTCATCTTTTTTATATAATTGAATAATTATTAAAATAATAATAATACTCGTATTAATAATAGTCGTAGTAGTGGTTTATATTTTTAATTTAAGAAGAAATACATTTACGAAATATAATTTAAAGAAACGAAAATAATACTCAAGATAATATATTTCTAAATAATAAACATACTTCAAGCTGTGTAATTTTTTCTTACCAATAACTTTTGAACTGAAAAACTTTTTATAAGTATTTAAAGACTAGAAACAATCTAACTTCAATTTTGAAATCTTTTCCATGTGGATTCATAACAAGAAATTAATACCAGAAGATGACAAGAATTTTCATAGAAAAACATTAGAAATAATGAGATCTAGCAATGACTATTAAATCCGTCTATTATGACTACGTTTAATCAGTTCTAGAGAATTTAAGTATTCTGGATTTTATTTATTTATTTATTTATTTTTAGAAATTAAATTATTTTACTGCTATAATTCCACAGCTATTATAATTTAAAAATTTAGAGTAACTTTTTCGTTTGTATAATTTTCATGATTTACAAAAAAGAAAAAGAATAACATTTTGTGGAAAACAGAAATAGTTCTTTCAGATAATTCTTGTTATAATAAGTATTTGTTGTCTGAATATTAGAAATGTAAAAGCTAGGTAACGTAAAAATGTTTATAATTCTTTATATAATATTTTGAGGAATAATGTGATCTCTCTCTGTATAGAAAAAATAAAAAAAAGAATCTAATGACAATTCTTACATAATAAAATCTTACTGTTAAATAAAGCGAAACAACTAAGTGAAAAAATGGAATTGGTTATTATTATTTAAAATATTATTAATTTTGGTTGTATTATAAAAATGTATTTGAGTCTAGACATATTAAGCAAAGGATCATTTTAAATTGAAACGGTTTACTTAATTAATTGAAGATGAATTTTTGGATTTGGGAACCACATTTAGAATTAAAAATCAATTGAATAAAAGAATCTAATTTTTTCCCACATATTTGTTGATTCGATTCCTGACCTGTTTTTGCACTCTCTGCTAGCTTGAATACGGACTCTGGAATGATTTACCAGACTTTGTGATTTCGAAAGTGTTCGGATATTTCAATTTAAAGGATCGCATTCAAGCAAGTAGATCATGCAAAAATTGGTCGAAAGGAATCGAATCACCGAATTACTGGAAAAAATTTAGATTTTTTTATTCAATTGATTTTTAATTCTAAATGTGGTTCCCAAATCCAAAACTTCATCTTCAATTAATTAAGTAAACCGTTTCAATTTAAAATGATCCTTTGCTTAATATTTTCTAGACTCAAATACATTTTTGTAATGCAACCAAAATTAATAATATTTTAAATAATAATAACCAATTTAATTTTTTTCCCTTAGCTGTTTCACTTTATTTAACAGTAAGATTTTATTATGTAAGAATTGTCATCAGATTCTTTTCATGACTTTCTGTAACTGGAGAGAGATCATATCATTCCTCAAAATATTATATCATGAATTATAAACAAATTCTTTGTGTAATTATTTAATTTTTACATTACCTACCTTTTACATTTCTAATATTCACATTTTACAGTTCTAAAAAGTGGCTCGCAAATCAGTCACAGTCTGTGAATATATTTGTGCTCCTCACATAAATTTTGATTCGTTGCATAGATCTTCTTGAAAATTGGCTTGCATATTTTGGAACTAGAGAGGGCCATAATTTAATATTGGAAATCATTTCCAAGTGGATTTTTATCGAGAAATTAGTGCGTGAAGATGACAAAAATTCTCATAAATAAAGCACTGCAATCTAAACAATGGCTTTCTATCGATTCCTAGTAATATTCATAAACAATGAATATTAATCCGTTTATTTCTTAAATGGATTTCCGCGTGCTTTGATCTGATTAATTAGAAAATAAACTGTTGAGGGTTTTTTTTTTCTTTTTTTTTTTTTTTGTGGTTTTCACGACTTTAAAAATAAGGAAAACAATAAATAATTTTAAGTAATAACAATTTAAGGAGAGTAGGATTTAACTTCTGTAAGCAATTTTTTGTTTATGTATTATTTGCCATTTTTTTTTTACTTTATTTACTTATTTATTTATCTATTTATTTATTTACTTATTTTAGATGTTTTAATTTTTATTACGCTTTATTGTTCTGATAAATCTATATCAGATATCATAATTATAAATAATCTGGATTTTTTCTTATAAGAAACAGTTAATTAAGATAGCACACATTTGATAAATGTTAATATTTTAATAATTTCCTAAATATTTCAACCCATAATTGTTCTTCATGAAATTTACTATAATTGATTGGTTAATTGGGTTTTTTGGCTCAATAGCAGCTAAGACTATACTGCGCCATGGAAGATCAAGCATCAATTCCAAAAAGGAATTAAAAAATGTCAAATATAATCACAAACGTCAAAGTAATAAAACTGAAATGTTGGCAAATGAATAAAGTAAAGACAAGAAATTAAAATAATACTAAAGTATAGTCTACTAATAATAAAGGTATTCAAAAAAACAGAAAGAAGTAAGAAATATATGAATAGAAAAAGTCAGTAATATAAAAGAATAAAACAACACAGTGAAGTATTCCAGGGCAAATGGATAAAATTAAACATAAAATTGTAAATACTCCTTATTATCAGAAAACAGCAGTAAATAAGCAAAAAAATTCAAAGTAAAAAGAATAAACAAGAAAATTAGATTATATAAGAAAAAAATACCATCAACAAATCATACGAAATGTCACAGGACCATAAAAAGAAATTGAAAAATGATTTAAAATAGATGAAGATCTGCGTTATTTAATAGTAACGAAATATTTTCGTAGAATTAATTTATTATTATTATTATTATTATATCGAAAAAGTTTCAAACCATGGGATTCCCCAGCTAAGACAATATGGCGGGTCAAGGACCAAAGCACATTAATAATAATTATTATTATTATTTCGAAATGTTAGGGTCTGTTTTAATACCGTCCTATTATTTCTTTATTTTTAAATTTAATTTTTTTTTATTTACGTTATTTTTTTTCGAATTAATTCAAAGAAATAGCTTAGTATCTTATAAGATTATGATTTGTCAATTGCGTGATATATGAGTGACTGAAAAGTGGGCGGGAACGAGATATCAGCGCTTCTGTGATTGGTTGTTTTTGGAAGAGGTTGAAAGATTGACACTTAGATCTACAGGATTTGCACCAATCGCAAACTGTTTCAGGTAATGGCTCTTGTTTCCGTGCACCTGTCAAGTCACTGAAACATCAACACATCCTAAAACGTTTCTTTTTTGTTTTCTTTAATGGTTCGACTAACTTTTTCTCTATTAGTTGGTTATATTAGAAAAGAATAATATAACTAAAATATTTCTAAGAACAGTAAACAACGTTGTTTTTTTGAACCGAAATCGTTCTCACAAGTCAGTCATAATTTTTTTTAAATAATGACAATTTCATTATATTTTCACTTTATTATTGAATTCATATTGTTTTTACAATTTTTTTTATAATTTTTATTAATTTATAAATGAATAATTTATAACCTTAATTTCCAACTAAAGATTCAGTCTATTAGCCTTTAACTGATGTAAGGAAATTAGTTAACTAACTTATGATAAAACATTTGATTTATAAAATTTAATTGTTTCATTTTTAAGTTAATAAATTTCATCAATTCACATCATTTCATTTTTATGGTGAAATTATAATCTAAGTAGACTATTAAAATAAATCGTATCACAATATAATAATTATTTCTTTAGTAGCAGCTGTTGTTTTTACCAATAACACTCTCTCCCATTTTATTTTAGGTGATTATAATTCGTTAAATGCTTTTATGAATTCCAGAATAATAATGTTTCTTTAATATCCACTGTATTAGAGTGATTCTTATCTTTAAGTTTTGGAAAAGAGGTCGGGGCACGTTTTGAATATGTTCTATTACGGAAAAAAATATTTTTGATAAAATTGGGTTAGTTTTGAATAATATTTAGGGGTTGCTACCATGATCTCAGATATCGCAAAATGTCTAAGCATAGGAACACTCACTGTTGAAATGTTGTAAGTAGGTGAATTAGGCATATTTATTGTGATGCAGCATCAATATTGCCGTGCTGCATCATCTATTTTGTACTCTTGAAACTTTAAAATGATAAGAACTTACGTCAATTCTAAATGTTTGCTCGACATTTATTATTAAGGAGACCTCGAAAGAAGAAATCGAACCATTCCATAATAACCGCTGAGACGCAAAGTGAGCAGAAACCCCTTTTTATTTTTCTTAAGTGATCAATTTGTTGCTCATGTCACTTTCCTTACAATCTATGTATGATTATTACGTTTTATTGATTTCAATAACGACGCTCAAATTAAACGAATTAAGGCAATTTTTTTGTTTGGGTGAATTCAAAAAATCGCGTACAGCATATTCTACCAAATTGAGAAATGATCCTAAATCATCAGACAAATTACCTATTAATAAATAATAACCACTAATTTTATTAAAACAACATTATTTGGATAAAGTCTAAGCTGCTTGTTGAAGAAATTTTCAGAATTGGTTCCAAAATTTGATATATTATAGTTATGTGTTGATAAATATATTGGGGTTGTATTAATATCTGTAGGTTTGTAGATAAAGTTAATATTATAATAACTTCTTGAATTTCTTTCAATAGGGCTGCACATTTAAATATTGTTTTCTTATTTCCGGATTTTTGAGGACACAGAAAAATGTTTTAAATGGACTTAACTTAGACGCTTTGAATCACTGATCAATGTAAAATATGGTTGTTGATCACAGCAGAGATATGTCTAAGTTTAATCGGTTCTAGACAATTTAAGTATCTGGATTTATTTATTTATTTATTTATTTATTTATTTATTTATTTATTTTTAGAAATGAATTTTTTTTTTTACTGTTACAGTTCCACAGATATTGCAATTTAAAAATATAGAGTAACTTTTTCGTTTGTGTCATTTTCACGATTTAATAAAAAAAAAGGAAAAAAATAACATTTTATCGACAATAGAAATAGTTCTTTCAGATACTTCTTGTTATAATAAATATTTGTTGTCTGAATATTAGAAATGTAAAAGGTAGGTAACGTAAAAATGAAATAATTATATAAGATAGAATTTGTTTATAATTCATGATATAATATTTTGAGGAATGATATGATCTCTCTCCAGTTACAGAAAATAATGAAAAGAATCTAATGACAATTCTTACATAATAAAATCTTACTGTTAAATAAAGCGAAACAGTTAAGGGAAAAAATGAAATTGGTTATTATTATTTAAAATTATTAATTTTGGTTGCATTAGAAAAATGTATTTGAGTCTAGACGTATTAAGCAAAGGATCATTTTAAATTGAAACGGTTTACTTAATTAATTGATGATGAATTTTAGGATTTGGAAACCACATTTAGAATTAAAAATCAATTGAATAAAAGAATCTAAATTTGGTAAACACTAAGTCTTTTTACTGAGGTAAATAATTAATTTTTTAGAAAAATGAAATGTTGAAAACGTAACAACAGAAAAATTGTGTTTTTACTTTTCTGTGTTATTTTTACTTTGGCGAAATCTTTGTTTTTTTCCACATTTCTTCTGTTGTTACTTATGATTTCAGTATTTCATTTTTTCTAAAACATTAATATGAAAACTCAGAGAATCAACTTGTATTTCTTAGATTCTTTTATTCAATTAATTTTTAATTCTAAATGTGGTTCAGTTAGATTCTGTTTGGATGTATTCCCCTACCCCAATTACATTTGAATTGCTGGATAGATCTTCTTAAAACTTGACTTGCATATTTGAGGATTGGATCTAACTTTTATATTTAAAATCTTTTACAAATTTGTTCTTGTAGAGAAATCAGCGCGAGAAGGAAATTCCCAAAGAAAATCATTGGAATCTAAATAATGGATTTCTATCATATTTTTATTAATACTTATAAACAATAAATATTAAATCTTGGCTAATTCATTGGTTATGGTTTGATGTAGGAAATTAGTCTAATATGAAATAAAGATATTTTCGGAAGTTTCCTTTATTATTCTAAAATTCATGACACCATGAAATTAATACTTTATAACTCAGCAAACAAAAATACACTTAGATAAATTTCGTAATTCGAAATATTAAGAAGCTTGGAAATATATTCCTACAATTCAAGAATGAAATTAATCAACTAAAAAAACCTTTCAAAGATCTAAAAGTTGATTTGTTTTATTCCCGTTGATTTGACTTACATTTTTCCAAAAGTAAACACTTTGTACTTTCTCCATAACTTTTTTTTTTGCTAATTCCTATCAAAATATTGTTTATGTTTTAAAGATTGGATCGAATTGTCCTATACACTGTTAACAGGATGCCTTCTATTGCAAGTTGTGGTTGCCTTTTTTTTTTGCTCATGTTCCCAATAGTTAAATAAGCAAATTTATATTTTTGTTGAAAATTATTGTCTTTCACCGACTGCAATTCATGAAAAAAAGGAATATTTTATGACTTTAAAATATTTGCAATAATTATATAAACATTGTAAATAAACATTTCCCTTCAATAGATGATCATGCTCAAAGTCAATTACTCATTTTGCTTCCAAATTTTTATATTTCTTAGCTCAAGAATAAACGTATCATGATCATAGATTTGAAAATAGAAATTTTTTTAATAAAATACATTAAATCAGTATCTAAACCACAGAGGAACGCTGCTAAAATTGGGCAACAAAACAACTTCTTCATTAACTTCTCTTAAATAGGGCCTTTTTTAATTTTGTTTTTTCATTTCACGCTTATTAAATCGCCGGTCGTTTAATGAGTTGCCAAAAGAAAAAAACTAAATAAATTCCTCACGACCTCAACAGAGTTTTTAAAGAACGAAAATAATTATTTTGATTTATTACCTTGCATTCTATGATCTAATCCTTCCTAAAACTTCTTTGCAATTTAATATTTCTAAAAAAAAAATCGGTTCAAACTGGGCCGATGTCGAATCTCTAGAAATTATTTCATTAAGTACTTATCAGGAGAGTCTGGTTGCACTGAGGTCAAATCGTGGTTCAAGCGCAGGTCAAAGGTCAAATCGGTGGTCTATGCGACTCACGGACCCTGAAACGACTGCCACTGGTCCATGACTCCTTTCGAGATCAGATGTTCCGATGTTTTTTTGGGGGATGGTTCCTTCGCTTCCCTGATCAATGTCCAATTTAATTATAATGTAAATATAATTATCAAATGCACAGTAAAACACAATTTCATTTCATATCCCCTTGTTTTCTGTAATTAAAAGAAACCTTATCTGGAGTCTTTCGCTAATGAGGGATTGGCGCAGCAGCTCACTCATACTCTCTATCCATGGAAGAAAACCTCAGATTGACCTTTAAACTTGTTTTCAAACAAAATAAAAAAAAAACAAACAACTTGATAAATAAATAAAGTACCTTTAATAATATAAGTTAATACAAGAAGTCCCTAAACAGCCTGAAGACTACTTTCTTTGGAATTAACAACCACATTAAAGGAACTTGCTGTGGTTTTATTATTAGTATATCAATGTCTTGAGAGTAATTCTTATTGTCAACTCCATTTAATGACGCTTAATTGTTTTAGGTTTTTATCTTTTCTTTTTATTATTCCGAAATGTTTTTGTAAGTTTATATAAATCGGAAGTTATTTTTTTAAAAAGTTAACTTTGAGATGCTACGGTAATTTTAATTTTTTTTTTTAGAAAAGCTTATTGAACTGTACATATAGACTTTTATATATTTATCTGCAGTTTGAAACTCGTTCACATGGAATAAAGATGATGCATCACGATTTTATCTCGCCGCCATTTTGCTGCTTTTTTTTTTTAAATTCAAAAAGCAAATATAATTTATTATCACTTTATTTTGTTGTTATATCTAAAACAAGATTCAAGACTTAGGAGTAACCTGAGCGATTATATGGATCTATCGGGGCTGGCCACCATCGTAATTTCTTTGACTTAAGAGATTATAAGAGCGATTATCCCAGAACCCGACAAAAAACAAGATCCTACCCTCTTCAGGAAGGTTTCTTCATTGGTTCAAAATTATTGGGAGCGACGTAGATGCACTTTTAATCATCAGATTAATATGGACCTACTAAAAAAAATATATACTTCGTCACAATTTTAGTGATATAAGTTTATAGAATTGTGTAAATGAGCATAACTTATCACATATTTCGGAGCCACGTCGTTCCTCTTCAGTAAGTAGCATTTTAATAAAGTTTTAATTTGTATTCAAAATTTTCCGTTATAGTGTAATCGTTGTGTTTTAAATATTCGATTTTAATTTTAAAGTACTCTTTGCAACAGTTGAATCATTTACTATAGAAGTCCATAAGTTCTATGTAGCTACCATGAATGGTTTTAAATACAGTCGGGCCTCTATTTAACGAACCTCTATTTTGCGAATTTCTCTATTTTGCGAACTTTTCTTTGGAACCAAGAACATTTTGCTAATTTCTTCGTAAAATAACCTCCAAATAGCGAAGTGCATTTTCTATTTAACGAACTTTTTCATGGTATCTATTTTTTTTTTCTCTTTGAAATGTTTATATTATTAATATTTCCTTAGAGGAAATGAAAGAAATATGGATACAGCTGAGGGAAACAGAAGAAATTAACGATGTGCTGATTGATGATTATCTTTCACTTGATTATGAAGTTGAAACCTCGGAAACACTAACTGAATCGGATATTTTCTCAGTGTGAAAAATAAAAACAACACAGCTATGAATTGCGATGAAGATGATGAAAATGGAAATGATCATGATGAAGAAATCAAAAAACTTCGTATGATGAAATGCTAAAATCATTTGAAACAATCCGACATGGATTACAATTTGAAGAAAATACTGAAGGGGTTTTTGGTGCATTGCAAAGATGCGAGACATGCTAAGAGCAAAAACAAAAAAAAAAACAAAAAAAAAACTCAGACAAAATTAATAGACTTTATTAATAAAATTTAAGTACACATGTGATAATGTATGCTTTACGTCATTAAAATTATTATTTTTTTTAATAATATTGAATAATAAAAGGTGAATCTCTATTTAACGAATTTTCCACATAACGAACTTTTTTTGGGGATTTAGCGACTTCGCTAAATACAGGTCCGACTGTACATCAGTATTCCATAAGTTATAAAGAGCTGAAAAGTTAGACAAGGAATTCAAAAGAATTTAAGCCTTTTTTTTTTTCCCTCAAAAAGTTAGTTTTAAATCCTGTTTTGTTTTTTTATGTAGTAAATCGAGGCCATATTTATTTTCAAATTATAATATTTACTGAATACAAACACAAGTTTTTCCAATTTCTGAAAAAAAAAAAAAAAAAAAAAAGAATTAAATCCACATTGTTTACTTAGATCAATTTAATTAGAAATAACTTATCTATTCTTTGAAAAACACAAACAAAATAAGAATAAATATCAAGTAAAAGTTTAATCTATAATAATAATAAATATACAAAATATTATTTCTTATTTTGTTTCTTTTCCAAAGAATTCAAATTACTTTATTTTAATTGAGTACTCAGAATTCACATTAATTACTGAATTACTTTTATTCTATTTTTCCAATAGGAAAACGAGGCTTAAATCAGTCAGTCAGTCTGTGCGTATCTCTTCCTGTAATAACTGTAAACCGCTCAGTAGATCTTCTTGAAATTTAATGTGCATATTTAAGAACTAGAGAATCTTTTCCAAATGGGATCTAGTCGAGACATTAATACTAGAAAGAGACAAAAATCCCATAGAAAAATCCCATTGGAAAGTAAACAATCGTTTTAATTATTAGACTATCTCATTTCCTTCAACAAAGAATATTAAATCCTTAATCCTTTAAAAGCGCCCTTTAATGTTTTTGTTAATCCAATGTTAATCCGATTTAGAGAATTTAAAGAAAAAAAAATGCTCATTAATCTATTTTTTTTCTTCATTTCTTCAATTGGAAATTTTATACTATTTATATTCAGTACTAGTATTTGGAATATAAATACTACAGACTTTGGTTTTGTCGTTTTTACGAGTTTTAAGAAAAAAGAAAAAAAAAAGAAAACCTATTTCAGAAAAGTGAATAAAAGTGTAAATAAAAGAAAAGTTCTTTTAAATTTCTTAGTTTTTAAATATATATATATAAAAAACCATAAATAAATAAAATAAACATACAAAGTAGGAATCATAAAAACTGTGGTAACAACATTCTGGACATCATTCCATATGAAAATTCCAAATGACTCGACCGTTACCTTCTTTCCTAGTGACTACCCCTGGTGATAATCGCCAGTAAGCGTGAAACAGCTGTTCTGGGATGTCATCTAGTGGGGTCATTGATTTTACCAATTAACATCATGTCCAAGTTATTAAAAGAAACAAGGAATATTCAAAAGAAAACGGAGCCTACTTTCCGTAAATATTTATAAGATTATAAGATTATTTATTTATTTATTTATTTATTTTTAAATTACAATGTCTGCTGAATTCGAACAGGACAAAATTTCCATGATCTAAAGCAAACAAAAAAAAATAAAAGTACTAATTTTATATTTGTCTAAGTCGGATTAATTTTAATCTTATGAAACCTCGCGCATATTAATGGATTAGTTCAAAGGCAATTAAAATTTATTATTTAAGACATTGAATAGAAATAGGATAGAAATCCATTCTTTACATTCCAATGCTTTTATTGATACTAATAAAAGTACTAATTTCTTGACAAAAACCCAATTGGAAAAGATTTCAAATGTAAAAGTTAGTATTATATTTAAGGGCAAAAATGAACGATCTAAGTTTCAAGTAGATCCGTCTACAGTTATTTATAAGTAAAGTTATTGATACGGAAGACGAAACACAATGTTACACAGACTGAATGATCTGATGAGTCACACATTCCTAGGAAGATAGAACACAATGAAAGACCTTTCTTATTGTAAATACACGATATCTATCTATCTATCTATCTATCTCTTTAACTATCTATTTATCTATCTATCTATTTATCTATCTATCTATTTATCTATCTATCTATCTATCTATCTATCTATCTATCTATCTATCTATCTATCTATCTATCTACTTTAGAATGATATCATTGCCATTTCAGAATGCCATGAACTCAAAAAGATCTCAGAATTATTCCCAGTTCCTCTGAGTTATTTGTTTATCCTTCAGGGCTAAATTCCTGGAAAATGATCTGTTTTTGGGAGGAGTGGGTGGTTTCGGGTTGTTCCCGGTGTCACACGTGCGTCGTCCATCCTTCCTCAGGTTCACCAGTGGTGCCAAGCAGTCTAGAAAGAACGCAACGTCTTTCCCCCATCCCTCCTGCAGTGTTTGTACAAGCACAAGTAAAATTACAAGGGAATACTTCTAGTTTCAAATCTTCAATTTAAAACTAAATCGATATATTGAATAGTACATAGGTATTTATTTACATTAATGGTAATAAAATAATTGATATATTTATTTATTTATTTATAAATAAATATATCGGCCTATACTATTTAAATTTATGTAAAGGAAATATTTATTTAGTTTATATATTTATAATATGTATTTATTTTAAATTTAAGAATTTTTTAATAATGCTGGCTATTAATATGCGATAATTATATATTTCTTCAGTAACTTAACTGTAGTAATGTATATTTTTTTTAACCTACTTTCTTGGGAAAGTAAAGCTCATTAAATCAGTCAATTTCTTTAAATGTTCCCCTTTTGAATCGCTGGGTGGATCTTCTTGAAAATTAGTCTGCAATTTAAGGACTAAAGAGGATCTAAACTTGTTTGTTTTGAATATTTTACAAATGGGTCTGAAACAGTGCCGTAGCTAGAGGACTGGGGGCCCCGGGGCAGAGCCGGAGGGTGCGGGGCCCTTGACAATCTTTCAACAACCAAAAAAAAAAAAAAATACGACAATCCTATTTCAACAACCCCAAAAAAAACCGACAATCCTATTTCAACAACCAAAAGAAAAATAAAACGACAATCCTATATCAACAACCAAAAAAAAAATCAAATCCAATTTTTCGGGGGCCCCTTTGCTCGGGGGCCCCGGGGCATTGCCCCGGCTGCCCCGGTGGTAGCTACGGCCCTGGTCTGAAATCTTTTGCAATTGCAGTGAAATCAGTTTTAGATAGATATTAGATATTTATGATTAGAGTAACCTTTCATTATGTTTATAGCCTACTTTCCTACGAAAGTAAGGCTCATTCAGTCTGTATGTGTGTAAGTTCCCCTCAACTTTTGATTCAGAGGACGGAACTTCCTGTGAAAATAGAATAAATATATTTTTTGTTTAAATTTAAAAAGAATTTTGAGACCATGCTCTTGCTTTGGAACCTAATAATTTTAGTTAATCCATTAAATTGCACGTGGTATTAAAAATAATATTAAAATTAATGGCATTAGATAACTTGTAACACCCTAATGGCCAAGTGCACCAAACTTCAATTATATAACTTTGACGGCTGCATTGTGGACGTTGCTAAAATTAGTGGGGGGTGCTGCTCCACAAAAATTTTCGCCTTTGTTTTAAAATTGTGTGAAAGGAAACAAACATGTATAAAAAGAAATTTATCAAGTTTCTGAATAAATTTTCTTTTTATATATGTTTGTTTCCTTTCACACAATTTTAAAACAAAGGCTAAAATTTTTATGGAGCAGCACCCCCACTAATTTTAGCTACGTCCACAATGCAGCCGTTAAACTTAATTGAAGTTTAGTGCATTTGGGCATAAATCTTTTATTCTTAAGGTAAACAAAAGGAAAACACCCAATTCTTAAATCTTCAAATAAACCTCTTTCTAACTTCAATATTTCTATTCTCTCAACGAGAATTTTCTTCAGGATAATATAAATGAGAAAAAAATAAATTCTTTCGTACATTTCTAAACAGAAATGAAGTAAACAATCAATCAAAAGAGTACAATAACGTTACAAAGTAAATTCTTTTCATTATTACTTAACAATGAAAATAATCCAGCATATGCAATCACAATTTTACAAATATATTACTCTTTTTCATTATTAAGAATCGAAACAGTAATAACAATATAACTAAATTTCTTTACAAAACATTAGATAAAATATATAAACAATACGAATTTAGTAATTTTCCATAAAATCTAAAATTATACTATTTTTATTCAGCAGATATTATAATTTGCAAAATAACATAGGCTTGTCGTTTTAGTCGTTTTTACGACTAAAATATAACTTTTTGTTTAGTCTCTTTCTAGAGACTAAGTATTGCATACATCACCAGTGAACTTAACATTTTGTTTATTTATTTATTTTGAATTTCCTATTTCTCCGCCATTTCCAAAAATCTGCTCTGTATTGAAAACCAGAAATTTTCAAAAATGGCGGATGTTCCGTTATGGAATAAACATGACTCTCTTCACTTCCGGAGTTTTTTGTGGTCACTTTGACTATCTTAATCCATATCTGATTTAATACGGTTGAATCCTGTGTATTTTTTGTGTGGATGGTGTACGTGATCTTTTGGAAATGTAGTAAGTTGGGTCTGCGTATCAGCTTCATCTAAATTGGTGGCGAACACAAGAGATTTTTTCCGTAATAAGATCCGTTGTGGATGTCCGGGTGCTCCTATGAGTCAGGCAGCACGTGAGGGTCCACACCCCCACGGCTCCCTCTTTTTGCTGATATCAGAGACGTAAGGTCGAGCAATTAAGATACAATCTAGGAAGCTTCTTCATTTGTTTTAGATTTCGAATTGGTAAGAAAAGAATAAATAAAAAAAAAGAGAGAAGACGAAGAAAAGACGATAATGGCTTCGTATGACTGTGGTCAAAATCCAACAACAGCTGCTCTGTTCACTCAGAAACGAAAGCCTTTGAAGATAAGGTTTCGAAAAAGTTTTTAAGAATAAAATATGAAAGTTATTTTTAGCTTCTGCGACGGAGCCATTTAAGACGCTCCAACAAGTGTCTAAAAAAAAACCCAAAGATAATAAAAATTAAAGCTACTAAGTAGAACTATTAAAGAGAAACAGTAGCTGCTGACAATCAATTCACTCTTTACTACCAAAGAACTTAAAGCCTACTTGCTTTAAAATGTTATTCCTTCCAATTGCTTTAGTATTTTTTTTTTGTCATTTTTTTTAAAGACTGAAAAACGACACAAAACGAAAAAAAACAACCTTCGTTTATTGTGAGTCCACTGTGCTAGAAAAGTGAGTTCCATGAAATCAATCAGTCTGTATGTATGTGTGTTTCGCATTCTCATAATTTGTGCTGGTGGATGGATCTTCTAGAAACATGGTTTGCTTATTGGAGAACTATTTTTCTATTTGAAATCGTTTCCAAAGATGTCGAGAAATCAGCCCCAGAAAGCGACAAAAAGAAAAACATTTAAAGGAAAATAAAGCTTATTTCTCTCGAACTTTTTCTTAAATTTTGATATCTGCTGAATAATAAAGAAAGAACTGGAAACCTACTTTCCTTAAATCTTGCTTTTTCTTGTTTTTTTTTTAATAATAATACTAATCTCCTTTTGTTTTTAAATTCTAATTTCTACTGATTCTATTTTCAGGAAAAAATTAATTTAATCAACATTACTTGTTTAAATCCTATTAATTTTAATATATTAACTATTAATAAATATTTTAATATTAAGAGGATTAAAAGGAGGGATTAAAGTCGTTGTTTAAAACTTCGATATTGCTTCATTTCTAATTTCGTTTCTATTTGACAACCTAAAGTCCTTATTCCAACAAGAGAAAAACCTCAAAAGTAGAATTCAGGTCGACTGTTGCTTTTAAATAAGTTTGCCACCAACAATTTAAGTGTTATTAAGGATAGGGCATACGTACATGCAGACTGAATGAATTGAAGACTTAACACTCCTAGGAAAATAGGATAACATCTGTAAAAAAATTGCCAAGTATAATGTAAATAAATAAATGCTTAAAATTCGATTAATTTTACTCCTATCGAATCAGACTGAAATCCATTTTGAAATAAACAGATTACTCCTCATTGATAGGATCATTGATGTGGTTTTAATGCTTTCCTAGGAATTTGAAAAAAAAATTCCAAATGTTAAGGTTAGATCGTTCCTAGTCCTTGAATATGCACATTATGTTTCAAGAGCATCCATACAGAGGCTATCCAAAGGTTATTTGTGGAAACACACACACACACACACACACACACACACTGATTGGCTGATTTAATAAGCCTCACCTAACTTTCCTAGGAAAAAGATTCTAAAAATATTTAAGAGGTTCCTCAGTTTTAAATTCGTCCTCAATTTTATTCAACTTTACACCAAGATAGGATTCTTTGTGGATGGTAAAAAACCAGAAGAGGATGTATTGGGTCTTTGATCTCAATTTCGTTGAACACTGCATCATTAGTGCCGTTAGGATCTTCTTCGTTCTACATAACCATTTTAAGTCAAAAATCAGAAAGAAACAATTGCTAAAATAGGATCGCTAAAAATTTGAAAAAAAATCGTCGTTCTAATAACACAGAAAATCCATTATCTTAGTTAATATCCTTATTGAACTATAATTTTATGTAGTTGAATAACAATAATATACTAATAATAATAAAAAAACAAAAGCAAAACATGAACTACAGTTTTTATATGTAGAAGAACATAAATCATTATTATTCTTTAGCGTTGAATTCTTTTTCATATTTGTTAAAATTTTCAGAAATTCTTGAACACTACAAACGTTTCTGGTTCAGATGTGGACGAAACAGATGAAGTTAATGTCACCTACGGTAAATGTGGTTCCCATAAATAAACAATATAGACCTAGGTGGACTGAGATGCTGTTGTAAAGTAGTATTTGTGTAGAAAATATAGTTTAATTTTTTCATCTCAATGGAATTAGTAGATTGAACTGCCTTTTGGTCAATTACGGGTGAAAATTCACTTCACAATTTTGAGCGTCATCTGTGTTACAGAGAGCGTAATTTTTTTATTACAACTGGTCATTTTTTATTTCAAGTTGTTCTTAAAATGTAGTGGAATTATCACTACCCAATTGCTTGTCGACGAAATTAACTTATCTGAAGGTATACTGTATATTTGTCTTCTTTTTTTATAATTTTTGCAGAATGATTGTTTATTTGCTCTTACTGCCATTTAAAGTTGGGGGTCACAAAAGAACATTTGCTATATCTGGAAATAACCATAATCATGCCTGGAAGTGTACATGACAACAGTTGCAGAAATATGGCGGTGGACGCTGAAGTAAAGTCCAAACTTTTCTCACAATGGTACATTCAGCGGCTTCTTCATAATGTAGTTAACGGCTGGAAGGAAAAAAAAAAGCTGTCTGGTTCGGCATTGGTTTTTGATATGAATGAATTTGATTTATCTGTTGTCTTAGCTTCATCAGTGGAATTTTTCTATCAAAAATGATTATTCAGCAATCAAAAATCAATGGAAAAATTGGATTTATCGGAAATAAAATAATATTAGCCTACATCGTATTCTTCATTCGAATCTTCATGTCGTCCTTCTCTTTATTCATGCTTAGTTGGCTTCCAAATATACTTCTTATTTTCACTATTATAATCAATATAAATGTCTCATCTCAGAGTCAACAAATTTTACGACGAATCTAATTTCTTTTGTTATAATTATATAGAAAAATAAATTTCTAAGTTCTTCTCCATCACCAACTTACCAAAATAATTTTGGAAAATCAAAGAGTAAATATAGTACATTAACAATTAATGATTATTATTCAAAATAATAATTAATAAACAAAATAGGAATTAACAGATCCATTTATAAATGAAATTGATACATAAAACTTATATTGCTATTCGAATTTACAATAATAAACAATATCGTATTAGTTTTACATTCATTCACGAAAAGTTAGTTCAGTTTTTTAGTAATAGACGTCACCCAGATACCTGAAGTGACTAATCTATTAGTAATTTCTAGGACCTATCAAATTTTGATGGCATAAAATATAGCAGGTTCTATTAGAATCAACCGAAAACAGAAGAACATCGATTATCCGTATGTTCATTAACGGAGGTCTTTGTCAATCAATTCAATCCTTTTGTTGTAAACTTTCGCTTCCTTAAAACAGCAATTATTTCAAATGCCTTTAGCCATTCAATGAAGCTTGAAATGATGTGTGGGACGATTAAATAGTAAAATAAAATCGTCTTCCCTTCTGCTTTGTCTTTCAGTGCTCACTAGCGTCGCTCGCGACCTTACAGTATCAGTGCAAGAATTTTCCAGTAGCTTATAAACGAATGGTTTGACAAAAACACTTGTCAAAGCATTATATATTTGCAAACACCTTGATTGACTGATCAATATTCAAATGACTTACAAGGATTGCTTAATTTGACTGTAGTTAAAACTCAACGGATAACTGAGTATTAACTATATCAAATTTTAAAATAGAAACAAGATATACATTCAGTTGTGAGGACTGAGCACTCAGCGGTGCAACAATTTTGAGAAATGGGCTATGGGTGGAAATCAAAATAACTATGGCTATGTTTTAAGTTAGTCCTTATGTAACCAAATTTTATGAAAATTCTTACAACCGTTTTAGAAACTGACACAAATGAGGAATTGACAAACAAAGAAACAAAAAATGTTCAAATGGAATCGTAAGTCATCGCATATTAAGAACTTCTAAAGATTGGAATGGAAATGATTGATTGAGATGTGCTAATTATTTACAAACTCATTACATAAAGTTTAATAAGAAATATTTCAGTACAGGCTGTGAACCTATTTTTATTTTTATCGTCTTTTTAGTCGTTGATTGTATTTTAAGTTTAGTAAGTCGTTAAGAGGTCAAAGTTCACTGAAGGGGATCATAATTAAGTCGTGGTTTTTCTTAAATAGTCGTTTGTTGAAGAAGCAGAGAATACTCTGTTGGCACAGCACAGAAATCCGCTGTTTGCTTCGACTGTCAGGTGCTTTCTGATCGTTTCCACAGACATACCAGGTGGGGCTGCATGTCACCCAGAAGCCTTTGCGCCAATGATAAATGAGACACAAGTGAATGGACGTGTCGAGCTTTAAGAGAGTTAATACCGCCTATCCCACTTCCATTCACCCACAAAAAAACGAAAGACCCCTTCTCCCCTCATTCATTCATGGAAATGTGTGAAGTTAATTAAGACTGGGCTGTGTTTTGGAAGCGCTTGGGAGTTGGCTATCTTAGCTAAATATTATTCATTCTACAGCATTTATTCTATAAAGGGTTGTGCAAGGGGGAATAAAAACTCACAAAACATCTACTTAATCACAACTGCAGGCCAAACAGAACATCGGAAGTGTCAGATACTAAAAGCAAAGTAGTTATTATTATTATTACAGAATAATCATAATCAATTCATTTAAGAAAAATTTAGATAAAACATTGCTTTCATTAAGATACTTTGTATCTAATTCCTTATTGAGTGTTTTCTTTTATTATTCTAGTCATTTACAAGTTTTATCGTAGTTTAAATAAGTGTTGAAATGAAAAATCTGAAACTTTCTAAAATAGAAGTAAAATCATTGTAATTTTAATTTTTAAACTTCATTTACAATTAGTAAGTTTTACTAAATGACTGAACATAGAAAGCACGCGATGTCTCACTATTTCACTTCACAATTTATTCCTTTTGTTTGTCTGTCTGTATGCGCATCACAATAGAATGACTGAACGCATTTCCATACAATTTGGGAAATCGTACTTATTTATGAGTCCGACTTCAACATAGGCCCATTTATTTCGGTTGCCAACCTCCTGTTTCTCTGAAATTCCTTGCTTGGATTAATTTCTTCAAAATTGGAATGATGCTCGTTATGATCCAACATCAAATATAAAGCATGATTATTTTGGTTTCCACATCCACACATTGTAGTTTATAAAATAACTTTCCATGGTGAATCCCCACTAGGATACTTGTATATATATTTAAAAATAAGAATATTAGATAATGTTTTTCATAATAAGTTATTGTTTTTCATATTTTAGAAAAACTACAAGCAATTTTGGAAATTGAAAATTATGCGTCGATTCCAGATTTTTACAGTTTTTATAATATTTTAAGAAGAATTCTAAAAAATTCACAAAGTTGAAAATCATAAACGTCAATGTCAATTTTATTTCTTTTTTAAAATAACTATTATTAAAAAAAATAAAAATAAATAAATTAAACAAAAATAAACTTTCTTATTTAAATAACTTTTACTAAGTTTCTGTATTATATTTTAACTGTTAAAAATAATAATTTTTTATTAATTTGTTAACAGTTTTCTTTAATATAAAGTTGGAATTATTTATCATGAAAACTATCAATTATAAGTTTAAATCCTTATTAAAAATTGAAAGTTCAATACCGTCATATTTATTATACAAAGGTTCAGATTTTTATTATATTATTATTTAAGATATAGTAAGTTGTAGGTGACTCGAATAACAGAAGAAAAAAAAAAAAGTTCATGAGACTTTAATTCCAATACTAATTTTTTTGGAAGATTTCAATTTCACAACCAGTGTTAATTTTCAGAGGTACTTTTACAGTTATAGGTGAACTTGTAGAACCAATTTTTCATTTGTATTTTTGTTATCAAAATAAACATCAGTATAGTTTGTTTTTGAATTAAGTAATAACATTTTGACGGGAATGTTTTCCGTCTTTGTGATACAGGGAATTTGCAGAATAGTTAAAATTTAGCTCCTGATGATGTAACCAGATTCAATTGAATTGCCGTCTCTGAATTAGAATTCTAATGACAGAAAAAAAAAATATCATTTATTGATGAATAGGATAATTTTGATTTTAAAAGCATAAAAAGTATATCTACAAACATAGAAATTCTTGTTTAATAAAACTCGAAATGGATATATTGTTTTTGGCGGCAGTATATGGGCTGTGATTTCCTGCAGAATGAACCGAGTGTAGATTAATTAGTGAGACCTGATCATTTTGAATTTCTCTCCTATTTCTATTAATGTCTCATTGTTTCAAATAAAGAAACCTTCGCTAATCATTGCACGTGCTTAAAAATAAATCTGATTAATACAAATAATTAAAGCAGATTATTTCTTTTTTTCAATAAATAGAATTTGCACTGTTTATATTAAGGAGATATTAGAATTTGAAAAAAAACAAAAACAATATAGGTTTTCGTCTTTTTTTTTTTTTTGAAAACGTAAAAACAACAATGAAAAAAAAAAGGAAATTTTAAAGAATAATAGTTTAAGGAAAATAGACTTTATGTTCTTTCGAACTTTTGTTTGTTTTTCTTTTTCATTTCAATTGCTATGATCCAATTATTATTGGTGATTCATTTCACAGTAAATACTACACATAACAGTCACGTAGCCAAGAATTTAGTTAGGGGGGGGGGGTTCCTACATTAAATTTTAATAAATAACTTTCCTTTCATTAAATGAAACTTTGAAAATAAAATGATCTTAATACTAAAATCGAAGGAGGGAGTAAGCTTCCTCATTTACACTTGAACATATACACTTTGTTTTCTTTTTCTCTTCCTGGCTACATGGTTGCTCATAATAAAATTGCTGATATATGAGAAAATGATTCCGCATTTTTATTATAAAAGAACTTCCGTTACATAAGTTTTACATAAGTGTAATAATGTACTTTTGTGTCGTATTTGTATTATTTGATCTTTATGATTCGGTTAACAGAGGAACAAAAGTCACAAGCAAATATAGATTTTAATCAATAATTGTTTTACTAACAAAAATTTATAACAGAGAATTACAGAATACAACGTAAACGAAAATCATATGTTTATTTTCAAATTACTTTGACTGACTACTAAGGGAGTGACCATTTCATTGCTCGCAGCTGTGACAGAAATCCAGTCCATTTGACAGAGGGCTGGGCAAACCCCAGAACCAGCCCTAACGCGGAATAACCTGGAAAAAACTCCGACTTCCGTCGGTGATTGAGCCTGTTCCTCAAGCAAGCTGATCTGTGCTTATTACATGTTTCTAAACTATTACTTTTTGATATTAAATTCTTATATCTCCTGAATATTTGCATTTATTTAAAAAAAATAAAAAAAATAAATTAACAATCTTTACTTAAATGTTCGAATCGAATTAACTTCAATCATATGAAAATCACGCGCTAACTAAAGCATTTTTTAAAAAAGACTAGGCCATTTCCCGTGTACACGCTCTTATTTTTCTATATCACATAGAATTTGGTTAAGTAAGAATATTATATTAAAATATTGCAACGTTTCGGCAATTAGAGTTCTAATTGTCATTTTCTAATTACAAATAAATACATGGATCGGAAATAAATAAACAATCTTGAGATTAAAAAAAAGGTTGAATACATTCATTATTGATGGGGGAAGGGGAAGGAAACATAAGTCAAAAAACAATATAAAATGAATTGTAGTTCCCGTGGCCTAATGGATAAGATGTCTGACTTCAGAAGGTTGCAGGTGGATCAGAAGATTGCAGGTTTGATTCCCATCGCGGATGTTTCATTGTAAAAATTATTTCTGTTTTTCCATTCTTACAGGATATTGCGCCAGACAGACATACAGAGAAATAAAAGATTTTAGTAATATACATTAATATTAAGATAATGAAATAGCAATAGAATAGAAATCCATTGCTTACATTCCAATGCTATTTCTAGGGGAAGTCTTATGGCCTTCTCAAGCGATTTTCTCGCCAAGGACCCACTTTTAAAAGAATTCCAATATAGAAGTCAGATCAGAAAATTATAAGAGTTAGATTAAATAGGCCTTAGATAAAGAAAATCCATCCAGTGATTCAAAAATTAATAAGAGGGAAACATACACGTACACACAGACAGAATGATCTCATAAGCTGGACCTTCAAACGAAAGAAGACTAAAATATATTAGTATATGTTAAATAATTCTTAATAATAATTTAAATATTTTAAAGGATTCTTTTACATTTAGAATTAATAATACATGTATTTTTAAATCTATGATTTATCTGCGATACTTTATTCTTTATTTATTTTCTGTTTCTTGGGGGTGATAATATTATCGCCCTGTCTTAATCTCTTCTTTATATGAGGATGATTTACTGTGAATTACGGGTCATTTTGAAAACAAAATTTGTTGTTTCTGTGGAGTTCTGTACAAAATCCTCGTGAAAAGCAAATGGAATTGCAAGAAGTTTCTCGATTTGTTTTGAGACCAAATACGAGTCCCGATGATGGATGACAACGATGAGTTGCAACTCCCTAATGCGCTCCAACATGTGGCTGAAACAAACCAAACACAGTTAACAAAAAAAAAAGAAAATGGCCGCCTTCTCAACCGTTGCCATTAAGTCACCTGAAATTAAACTATTAGTTTATGATTGGCTAATAATAATATTTTACAATTACATCATTTTAAAACAGAAAGGATCACAAACACGTTTCGAAATACACGGTAAAGTTAGGGATAATTGTTGATTCTTTATTGAAAAATTAACAAAAATTTCCTGAACGAATTTAAAGCCTATTTTCCTTAAAATTTCTTAATTTTTTAAAATCTTGTATTTTATAATATAACGAGTATTTTATAATGAAATTTATACCGTACAATTTTTTGGAAAAAAAAAATGAATATTATCATTCGACTTATTTGCTTAATTTCTGTAAGTTGGACTAATTTTAATGAAATCAACCCACGCGGAAATTAGTAGATTTATTCAAGCAATTGATATTTGTTAACGACAATGGGTGAGACCAAATTATTTACAAGTGACATCCTGGAACAGCTGTTTCACGCACGTTGGCGATCATCAGCCAGGAGAAGTCCTGGTAAATAACAAGGTCTCCGTACTGATATTTATTGTTTACAACATCGATTCAAATTCATTGTTTAAATTCCAATGCTTGTCTACGGGAATTGTTTTATTACTTTCTCGTGCTAATTTTCTCGACAATGATGCACTTGAAAAAGATTTCAAATATAAAAATTAAATCGTCCCTAGTTCTCAAATATGCAAATCAAGTTTCAAGAAGATTCAATTAGTGTTCAAGTGTTGTTAGCTAAGTCCACACGGATATACAGACTGACTGATTTCCAGACTGGCTAAAAATAAGATAAAAAAATAAGGCTTTTTTTTTTTTTTTTTTTTTAGTAATTTCATTTTTTTTATTAGCTTATAATTATAACTTCAAATCCTTTTCTTTTTCTAAAAACGATAGAATTCAAGTGAAATGAACAAAAAATGAAAGAATGAATACGAAAGAAAAATGAATGAATACGAAAAAAAATTAAACATTGCTGTAGGTTGGGGTGTCAACTTTCGAATATCCTGCATAAGTTGCTGAAACACAACCAAAAATCCTCCGTTTTTTCGATAATTGTTTGATTGTATTTACTATGTCTCTATTTATTAATTTGAATAGTGAAAGAAACTTCCACAAAATCACATTAAAATTATGTTAATTTTTTTTATAATAACTTAAAAAAACATAAATTCGAGTAATAGGAAG
>JAFIDM010010028.1:6323275-6353932 GCA_023159025.1 Thereuonema tuberculata | reverse complement strand
AAAATGGCGGATTTTCCCCAAGATGGATTTTTTGGGAATTTTGGGATATCAATCAGAACACTATTCTCAACATTTCTACCAATTTTCAGCTTGATATTTCAAATGTCCGGGTCAATGTCTAATTTCCCTGGACTAATAGCTTTTGAAGTGTGAGTGTACATTGTTTTCAGTGCGTGTACATACAGGATGATGCGTGCTCGTGTTTGTTTTTTCTCCCTTCTCCATTGTTGAAAAAAAAAAAGAAAAGAAAAAAAAAAGGGGGGGGGGGGGGGGAAGAACAAGAAAGGGTTTTTGATTTCCCACCCTTGTCGGGTTTTTTTTTCCCCTATCTTTTTCCCTCACATTGGTCTTCCTAGATACGATAATAAAATTGAATACAAACATGGGTCAGTGTATTTTACCTTAAAGGATGGAAGAAGGAAATAACATTTGTTTGTGTTGAGAAAGAATTGTTAATTTATGTGGAATTAGACAATGAAATGGACGGAACGCTTAGATTTGGTAGATATTAGAGATTATATAATGAATAATTAAACTGTAAAATAGAGTACATTGCACATTGTTACTTTTAATTATAATGTTAATTTTATGTTAGCATTTTGGAAAATGTTAGTTTTGGCATTTATAAATTGCTTTTAATTTCGCTGGAAATTAAATAAGATAAAGTTTAGAAAGGAAATGTTGTTGTTAGATTAATCTGTTTTAGTTTAATAATAAACAGAAGTGAAATAGATTGAATAAGGGTTCGTTGTCTTTAAGCAGAATTAAAGATGGGCTGTAAGTACAAGATTAATGTTGATCAGTTGTAGAGAGATTAAATTTTAGGAAAGAAACCTTATTAGATTGTGCAAACCCTACCCCACAGCTAAATGTTTGAATCATTTACAGTTAACGTCTTAAGGAAATTCAGAGGAATTACAAGATTCTTACAAATGCTTTTTGATTCTGCCTTGGATGATGGAAAAGTAATTTGAATACAAGTATATCGTAATTGAATATTTCAGTTGTATTTATCTATTACTTCATATTCATTTTCCACTGATTTCTAATTCCTACTTAAATTCATTCCATTGTGTTAGCCCCTTGGAAAAAAAAAAAAAACCTTCATCAACGAACCGCAACGCTTCGATCACAACCCTTTCATTTATCAGAAATCTAATAAAAATAAAAACTACTACAAAAAAATCTTTAGAAATTCAGGAGGGTCATTAGTAAAAATACAATTAAAAATTAGTTAAAAATAATTTCAATTATTACTAAAAATGAATTAGTTAAAATAAAGTATCGATAATATTCAAATCAACTAACAATTCTATTTTAAATATCTATAAGACGAAAAAAAGTAAACCTAGACCAACAAGTAGAAAAAGACAACTTTATTTCATAATCGCCTCCTTTTATAAATTTAGAAAACGGACCAAAAACTATTGGAGACTTGCATTACTTGAGTTTTTGAATTAAAATCTCATATTTTATTCCTTCAAATGAAATCTACTCAAATACTGAAGAATATCTTTCAAAACGAATTCTAAATCAAACTCTCGTTTTCTGTTACTTATGAATATTGTTTTGATAAATTATTATACAGTATAATCTTATAATTAATTACTGATTAAAAACTTCTTTCAAAGGGTTTCATTTTCCACTCATGAAATTCCACATTAACATTTACAATTACTAATTAATTCTTCAGAATATCAAATGATGTTAATCAAAATATATTATTAATGTTTATATTCAACAGGGGCAATGGAACAGACTTGAAAGAAATCCAATTTTCTTTCAATTAATTCTAAGTTTCGAAAATCAACTTCTTCATTTAAATTACTAGGACTACTGCAATTTCTAGAACACACATGTATCGCCTACACGTTTGGATTCTTACAAAGTTTATTAGACATAAATTAAGTGCCCAGTTCCCAAAGCAACCTTCAAGATTCGCTCATTTGGAAAGATTTTAATTTTTATTCTTAGATTTAACTTTCACAAATCTATTTAAATTAGTCAAAAGATAAATTTAAGCTCAAATACATTCCGTTAATGTATTTACCATTTTGTCTTACTTTCCTTTTCCCTAGCAATAGATATTTTTACGTCCATTTCTTCAATAATCCGCTTAAACTTGCAATCACAGACAGTATTCCTCTCACTATTAATTCGAAATTAATCAACTTAAGTTTTCCACTATGTAATTTATACTGAATTGAAAGAATTTTCTTGCTGAACACCAATGTACCACATTTCCCATTAAGAATTAAATCTCTCAGTATTTAGAAGACTTAAATCGGGTTAAATTTTTGCAACATGACATTCATAATCAGCAGGCCCGGATTTAGAAGTATGGCCGCCCCTAGGCACCGTTTTTTTTGCCTCCCCTGAATAAAATTCTCCCATTTACCTACTGCAAAACATTGTAACTATTTTCTATATTTCTGCAAATCGAAGTAGAAGAAAACAAGATTTTCATTATTTATTTTTTTTGTATTCTTTGCATCTTTAATGTACTGTGCGTTTATGAAAGGCAGAGTTACCACTGCCGGACGATTTTACTCAGCAGAGGGGTGATACGCTGAAATGGGTACTTTCCTAAGAAATTCTTTTGGACATTTTTGCTTTTAAGAAAAAAATAACGAGGAGCATTTTTGCAATAGTATTTATTCTTTCCATAATTCATTCCCGAAAAGCGCAAATAGAACGCAGCTACTAGTAAACTAACACTATAAAAAGTAAACATCCCATCTTTGTTTCTCCTCGCCCCTATTTTGAAGAAATCGAAGGAGACGTGACGCATGCGCAAAAGCGTTGAAGGCTCTCATAAACAAAACCGAACAGTATCTAAGTACTGGTATTCTTATTTTTATATTATTCAAATTTTTTAGAAATATCATCCATTTCAAAAACTGCCTTCGGACGAGGAAAATGAAATTGATTTTCTCAATAATTTAATAACCGCAATATTGGACCCATCATCAAAGAGTTTCACCCTGAAAAGTACAACCCCCTACAATAAGAATTCTACCAAAAACACATAAATCCCGCGACAAAAACAATTACTTCCAAGTTCGACCTACAAAAGTTCGACCTAATTGTAAAAATAGCCTTCTTGCAACCAATATCCAAATTCATTTTTGCAGAACTTAGATATCCCAAAGATTGGAATAGGTGATATCAACAATGGGGAGGATTTTGCCAATAATTTAAGAAACATCTCTTTTAACACCAATATATTTTGTTATTCCCAAGATGTATCAAATCTGTAAACGAGACTCCCGTTAATTAATTAATTAATTAATGTTGGTCTTGGTCATGTACACATTAAAAGGAATCGTTCGCTTGATCTTGTTTTAGTAAAAGAACTCAGAAAAATTTTATTCTGCAATCGATTTTTTATCAGCCAAAGTGGTTTATACAAACATATCGAGGGAATTTTTTGGGGCCTCTTGGCTTCTGGTGTTTTGACAGATGCTGTAATGCAACACATCAAGAAAATGTTATGAACCAAATAAGAGACAAAATTTTGCATTACAAAAGACACGTGGACGATATTTTTACTATTTCTAATTCAGATATGGTTAGTCAAATTTCGACAGGTTCAATAATTACCAATGTAATATAAATTTCACTTTGGAAACGCAAAACTCGAATAAAGAAATCCCTTTCTTAGACGTTTTAGTTTCTGTTGATAATAATGAACAGATAACTATGTAATGCTACAGAAAACCCACCTTAACAACTAGATCTTTAAATTATTATTCTCACACTCCTCTACATTACAAAAGAAACCTCATTGCAATAAGAGTCAGGAAAGCATTTCTCATTTCTTCATCTATAGAATTATTCAACGATGAATTAGCTAGTATTACTGAACATTTTTGCAACCATCAATATCCAGTTAGTTTTGTAAAAAAAATACCATCAAAAACACTCTTCAGAAAGTTTACAACCCTCCCAATAGAAATACATAAAAAATACATATCCATGCCATTCATATCAGGTCTCAGCCAAAAAATAAAAGAATTATTTCAGGACCCTAATTTAAAGATAACGTTTAAGCCAAATAATAAACTCAATTTTTTTAACGAATCACAAAAAGAAAATAAAAGCTGATCAAAATGAAAAAGGAGTCTTTTACAAAATTAATTGCTGCAACCAAAACTGTGTCTACATAGGCGAAATAGGCCAATACTTACAAAAACGTATATATTCCCCACAAATACGTACGCAAACCTTTAATATAGATTCATCCATGGTTTCGGCCCACGCCATACAACAACACCATAAAACGTTGTAATTTCAATACCTTTAAACGCAAATGTACTGAATCATTTTCCATATATTACAGATTATCTTACAATACAAAATTATCTAATCAAGATATGTTTGAGTTTTTTCAGAATCTAAAGTCACAACCTCGTAACCTACACATCATGAAACCAGACTTAAACATTAGAAACAAAAAAAAATGCCTTAAAAAAACCAGGACCATGCAAGCACTACCTCACATCTGATCTGAACAAAGAATGACGTTCCTGCCAAGATGTCATCTTCCCCAGATGTCACCCATTCCTGTTTCCATTTCCTGTCACCATCCTTGATGCTCATCATCTGCACACGTTTATCCTACGTTCCTCAACATTTGTCGTCAACCATTTACGTCAATACATCTATCGCCCTCCAGTCTTCTATTCTACAGTTCCGGTCTCATTATCATTCTACCAGAGCTTCAGTGAGGTGTTTACATCTCTCATCTCGGCACCTGTCGGAGGATGTAAACCTTAAATCTCACACTATCAAGTAGACATCTACTTTAACAAAAATATATCTTTTATTTTCAATAATTTCTATCAACATAGAAAATTTTCATTTCTCAACTGACGATGAATTACATTAGCAATCTAATTTCCGCACATTCTGCTTGCGAAAATAAATAGTATTCCAAAATTCATAAAATCAACAAATCAAAATATTCCAGAGAAAGCCATTATTAAAGATTACATTTGTGTTTGTTTTCTCTGTGCGCTCATTTTTTTCCACTTTTGACTATTTTTAAACGAGGTCGTTTTTAGGTCGGCGTCCTGTTTGTACTTAAGGATTTTTGTTTGTCATTAACTCCCACGCAACGCAGGCGAAGTGTAGTACGAGATCTTGTCAAGGCCTCACAGCAATGATAGGGAAGATCATTTCTAAGCAAGCCGTGTACAGAGTGCATAAGAAAGGGTTGTCTACCCTCAGGCCTGATAGATATATCCCATTGACTTTCAGCCTATAAAGAGCCCATTTATAGACTGATGCAGAGAACATCTTGCTTGAACACAAGACCAGTGCAACCAGTGTTTTACTTACTGTCAAGTCTAGGCTCAATCTGCAGTGATTTCCAACGAGTCTTCATCTGCAGAGAATTTTGAACTCCCACATCATTCTTGAATGACATTATTACGGCGGAAGTAATATCATATTTGGCTCATGTACAACTTCCCTCCATGCAATTAGGAATTGAAATCGTAACAGTCAAGAAGTAAAGCGCTTCATTCAGGCCATCTCGATTTTCCGATTGAAACCCAACTGCATTGGAACTACTTGAGATGTGTTGGAGGACATCGTCCACTGTCTAGAATTCTTTAGGAATCATTGGTTACATCAAAAAATTATTCTTCTCAGTAAACAAATTTCCCCCAACAAATTTATTGTTGGGGGTGCAGCTATATTTCTTAAACACAATAAAAAAAAATCATACAGACAAATTAGGAAAAATAGTTATTAAACCCTTACTTACAATTGAAGGGCCCCAAGAACAAAGGTGTTAAGCGACAATTTCATGAAATTTCTGTTATATGCATAAACAAAGGTGTTAAATGATAGCCCATCTGGTGGCAAAAGATGGAATGTCAATTCATATTTTTTAAACAATTACTTCAGTACAAAGGTGTTAAGTAACAATAAAAAATTACTTCATTTATAGTACAAAGGTGTTAAGTACAGTTAACACCTTTGGGCATGAGTTGGGTCCTGAGCTACAGAAATTTCAAAGTGCAAAGGTGTTAAGTCCAAAACCAAGCGTAGATGCAGCTTCTTTCGACATAATAGAGGCCCCCTAAAACAAGCAAAACGTCAGCCTATGTTGTCAGGCATGTTGAGTACGGGACAACATATGGCTAAAAACTCTTTGGAGATGAGAAACGAAGCTCAGAAGAGTACAATTGCACAACAGCACTAGAAGCAAACGAATGGGAAGAAAAATCAGAATCAAACACCAGTACACTAGAAGTTTCTGAAAGTGTCTATCTTAGCCATCGGTCATTTAATGAAATCCGAAGAATTGGAAAAAAAACCATTGCAAAAGAAGCTCGGGCAGCAGGGAAGGAGTATGTGAATAGGAACGGATTTATAGTTCCAGCACAAAAAGTAAAAAAGAGTATAATTTGCCATGAAAAATGTCGATATAAATTCTCTGATAACTTTTCAGTTGAAGGAAGAGGTAAAATATTTAAACAGTTTAAGAAATTATCGTTCGAGGCACAAAATGCCATTAGCTTTAAATCAATTACCTTGCTGTCTGTGGCCCGATTTAAGGCGACTGCAGATAAACGATGGTCAGCTACATACATTTATTCAGTGACAATTGATGAGAAAACACAGGGTTTGCAAGTTAGCTTCCTGCAACTTGTTACAAGTTGGGAGAAAAAAAGTAGATCTTCAGCAAAAGCAACTTGCATCTGGAAAGTCAATTCCTAGCCCAATCAAAACAGGAAGAAATGCTCCCCAAAACAAAATTTCTGATATTGTCAAAAGTGACACTCGAACCCACTTATTTAGCTGCACTGACACCGATATACCTGAAAATGAGTGGGCATCGAAGTGCTGCTATAGTGAGGTGTTTGTAACAGAATTTAATCTGTCGTTTGGATCGCCAAAGGGTATGTCCACAAAAATAGGGACAAATAAAAAATAAAAAAAAATTTTTAATTTTTATTTTTTAATTTTTTTTTTTAATGATGTAAATTTTGCTAGATGACATTTTTTTATAGTCCAGTTACCAGTTTTTGTGCCTTTGACTGAGTTGTGTGTATACTCTTTTGTTAGATTTTAACCTAAAAGTAACATGAGTTACCGACTTCGTGTAACATGAGTTACCCACTTTTAAATAAAGAAAATATCTTAAATGTCATCTTGGAACAATTTTCTTTTTTTTTTATGTTAACTTGGACTATTGGTCAAAATGTTAGCCCATGACAGTTTTTAGAAGATAATTCTTTAAGGAGAAATCCCATATGTTCTTACTAAGCAGAAATAGAATGTCTCTTTGGCTGTAACATGAGTTACCAACACAAATTAATTTTTTGCTTTAGAATATCACATGTTTACAACAAACCAGTAGGTGTTAAAAAAGGTTCATTGAATCTGTAGTAATATCAAAAATTAATTTGGACTAGTGTGCACATTGTTGGTGAACACTGTACCTTTGAATCTGATTTAAAATGTCAAACCGTAACGTGAGTTACCGTGGACATACCCCAAAGAGTAATACATGTAAAACGTGCGATTCGGTTAAGGGTGGCGAAACACACAAGAAAGAGTATGAAGAGGACTAAGAACAGCAAAAAAAGGACAAACAATCTGTTAAGAAAGATCCAATCAAATATTATATAACTTTTGACATGCAGCAAAGTAGTCTTTGCTGAAATTGAGCACTTCAATAACGTTCTATTTAAGACAGCTATGGTTTTACAACTTGAGCATACATTTAGTATCATGTGAAGGAGAGCAGGCATACATGCAAGCGTAGACCGAAAACATATCTTCACGAGGTAGTCATGAAGTAGTCAGTCTCTTTGGGCATTTATACAGATCAGTGCGCGAAACCACAACCACCTCATTACTTGGTGAGATTCTTGCGGCGGCCAAAATATTTTTTTTTTTACTCTTTATGTTTCTGGAATTACCTCGTGTGGTAATTTTTTATTGTTGACCAAAAATTTCCAATTGTAGGACATACATATTTAGATTGCGGTAGATATTTCGGTCGTATTGAGCAAGTCGTCAAAAAATATGAGAAAATATACTCGGATGATACTTATAGGACCATTATTGATGCAGTTGATAATAAAAATGGTAGTAACTGACATGACAGATAAAGTTTTCTGACACAGATAGTCTACAATCAGGCCTGGATTTTGTTATTCGTTTGCTAAATGCTGACAAGGAGAAGTTATCATTCAGAGATGAGGTAAGATGAATAAGGCCTGATAAGTTTGAGTCATACAAGTACAAGAAATCCTTCAATGAAAGCGAAGATTTTTAAAGAAGTAAACCTGTTTCGAGTTCGCGGGAAGAAAGATAACACAAACTACATTCTGAAAAAGGTTAGACAGCACAACATTATCTTAGAAGAAAAAATTAAAGACTTGAAGACGCAAATGGAGTATATACCAGACGTGTATCAAGGCTTCTACAATGAAATCAACCACACAAGTGAACCGTAATTTGGTGTTGTACATTTACTCTTCGTATAACGTAATGTTTATTAAAATTTATTTATACTTAACACCTTTGTGACGTCTTATTTCCGTTTTAAGAGCGTGTTGCGTCAAGGACAAAGGTGTTAAGTACATTTACGACTGAGTTACGACCAATAAATGTGGTTTCAACAAAATGTTGTTTTTCAGGACAATTTTTAGATATTAGTGATCATTAATAATTTGTTGTGAACAATATACAGCTTATTTTCAGAGAGCAGCCAAGCTTTAACTTTAACTTTAAATATCTCGAAACTGCCAAGATGTTACTTAACACCTTTTGTCTCTTCAATTAATCTTGGAAGGTTTGGTATGACAGGAAGGCAGTTAAAAGAGAGTTTAAGGAAGGTGATTTGGTATTGGTTTTGGCATTTACACAACCACATAAACTATCAGTTCAGTGGACAGGTCCTGGAGTAGTAAAAAGTAAAATCTCAGAAACAAATTACATTGTAAGCAAATAATTGTAGAGCTGTTGTTTGAGCGTAATGAAGTTTGTTATTGTTACTTTAAACCCAGTGCTTTGTGTCATCTATCCTGGTGACGTTACAGGCGCAAGATTGCTACTCCGTCCCACAACAGCAGCTTCTTATTGATGTGCTGAGTATGTTAATACGCTGTCAACACCTCCTAGAAGACAATATATGACTTGTAGATGACTGTATTGTCTGCCGACCATCATATAATATCATAATGTTATTAAGTCGATTATCATACCATCAACCTATTTGGTATGATACAGCGTGAAGCTGTTTTTCTTATTATTCTGACCACAGCGGATTATTTCGTATTTAAACCCGTCGCTATAACACATTCCATAAATATAAACATTAAAATTAGACTTCAAATTACACAAGAAATAATACTTCACTTCAAAAACTCATACCCGATATTTCGTCCTAATTTAACATTCGGACTTACTCATGGTTTTAAATACAAATGAAAAGAAGAAAAATGATTCTAAATTTAACAAAATAAAATATTCAACAACTGAAAAACATCAAAACTGTGTAAACAAACTCAAACCTTTGTTAAAAAACAAATAAAGTTAAATAATAATAATAACATCAAACCTTTGTTAAAAATAAAATAATGTTAAATAATAATAACAATAAAAACGAAATAACTATGTACAATAAATTGAAATCGGAAATATAATATCATTGATCGTAAACCTTTTATAAATCTCTAATATCTTTTACTTCTATTACTATAATTCCTCTACTTTAATTTTACTATAATTTCTTTATATCAATTTCACAATTTCTTTACTTTAATTTCTTTCATTACAATTTCTTTACTTTAATTTCACAATTTCTTTTATTTTTTTATTTTCCATTAATGAAGTAAAGTAAAGTATTATTTCTTGTGTAATTTGAAGTTATACAAATTCAGGAGTATTTGAATGATTAAAATTAGACATTAAGTGTTCTGGTTGTTGTTTCGTTTTCTCTAATATTTCGATATAATAGATATAATTTGGTTGCAGTCTTACGGCTAATAAGGGTCGCAAATGACGTTGTTCTTAATTTTTGAATATGAATGTGGATCATAGGCATCAATTGTGATCTCACATTCTTTCTACAATAATTTAACGTTTCTATTTCCTCATTCTTATATATGTTAAAAAGAATTTTTTTATAAATGGTTGAAAATAGATAAAATTATGAGTTTTGGTAAAGAAAATAAATCCAGAAAATAAAACGCCTTTATTTTCTCTTTAAATATTCAATGTCTGTAATTCTATCTTCTCATGAATTTCTCCTTAGCTATGACAACAGAAATCAACAAATCAGTCACCCAATTCACGTGATATCTTAATCTGCAAATAGTAAGGAATTCAACGCTACAAATTCAGCTACAAATCATTCGAAGGCTGCGTTAAATTCGCTGATATTATTTAATTTTTTACAAAAAAAATAGCTAAAAAATTAAGATAAATTTCCTGAAAGTCAAAGAATAAAACCTAAATTTCGTAAATGTATTTCATTTCTTTTTAAAATTTTTAAAAAATATTTTTTAACCTTTTTAAATTATTAAAATATATATATGTTTAATTCCCACTTAATCTTCTTAAATAAAAAATTACAGAAACTTTCAAGAATGTTAAAAGCAGTTCATTTAAGAACTGAATAATTATTTCTCACTAAATAATTCAGATTAAAATCCATTAAAATAAGGTTCGATTCCTGCTTGTTTGTTTAATACTTTTTCCAAAGGACGCCAGAGGAGACAACTTACAACACCCGTAAGAGCGGGGTTAAGGTGGAAATAAAAACTTTTAAATTTTTAAAAACTAAACAAATATTAAAAATCAATACTTTAAAGAAAGAAAATTAGTCGTTATGTAAAGAAATACAATCGCTTTAATAATTTACACTCATATTTATTTTCTTTAATTATTTAAGATATGTAACAACTGCAACTATGAAATATACTTCCTACACTGCAAAAGTCTTTAAAGACAAGCGCTTTATGTTCCACAAGTGTTTTGGTTTCGTTTATTTGAGATTAAAAAGCATCGTCAAAAAGAAATAATTCCGTAAATTCGACGACTCGTAAAGCAAATGCAGAAAAACACTTTTAATCAATTAAAAACAATCATATTTACAAGTAAATACATTATTTAGATAATAGTAATCATTATACAAAGTATTACAGTTCTTTATTCATCTACAGCCATTACTTCTTTTCACGTATCGAACATTATAAGATAGTAAGTCCTTCTTAGAAAGCGCTTAATTTGCACTTAAAGTTTTGGTTTCGCTTCTTTTACTTAGAGCGTTTCGTCAAAAAGACGTAATCCCGTAAGAATCAATGACTTTTCTAATACAGAAAAAAACTTAATTAATTAAAAACAATTATATTTTAGAAATGCATTCATTAAATATAAAGTAATTATACCTATTTCATTCATTGACAGTAGTTATTTTGTTATTATTTTTATTTTTTTTATCGTATTTCAAAAGTACGACTACGAGTACCCTTCTTATAATAGTAATTCATTACAATAAAGCGCTCTCTTTCGAACAAACAGTTTTGGTTTCTCTGAGTTTAAAGAGACGTAATATCTTAACATTGATGACTTGGATATTAATTTGAAAAATTAATTAATTAAAAACAAGTTTACAAATAATTTAAAGATATAAACTTAATCACTGTCTGAAGGATTGCAGTCATTTTATTCATGTTTTTATTCGTTAATTATCAATTCGTTTTATTAATTATTTTATTTAACAACTAGCAATCCGGGAAAAGTGGATTCTCCCAACGTGCGACTGCTTTCTCACAACTACCCGATAAAAGTGGATTCTCCCAACCCACGACTGCTTTTAGAACCAGCGAGTGCGTCTATGACATATTTTTATTTTTTTTATAGATATTTAGAATGTAGTCCCAGTGTCCTAATGGATAAGACGCCTAACTTTAGATCAGAAGGTTGTAGGTTCGATTCCCGTAGCGACCTTGTAGAAATTATTTCTATTTTCACAAATCGCAACAATTGCGCCGGACAGACAGAGAAATAAAAGATTTTAGAAATACAGATTACGACTACGAATACTATCACAGGCTACCAAAAGTCTTTGATATGTCGCTGTATGTCACAATATTTTTTGTAAGATTAAGAAACATTTACAAAGAGAGGTAACCACATAAGATCGACTGCTTTTATGGCTGTGTAGAACTGTATGTTTGCTGCTTTCCTTAATTAAGAACATCTTTTAGAAAAAAAATTATTAAATAGAGAAACCTAATCATTATCTAAAGGTTTACAGTCGTATTCTTCATTAACAATCGTTTATTTTATTTTATTTATTAAAATATTTTACCACAAAAGACTATTTATGTTCCTCATATACAGATCACCTGAAGTCTCTGATTGTCTCGTTTTATTTATTACTGACTCGTTTTTCTGAGTTTATGTCATATCCCCGTAGATCGACGAATCTATATTACTAAAATCTTTTATTTCTCTGTCTGTCTGTCCGGCGCAATTTTCTGTGCGAATGGAAAATAGAAATAATTTTTACAATGAAATTTCCGCGACGGGAATTGAACCTGCAACCTTCTAATCCGAAGTCGGATGTGTTATCCATTAGGCCATAGGGACTACAACTCTTTTCATATTGTTTTTTGACTTATATCTCCGCAATTGTTGTGTTGTTGTTGTGCCCCAATGTTAGTGCAACAATGGAAAACGGTTTTTCATTTTTTATTGTCACGAGGAAGTCGACAAATTCAAAATGAGCATTATTGAACTTCAAAATGTTGCGTTAACTGCTTTCTTTAGAATCGAGTTTTGTTAGATTATCTTAAATTTTATTTTCTTCTTATTATTACTTTTAATAATTGAATTGTACCTTATTAATATATTTTTATAAAAACAACTAAACTTATTGATTCGGCGTGTTTTTGAAATTTGTTTAATTTCCAACTATTTTGTTTTGTTGTACTTATTCCAATTTTATTATGCTTGAAAAAGAGATGGCTTGAAAAGAGTCTTCAAAACTTCAAAATGTTGCTTTAACCTCTTTCATTGGAATCGATTATTCTTGGATTATGTCATATAAACCATCGTTTTATCATCGATAATCAATTAGTATCGAAATGGACAATGAGAGAAAGGATAAGATCTTTTCAAAGAACTGTTAATAATGTCGTAATCTCGGCCATTCTTGACTACAGGTAAAATTTGTCTGAAGTCTCTACCAAAGAGGAAAATTTGTCTAGATTCACAAGTCATCAGAATTTGGTTATCTTCACTCGAAAGAATAGTCACACTCAATTCGTCGCCAGGAGTATCGTTTATAAGCTATGATCTTCATTTAACATCTATATCAACCAACGTCCATCTAAATAAATCTCTTCTTTAAATATCTATAACGAACAATCTGTACACGGGAGATGGCCTAGTTATTTATTAAAACTAAAAAAAAGTCTTTTAATTAATTATTAACAAACTTATAAAAATACAACTGCTTGGGACTTAGTGTTACTAAAAATACAATTCCTTAAATTCACTTTAAATTCTGGTAACTTCTGTTCTGTTGTGTAATCTTCAATCATATTTCTTTTTTTCTGTTTAACAATTCATTTTCAATATCCATCTTTACTTAACCCCCTACTTGCTTATTACCCTAGGAAATTCAATTCAGTTAAAAAAAAACAAAGTTTTTACTTTGGTAAACTATCACGTGTTACGTGGGACCAAATAAACACTGACGAAGATTCATCAAACCTCTCTATTTTTTTACCCAAATAACTCTCTGGCACGTAATAATATTTTCTTTAGTTTCAACCATTTTGTTTATATTGATGAATATCCATCTGGAATCAATAGGTATATTTCTTCCTTCAGTTTTCCATTAAAATAAGCTGTTATAACTTCGTACTAGTGGAGATGTCGTTGCTGAGCACATATCTGAGCACCACTCATCTTTCTTTTGCTTGAAATACACTAAGTATTTTGAACATACATTTTGTGGAGAACTTGTTTTCACAGATTCTGAATGTCAGATGGTTTCTCATGATGTCTAATACTTCCTAATTCAGATTTGATAATATTTCCGTTGTTTAGAATATGGACTTCTAGTAGCTTCTCGTTTGTTAGTAGGTTTTCTTATTTAGAATTTAAAGCATTTCTTTTGTGGTTTTCTTTTGGAGTAGCAACTATTCTAAGTTTTCTGGAGTTATTTTTCTTCCTCTAGTGGTTCATTTATTTCTTCTTCTTCTTCGAATACTTTTATTTTTCCATCACAGGAGGATTCATTATCATTCCCTAATAATCTTTCAAATGTTTCAGGAAACTTTGGTTTTTCTGTTCATTCATCACATTTTATTTTTCATCTTCAGATGATGAACTTCTTTATTATATTCTTACTTCTTTGTTGTAGCTTTTTATTCTGTATTTGCTTTCTTTCAGGAAATCAGCTCCTCATTAACTTTCATCAATGAATAAATTTAAATGACCATCATTTATAAATGATGATCTTGAACAGTCATCCGAAAATAGATAGTCGAGCTTGCGTTTCAGAAAAATGTTAACATGATCTTTCTAGTAATGTGAAATTACAGCCAACATTTAACTCTGAGTTCCTATTCACATGAACAGATTAAACCTTTAGATAAATTACATGTAGATGTAGAATATGGGTCACAATCAAAAAATCCTAGATTGTATGTAATTTCTAAGAGTGCCAATCCATTAATGGGCAGAGACTGGATTAAAGAATTGCGAGATTTTATTAGTATTTCCAATGATGTACAGACCATTGAGGTAAATCAGAATAATTATCATAATCATTCTGATATTGTAAATCGTCTGTTTGATGAATTTTCAGATGTTTTTACTTATAAATTAGGTTGTTTGTGGAAAAACAGTTAACTTAAAGATAAAAGAAAATGTAATATCTAAATATTATAAACCTATATCTATTCATTTTGCTCTTCAAGAGAAAGTAGAAAAGGAAATCAATCGGTTGGCCAACGAAGGAATATGGGGAACTGAATGGGGAACTCCTATTGTACCAATTTTAAAAAGTAATGGTCAGATTAGGATTTGTGCTGATTTTAGGATAACGTTAAATCCGTATTTAGTAGTGGACAGACATCCTATTCCTAGAATTGAAGAATTATTTGTTTTGTTACAAAAAGATGAGAAATTCTCAAAACTTGATTTATCTAAGGCTTATAACAATTAAAAGATGAAGAAAGTAAGAAATATTGTACTAAAAGTACTTATAAAAGATTTATTTGTTTACAATTGTCTTTGTTTTGGAATTGCATCTGTGCCTGGAATTTTTCAGAGAATAATTGAACAAACATTACAAGGTATACCTTGTGTGGCTTGTTTTTTTAGATGATATTTTAATCACTGGAAAAGATACAGAGGAACATTTATTCAGACTTAAAGAAGTACGTAAACATTTAAAAGTGAAAGGCTAAAAAATAAATATGTTGTTAAAAATAAATATGTAATATTTTTCTGTGACAAATTAGAATATTTAGACTTTGTTATTTACTAAGAAAAGGTTAACTATTGCTGAGAATAGAGTAAAAGCTATTATTAATGCATCATTCCCAAAGATGTTACTCATTTAAAAGGATGTTTAGGTTTACTCAATTACTATGCTAACTTTGTATCAAATCTGTCCATTATTCTTGCTCCACTGTATCAATTACTATAAAAAAATATAATTTTTAAGTGGAATCAAAGCTTGCCAAAGCTTCTGTAGATTAATAATAGAAAAATTGGTGTCTACTCGAGTATTAGCCCATTATGACCCTGACCATCCTATAAATTGGCCTGTGATGCATCTTCTTGTATTGGCTGTATACTTAGTTAAGTTCAACAAAACGGAATAGAAAGACCTATTGCATTTATCGTAGGCTCACGTAGGCTCACCCCATACCCTGAACATATAACAGGAGAAAATATGTTATATTAATTGTGGTTTCCATCGAAACAAGTTTATCATTGATCAGATCTTTGTTCTTAAAGAGTATTTTAGAAAAATGCTACGAACTAAATACCAGCTCTTTATTGACTTTAAGCAGGCATATGATAATAACGTAAGAGTGTTCCATACTACGAAAGATTTAAGAATAGCAGGAAAATTAGTACGGCTTGTGAAGATGACCTTAAGAATACCAACGCCAGGGTCAAAATCCAGAATGAGTTATCCTACTGTTTTATTATTAACAAAAGCTTGAGGACAAGATGATACCTTATCTACCCACTTATATCTGGAGAATGTGATCAGGGAATTTAGGTTAAACCCAGATGGAACTACGTATAATAGAACTTTACAGGTCGTGGCATGTGCAGACGATATTGATTTAGTAGCTCGTACTAAAACAGATTTAGAAGAAGGTTTTCTGGAGCTGGAAGAAGCCAGGAAAGGGATCAGTATAAATGATAAGAAAACAAAATTCATGATAAATACAAGGAAATTCATAGATGTAAGGATGTTGAGTATTTACAGATGAATAAATAACTGTTTGACAGAGACGATACTTCAAAATATCTTGGTTCTAGAATTATTGAAAAAAATGAGAATCAGATTGGAATTAGAGCAAAAATGGCTGTAGGCAACCGTGCTTACTATGGCTTTCAGAAGCTATTAAGATCATCACTAATCTCCTGCAGAACAAAAACTATAATTTGCAAAACAACAATCCGACCCGTTGTGACTTATGGGTCTGAGACATGGGTACTTGATGAGAAAATCCTCATCAGATGAGAAAATCCTTAACATATGTTTATAGATGGGAGAGGAAAATTCTTCAAAAACTTTATGGACCAACCTGAGACAATGCGTTATGGAGAATCATACTAACCAAGAGCTTTATGATATATTTATCAACTATCTGACCTAGTTACGGTTATTAAGAGAGCCAGATTGAGGTAACTACGACACATGGAGAGGATACCCGAAAATACCATGGCAAAAAAGATTTATAAAGAAAAGCCTAGGGGTAGAAGGTGTACTGGAAGACCACGGAAACGATGGCTGGATGATGTTGTTGAAGATATGAAGGTTGAAGGATATGAAAGATATGAAATCAGAAACTGGAGGATGAAAGCGAGGAATAGATCAGAATGGAGTGATATTGTAAGGGAGACCAAGGCTCTGGAAAGGCTGCAGTGCCATGAAGTCAGTAAGTCCGTACAGATGACACTTTCTTTACGCTATTTTTGCTTGTTATTGTATAAATGTTTATTTTCGTTGATCTGACTATAAAAAGTTCCTTTCATCAACTTTAACTTTGATTATACTATACTAGTTCCTACTACACAATGTATAGACTTTGATTTATGCCAAGATGTGAAACTTCTTTATTCAAATTAGTTGGTTTCTAAGATCCTCGACGGCTTGATTTCATTGTTTTGTTTTTCATATTTTAGTATTTAATCTCATCTTTATATTGTAAGGTTCTCTTGGACGTCGACCTGATATCGTGCATTCAATTAGATTTAACTTCCAAGAACGACTGCTTGTTCACACACATCGTTCACTAGCACTTATCCTATTATTTCCGCAGCAAAATATTTCAAAATTCCTTTATTAAACTATCTGAAATAATATAAATGGTTTCCCTATAAGTGATTTTTAAGTATAGTTAGGCATCTTTTTGAGTAACTGCTTTACTATTTCTGAAAAAAAAAAACAAAAATGCAATGCAGACTCAAAAAAAAAACTAAAAAAAAAAAAAATACTGCGCCGTAACTGACAAAGTTTTAAAAAAAGGTTTGCGAAATTTAAAGATGGACGACGCTCCCCAAGGCAGTCTATCAATGAAGACGAGGCAATGGATTAACTTTCAACCCAATATGATGTAAAAACAATGGAAGTTTTCACTAATGAAACATGAAAAAAAAGGGAAATATTGTGCGTTCTCAATTTTTATGTTCCCTAATAATTTAATAATCAGATCAAAAGCCCTGTTCAAGAAAGCTTTCATGAAATTTATTATTTGTTCAATTCCATTTCATAATTTAATTTTTTTTTTGAAAACTAAAAAGGTTTTTGGTTCTATTTGAGTCGAAAACTAAATAATGGAAAAACAATGAGTAAGAAAACGAAGGTCGTAGGAATCTCCATGAGAAATCAAGAGTTTTTATCAAAATAACAAGAAACTTACATAAGCTTCTTTAATATGACGTGTAAATAACTTACTCCTAGAATCCTTAATAGAACAACACTTCTTTAATCCCTACGATATTTCAAGAGACTTGTTAAAGAAATTAGAATCGTGTTACTTTTTCATGGGGAATCTAAAAAGTGCAAAAGCATAAATATTGACTAATCTCAAGTTTTACAAAGTTGTGCCTCTTTCAAATAAGAACACGATTTTAAATGGAAACAATCTTCTACTGTATTCGAGAATATTCTCAGCATTTCAAAATTATCTTTTATTTGGAGAGTTGAAGAATGGGCCTCTTTAAGGTTCCCAAAGTGCATTGGAATTCGATCAGAGTCAAGGACAATCATTCAAGTTCATAATTGTAATTTGTTTGAGAAATCCGTTAATGACTCCCTGTGGCAAGTTTCGGCCTCTCCCATCACATGATTGTACAAGTTGTAGGGGGCGCCACTGAAATAACGGAACTTTAATGCGTCAACCCTAAATTATGTCATGTTTATTTATTCTTATCTATTCAATGACCAGAAACGACGATTCTTCGACGATGAATATAAAAAAAAATTAAAATAATTTTTTTTTTTTTTTTTTGCTTTTGGGCAGATTTTGATTAAATATTTTGAAGTTAAGAAAACTTGAGGTTTGCTACTATTGTCCGTAATTAGTTGAATTTCTCAAAATACTTACAAAATTTACCACCAAAGATGCTTAAGTGATAGTCATACTTACAAAAACACTTGAAGGATTTAGATATAGAATAAAATGAATTACAATAAATACAGGTCGTATTATTACAACATTCGTTCACGAACACTTTACAACAGTTCAGTTTTTCAACAACAGATTTCGCTAAGAGACCTGAATGACTAATTTGCCCATTAAGAAAATTTGATAAAATCAACTTTGTTAATGAAATAGTTTGTCTGCATTATTTTTCTATAAGCTCATAAATCACCATGCTACTTAAAACAGTTTAAGAGATTTGATAATTAAATAAATTAAATTAAAAAAAAAAAAACAGCATCAACAAAAACTGTGAGTTCAATCCTTAAAAATAAGAACTAAAAGTTCTGTTTGTTCTACCCGCCATCTGGTGGGCAAATTTATAATCTAGATAGACTCAGATTTCATTCTGTCTAAATGCTCTAATAGTGGTGACGCTGCGATCGAAGCTAACAGAAAAAGAACAAAATTCCAAAACTATATATTCTAAGTGACAAAAAAGATTTATTTTTTTTGAATTTCAAAATTTCCACGTGTTGATCCGTGGGGAGAATTTTGCGCATTAAGATGACAAATAGAAAAATATTCATCACTGATGAATTTCATATAATTCATCGTAATTCATTTTAAATTTGTTGTTGCTTTTATTTGATTTAAATTAATTGAATTTAAACTACTTAAGAAATTTCACAATTTTTTCAATTTTGAATCAAAGAATCTATTGGTCTACTATAATTTCCAAAATGTAATTTTGAAATACGAAGACTTTTTCATTGTTTTCAGAATTTTTACAATATAAAGAAAAGAGAGCAGGAATCATCTGTTTTCCAGATCTATCTGCCTGTGGGTAACGGAACTCTCTCCTTCTGTGTTTAGATTTAATTTCCTGTGAAAATAAAAATAATTTCTTCAATGAAACGTCTGCTACAGGAATCGAATCTGTAATCTTCTGATGCCATTTTCGAAGCCTTATCCATTACGCTACGCGAACTAGATTCAAATTATTTGTTAAATGGTCTTCATTTATTCATTGTCCATCGAAACCATTTTATTAAATTAAAATTATTATATAATTAAATTAAATTAAAATTATTATATAGTTTACCAGATCTGGCTGTCTGTGTGTATCGTAACGTACTCCACAGGTTCAAAGGACAGTACCTTTTTCATGTACGACAGGGCAGATCTATCTGTGTGTGCCCGTTTTTGCAATCGTGGGAGGATTTTTGAGAGATGCAGTATTTTCTCACAGCCAGCTCTATGTTGCATTGTCACGTTTATAAAACAGAGACAACATTAAAGTACTCATCAAAAAAAAAAAAAAAAAAAAACCCGATGATGAAGGTCATTTGCTAAATGTTGCTAGAAGTTTCACTCGCAATGTGACTTATAATCCACTCTTCCAATAAACAAATTCATTTATATTCCTAGCAATGCATTCAATTTATTTTGCTATCAGTTTTATATATATATATATATATATATGTGTACGATGGGCAAATACTTTATCTAGACTAAAAGATATCACATTATTATCCTGTCGTTGTTGACGGGGCGTTTATGCTAGTTTGACAGTAAATAAGTTTTGAGTTCTTTTAGGAACTTCGCGCTTTTTTTTAATTAATCATTACTTTTAAATTAGTCACTGCAATTTAGTAAACGTGTCATTATCTTAATTCTATCTATACAGAGTTGTGTTGTGTGTTGTTCTGTTTAATATTCACTGGTTTTATAATGTGGCTTTTGATATAAGTACGAATCTACGTAACTTTTAGTTAAGAAGTGGTTTATTTATTTATTTTCATCAGTTACTTATTTTTCCATATTTTATCTTTTTCGTTACTGTTTGAAATTTTATTACTAGGAAATTGAAGCATATCAGATCACTCACTCTGTATGTATGGCTGTGTCGTTGTTTCCCTTTGTAACTTATAAACCGCTGGATGAATCTTCTTGAAACTTAGTCTGCCTATTTAAAGTCTTAGAGACGATTCAAGTAACTTTTATTCTTGAAATATTTTTCAAGTGGATCCTGGCAGAGAAATTAGCGCGTAAAGGGACAAAAATCCCCATAGAAAAGCATTGGATTTCAAATTCTATTTCTGTTAACATCTCATTACACATTCAACAATGAGTCTTTTACTTAATCCACTCATTTCCGCTAACATTAATAGGATTTCAATAACTCAATCAACAGAATTTACAGTTAAATTAGAATGTTTAGTGAATACGAACAATAGAAAATTGACGTAATATTAAGTATTAATTAAATTCGCAAATGTTTTTCAGAAAACTGAAATTGTCAGCAAACATTATAATTAGAAAATAAATACGTGTATTTTAGTTTTTCGTTTCCACGACTTAAAAAAATAAAAAACATAAAAGAAATAATGTGTTAAGAAAAGTAGGCTTTATGTTCTTTTTTTGTTATTATTGTTATTATTATCTATTGTATTTTTTTTCAAATGGAATTCTTGTTGAGAACCAAAATAAGATCTTGTTCTAATCTCGCCTGTTATAAAGTGACATTTAAAGACTATAAAGAAATAAAATAGTTGAAAAACAAACTCTCGTTCCATTACAAGTAGATGTCTGATGTGAATTCCAATGACTGCAACTTGTAAAATCCATTAATGGGTATCTTAAAAAGATATTTTTTGTTTTGCGTGGGGTTTTCCGTCATTAATGAAAGTCATTGAACTTTTTGTATCGAGATCTGAAAGAATTAAAAGGGGAAGATGTTATTCTACCAATCAGAGTTTGAGATTACAGTTGTAGTTGGCGTGCCAGTTTTCGAATGCTGTCATCATTCAAATACAATGTTTCAAATAATGTAGAGAATAGTATAAATCAGTGGTGGTTAAATTTAAGCCACTCCAGAGCTGAACTGTCAATTTACTTTTCTTTTCAAATCAAAACATAACGAAAGTTAATCAAATAGGCTTTAAAATAAAGAATACGTAAATAGAGCAAAAAGTTACAATAGGCTGCCTTTTCATATCATATTTCCGGAAAGAAATTGTTTAACTACTGAAAACCCTTTCATAAGTGGGACAAATATTCTGTTTCTTTCCATTCTTTCAACTTCTATTCAGATTACCTCTGAAACTCAGGGAGATTAAAACACTTGCAGGAAAGTCACGTAGGCCGAATATGGCCCGCGAGCCTTCGTTTTGATGTAAATCTAGTTTTAATTTTTGAAGATAACCAGTATCTGATTATTATGATAATTATCGTTGTAAAAGATCAATTTGTAAGAGTATTTCTTTTGGGAGTAATCTCTCAGTAACATCCATTTATTACTCAAATTGAAACTTCTTGGGATTTGTAGTTTTCGTAGACTGATGGGCAAATTAATTCATTTCCACTTAAACTACATTACAAAACATTTTTATTTCCTTTTAAGAAGCCAAGGGAATTATAAAAGCCACTTAATAATATTCTTAGAATAACTAAACTTACAATGCCTATTGACTAGTCTTACCATTTTTCTTTTATTTGTCCACTTGTGTGTTTTCGTACTAAAATGATGGAGTTCCATAAAACTTGATATATATACCTCTATATGTGATCCAATTAGACCCATTTGTTTTTGGTCTTTTCTCTCCCATCCCATGAAAATAACCTCGGAAATCGTTCTCTACAACAGCTTCAGGACTTATTTCTTTTAAATTTGGTAAAATGCTTGTTTATGGTTCAACTTAAAACCTAAGATTACTTTGATTTCCTCGCACCTCTAAATCCACGCTATTGATACTTCCACGAAATTGATTGATTAATAATTGGTCCAATTATTGGTCCAAGATGTTTAAAAAAAATTAACTGTTTAAATTACAGTAATATCAAAGTTTAAAACAAAATAAATTACAATTCAAACAAAACCAGAAATTCCAAAAAGAAAGTCTCCTTCCCTAAAAGACTGCTTTAACTGTTGGAAATTTTGGCCTCTTCGCTTACAAATTCTAAACAGGGAACCATTTTTTTCAAATTTTCAAATACAAAAAAAAAAATGTTTCTTTCAATTAATAAATAAATTGAGGCTAATGATAATAAATTGTTATACCACAACTGCGCTACAACTGCTTTTCCAAACCATACCAAATTTCAGAAAGATTCATTCACTAATTTATCAGTTATTGTTCGGAAGGGGGAGGCACAAATGAGTGGATTTATGAGCCTATCCTTACGATGACAAACTAAATCCCAACTGTATTTTCATTCCTTTGAAATCATTCTAAGGCTGTTCATATAAGTTTGAAAACTGCTAATTTTCAGTAATTCTCGTCAATGTGTTGATTTCTTTCATGTGTAATTCAAGAACAGTGATGTACTGACTGAACCTTCAGTATCCGATCTCTGGAATAGAATTTTGACATTTTAATATATGTAATTCGCGGTTTTCTTAATTGAGGTCCCGTATTCAGAAAGTTACGATCATAGCATCATCTGAAAGTGAAAACCTATCAGAACTCGGAACTACATTTACACCTGTTTGATGGGATAATGTTAAGTTAGAGGTCGTGGATGAGTCGTTTTGATTTAAACGTTTTAATACAGCTTCGTTTAGCCTTGAAATCCGGATCCAATCATTAGCAGGTTCGATGACTGCCTTAGTAATAAAAATGCATCGATCCGACAACTTAAACTGTGAACCGAATAAAATATTTGGGAGGACCACACTTAGGCGTTCAATGACTACTTCTATTCCCCTATGACTATTTCTAGATTTCTTTAGTCTTATCATTATTATTATTATTTTGAAGATCAGAGAGAAATCCGTACATTATATTAAACTCAGTAATAATGCATTACCGTTGCAATTCTTCAGTGTTTTCGAGCAGTCCTAATCTGATCCTTTTTAGAATGACCTTTGTCTGAAAATGTAACCACACCTACACCAGATAATGAGCCCATCTGTTATCAACAATCTGAGGCCAGTAACGAACCAAGCATTTCATATTCATACTCAAGTTACCTTCTGTAAAAAGATTTGAATGTAATTTTGTAAATAATAATAAACACGAGATTAGATATTTTTATGGCTTGAAATAGTGAGGGAATTTGCCCGAAAATTTGAAATATATAAGAATTTACTCAAATAACTAAGTTTATAACTATTAATAATATAAAAAAATTTTTGGAATAGTTGGTTTATTCTTTAATTCAGAAAAATAATTAGGACACATAAATAATTGGCTGATTATCCGAAATCTTACTAATTCATTGGAATTTTTTTATTCTCTGTTTGTATCCTCATAAAATGGTCGAACGGATTTCTATAAATTTTCTTATGTTGCTTTTGAGGGTCTAACTTAAAATATTAACTCATTTATTCGGACTCCCTCCCATCCTTCCAAGTCCGTTGTTTTTAAAACGGCTGAACAGATTTTTTTAAAACTTGATGCTAGGTTTATTTTTGATCCAAATTGAAATGTGAGCACGATTTTGGTAAAATCAATATATCTATTCTTTATATCTGTTCTTATAACTTTTAAATCAGTCGGTTAATGAATATTCTGGAAACCATGAATAAATATTTACTGGAAAATATAACAAAGGAAAATGTATCTTTTCAATTTCACAAACTTTATCGGGGAAGATTCTTCCGCAGAAGATGACAAATATTCCTACTAGTATTGATGGTTGCTCAACAATTAACTCTCAATGATGGCAAAAAATGAGGTCTAAATCTGTTTTGTTTTTTTTTTTTTTTTTTTTTTAGCGTACTGACCAATAGCGGATTAATCAATCTATGTTCCACCCCCACCCACCCCTTACCCCACAAATACTTATGAACCGCTGAATGCATCTTCTTGAAACTGAAGGTTAGGGAGGATCTATTTTTTTTTTTCTATTTGAATTCTTATTTATAAAAGGTTTATTTATAAGTCCTTCTAGAGAAATCAGTCCGAGAAAGACGAACAAAAGAAAAATCCCCATCGAAAAAAAATAGACTTTAGACAATGGATTTCTCTCCTACTTCTGTTACTACTAGAGTAGTCTTTGCAACAAAGGGTGTTAGTTAAACGCATGATGTGATTAACACTATTTCTGTTCGCAGCTTCCCATTGGATCTGAACCTCCAGTGATAGGGTAAAATAAATTTCATGGAAATCCTTCGGACCATTAGAGTGATGGGAACAAACAGAAAAAAGACAAAAATATTCAGGTGAAATAGAGAAATTTCGCAATCAGTAATTAATCCGATCTAGATAACTTAAATGCGGATTTAATTGTTTTTCATAAAATTAAAAAATATATACTATAATATTTGCATTCATTAAATTTCAGAATTTGGAAATAAAAATAGATATTTCGTTTTTGTAGCTTTCAGACTTTAAAAAGAAAAATTAACAAAAAGGAAAGTATGTTTTAAGTTCTTTTCGTATTTCAATTTAAATTAGGTGGTTTTGTTTCGATAAAAATTAATTGGTTTAAGTAAACTTCATATTGAAGTTTTGTTAATTATCAGCAAATATCGCTTATATTTACTACGCATTAGAATTTACAAACATGGAGTCTGTTTTTAATAAAAAAAGGAACAAAGTAAAAAACAAAAATGAAGCAATTAAAGATAAATTAGCCTTTTGGTTCTTTAATAAACTTCTGAATATTATTAAATCTGTTAAATCAGACGATGTATTCAGATATAGAAATAAACAACAGTATAATGATTTAAATTAAATGAGATTTATAAGAAAAAGTGTAATATTGAATAAAGTAACAGGGATTGTTTATTCCTCAAAAGCCTTCCAAATTCAGAAGAAGAAAAAATCATTCTAAATAAAAATAGTAAAAGAGTATTAGACAAACCCCTTGGGTATTATGATGTATTCGTCGCATTTATGTTGGGATATTTTAAAACATATTTGCATCATTTCTGGTTTTCTATTCTTCTTACATTTCTTTTTAGTTTCTTTTCCGAAAGTGACTCTTACAAACATTGTGTTTCTTACTAGGGATGGACGGGACCCGATATTTCGGGAAATTTTCGGGAAAATTATAATCCCGTTTATCGGGCGGGATTTGCTTTACTTCGGGATTTCTTCGGGACGGGATTTCGCGATTTATTTAAATTCAACAAAAGGCTTAATAATGCTGGGATTATTAATCCTGGCAACTGAAAACTACAATAAATCATTGAGAAATACTCTGGACTATTTATTTTCCTTCTACTTCCCAATATTACATCAACAACAAAGTGTTTTCGTCATAGCGTTAGCGATCGACCGGAGAAACCAATAAACAACAGACGACGGCCTTCGTGATTTCGACTAGCGACAGACATAAAAATGTTTTTGTTTGTTATTATTATTGTCATCCATATCAAGTTTCAAAACCCGAACAACTATTTCCCATTTACTGAAGGAAGGACAATCCCGTCCCGATCCCGTCCCGATTTTCGGTAGGAAAAAAAAAATCGCGTCCCGTCCCGTCCCGACCTAAAAATCCAATCCCGTCCATCCCTATTTCTTACCCTTCCCACCAGAACGTTTGAACTGGTACACGATTGTTCTTGAAACTCAGCGTGACTATTTAAGGACATCTTTTTAGTTTTTTAGCACGACGCTCATTGAAACTTGACATGATTATTTATGGACAATAGACTAGTCTATCGCTCCTTGGTAATTTGCGAAATTTTTCTTTTCGATACGAAATAGACGACGAGATAAAATCATGACTGTTAGAACCACCCTTTAATAATGAGTGAGTGAACAATTTGTTCAGATTAGAAACATAGCTATTAAAGTAACAACTGATTCAATGAAAGCCATTGGTGACCTCATAAAGAAAGTAGGCTTCCATTTCTTTGAGGCTTCCATTTTGTATTGGATTGATATATTCTTTTTTTTGAACACCACAAGCAGTACATTGTGTTCTTCTCTGACTACGTGAACTGATCAACCACCAGTGACATCTGCGAAACCGTTCGTGGATTCAAATTATAACATTGCCTTTATTCTTTTCCTTTGATTTATGGGAGGACAACTGGAAATTGCTGCGTTAAGAACCAATTATCATTTTATGGTCGTCTTTGGCTGAGATTCTGCTGTAGGCCATTACCATTGGAATAAAGCAAAGATGAAGTAATACAGGATTACAAGTAACTATTTCAGGGACTTCTCTTCATTTAAACCTTTTTTCTTTTCTTTCTTTGGAAAAAAAAAGTAGATCGAAGTGAATCGAATATGGTGATCTGCTACATTAACGAAGTAGTTATTTAATAAAAATCAAATAAGAAAAAAAAATAATAAAGGAAAGTAAATTTGTTTAAGTTGAAACTTTTATCTAAACTGTATCTAAAATTAATAACTCATTTGTATAATATATTAAAAAAATTTAAACAAATAAATGTACTGCTATAGATTCGTGGTCCATCCATTTTTCAAGGGTAAAAAGGAGCTTCACAATGGAACGAACCGAAATATTATTCGTATGTTACATCTATTTATTTATATTATATAAAGTAAATTTGTAAATTATAATCGTCTGTGAACAATTTAAATTCAAGGAAGTAATTAAATATTTACTTTAAATCTCAAAATTAACTTTAATTTAATTAAACATGAACAAATTTAAAATGGATTAAAATGGCAAATTTATTTTTGACACTATTTTTTTTTCATTTCTAATGCTTTTCTATGAAAATTTCTTAGATCTTCAAATCTTTCCTACAATGGAGATAAATTGGTTTAATTACTCGACAACATTTTAAATTCATTATTAAATTCTTTTTCAATTAATTGTTTAAATCAACTGATTGATGAGTCTATTATTTGAATAAGGTCAGAATTTTCTTGACATATCGTATTTCTTTAGTAGATCTTTATTCCATTTCTAATTTCATATTAGTTTCCACTAATATTGTAAAATAAATAAAGATAAAGATAAAATGGGAAATAAACTGATTAATTTTTTTATTTTTTTTGTCCATGAAAATGTACTTTAATTTGATTTTTTTTTTTTTTTAGTTTTTCCACCATACTCTATTAATAAAGACATTCATTTTTGTAATGTTTTGGGAATCTCTCGTATTTGTTTTTGATTAGAAGATGCAAAATAATCGTGTTGATAATAATAAAATTTATTTATTTATTTATTGTATTGGTTGGCTAAGTGATATTTTAGATAACATTTCAGATCGTATTTGAAATGTAGGTTATATTTTTTGAGTTTTTTAAATTCTAAGCGCATATGTAATTCTAAGACATTTAGTACGCAAAAATCCAGGCTCTAGAGATTGATATAAATTATAATACACTCCCCTTTATGGTCAAGAACTTCTATTTTTTTTTTTTTTTTTTAAATGTTGATTTTTTCTTTTAAAAAGACTTTGCGAGGTGCTTCTGAAAAACTTATTTCACAGGCGTCATGTTTAAAATAAGCTAAATCTTAATATTTCCCAGTTGTCAATCGACTTTAAAAGTATTAAATTGATAAATTAATACGATAAAAAATAATAATGAAATTAATATCTGAACTTCCAAAAATGAAATGCGGTTTATAAACGAAAAAAGACGTAACTTACTTTTCTTATAAGCTTTTATCGTGATAAAAAAAAAAAAATACTTTACTTCTCTAAATACCTTACACGATTTAAATTAGTCCAGAGAGATTCCTGCTGTCTTCGTGTTGAATTGTATATGAGCTCACAAATTCAAATCCTATAATGTAACAAGAATGTGGCTCTATTTACAGGCGCCAAAACAATGTTCTGACTTCAGTATTGTTTTCTAATTGAGTTCAAAGTCCGGTTGATGTTTTGTTCCGAGAATCTTTAGCTACAATTGAGGAAGGAGAGGGGTAGAGATAAGAAGAGGGGGATGTTGTTTAACTCCTCGTTCATCAACGCTAAACAGCAGCCGGGAGGGGAAGGGGGTTGAAGATACGCCCAGGAATGTGTATTTCAATTGCCATAGTTCAGGAAGGGAAGTGGGGGTGAATAAATCATCGCTGAGCTACCGCTTAAGAAACAGTAGGATTCGCCACAATAGGGTTTAAATCTGTCGACCTACAAGCGATAATTCCATTGTGGGTTAATCGTTCCACAAGTGTTTGTGCTCAGATAAAATACCAAACGTAATCTAAAAGGAATTGGTTACATTAATTAAACACTTCTCGGAAATCGTGAATATGGTTTGAATTAGTAATGAGAATAGACAATTATGAAGTACTGTCTTTTATGGTATTTATTTCTAAAAGGTTAATGCTTTACTTCAAGTTCTTTGACACTGAATGTAAATATATTATATATATATTTTTTGAGGTTTTTTTTTTTTCTTCAAAAAAAAAAATGGAAGCCATATTAAATTTTCTAAAATAGGCCTATTTTAGAGTAAACAATGAGAAGGGTTGATAAATTTCGAAATTTTTAAATTTTACAATTTAATAAACAAATGTCGAATCATTTAAAAGCTAGGATTAGAAATTGGAATTTTATAAGATCCCATACGAAATCCACCTTCTTATTCCCATGAAGATATTCTTGTAAGTCAATCATCATTTCGAGATCAGCGGCATCTTTGTATGAGAAAGATGTTTGTTAAGCTTTTAAATCTGCTCTAATCAGAATAAATTAAAATGACTTTTATCTATTTCAAATGGAAATGAAATCAGAAAAAAGACAAGATATGTTATAAAAAACCGGTCACTACTTTCTCTCAGAAAAGTGCAATTAAACTTCTTGAATTTGGATTTAGACATTACAGTGCATAAGCCGAAACTCAATTTTACTTATAATATTCTAAAACAAAACCTAATCAAAGGAAATTAAAATATTAAATTAAAGAGCAAGTGTTATATATAAAATGAGATTTTACATTTTTAAGAGAAGTTTTCAGGCTTATTGATGATATTCAGTTAGGACTACCACGTGATAAACATCTCCAGTCTCAGATCGCTTGTATCTCGATTTCTGTAGGAGAAAGTTATTCTAAATTTTTATCGCTATTTCTGTGATTATTCCTAAAATACTCCAGTTATTGTATTCAAGAAACTTTGATGCACCGAGGACGAGGCTTTCTATTTTTAGATATAATGAATATGTTGTTTTATCTTTAAAATTTCCTTTTTAGCTTAATTACTGTCATATTTTCCTATTAAGTAAGGAAACTTAATCCTATTAAGTAAGGCTTATCAAATCGTTCAGTCTGTGTTTGTGTGTATTTTTTTTTAAATAATAATAATAAATTTATTTCCATTTATAACATATAATATATGAAATCAGTCTTACTAGGTATTACAATATCTGTATTGTAGGTGCTGATTATGTATAATACTATTTTATAATACAACAGAATTATTTTTCAATACAATAGTAATTTCAAAATATTTATAAGTTACAGATAAATTACAAATATAATAGATCTTACTATTTGAGGTTAAAAATTTAATTGAAATTCACCATTAATAACATCTGATATTAAATTAGCTTTTATAATTTTAATTTTTTCAGAATTATATCTATCCCAATTCAATTGATTAAAAAGATGATACATAACATTACTATGTGTAGAATGGATCTTCTTGAAACTTACTAAGCATATTTAATGATTAAAGACAATCTAACTTTTTATATTGAATCTATTTCAAGTGGGTTCTTGTTAAGAAATTAGTGCGAAAAGAGAATGAAAAATGTTCATTACAAACTAAAAAGTGGATTTCTATCCAAATCGTAAACAAAGAATATTAATCCGTTAGTTTAATCCATTAATTAGTGCGAAGTTTGACAGTATTTAAATTAATGACTTTTGCCCATTTAACACATTTTCCATTT
>JAFIDM010010028.1:6241895-6311838 GCA_023159025.1 Thereuonema tuberculata | reverse complement strand
CTTTAATCATATTCAGCCTAACTAATTAATGGATTAGCTAAAAAGGGATTTAAAAGACAGTAAAATAGTTACAGAAATAGGATAGTCTATTAGTAGGATATCAATGGTTTTTTTACAGGAATATTTGTCGCGTTCTGGCGCTAATTTCTCAACAAGAAACCAATTGAAAAAGACTTCAAATATAAGCTACAAATATAAGTCTTTAAATATGCATATTAAGTTTCAGGTTGATCCATTTAGTGGTTGAAAAGTTATTAGGGGAACACGCATAGACTAAGCGATCTGATAAACCTCACTTCCCTCAAAAAAACAGACCAACAAAACAAAGGTCTTTGAAATAAATAATAACAATAATAATGGGACCCTCGCATTCACACATACAAAACCATACATCACAACAGACCTGACATCACACTTGTTGATAAGGTCAACAAACAGTATATCAATATCTCATTGATATTGCAGTGCCTATCAGCAAGAACATGCAGAAAACTCACGCAGACAAGATCAGTAAATACACCGATCTAGCACACGAGCTCCAGAAACAGTGGAGGCAGGACCGAGTACATGTTGTACCCATCGTCCTGTCCGCCACTGGTCTGGTGCCTCACACATTGCACCACAGCGTCAGCACACTAGGACTTCACAAAAACACTTACGCATAATCACAGAAGGCTGTGATACTCAACACAACACGCAAAGTTAGAAATTTATGGACACAACCACACATACCTAATCATTCTTGCATACTTTTTTTTTACACTTGGCGATATGTACTTTGGTCCTTAACCCGCCATATTGTCTTTGCTGAGGAAACCCATTGTTTGAAACTTTTACATAATAATAATAATATAGAAATATTTAACATTGACACAGACGAAAACCGACCTTATTTTCTAATTGTAATATCTGCCGAAAACAAATAGTACAATTTCATTAGCTAAAAACATCAATTAAATCCACTCTCCTTATTTAATTTGCCGAAATCCAATTAATTTTAATCGTTTCAACCTCAAGCACAAATTAATGGGTTATCTAAAATGGGATAAAATTCATTGTTTTAGACAATAACATAATACTCTAATAGAATAGAAATCTGATGGCAGTCATTTATTATGTGCTGATATTAATTATATTTTTAGAATAGAAATTCATTTGGACAAGATTCCACTCGGAAAACATTTTAAATCATCTCTTGCCATTAAATAAGCTTGTCAAGTTCCAAGAAGATCTCCCAACGGTTCAAAAGTTATTGAGATAGGGAAGGACGCACATAGATTCACTGAACTCATAACCCTCACATACTATTGGAAAATAACCTACAAAACTGTCGAACTTGCAATTGGCCGTTTCGTTGGTCTCTAAATCTGTACTAGTGAGACTTGAAAGGCGTAAAAATCAGGAAAATATTCACTAGGACTGACATATTCTATATTCACACTACAGGGCTCGTATATATTTGGTTGGTTGGTGTTTTATGGCGCAAAAGCAGCTGCGGCTGGCTCATATACAGCCCTATATTTCATACCTCTGACGTACACTCTGCAACAAAAAGAAATCGCAATCCAATTTGAATGAAACTACATATATAGCTATTTCCATTAGATCTGCAAATGATTAAAGTTCAGTTGTCAAGAAACAACACCAACACCCAAAATAGCTCAATGGATGTGCCCATCTTGTGGCTATTAGAATCTTCCTAAACACATTCTGCTTCGTAAACACTATTGCATTCGAATCATTTTATTATTAGTAATAGCTTGACGATACGCTCGAAGACCCTACGAGCAATGTAGGACTTCGAGAGATCGCATCGTGGTACAGCGAGATATGGCATGTCATGCAGACGAATTGCTCGCCATTTGATTCAAAGTGATGCTTCTGTGGGAAAGTGCTGGAATCGAAGAGCACATAATCATGTCGCCAAGGCTTTGGTACGTACAACAATACTACTGCTAGAGACAATCGGTTTGTAGTGAGCAAAGTCCTATCTGCTCTGACATTTCATTCTCGGATATCCAGAGATGGGGTATCCTAAATGCAATAGCTGCTATCTAGCAGTACCATTGCTAAACGAATTGCACGTGCTGGGTTTCATTCCGGATAACTAATGACCGGAGATTCCGCCTGTGCTGTCCAAGATAAATGGTCAGTTCTCGAATAATCTCCTATTGTGTTTAGTGATGAGTCCTGCAGCAGATGAACATCGCATCTTCTACGTATGGAGGAGGACTGGACAGTGCTCAAATCCTGACAATAATGTAGAGAGAGACACAGCCTTTACAGCTGATGTAATGGTAGTGGGGACCATTTCTTATGATAGCAGATTCCCTCTCGTTGCGATTCGAGGAACTTTAAATGCACAGGAGATCCTGCAACCAGTTTATGCCAGGAGCAGTTTTCCGGTAGGATAAAGCATGTACAATTACTACATCCGTTTCCCAGCAGTGCTTCCGAATAATTCAACCTCTTCCTTGACCAGCCAGGTTCCCAGACTTGTCCCAAAACAAGACATCAACTGCATCATCATCGAACAACTGACTTTGGAGCAGCAGTTACAGCAAGTGATCTGCCATAAGACAATAACATCTGGATTTGGTTTTAATCCAAGTCACGTCGTATGTCAGCATTCACAGCAACCAGAGGCGGCTCAGCACAATAATAATAATAATAATAATAATAATAATAATAATAAGCCCCCATGGACCCTACCTCCTCGCGGTGGGGGCGGGAACTACACTAGCTTTAGGGTAGGCTAAAGGGTCCAACCATTTATGATGAGAACACGTTCTAATATAGATCATGCTGCATCGGGTGTGGCGCAGGATAAAGTCACCCGCGTTCGGGGGTTAGGCAGAGGCCTCCGTTCGAAAAATATACTACAGTCTCCCGCAGGTGGTGGTGGAGAAAGTGGCACCCCATCCTGTAGTATGGCTACCACAATGCCAGGGCAACACCATCCAGCCCGAACAGTCGGAAGTGTTTCGTCTGTGTCAGAGCAGGCGACCACCAAGACTGGGAAACCACGCCAGCGCATCCGATGGTCACCACAGATGAACCAGGATCTTATGCGCGACTTCTTCACTGTTACAAAGTTAGGTACTCAACTTACAGGATACAGACAGGCACTACACCAAGCTTTCACCACACGCTATGCATCGTTAGGGCTTAGCGAACAGCAGGTAGCGGATCAGCGACGTTCAATTGTAGTAAATAATCTTAATCTCCCACGCATACTTGCACAAATTAAAGAAGAAGTCGCTGAATCCAACCACAGGACACCAAACCACACCCCACCAGAAGACACCATTATGGAAAACACAGAAACAATCTCTACCCCTCAGTACACATGCCCCAACAATACAACTAATGAAATATTACGTGCAGCTCATGATCATTTCTACACTGCACTCGCACAATACACAGGCACAGACCCCACACTCAGGCCGCCACTCCCCAAAGTACACACATCAAAACAACTCGCCACAGTCATATACCATCTCAACACACACACTATCCCACAACACCTTGACAACATCCAAACATTAGAAGACATACATACAACACTCTACTGTGCCGCACAGGGAACCATTCGGGCACTTGGAATCAAACAACACAACATAACTCCCACTGCACGGACACAAGAATACATCCCCCCTTGGAGACGTCGCCTTGAGGGCCGCATCAGCGACCTTAGAGGAGACATAGCCAGGCTCACACAATACTGTGCAGGAAACAAAACAAAGAAACTTATGTCCCAGGTTAGAAAGATATTCAAGCACATAAATACTCGCCCTTCACATTCAAATCATCATAACCAGGTTCAGGAACATCTCGACACACTAAAACAAAAACTCAGTGCACTTGCAAAAAAATTACAAAGATACAAACAGTGCACTCTGCGCAAACAACAGAACAATACTTTCCAATACAATGAGAAAAAATTCTACAGATCCCTTACATCTTCCTCTACTGCAACTAACACAAACACTCCCACCAGCGAGGCTTTACATGAATACTGGTCGTCTCTGTGGTCAAACCCTATCCCCCAAAATGATAAAGCACCATGGATAACAGAGGAACAGCAACTCACTGAACACTTACCCTGCATGTCCTTCCATGAGATTACTCTCGAAGACATACAGACAGCACTAAAACATGCAGACAACTGGAAGGCTCCTGGTGCAGACGGAGTCCAGAACTTCTGGATCAAGAGGTTCACGTCCCTGCATGGAAAACAAGTGCTTACACTCACTGACATAATCCAACACCCAGAACATATGCCTCGTTTCCTCACACAGGGTGTCACATACCTACAGAGCAAGAACACTGAAACAGCGCAACCTGCAAACTACCGCCCAATCACTTGCCTCCCCACACTTTACAAACTCCTCACCTCCTGCCTCGCAGACAAGATCTACACACACATCGAGACATATAACATTCTTTCCGAACAGCAGAAGGGCTGTCGCAGGAATTCCCAGGGTTGTAAGGAGCAACTCCTTATTGATTCTGTAATCCTGCGCCAGGCACGCGCGAAGAATAGGAGCTTACATATCGCGTACATCGATTACAAGAAGGCATTTGATTCTGTCCCTCATTCCTGGCTCCTACACACTCTTCATATCTACAAAATACACCCCAAGATCACGGCATTCTTAGCTGCCACGATGAAGAGTTGGAACACAACATTACACCTACGCACCTCTAACACCTCCATCACTACAGATCCCATTCCCATAAGGAGAGGTATTTTCCAGGGAGACTCCTTGAGTCCTCTTTGGTTCTGCCTCGCCTTGAATCCACTGAGCCATATACTAGATAACACAAAACACGGTTATAGGCTTACCACAGGCACTGTGACACCATATAAAATCACACACTTACTCTACATGGATGACTTTAAACTCTATGCCACAAACAATGCACAACTTACTAATTTACTACAAGCCACCACACAGTTCACCAAAGACATTGGGATGGAATTTGGAATTGACAAATGCCGCAAGTTACACATAATACATGGGAAGACTTCGAATTTGGAGTGTTTTGAACTGGACCATGGTTTGGCCATCGAATCCATGGAACAGGGAGAGACCTACAAGTACCTGGGTTTCCAGCAAGCGCGCGTCATTGACAACGCAAACATCAAAAATGCACTGAAGAACACATACCTTGCTCGAGTTCACAAAATCCTCAAAACACAACTCAATGCCAGAAATAAAATTAAAGCTATCAACACTTTTGCCGTTCCCACACCAACATATTCGTTCGGCATAATTCCATGGACAAACACCGAACTCGAAGCACTACAACGCACAACACGCACTACATTCACGAAACACAACATGCACCACCCCAAGTCCGCTGCGGAAAGGATGACTCTTACCCGCAAGGAGGGAGGCCGAGGACTCATCAACCTCATCACCCTACACGAAAAACAAGTACATACACTTAGGGAACATTTCCACCAAAGAGCAGAAGACTCCTCACTTCACTCAGCCATTGTCAAGGCTGACACACACCTCACACCCCTGAACCTCGAAAACTCTTCTCCAACACTCACCACCCCTGACACCCACACTCAGCAGCTGCGTGAATCATGGGCTCGTAAGGAACTCCATGGCAGACATCATCACGAACTCAGCCAGCCTCATGTCGACATGGAAGTGTCGAACAGATGGCTGACGAGTGGTGAGCTGTTTGGGGAGACCGAAGGGTTCATAATGCAATACAGGACCAAGTCATCTCCACACGCAACTACAAGAAACATATTCTACACGATACAAACACACATGACGACAAATGCAGGAAATGCCACACTACGCATGAGACGATCGACCACGTAATATCAGGCTGTTCCCTTCTCTCTCAAACAGACTACCCCACTGACACAATCAGGTAGCGTCGATCGTTCATCAACAACTAGCACACAAACATTCACTTATTAAGAGCACGGTCCCGTACTACAAGTACATACCACAAAGCGTATTAGAGTCACCCTCATATAAACTATACTGGGACCGCCCCATTCACACAGACAAAACCATACATCACAACCGACCAGACATCACACTTGTTGATAAGGTCAACAAACAGACCTATCTAATTGATATTGCAGTGCCTATCAGCAAGAACATGCAGAAAACTCACGCAGACAAGATCAGTAAATACACTGATCTAGCACACGAGCTCCAGAAGCAGTGGAGGCAGGATCGAGTACGTGTTGTACCCATCGTTCTGTCTGCCACTGGTCTGGTGCCTCACACATTGCACCACAGTCTCAACACACTAGGACTTCACAAAATCACTTATGCACAACTACAGAAGGCTGTGGTACTCAACACTACACGCATAGTTAGGAAATTTATGGACACAAGCACATATCCCTAATCATTCTTGCACACATCTTTACACTTGGCAGTATGTGCTTTGGTCCTTGACCCGCCATATTGTTTTTGCTGGGGAAACCCAAGATTTGAAACATACAAACATAATAATAATAATAATAATAATAATAACGTCGAACAGATGGTTGATGAGTGGTGAGCTGTTTGGGGAGACCGAAGGGTTCATGATCGCGATACAGGACCAAGTCATTCCCACACTCAACTACAAGAAACACATTCTACACGACGCAAACACACACGACGACAGATGCAGGAAATGCCACACTACACATGAGACGATCGACCACATAATATCTGGCTGTCCCCTTCTGTCCCAAACAGACTACCTCCACCGACACAATCAGGTAGCATCGATCGTTCATCAACAGCTAGCACACAAACACTCACTTATTAAGAACACGGTCCCATACTACAAGTACACACCACAAACCGTACTAGAGTCACCCTCACATAAGCTGTACTGGGACCGTCCCATTCACACAGACAAAACCATACATCACAACAGACCAGACATCACACTTGTTGATAAGGTCAACAAACAGACCTATCTCATTGATATTGCAGTGCCTATCAGCAAGAACATGCAGAAAACTCACGCTGACAAGATAAGTAAATACACAGACCTAGCACACGAGCTCCAGAAGCAGTGGAGGCAGGACCGAGTACTTGTTGTATCCATCATCCTGTCCGCTACTGGTCTGGTGCCTCACACATTGCATCACAGCCTCAGCACACTAGGACTTCATAAAAACACTTATGCACAACTCCAGAAGGCTGTGGTACTCAACACAACACGCATAGTTCGGAAATTTATGGACACAACCACACATCCCTAACTATTCTTCCAACCTTTTCCTTTTTTTTTTTTTTTTTTTTAATACACTTGGCAATATGTGTTTTGGTCCTTGACCCGCCATATTGTCTTAGCTGGGGAAACCCATGGTTTGAAACTTTTTCGAGATAATAATAATAATGTAACGACAATGCTGCTTTTGTTCAATAAAAACTGTTGGTTTGTTTTTTGTGTGTGTGTCTTTTTTTTTACTTGAAATTTTAATTAATTTCAATTTTCTTCAGCCAAATGCTACTTACAAAGTTTCATTCCAATTGGACGCTTCGTTCCTGATGCTCCAATTGTATTTTTTGTCACAGTGTAATCCATTAAAGCTCTGAGTTGGTAAAAATCATATCCCCCTGGTGTACGAATTGAAAATCTCACTGAAGCAATAACTTATGATTTCAGTATTAATTAAAGCAATGATTGTTTGAACGCTTCTCTTTCCAAATTACTTAGTTCATTACTTATCTAACATCAGACTTTGAATACCAGAATTCATCTTTATACAAACAAGATTAATAACCGAGATAAAACGAAAATTCGATTATCAAGGTTATCCACAAGGTTAATGGAACTCATCATTCTATTTAGGGCGTCTGAAGATTAAGAAAATAATCTGAATTTGAATGTAGTTAAAGCAGATAAACTGAAAGCACAGCTAGCAAAGAATATTATATATTTGCTCTAACATTTGAGAAGAAAAAAAAATTTCAGATGCATTGTAAAGAAATAAAGAAAGATTTGAATTAAACTTTTTTTCAGTTAAATTTGTCAATTCATTCAATTTCAGTCAAATTATACATGGTTCCGTATTCTGTCAAGATACCTAAAAACTACTTACCTTATTTAGCTGAAATTGTACCAATACGTTGAACAGTGCTTCTCAACCGTTTTGCTTTTGATATTTGCTTTTGGATATTTTAAAGCACACCAAAGTTTTCCTTTGCTTTTACAGCGTATAATAGAATCCTGGGAACAACCTCAGCGTGATTTATGGATTAATAACAATAATTAACTAATATTTTTAAAATATAATATTGTTCTGTTAACTTGAATGGGAATTAATACTTTATTAATCTTCATTATTAGAACGAAACAGCACTTTAAGATGTTATTTACCAAGATTATTTGACGCCAAGAATTTAGTCTACATGAGAGCATTTGGCTTCATGAGAATCTAAGGCACCCCAACGTGCTCGGGCACAACGGCTGAGAAGCTTTGGTTTAAAACTAAAAGACCTATTGATTTTGACACATATTCGACACAATTATTGACGCTAGCGACAGTCTATTTTTCCATTAACTTCAACAGTCAATTCCATTAACTTATTTGAGCTGCTTAGTGTAAAAATGACATATCCCAACCAATGAGCCATTTTCATTTTATTGTGGCATTGTATACTTCTGCCATCTATGTATTCAGAGCCGTGAGAATGTCTTTGTTATGCCACGAGAAAATTCTGAGTTTGCATCTATAGTCAACATTTAACTTCACACTATCGAAATGTCTGTATCTAGAATAAAATCTAGACGTCAAATAATCTGAACAAACAGAAATTAAAGTAAATTCTGTTTTGATCTAAAAAATTAAGGATAATAAAGTATTAACTTTAAATAAAAATATATTTCAGGGTCTCTTTTAAATGTTTAAAATATATTCTTATATTCATTTGTAAGGTGAAGGTGTTTTTAAAAGGAATCTATTATAGCAGTAATGAAAAAGATTAATGTGCCGCGGGATTTTAGGAATAAGAGGTTTGGTTTGCAGCGGGATTTCTGCAAATGCAAAAGTGCGCCATGAAGCAAAAAAAGTTGAGAAAAACTGTGTGCATCTAATATTGAAATAGATTAACATGGTTGGGATATGCCGAAGACTTCATTTAGTTACATAAAAAATTCATCTGAAAGTAATTCCCACCCATCCCAGCTTAGTGAAACAATGGCATATCCCAGCTAACAGTAAATAACATTGTTGACGGAAGAGGAACAGGCGCTGTATTCAATATGGCGTCCTCCATGGAAAACGGGTGTGATTTTGAAGGAACAGTTAAAAAAAACAGGGAAAAAAAATGTTCGAAAGGAAAATACATGGGCTCAAAAGAAAAGGAAAATAGCAAGGAACAGTGGAGAATCTTGGGAAGAAGAAATTGCACAACATATGTACACTCTAGACCAGTAGTGTGATCTGATCAAAACAAGTTAAGTGAAGAAACCATTCTTTGTTTTTAAAATGGAGATAATAATTTCTCGACAGCAAGAATGCGGTCAGTTCCAAGTTTATCAATTGAAAGAAAAGAGAAGATGGCAAGATGTATTCATGCGCAGGGCGACAGCAATAGAGGTTTCTAAAGAAGACAAAGAAGTAGCAAACTTCAAGTATTGCTATTCGAATTCAGGTCTTTGGCAGTCTGTGAGTCTGTGTAGAAGTGGCAGACAAGGAAGTGCAACTAGCTTCAGTTTCAAACATAAGTATGAGCATGGCCGTTTGATTAAGAAGCCAAATATTGTTAAATAATTAAAATGTTCAGTTTTATGCCATCTGTAAATCATCCTTTTTATGGAAACTTAGCTTATGATGGTAAAGATATGATAGATGAGTTTGAAAATGTAAGTGGAAGTGAAGAGTAATAAACAGAAAGAAACAGCAACCTGAATTTCATTAATTTTTTGCATTGTAACAGAGAAATCTACATTTATAAAATTTTAAATTTTAACTTCATCTATCTGTCAAACTGCAAAATTTTGGAGATGAAATCTAAACAATGGGAATGGTAACACAAATTTTTAAAACATAACTTTTTGAAAAAAAAATACCTCAGTTGGGTTAAGCCATTGTTATTCTAAGACCGTCATTTATTAGACAAATGAAACTTTTGGGGAAGAAGAATGCAACTGCAAGTGATTCAGAACTTGTAACAAAATAAGTTGTAACAAAATAAATTGGCCCTAAACTAACAATGCATCTACTTGGAGCTCCACTAATATAATATGTTACTACCTGAGAAAAGTTGAAAGATTACTGGTAAAATTAAACTATTTTTCAAAAACAATTGCTGTATTTTACCATGGATATTTTAAAGTTGACATATCGCCTACCAAGGTATTTGACACATACCTTGAAAACTAATTTTACTAGACATATTATGGATTAACAAATCAAAATATATAGCGTACGAACATCACATTAAAGTGTACAAGAGCAATAGTATGATGATTTTTCACTCAGCTCATATTAAAATGAAAGTAGGTATAATTTATGACTGTTTAGAAAAAATTGTCAATAACACAATGGACAAATGGAAAGCAAAAATTAATGATTTAAAACATAAACTATTCAATTAATGAATCCCCAAAAGATTTTATTAATAAAATTTGTTGAAATTATTTTAAGAAGAATAATACTAGTGTCCCTACGAAAGATTTTACTAATGTAACAGAGATACCATTCGGAATAGAACTATCGAAAGAAACAAAAATTGAATGAGATAGAAATAATCTATCAATTATAAGTGTAGGACATAAGAACTTAGGTTCTATAATAAAAAAAAAAACTAAAGTTAAAACTATAATGAACATGATGGGAGTTCTATATGAACTAAAGTGTAGTATATGCTGTAAAGTATATTTTGGTAATACAGGAAGAATGTTGAACGAGAGAGTGAAAGAACATGTTAGTGCATTCAGGAGTAAATATTTCTGAGTGGGCGGAACATTGTTTGGTTAATAACATAATCCAGACCCGGAAGTCAAATACCTTTTCCAAGAAACAGACACTAAATCTCCAGATTCATTCTGGAAGCATGTGCTATTAACAACTATGACTGCATTTATAAACAGAAAAGACAAGTAATTAATAAATTTGTAATTGAAAATTTTAAAAAATTTTGTAAACATGCATTTGCATTTCTTTGTATTTTAATTTTTATCAGGATAAATGTTAAATAATAGGCTGGTAAATGAGTCTTTATTTTAATTTTATATCAGAATAATGGTTGAAGAATGAGTCTGGGTTTTTTACATTTATTTTTTGTTTTAACCTCATTGAATAATAATTTGATACACTATGAATCTTATTCTTTCGTTGTACTTACTTACATCAGTTGTCAAAAATCGGATTACCTTAATCATATCAAAACCCAAGCGCCAGTTAATGAATGAGGTACAAGGATTAATGACTATTCTTTAAAATATTGTTTTCCTATCGGTATTTTTGTCACCTTCTCTTGTTAAATTTTCGACCAGGACTCACTTGGAAAAAAAAATCAAATATAAAACTTAAACCCTATTTGATAGCCTGTCTGTTGGAAACACAGACTGAGTGATCTGATAAGGATCTCTTTCTTAATAATAAAATTGTAATTCTACAAAGCATGAATTCAAATCCATGTTACTAATCTGTAAAAGATGTAAGTCTGAGAACGGGAAAACTGTTAGTAGGCACTTGCAGATCGCTAAGTTTAAGTTGCAGAAGAAGTTACTCACATAATTGTGATTCATCAGGGTCATTGGATTTTCAAAATGAGCCTCATTAGATCATTGGCACGTTTTCCAATTATCTTTAGCTCAATTATTCACTTATTAATATTTCCCATTGACAGGCCTTAAAAATACGTCAGCCTGAGAATATTATTTATTTTACTTTTCTTTGACATTTTAAACATGTTTTAAATATGCTTCTTTCTGTATCCTTCCTTCCTTCTCCATCTGTTTCATTATTAAGTAAATTTTCATTATTTTTTCTAAATTAAGGCAAAAATTAGATTCATATTTACAGCCGCTGATACGAAAACTAATTTAATCTTAAAAAGAATCGAAATAATACATTGTATATCTTTATTAATATATTTCAGTTTATTAAGGGGATTATTATTTTCATCTACTAAATTAATTATTATTTTTTAATGAATTCTGTGTTTCTCCTTTGAAGATATCACGGAAAATTCGCTCTTTTTTGGGGTGGGTGGGGGGTGGGGGGGTGGATGGACTAGACTATCTTTTCTTCTGGTTGGATGGTTGAGCAGGTTCACGTTAAAAATATAATGTCGGAAGAAGTTCGCTGTAAAAAAAATTACAGCTGATAATTTTTGCAATTACTATAGTTATTATGTTAATTATTATTTTTAAAATGGGAATTCTCCTCTACAATCGCTTCATGAGATAAGCAGATCCCGATTAAAATGATCGTAATTGCCAAAAGATTATTAAAATTTATTGTATTATGAAGCTCAAAAACTGTCAACTACTGAACGAATAAGCTGTAGGATAAAATAAAAAGTGTAATTTATACATTGATTTTAAAAAAATATCAGAAACAAAAGTAGCGTAGTAGTGATTGACAAATTTCACACCAGTTCTTTCCGTGAATGTTAAAATTAAACAATGGATTCGATTGGGATAAGGAAACGTCATCAAGACAGATCTGCTGAAATGGATTTCTGGAGGACATCAACAAGGAAATCTTGAAGAGAAGAAATTCGTAATGTGATTTTTCTAGAAAAGATTGGGAATAAAACAGATCATTCTCGAGATCATTGCAGTAAAACGACTCAGGTGGTTCGGCCATAGGAATAACGGAAGGAAGATTCCCTAATAAGTTATGAAGTAGGATGCAAATGGATGTAGACGGAAAAGAGGAAGACCAAAACAGAAATACCACATACCATAATTTTACTGAGGCTTTAACCAAGAAAACAACGGAAGGATACTAGGGATTAAAGCTAGGCTGAGAGTACACACTATTCTATGGAAAAAATCCTGAGATGATGATGATTTAAAAAATTAAATAATTTGTTTCATTAATTTATTTTTCTACTTACATAATATCACAGGGTAATTATAGGTTTGGTTTACCGTTTAAAAGGACTTCAAACGCTAACGTAGCTTAACGGGAAAAAAAAGGGCGAGAAGGAAAGGGAAAGATAAAAAAAAAATAAGTTGAATTTTGCAGCTTGAGAAGAAGTGGGGCTACATTGCTGTAGAGAATCCAGAACATCTGATGTTTTGCAGCATCCACAAGGAATCCTATTGATGATGTATTTGCTGTAAATGACAAAGCTGCTGAATTTTAGACTTTACGTAGAATTTAGATGTAGCTTTTCTTATTGTTACCTTACATCACGTTTTGGTGTTTCAGACTCGGAAATATAAGTATAACAGCGTACATTGATAGTTAATCAAAGCGAGATACTCACTGGACCAGGAAGTAAGGAAATAATTATAATAACTTATAATTAAGAAAGTCTGGAACTCGTCATCATCCTTGGAGAATGAAACTTAAGCTGTTAAATTTAAAATCCAAATTTTAGTTTTCGTTTTGCTGAGCATGCAGTCTTACAATTGCACTTGAACATTTTTCTTCTGTGTTGTCCGTTTGTTTGTTAGTTTGTGCATTACTTTAAAATGGCTGAACGGATTTCCTGGTACATTACTTAGTGAAACTTAAAACATGGATCCAATCCAGGCACATTTATTTTCATTTCACTCCTCAAAAAAATAACACCGAAATCCCAAGCTAAAATGGCTAGGCTGTTTTCTTAAAATTTAACACGATATTTCTGTATGGTCCAAATTAAACTAAGAGCATTATGTTATTTTGGTTCTCCATTCCTTCTCCCAGGGCTGGCTGGTCAGTCTTCACGTCGCGACGGATAGCTGAGTTTTTACGTATTATTATTGACGGTTGTAGACTTGAAGAATATCTTTAATTATTAAATAACAATGGGTGAGACCAAATTATTTACAAGTGACATCCAGGAACAGCTGTTTCACGCTCGTTGGCGATCGTCAGCCAGGAGAAGTCACAGTAAATAACAAGGTCTCCGAGGCTAGTAGGAATGATACATCAGAAGCCTCAAAGGAGGCACCATCTTTAATTATTGTTATGTTAACTGCTTCAAAATTAATTTATACGAAGTCATTTCTATTTCAATGTTTCGAAGGACAAATATTACAAGTAGATCTTGAAACAGGAGAATTCAATTAAGTTTCCTGCGGTTACAAAAAAGAGGTTGGCGATACCTGCAGAGCAGCCATTGATAGAGAACGTCCCGTGCATAATAATGGTGTTGAACTGTAACGATTGAAGAAAATAATCTAAATTAATAATAAATACCAGGAGTTCCTGAAAGAACTTAAAGCCTACTTTTATTAAAATATTATTCCTTAAAAATTCTTTAGTTTTTTTTTCTGTTCTTTAAAGACATAAAAATGACAAAAACGAAAGCCTAAATTTACATTCAAATTATAATATATACTAAGCATCAATAGTTGATTTTCTGAAAGTAAATGAATTAAATTAGTTATACTTAAGTTCTACATCGGATTAAAAGTAATATTATCAAATCATGTGCAATTTAATGGATTAGCTTAAAGATTTAATAACCATTGTTTAAGATATCGATAAAAATCCACTGTAAGATTATAATTCCTTCTTTTTTTTTTTAAAGAATTTTGATCGTCTTCTCAACAAGGACCATTTGGAAAAGAATTCAAATATCAAAGCTACATCATCTATAGTTACATCATCTATAGGTATACTAAGTTTTAAGTAGATCCACCAAGCGCCTCAGAAGTTATTAGGAGAGGATACACACACAGACTGAATGATTTGATAAGTGTCCCTATTCTATAGCAAATTAGGCTAAAATGGATTGAATTTGAAAAGCTAAAACAAAGCTGATTAACTTTCGATTTCTTGAATAAGACATCAGTTATTCTAATAAACCTTTAACTGATAAAGCGTGTTTTTTGACCTCTAATGCTATCAAATCAATGAGATGTTATTTTTATCTCAATTTTATCCTCAATAGTTATATTTGCAGCAGAAATTCTATCTAAAAAAAAGTTTTCAGGGTTAGCCTGAACTTTCTATCAAACTTTCAGCTTCCCAGGATAATGAGTTTTGAAAAATCTTGATCACAGATGACTTAAAACGTTTCCTTTTTTTCTCTTCAGTACATACTAAGAGCTGGTACCTATTACAAACTAAACCTTTCATATCTTTTAAACAAATATCTGCCGTTCCGGCATAACCTAATGGTTTAGGCGGCAGCCTCCCACGATGTAAATGTGTTGGAAGCTGGGTTCGAATCTCAGTATCGGCATGGTTATTTAATTTCCTTTCCTGTGTTTGTCAGCTTCATCTTCACTTTCACTTCACGGCAGTCCATAAAATCTTCCTGAGGAAGGCAACGGAAAACCATCTCAGCATCTGTTCCCTGGAAATTGAATGGATTCTTTCCGCCCACCAACCTTAGGTTTGAGGAGAGAAAAAACAAATATCTATGCGAGTAAATTAAAAAGAAAAAAAAGTAAGAAAATAAATGTAAAAGAAATATGAGAATTCCGAAGAATAGAGGATTTCAAGTATGTATTCTTCCTTCTTTTTTGAAATGCATTACATAACATAGAGAATATGTAATATAAAATAATAGTAGTTTCGTTTGTGCATTTCTTGAATTGACTCTTAAACTTATTATACGCACATTAAATTTTATTTTTATTTTATTTTTTTAATTTTTTTTACGCAATACAAATTGCAGAAACTTTCAACTTGTTGTTTATACGAAATATCAAAAAATACGGAAAGCAGGTTACAACACTTGCCAATCTTAAGATCGATTTGAAGCGTGTAAAGTTTAGGTTGTGGAAATTTATTGTAGTGAATTACAGAGAGATTAGAGTTAGCAATCTCTACTGTAAGTGAAATTTTGGAATGGAATTGCACCGATGATTTTTTTGTTATTGAACAAGCCATACATCGCAGTTTTTCACTTTTGCGCGTGTATATATATATATATATATATTATGTAAATTTGTATCTTTTAAAAAGAATATCTCTATTCTAGAAAACGAGGAGACTCCATAATGTCCATAAAGTAATGCCTAAGTTTCCAAGTCGTGATTCGCTTCAATTTCACTGCAGTGGTACCCTTCTTTGTCTAAATGGCCTCGGTTTGCCTGTAAACTACTGCGTCTCTTTGTGTTTCCCTCTGTAATTAAGTAAATATTAAACTGTTTTTAACTTCCATTTCCTTTTTTTTTTTTTTTGTGATTACTCTTTTTCATATAATAATTTTAAAACTATAGTGTGACGAAATTCCATACATAGGTACATTTTAGTCATAAATGCCTTATTTACATCCGTTATTTGACAGTTGCAGAGCAGTATCTGCATCCTAAGTGCAAAAAAAAGCACAATGCTTGGCAATCCGACAATTTTTACTTTATGGCAACGATCTGGAACTTAACATATCGCAGCACGGGGATAGGCCTTTAGTTTTTTTTTTTTTTTTGAAATAATGTTTTCGTCTTATATTCGAAAAAGAACGGTAGTAGTTAGTGTTTTATCAGAAATAAAAACTATTACATTTCAAATAAACAGAAAAAAAAGAAAGAAAAAAAGAATGAATAAAAAAAAAAACCACATGAATGAAATGATATAAATTTCAATTAAATATGGCGGATGTTTTTTCAAGATCTCCTGATAAGGACCACGATCGATCTATCGTTATTAGGCCAGTTGTTTATTATCTTTTTTTTTCCGAGTCGTATTTCATCATTAGGACACTTGGTTTTAATTTCACGCTTCTGTTAATAACAAAATCAATTTTATTTTCATTATGTTAAATACTTAGTAGATAAACACTTTTCAACTATTAGATTCAAAAACAACCCTGGGGTTGGGTGTTGATCAAATTACAAGCCTCAAATGATTGGAGCAAAAAAAAAGATTCTTGTGGGTCGAGTAAATCTGATCTACTGATAGCACATCTCTTCCTCTACTGAATTAGCGCTAATTTCTTTGGTTGAATAACGAAAGACAGGAGAAGAAACAGCAGAAAAAAATGAAAGATTTATAATATCTACTTTTGTTTTTCTTTATGAATTTATTTAGAACATTAATCAAAGAGACTTCCAATGAATAACAAGAATAATTTGTAGTAGGTAACAGAATTCATTACTGTTTAAAATAATAAGTTGGTCACTGTATTATTTCGATGGGTTTTTTTTTTTTTGTTTTTTTAGCTCTTTTAAAATAGCTAAAGACTTTATATTCTTCTTCCCTTAAAATTTATTGAGTTGAAAACAGTGAAATACTGAAATGGAATGTTGAACACATTAAAACAAATTAGCTTGACCATGTGAAAGCATTGTATCTTGTTAGTTTATTGTAGCTTCGAACGATTTGAACTGTTTATTTTTCTTATGTAATTGAAGAATTAAATGATCTAAAATAAAATTTTATATAGTATAGATTATTTTCGGTTAAAGTTATCCTGTAATTCTTGTTTTATTCTAACAAAATAATTGCTAAATCTAGAAGTAAGAAGATCATACATCACACTATCTATGAAGCCGCTTAGAATTTAACTATCTCATTAAGATGCTTCATCTTTTATCGTGTGAGCCTTCATAAATTGTACCTTTATTTTTAATAGATATTCTTGTAAAGAATTTCTGAAAAATGAGAAGATAGAGTTTAAACTATAGTATTTCTAATCTTCACTGTATTCAGCAATAGAACTTAAAATATAGTTAACCAAAATTTACATTTAATATAACATGCAATAACTAATAGTTTCAACTATTTCAACGAGAACACGTTTTCTAAAACATCAGAAAATGCGAATTTATCCTCACTTTCGAGCAATACTAACTAAAAGATATTTTAGTGAGACTATACTTACTACTGTGTTCAAGACGCTACAGGACAGAAGACATCTGTTGGGACTAGTGCAACATGCTACTTTCTAGAAGCTCTGAAAGGTATAAGTGAATAAGAAATTCTGTATGAAGATTCTGTAAAATGGGAAAATAGATATTTTGAATTATAAAAGACTTAGTTTAGAATTTCACAGAAGAATCTTTTAAAATATAATAACATTTACAACAACATATATAATGACACTTTTTTATATCAAAGATCTACACAGCTCAAAATAGTGCAACATGATCAAAGATTTTCTTTTAGTTTTGTTTTTACTTCATTTTGTATTTATTTACTTTTAAATTGTTTATTTATTTAATTATTTAATCAAAGATTTTTTTTTCTCTATCATTTCCGTAATTTTTTTTTAGCAAAATACCATCTTCATATACAGAGAAAAGACCTTGTAGTTTATTTCTTATTCTGATTTATCCTGTTTGATGTCACCATATTTTTGAATTTATTTCCTTGTTACAGAGATACAACTAAAAATTATAAGGCCATTGAGAATGATTTCTTTCTGTTATTATTTTACATTATAATAATTTTGTATCGCCGGGGTAAGTTTTGAAACAATACATTCTAAAGAGGTGTATTTTGAGATAAGAACCCAAGATGGGTAATGCCGTATCAATGAGGCCTAGAACTCGACGAGAATAAATAGTGAAGAGTTCTGTCTGTTTTATTTCAGTTGTGTTAAGTAAATAAAATCATGGATATTGGATTTTGCTACTTTAAAGATATGACGACCGCCTGCGTCCACGCAGACAAAGTCATCACATAATACATAGCAAAGATTAATGTCAGCCTATTTCAAATCATTCCGTCCGTTTGATTCCATCGCCAACTTCTACTTTTGAATCGTTGGATGGATCTTCTTGAAACTTGACCTGAATATTAAGCACAAAGACAATATAAACTGTTAGTTCAAATTTTCGGTTTGGGTCCTTGTCGAAAAATCAGGGAGTGAAAGTGATGAAGTTACCATAGAAAAGCATTAGAAGTGAACTAATCATGTGTAACAATGGATATCCTTTTGTTAATCCACTAAGTCCGCGAGCTTTGATAGGATTAAAACTAATCGAATTTAAATAACTCAAATAAACGATGCGGTTTTAGTTAATTTTTGAGAAAACAGAAAATTTTTATTTTTTTGTTTTCAGCAGATACACTTTAAAAATAAATGTAGAATTTTTTTATATCTTTTATTTTTCCTTTCACGACTTTACAACAAGAAAAAAAAAATCAGAAAAACATTTTAAGGATAGTAGGCTTTAAGTTATATCAAGAACTTCTTGATTTTATCAAACTGTCAAACCCTTTATATCCGCATATTACTTTTATATTATATAAACCCTTTATATTACTTTTATTTAAGAAAAAATATACCTCAAACATGATAACGATCTAAAGAACGGGTGCATTTTTCTAAATTATTAAATAAATAAAAAAGAAATCTACAGTTTTAATGATATTTTTTTCATTTACCAAATGTATAATAACATGTTTCTTTGTCGTTATGTTTAAATATCTTTTGCTGATTCTTTTTTTATCTTTGAATTTATCTTTTTTTTTCTACGATAATGTTAATTTCAGAAATCAGTTATGCAAAGCACACACAGGAAGATGCCAATCAGTTACTTCTTAGCAGGATGCATTGAAAAATATGGTTCTGCGTCGTGCTCTGTGTGCTGGTGAAACTCGAACTGTAGATTCTCTCCGTGTCCATCTTTCATCCACTTAAGATTGAGCAAAATTGGATTTTGGATTTACTTTAATTACTTCGATTTACTTTACTTTATATACTTATAGTTGTACTTTTGCCACATGACGCTACGGCTTCGGCGTCCAGATGACGTCAGGTTGCTACAAAGATAATACGCGCTGCATCTTTTTTAAGTTATGCTTTGTGATGAAGTGAATAGTCAATTGCTTGTAGCTTTCATTTTTTTCTTGATTAAAATTTAAAATAACCGAATAATGGCAAAGAAAAGTGAAAAGAGAAGTCATTGAAATAATATATATGATTACTGCAGTGTTATAAGTGCATCAGTAAGTTTAAAAGAGGCAGTGTTTGGCAACTCGCTTTACAACAAGGGGTCTGGAACTATAACGTGTAATACTTGGATAAGCCTAAACAATTTAGACAATGTAAGTAAATAATGCGGTTTTAATTTATGTTTTTTAGAAAATGGAAAACTTAAACTATTATTAAACAGAAAATTTTGCAAATGGAATATAAGTGTACTTTTTCGTTTTTTATCGTTTCACAACTTTAAGAAGAAAAAGGAATTCTAAAAAAGATCATTTTCAGGAAAGTAGACTTTAAATTCGTTGGAACTTCCTATTATTAATTAAAGATTTAATAACAAATTTAATTTAATATAATTTTGGTTATTATGGCGTTGATATAATCTTAGTTCACCAAATAAAAAGACCAAAATAAGTTATTAACATTAATATCGAAGAATATTAAATCAATTTTGTTTGTGTGTTTATTTTCCTGTAAATAAACTGCCACATTAAAGCTTCTTCATTTAAGTTATAGAAACTGACCTTAAAAGCCGTCTTAAGTAGTTTTAAGCAGAACTTTAATTTATGGTCACACAACAGACTGAAATATGGTAATTATAGTGTGGGTAGAATAAGCTCCAAACGATAAACATGCCTTACTCATATTACAGAGTTAAAAAAAAAAGAAGTTACAAACAATAAATTCCACAAAGAACGTACAGCTCACTTTCTATAAATTGGTGCTTTTTAATTTTTATTTTCCTTCATTTCATGGATAATAAGCAAGGAAAAAGTCTCCACATTTGTTAACTTTTCCGAATCTAACGTCAGTTTTTTTCCATTTGTTAAACTGATTAAAATCTTCAAAAACTTAAAAAGTTCCCTAAATCCAATTAATCTTAAATCAATGCACGTGCAAATTTACAATCGATCGTTGGAATTTCTGTTCGAATTCATTGTTTTATTCTCATTAAGAGTTAATTGTTTTGATTATAGAGTAATTTTTAAGACCTTCATACTCAGCAATCCATCGGCAAAAATTTCCATTGAGTCTGTATGTAAATCTGTATATGAAGTTGCAAGAAAAAGTTATTTACTAGTTCATAGACAGTTAGATTACTTAATGTAACCTTAATTTAAAGTTTAAATAAAATAGTATTTTATCCTACATACAAACTAAAAGTAAACAACAATAGTTGATCTTGCATTACATAATCTCCCTTTTACACTTATGCAATTATATTTATTATAACTAATTTTCAAAGGAAATAAAATGAGATTTTCAAAAACTAACCAAAAGCGGAAAGACCTTTAAAAGTGATAAAATAATCAATGTCATATCTTTAAGCCCCACCTCAAATTAGTTAGATAGGCAATGAGAAAAAAGAAAAATGATTGTAAATGAAACACAACAGCGAAAGGACCAATTTTCCATCAGAAACAATGCATCATTAAATATGTAGTTAATTTTGGGAACTTTTCCTTTTAACGTGTTTTAGGTAATTTTCAATAAAACAAAAAAGAAGGATTTATATTTAACAATCAATATTAATTAATTAGGCCTTGTGTTCCTTTGTGACATTGTAGGTTAGTTGTATCAGCGCCACCTAGTGTAAAACAGCTACAGTAGGTTCTAATTTAAAAACATTACTGACAATAGTTTTGTGAAAATTGAAATAAAAAACTATATAAGGAAAGCTGTAGACATGAAAACTAGAAAAATAAGTATAATAATATTTTTTTTTTACTCAAGAAGTTCAAATGTACATGTAACTTACCTGTTGATGATTAGTTATATGTAAACTGTGGTTTAGGAATTGAATCACTTTTCGTTTGGGGGTTGCAGAAATAAATGACTAAGATTTCTATGTAACTGCATACATGCTGCAATAATAGGTTATTGTAAACGTATAATAGATTTGAACAAGAAATATTAATGTAATGAAATATATTAATGAAAATACGGCAGGAGATGTTTGGCTTTCTTTCCGAACAGTAATCGTTACACCTTCTTAGAGTAACTTAGAGTAACAAGATTAATTGAGTTATTTTATGGAAATTAAGTCATTATCTATAAGACTATTACAAGAAAAAAAGTGAAAACAAAGAAAGATCAACATTTTAGATAGGATCTGTTTCCTAAGCCTCATATTCTGAGATTGAGGTACAAGATATAATCTAAAAAAAAAAAGTTCTTTTATGAAGTTTCTAGAATGTGTAGCCCAAAGATATATTGTGTTCCTTCCATTTGTGCCCAAGGCCCACTGTCATCGGAGTAAGTATAACTCCTCCCATAGGATGGACCTTGTCTTCAATATTAATGGCTTCCACTAATGATAAACAACTGTTTTCGAAGTGTTCAAATAATAAAAAACAGGTGGCTTTAGAATATTTAAAGTGTGATTGAAAAGCGTCCTCTCATTGCCTTCTTATCTTAGTTAGTTCAACAAAGAATCGCTTTTTAAAAAGTAAGAAAATTATAATTGGTTTACCAACGTCTGAATATACCAACCAAACTGTTAATGCAAATGTGAACCGATACTAGAAAGCATCATCCTAATACTTTCTAGGAAAACGCACAACTATCTATAGAAGTTCTACAGAATTATCTACAAAACCTTACAGCTTTCTAACAAGGAAAGGACACTGTTCGGGTACAAAGGTGGCGACACCAAACCTAATCTATCCGAAAGACCTTAAACAGATATGTTGATACACAAAACATTAGGTGCCATTAGGTCAGCATGTTAAAAAGATATTTCTTCTGGAAAATTCCTTATTAGACAAACAGAATGCGAAATATAAAAATTCATGATCTTTTAGCAAATATCAGATGGCGCTACAATCACCTGCAACCGCATCCGATCGATATTTGATTATAAGCCTTACTGTTATTTAGTTACTACACTTACTACAATTACACACTTTCTGTAACTAACTTGCAGTGTTTTCATATATTTTTCGTCAAATTAAGTACAATTTAATATCACATTAATAAAACTTTCTTGTTGGAAGATTTTTGTATTGATTTATTTTTAAACATTAATAATTGTTTTAGCCATTCCGTGATGGAACCTGCAATACTGTTTGTAAACATAACTTTATCTCTTTTTTCGAAAGTGTAGACTCAAGTAATGATCAGAAACACGTTTCATAGTGAGCACACTTTATAAATGTAAGAGTAGAACTGTCACTTTCTTCGCATTTCTAGGAAGGACCATGTTCGAAGCAAAACTCTAAAGGTGTTTCGAATGATCCAGACCTAAAAAGCTAAATAATAACAAGGCTTATATTCAAATATCGATCTGATGCGGTTGCTAGTGATTGTAGAGCCATCTGATGTTTTGTATAAGAGAATTGATTTTTTACATTCGTTTTATCTAACAAACAAGGAATTTTCTAGGAGACATATCTGTTTAATGTGTTGACCTAATGGTACCTAATGTTTTGTGCATCAACATATGTGTTTAAGGTCTTTCGGATAGATTAGGTTTGTTTTCGCCACCTCTGTCCCCGAAAAGTGTCCTTCCTTTGTAAGATCCGGGCCGCGCCAAGCGGGGGTGCCAGGGGTGCACAGCACCAGGGCGGCACGTATTGGGGGCTGCGGGCGGCAAATAATTTAATGTAGAAATACTAACGGAATGGAAATATATGCAAAATATGTAATTATATACATATATTTGTTTTATTACAAAAAAATATTAAATTTCGGCTAAAATAAATTTAGCTTATTAGGAGCGGCAACTTTAGCCTGGCACCCCGGCGCCAACATACCTTGGCGCGGCCCCGTATAAGATAATTAGTTTGAATTATTCTGTTGGAAAATTTAATTGCATCAAGTAATAGTGTTTTTTACACTATAAGTATCCAGCAAATATAAAATGAAAAGAATTTGCACCAAAGCCAGAAAAGTAGGCCTAAATAGTAATTTCAAACTTACAATGTTCCACAGGCCTGTCTGCCAATTTATGTTTTCTCGTCTGCTAAAACTGAAGAAAGATTATATGCAAATAATATTTATTTTCCATTTTTTCAATGACTTAATTATACAGAACATGTATCTGTATCTGCTTTTTGTATATTTCCACTAATCTTACTCCACAGAAATAAATTAATTAACTACATCATTATTGCCCTTATCAAATTGGCTAATTCCCGGGTTTCGATGAGCTTAACAAATGCCCTGTTTCTTCCCTCTTTTTCATGTGTACTTTTCAATATCTTGCAAATCATTTGCACGTAAAATCTGAGAGATATAAGTATCAAGAGCTCGTTAGAAATCAAGCGCGACCGACGGGACAACCTCGCGGAACGAACAGTTGACAACTCTGGTCTGCACATCATTAAAATATGACTCTAAGTTAAATATTGTTTGAGTAATTTTGAGCACAGAAGGGTAGATAAGTACGTTTATGCTAACTTAAGTTTCTGTGATCTGTCTTCATGATAATCTATAAATACTACAAACACTGGAGCAAAAACGTTATATTATAGCCATTCAATCTCATTGGTTGATCTAATGATTTTCCCGAATGTTAACGCCTTTTTTCCTTGTCCAGTTTTGAAACTTGTTTCGTAATGAATTCTTAGGAAAAAAATCACTCATAACTTCCTGAACTTCAACTAAAGATCTTCTGCTTTAATGCTTTACACAAGAGGTTTTTTTTTTTTTTTTTGTTTTTACCCACTGTCTTAGGAAAATGAGGCTGATCAGATCACTCATTCCGTGTGTTCCTCTACAGTTCAGTTCAGGAAAGAAGAGCTCTTGATGACGTAATTTCCTTATAGATTGATGTTTCCAGGACGTAACACCGCCATCTATTGCTACAATCCGTAACTGAATCTTACAAGCATTACGACAACATTCTGGTTTTTTGTATTTTCTGCAGTTACGAATACATAATAATAATTAACATTGAAATAATCACAAACGTTCCCCACTATTCCCCTTGCTTGGCTATGCAAAGTTTGTCCTTTCTTTGTCACGCTTATGCGATCACAAAACGACGCCATCTTGGACTTACGATCAAGCTCGGAGGTCAAGTTGATGACGTCATGACTGGTGACGTTTGTTCCAGACAAAATCGATCGCTATGTAATGACCCTATATGGCCAACCCTTCTTTTTTGAAAAATACTGTAATAACTTCTAAATCGCCGACTGGATCTTCTTGATGCTTGCTATAAATACGATTAAGGACTAGTATAACTTTTTATATTCTTATAAAAATGCTTTATAATGTAAACAGTTGGCTTCTATCTATTTCTATTAATACTTCATTGTTTTAAATAATGATTTTTAATCCCTTTCAGCTAATTTATTAATTTAATAAAATGAGACACACTTATAATCACATTTTAAAATATTTATAAAAAAATACTTAACAAAAATGGAGCCTTTTGGGTCCCAATGCTGGCAAAACCCTTTTCAACACCATGTTTATGAAGTATTTTTTTTTATAAGTATTTTGAAATGTTATTATTTGTGTGTCTCATCATTTTATTAAATTAGTTTTAACACACGTTAAAAATATTTCTAATTTAATACTTAGGTAGGGGTCTGGTATGATTAACTTAATCAGATTTTGGCAAGTGAAGTAAATAATGCGGATTAAATTAATATTTTTGTTTCACAAAGCTCAAATTTTGTAATGTTTCTATAAATATTACAATATTTCCATTACATTCGTGTAGAACTTCAATGATATTTACAATTGGGACCAAATTTTCTTAAAAAATACATTCATTGTATTTTATTTTTTTTTATGTAAAGGAAGCCTAAAAAAACTTGTGTCTATTTCCAGTTTGCTACAGTTGTCACCAGATGAGGAGTTCGGACATAGATCCGGCAACATGTAGTGCAAAAATTGTTCTAAATATATGTATTTTTTTAAGTGTGTTTGGTCCCAATTGTTAATATTATAACATGTTTGTAGACAATAGAACTTGAAAATAAATGTAGGCTTCTCGTTTTTTTGTCGAAAAGCAAAAAAAAAAAATAAATAAATAAAATAAAGACATTATAAGAAGTCACATTTTAAGTAGAAAGTGGGCTTAAAATTCTTCAAGCTTTATTTGTTTTTATTTCTCTTTTTTTTTTTATTTAACCTAGCAGCAAAAAAAAAAAAAAAAGAGAATAGAAATAGTTGTAAGATGTGCATCTTCGTGAAAGGTCGTTGAAAGGGATGAAGATTCGCAAATTTAAAAGTAACTTCTTAACATTACGAATCTTTTTAAAGTAAATTATTTTATACAGTATCGTTTGGCATGGCAATGTTAATACTAAAATAAATAACATGCTCCATGTGAGCTAGGAAGTCTTTTTTTTTTTTACTTGTTCCATTTTTATTATGTGTTGCCCACTGTGTTGTTACAGTTCAGTTCACGAAGGAATTAAAAAGGAGCGTGGCAATTAGAAATGTATTAATCATTCCAACGATATTTACTACTGAAAAATGGGAACTTCAGAAAACTGTTCTTAATTCAAAGTAAAAAACAGTTCGATCTGATATATTATTATAATACTTTATATCTTGTCATTAGAATTAATAGTAAAAAACAATTTGGCACCTCCAAAATTTAAAAAAAAACCACAAAAGTAAAAAAGGAAAATTTATGCTCTGACACTTTGTCGGTCTCAAATGAATTTCCTGTAAGCCTAAAAAACTCAATTTGCCTAAAGTAACTTACACAATAATGTTGCTTACAGGAAATTCACTTGAGGCCGGTAGAGTGCCAACACATGAATTTTTTTCTTTTTCACTTTTATTGTATTAGTTTTCATTTTGGAGGTGCCATACTCTTTTTTATTATTACTATTAATGACCTCCGACCTGAGACCTCGTTATATATAAAATAAAAGAAGAACATTTTAAAAAAAGTAGACTTCAAGTTCTCTCAGAAACCTATTGTTGGAGGGACAAGGGGGGAAGTACACTATTTGGGGGATATTTATAAACATATGGGAAAGGCTTCGAAATATTCATTTCAATGTAATTTACTTGCTTAGTTCAACCTGTGAGATTCGAACAACTTTCTCAGAAGGAATGTTGACTGTCTGGATGTATTTGTATTGGAAATTATAAGATATTGATGAGAGAACTCCCTTTACACAGTAACCCTCACCTTTTCCCACATTCCGAGTGTTTTTTTTTATAATAGTAACACCCCTTCCCTTCCTCAATCAGAGAAAGCTATTCCCATAACATAGTAAAACCAGCAACCAGAATGGATCACAGTAGGAGATTATCAAAGGGAAATTCAGCTTAGATTGAAATTTTAATTTGATTTCGTTCCAAAATTGATTTTTAGACTTAGGCACTGAATAAGCAACGGAAAAGTTTCTTAGCTACAATGAAAGTTAGATTCATATTGGTGTGAATGTATCTACGTGTCCTCCAAAACTTTTGAACCAGAGACTAGATCATTTACATTGATTTATTTATGATTTATTTATTTAAGATCAGGATCTATGATCAGGAGACGATTTTATTTTCTGTATTTGAAAATTTCCATCCGAATAACAAAAATTTCCACGGAAAAGTAAAAAGAATTAAATCTCACTGACGTCAAACATGAAATTCTATCGATTTCTTAAAATATATTGTAATTAATTTTGTAAATTACTTAAAGTGTAATTTATAATTACGGAGAATTTCCTTTATACAGTTTTTTACAGAAAAACAAACAAACAAACAAAATTATCAATATTTAAAGCTTTAAAAAATTCTGTTTATTTATTGATTTTTTTTTTCTTTAAAAGATTGGAAGCCATTATTTTAAAAAATCAAATTCTTGCTGTAATTCCATGCACTGCTAGATATATTTCCAGTAATAAACTATTAATATTTTTTTTCAAATTATACTTGCGATTTATCTTTATCTGCTTCATCCATTGAAATTAGTGAAAAAATTTTACTGTAACCACTTTGTGAAACATCTTGAAATATAGAATTATACATTTATAAACTGAAATTCATATAAAATTTAATTTGCTTTAAAAGCTACTTTAATTACCTAAATGGATAATTTACAAAACTTATACATACCTCCGAATTTATAATGCGAGGAAAATAAAAAAACAAAAGACAAAAACAATATGAACTTAAATTTTTTAACTTTATAAAGATGATGGTAACAAAAATAATAAATCATATTATTATTAGATGATCAAAATATACATATTTCTAAGTACTTATAAAACTGCTTCACTATGTTAGACCTATTATCATAAAGATATTAATGTATTTCGAATGTCATTATATTTCATTAATAAACATTATTTAAAATAACACCGCTGAAAAATGTTTGTTAATATCAACAATATCAACTATTATTGTCTTAATTGTATATTAATTATAGTGTTTTTAATTATGCCTTAACCATTGTATTACAAATTAAAAAATAAATAATTAAAGCCTTACGAAATATAACAAACTAAAATCTATTGGATTGTTCTATTAGTTAAAAATAAATAAAGAAATGACCAGAAAATAGACTGCAATGTTGTTTATAAAAGTCAACCATTTCTGAAGATATTAACTAAAACAAGAATAATTCTTCCTTTTTAAGGAAATTTGAGTCTTAAGTGAACGACAATTCTTTAACACATCATAAGCTGAGAAGGAGAGAAAAAAGGAGTCACTACTCCACGCTTCGAAATTAATTTAAAAGAGGGGAATGAGAGTAAGTCACTCTAAAGTTCAATTACTTCCAAAAAAAGGAGGGTAATTCTAATTTTATCTCCTTTCTTAGACGGAGGGAGTTATTAGAAGATGAGATTGCTCACGATTCGATATTCTACCCTGCAATTACCAACGCCTGATCTCACGGCAATTGAGATACATACCTTAAAGAGAGCAAATTTTTATTAAGTTATAGGTCTAGACAGAGAGAGACGATTAGACATCTGAGAGAGCGGTCATTTTAAATAGTTGGAAGCTTTGGAATCTCAGAAACAGTGATTTCCGCAGAATGGTTTTCTTTTTTCCCAATCGTTTTTTCAGTATTAGAAAAGAAGTAAAAAATTGTAAGAAAACTCTTTACATTGTGTACGTTACAGTTTCAGAAGAAAAAAAATCACGAGAATTCAGCTAATACGAATATCAGATAAAATGGAAGAAATCTCGTGTTTTTCATTTAAAATAATATTGAAATTTAAACAGAGCTGATTTTTTTTTATGAACATTCAATATTTAATATAACGTATATAATAAATATTCACATATTTATAACATCTTTGTGTATGTTAATATTGCTTTAAAGTTGTTTTTTTTACATTTATTGATGCCATTAATTAACTAAAATGTGTGATGATTACTTATATGATATTATATTTAAATACGCTATAAATAAATATAAATAAATATAAATAAATCACTGAAAATATCTTACAAAGTCAAATAAACAAATAAAGAAAAGAATCATATGAATTCATACAGGTTTAGAATACAAAATTACATAGGGCTATATATTACTGATTAGAAATAAAACTACATACCGCTTCTGTATTTAATTATACATATGTATATATATGTGATAAGAAGAATTATAAAAGTTGTGATAAATATGTCTTATATTTTTAAGGTTAGAGTAGTAAAGATTAGAGAGCATCAAGAATTTTAAATACCAGAATATGAATAAGGTTTCCCTTACTACCCTTTCGTCCTAACTTAAAATGGATATCAGACAGGAGTGGCAAAGATACAGGTAAGACTTCCTCTAATGCAAAGTAATGATGTGTTCTTCGTTCTGTCCTTGCCTCCCCACCCCTGTCCTTGCAATCGTTTGAGAACTTAGACGACATTAAAGCCTTCTAACATAAAACAAATTAATTCTTAACATAAACGTTATAATAAAGTTGTATTTAACAAAAAAAACATGTAATAATCCTTATCTAATATCTTTTTTTGTCAAAGGTCGAAAATTAAATTTTAATCGATTACTTTTTTACTTTTTGTTTTTTGTCAACGATTTACAGCTGCTTCTATTACCTATACAAAGTATGTTTACAGGTACTGTAGGCTTACATTGTAATATCTTAACTTCATAAGCTACAATATGGAAAAATAAATAGCAATTGCAAGATTTTCCCCATCCTAAGGGACTATAATTTCAGAAAATAAGATGTTTTATTAATTAAACGTTTTGCTCCCAATCAAGTAGCTGTTAATAGTAATGTTGATATATAAATGTTTTCACCGATTACCCCCATACTGTAACCAAGCATTAAAATGAAAAGTTAATACATAGAACTGTAAATTATTAGTTAGTCTTTAAAAGAGTCTAGTTTTTGAACATAAATAAAGTGGGCCTAAAAATTAATTGACAGATTAAGATTAATTAACGGGCTGTGATCCTGCTAATGCTCTCATGTTGCAGAGACACGTAGAAGTAAAATGGGCCTGACAATTAACTCAACTATAAGTTACAGTGTAACTACAGAACTATCTGCCGCCTCCATTCACAAAATCCTAATTTTACGAACCAGCAATTATCTGTACAGCTTTGCTGCCAATTGAAATGAAGCAATCCAAAAATAAATATCTGAAGCAGTTCAGAGAAAACTTAGCAGAAATAAACACACATGGAAAACAATGTTAATGAAAGCCATGCAGAATCTTTTGGCCTGTTCTAATTCTATCATTTCATCTCACAATCAATTCTAAAAGATAGTCTCTAATAACAGAAGTCAGGCAGGTAAGAAAATGGACAGCAACACTGACCACGACACCAGAAAGTAGCAGCACAGAAGAGAACATTTAACAACTTTTCCCCATATTTTGAACACACATTTACTCATATTATTGTGTGTTTTTTATATTTTTTCTCTTTCAAATCGTGCGTATGTGTGTTGCGTTTTTATTTTTTTATCTTTTAAACATGGTACTTGCAGAACATTCAAAAGAGTAGAAGCTTTAATTTTTGTGATGCTATCTGAACCTCTGTAGATTGTGATGAATCGTGTTCTTTTTACTGTCTGAAGAAATAAATTTAAATGTTTGCAATATGTTTGCAAATCTTTGCAATAGCAGATGAAACAATAAATTAGAAACTTCTCTCGTCCACACTTAGGATTTTAACCATATATCTTAATATTTTTTAACTGCCCTCGCTCGGACAATTACATTAAAAAGTTCTTACATACAGTATACAGAGTATTTCTGAACTTATGTTACAGAAGAATATGGTAGATAGAAGGCACGAAAACAAACAGTGTTCATTAATTAACGTTTATCCGGTCTCGCTACAGTCGTTGTGGCTATTAGCCATGCGAAGGAATTCCACGCTTAATCCGATTGACTTCTTTTGGAGCCATGTAGAGAGCTTCGTGTACGCCACACCTGTCGATACATTCGATGAACTGCCTCAACGAATTGTTGAAGCCTGCAACACATCCGCTGGTATTTTTGAACGATTGCTGCAGTCAATGCTCCGGCGTTGCTACAATTGTGTAGAACAAAAGGAGATTCACTTTGAACATCTTCTGTAATGCACAACACTGCAAATAGGCAGATGGCAAAGGCCCATCCATGAACGATTGTGTACCAGCCACAACACTAACACGACTGTAGCGCCATATCAGTTCAACAGCGAGCACATGTTACATACTTTGTCTGCTTGTTCATCTTTCCCTTCAGGACTGATGCCATTCCATAAAGGCTTCTTAAGGGGAAACCTCCTACATATCTAGACCCTGGATATTCTATGGATCCTTCTTGGGCTCCCCACGATGACAATACTAGAGGTCCTCGAAATCATAGATCGCACTAATCATTATCATCCGCTAACTCTTTAATTTAACGAGGTTTGATTGATTATTCAGATTATTCGACTTAAACAAATAATATAGCATTACTTTTCTTTTTGTTCAGAAAATGAAAAATATGTACTTTTTTATTCAGCCGATATTGCAGTTTGAAAATATTAGGTTGGAAATCCTGAAATATTGGTTTGGTTGACCTGCAAATATCACCACTTCTAAGGAAGTAATTATAGCATGGTTTAGGTGTGTAATCACCCACTGCACCCTACTGCATTTGGTATCGACTGGTCATGAGGTTCTTCTGTATTCTGCGTTCTGTTTTGTGAGTTGAATTAAAATAGAGAGTTCCATATTCGACAAGTAATGCTTTATGAGTTCTTATGAGGCTTATCAGCAGCTGAAACGACGGGAACATATGTAGTGTTTTCGGTGAAGCCATGTAAGCGAAAGGACATTGCAGTGTTATGGAGATTACAACGTAAAGAATGCTCCTAGAAGATGCCATGAAAAAGGGGTCTCAGCCAAGGAGGTGATTAAACTGATCGAGTCTGACCAACAATATCAAAGTTCACGGGAGATAGCTGAAAAACTATGGATCTCACAAAACAATTTTAGGCCGCCTGGAAAAACTTGGTGAATTGTGGAAGACAGATAAATGGATACCCCATGAACTCACAGAAGGAAAAAAAGCTACGCGTTGCACAATTTGTTCTTCACTACATCTTCATGAAGAAAAAGAGTCTTTCTTGGACAAAATCATAATCTGCGACGAAAAGTGGATAATGTACACCAATAGGAAGCGTTCATCATCTTGGCTGGATAAAAACGAACCACCGGCAATAACTCTTAATCCGTCTCTTCACCCACGAAAAATTCTTTATACTGTTTGATGGTCCACGGCTGGAATTATCCATTGGAACTTTCTTGCCCGGCGACAAACAATTACAGAAGAGATGTACGTGTCACAATTGACTGAAATGCACCAGAAGCTAAGAAAGATACAGCTTACACTGGTCAATCGAAAAGGTCCCATTTTGCTTCATAATAATTCAAGACCATATATGTCAGAACAAACCCGCAGGAAACTTCACGAACTTTGATAAGAGAGTTGCCTCATCCGCCTTATTCACCGGATCTTTCGTCAACAGATTTTCACCTATTCAGACAAATGAACAACTTTCTGGAGGGTAAGAGAAACCGCTAAGATTGTGATCTCAAAAAGTACATCGAAGGATTCCTACAACGCCAAACCATGGATATGTGCAAGAAAGGAATTTATAGCTTAAGACAGCGTTGGCAAGATTGTATAGATGCAGATGAAGCCTATTTTGAATACTAAAAATTACACCCGACACTCAAAAACAATTTTTGAATTCGTTCATTCCAAAACATTTTATGGTTTCCAACCTGATAGATAATTGTCTACGCTTTTCTTTTTTATCGTTTTCACGAGTTTCAAAATAAAATAAAATAAAATAAAATAAAGAAATTAGAAGAAATAACATAATAAGGAAAGTAGGCTTTAACTTCTTTCGAGCTTCATGTTATTTTATTCTCTTAGGGTAATTGTAGATTATAATTATTCACTGAATTATCGTTTCAAGCTAAACCTTTTTTTATTTTCTGAGTATTGAGACACGGAGAAGAGCCTGCATTAGCTCTCAAGGTCTTAATTATGAATTAAAGAGAAAGAAATGAACAACTTTCTATCATAAAAAAAATCATACATCAAAATCTTTAAGATTCTTAGAACCAATCACTGAATTCGGTAAGTTAGAGTTGTGAAAAAAAAAAAAAAAGAAAGAAGCAGGAAAAGGCGTGGTTATTAAAGTTAATCAAGGTTACTTGTTGCTGGTGGCTTTTAATTAATATTAAAAATACATAAAACACTAAGCACTTTAGGTAACTATCTTCTGCTTCTTACTGGAATCCTGTGTCAAATGTTAAATAAAGAAAGCTTAAATATATTGCTTTTTAATGCATTTATTTATTCTTTGTTGAAAGGTGGGAAAACTCTTAATTCAAAAGCCATATTTAGTTTCTTTCTTTTTTACATATCACTACTTTTTTTTTGTCATTCCCTCTTCTTAGCTAACACAGGATATTGAAGATTTCAATCAACGTTTGTGATCCCTCTTCATATGCGTTTGACAGACTGTATAAAAGCCTTAACAATTTCAGAATGCAGTTTTTAGTTGATGTGTATATATCTGTCCGTCCCTCTATAACCATGATAATTCAAAAACAAAAAACCCTCTCTAGCTGAAAGTTTAGAGGTAGATATAGGTTCCTCTACCTATACATCGAAGAAGATCAGTATTGATTTTTTTTGTTTGTTTTTTTTTTTTATATATATTATATAACCTTTACTTCTTACTCACAAAACTTGATTCTAGGTGTTGTTCCGATGAAAAATTAAATCATTTAATAAAAAAAAAATAATAAAAATAACAAATTTCATTGTTTATTTCAGTTGATATAATTAAATAATTTAGAAGCTTACAGTTTACTACAAATCAGTGTTATTGACTATGAATTTCTATTGATTTTATTGAATTAGATCTTAAATCCAAAACTATCAATTGAAGACGTCTAAAAGCTCGGTTATCAGTATAATAAATACTAATTTGCATAGAATAATTAAACTTTACTATTTTATTTAGATTATTATTTACTTTTGCATCTTATTATGTGAAAGTTTGCAAACCTTTTTTTTTGGTTGGAGAACCATTAATTTTCAATCCGAAACAAATGAAATAGCAGGGTTTATTCAGTTCAACGATGAGGAAAATCATAATTCTTCTCTTTATTCTCAATTCCAGGGCAGGGCCTACGCATCTCTATCTTGTTATAATATTACATAATCAAGCAGAAGTCATAATATTTAATTAAATAAAAATAAACTTTAATAAATTTTAAATACATTTTGTTCATTATTGAATTTTAGAAAGGTTAAGGGAAAATTCAGATCCAAAATATATCAGCAGTTTTTCATTTCTAATCTATTTCTAATGGATTTTTATCCTATTTCTTTTAATATCTCATAATCTTAAACAATAAGTATTGAAACTTAACTAATCCATTGCACTTGATTTGATACGACTAAGAATTAATCCAATCTCAGTTAATTTAAGTTAATAATTTTCTTTCCATAAAAAATGTGTTTTGTTTGTTTTCAGATCTTATAATTTGAAAATAAACGCAGATTTTTCGCCCATAACAAAAGAAAAAAAAATCCCATTTTAAGACAGTAGACTTTAAGCTAGATTCTTAGAACTTCTTGTTTCAAAATAATTGGAAACGCCGCAGTTCTGTATGATCTTATTATTTTAGGCCCAATTTATTCCGTTTTAATGAATGCTTTGCTGAATAATTTATGAATGAAGTCATGAAAGGGATACAGATTAGGATTATTTAATATTCTTTGACAATTTCACTTGTGTTTGTGCATTCCAATTTTTTTTTGTTATCGACCTTTTCTTTCTCGTGCATTCTTAAGTGGGTCCTTGGATGGTGAGCGCCCCTGGTGGGAGCAAAAGCCGGGCCGAGATGTGGGCGGAGGCTGCTCTGAATTTATGGTGGACAAGTCAAGATTCGGTTTGGAAAGAGGCACGTGAATGGTTGACCAAAGGGAGTCTCCAAAAGGCTGTGGGGGAGAGACCGATGCCAATGATCTACTCCGTTCTACTGCTGTCACTTTCTAACAAGGTTATGTAACGGCGCTAAAGTTTCCATTCATTGAAATTAACGACTTGAGTTTTTGTTTTCTACAACGCAGTGATGTACAGCTTAGGCTTTAGGAGACAGTTTTCTTTAGATCATTTATTTAACTGTAATTTAGTAAAAATCCTTGAATCAGAAAATTAAATTAAAACAAGAAGTTAGTGAAGTGTCCTTAAAGTATTGAGAGCTGTTTTTCTATTCGCTAACATTCCAATAACAAAGTGACTTATCAAAACAATCAGTCTGTGTGTGTGTGTCTTCCTAATAATTTTTGAGCCTCTGGGTGGATCATCTTGAAACTTGGCTCGAAAATTCTAGAATTAGGGACGATCTAATTTTTACATTTGATATCTTTTCCAAGCGGGTCCTTGAAATTAACAAACGTTCCCTTAGAAAATCAATGGAATCTAAACAATGGGTTTCTATCGTGTAACTGTTATTATATCATTGTCTGAAGCAATGAGTATTAAATTCTTTTAATCAACCTATTGCGCAGGTTTGATACAATGAATCCCATTTACGTAATTTAAGCAGGTAATGGTGATTTATTTTGTTTTATTTTTTTGGTAAAGGCAAGATTTGTACTATTTATATTTATTAGAATTCGAATATAAATAAAGACTTTCCGTTTTTTTCATTTGCACAACACAAAAAGTAATAAAGAAAGTTTAAGAAATAAAGTTTTAAGGTAAGCAGATTCTTTCTTATTTCTTGTTTTTTAAGTCGTGGAAAGCACTATAATAGTAAAGATCTACCATTTTTTTATGAGATCTTTCATTTTCTTCATTACAATAGTTGCTGATATAAATAGAATCTTCAAATTTTCCATTTCCTGAAAATTGATTAAATCCTGAAATACCTAAAGAAAACAAAATAAGAAACAAGGACAGCACAGGAATAAATAAATTGCCTTTCTGATTCAATTATCAGAAGGAATCGGGAACGGCCGTTTTGTCCTGCAAAGGACTCATCAGCCTGATCCTGAAATACCTAGTTAAGCTAATTTTACTAAATCAAAGAACATCTAAAAAGCATTGGATTTTTAAACGGATTTAATACATGCATTGCTAGATATTGACATTTCTCATCTCCTATATAGAAATTTCTTTACCTTCACACGCAAATTTCTTGACAAGGATCTTTCAAGTACAAAAATTGAAATTTGTCTTTTGGAAAAATAGCCAAAAAATTAAGAAGATTTGTTTTCATACAATTGTCATCACAATCATATTTCGTTTCAGGAACACTCGATTTTACGAAGAACTTTGTTTTCTATTGAAAATACTGAGATAATTTTGGTGTTGGGCCAAACTATCTTAATAAATAATTAGAAAGATCGCATCACAACTTGCAATTCATTAGAGAATTCTTGAATGTAATCAATGAAAAATCAGATAACTTATTTCATTATCCATGTTTTGTTATTATTGGTACTATAGCAAATGAAATTGGAAGAAATTACTTTGTTCATATTTTTTAGATAAAAATAAATAATAATAATTGGAAATTAGTTGTAAATTTAAAGTGTATAAGCCTTTTTAAACAGCAATTTTTCTGACTACTTCTGAAGGTATGAGGAGACCTACAATAATACTCGCTTAGAGCGAAGAATAAGGTTTTAATAAGTTGAGAGCTAAACGAAGTGGTACTACAACAGCCTCTTAAACATTCAATATGATTACAAAGAAAACTTTCAGACTCATTTAAAATGACAAATGTAGCTACTCAAAAACATAGACTAATAGCAATTCTTTATGTAACTGTCAGTTAATGTTGAATAGTACTATACAACCTTGAAGAAAGTGTCCAACTTGAATGAAACTCTTTATGTGATTACCTTCCCATTAGATACGCGACTGAATAAAGTTTAGTTGTCAAAAAACGTCACCATCACCCAATGGCTCAATAGAAATGCTTACCTTATGGTCCATACGTATCCTTATAGGTCCATATAAGTAACCTTAGAATCTTACCTGACACATTCTGCTTCATGGAACTCTTGCATTCCCATCAGTTTACATCAATAATGCCTCGACTACCTTTTGAACAATTGCAGAACTTCAAGAGAGGCTATCGTTGGTCTTACAGTGGTCGGCTGGTCATGCAGGTACATCGTTTGCCATCTGAGTGATGCATCTATTGGAAGATGTTGGAATCGAGGGTTGCGAGGAGACTCTCATTCATATCGCTAAGGCTCTGGTCGATCCAACTTTATCACAGCTAGAAACAACTAGTTTGCTGTAGGCAAGTCCTAACCTCCTCAGACAGCTTCACTCTCCGTGATTCAGACAGATGTAGCATCTTGTGTACATCAACTGGTATATACCCGCACCACTGCTACAGGAATTGCACACGCTGGCTTCAATTCAATTCAATTTCAATTCAATTTTTTGCCAATAAAATTTTACAAGATAAATGTTTACATGACATTTTGACAAACTCAGTCGTCTTAAGGGAGATTCATTTCCATGGTCTGCTCTAAAATGACCTCGTATTGTGTTTAGTGACGAGTCCCATTTCTACCTTGAAGCAAATGATCACCGCAATCATAAATGTATGGAGCAGGACTGGGCAGCCTCAAATCCCGGTAATTTTTCCAGGAGCACACAGTCATTAAAGCCGGTGTAGTAGTATGTTGGAACCATTTTTGTGATAGCAGATCCCCTCTCTTAGAGAATGGGAAATTTATATACTTATTTATATATTTATTTATATGAACGATATACAATGTTAAAAAGTGAGTAAATATAAATTTATTTGATATTGTAGTATCTTACGATTTGGTCACCAATTGTCTATTAAAAAAATTCAGATAACTACAATAGAAGGAAACCTTAAACTGTACTAAATCTGAATGAATCAACTAATTACCAAATCTTTCCAAAACCTGTTTCATGTCTTCCCAACTTAATTTTCTTCACAGAATACTTATTACAAATAACTTACTGTAAAGTATTTCTTTATAATAAGTATTAAAAAGTATTTTTCTTACGGATATATAATCATATACCATATTTAACCCAAAGAATTAAATTTTCCAATAAACTTTTTCAGATCCCTAAGTGTTCCATAAGTCATTTAAGCTTCTTCTTGTCCATCATCAATTTATCTCTTTTTATGAACTGTCAATTAGGCGGGAGTTGTTGACAGTGAATTGTCTGCCAAGTGTCTCCGTTTAATCCACTGATGCATTGTGGTCAACGCCACGTCTAATTAGGCAAAGAACTGGTTGATAGAAATAACTGAACATTTGGCCTCATTGAATTTGCGAAGGACATAATGGGGACTTATCTCCTGAGGCAAAGAGTCACAATTAGACAGAAGTCATCTTCTGTCAAGCCTCTGTTCACTGCTGCATTTCACTAAATGGTACAGAGTATATCAAGGAATTTAACGAAATATCTAACTTCTAATATATGGAATAGGTCAGTGTAAGAAAAACTGCTCTAAGCAGGAAAATGCAAGAACTAGCAAACAATGACAGTCTGTTATCACTCCACTACATCAACAAATGCTTCCAAAGCTTTAAGGAATCCAAAATGTTAAAGGCAAATCAAGAGCAACTCAGGAAATTACAGCAGTTTGAAATAAGTATTAATCATGGTGAGAAGATTGCGCAGAAAAGTTTTTATTTTCTTCTTTCAGAGTAATTTAAGCTAAACTTTAGCTTTAGAATGGTCTGTTTACTCGTCGTTGTTCGTTTCTACTTTTCATACTTCTTAAAGTTGCAAAAAAGAATCAAAATAATAATAATAATAATAAATTACCAAAAAACAGGACTGTTTCGACCTGCGGAATACTGCAAGGTCATCCTCTGTTGAATAAATGCCAAGTCTTGTCATACTTTGTTAATTTACAGATATCTGTCCATTGTAACACTTTCCTTGTCACTTTATTGTAGAGATCTCATTCATACAACCAAACATATTACGAGTATTAAAATATTAATGTTAATGATATAAAATAAGATTATCATTAACCGATAATTCCAATATTTTGAAACAAAAGAGATAACAAATTAATAATTTAATTGTGAAGAGAATATAAATGTTTATATTCAAGATCGAGATTGTCATTTTATAAACAGTAAATAAAGGAGAAAATTAATTTAAAAGTAAAAATCACTTAAAAAAATACTGACATAATAATTTCTAAAATAAATTGAAAAGAAACTTTAAATTATGGTTTAGCAGACATTCAAGACATATTTAAAGTTTGGCTGTGATGTAATCATTTAGAAGCGAAATAGATAATAATTTATAAAATTTGACCTAACTTTGTCACATCAGAATTTTTATTGTAGGATCAGAAATTCAGTAATTTTAAGCCTCTTATTTTATTGTAGAATTAACTTCTCAAATTTCTTATCAGGGCAGAATCAAGAAGAGCAGTGATGAAAGCACTTGGACAGCACTGCCCCCTATAAATTCAACAAACGACTCTGTATCTTTTATTGTTTAATATTCAAATGGTGACACGAAGTTTTAAATACAAGGACGAAGATGCCATTTGCATGAAGAACGGTCATAGGAATGAGAAAAAAAAATTGACACAGAAGCTGTTTTTCATAACTGGTGCCATCTTTAAGTGATGGGAATGTGAGCAGCTGCTGTTTCCAATTGAGAATGAATACGTTCCTTCGATGTGTCTCGGAGTTATGAATATGACGGATAAACAAGCCTTAAGAATGACTTTCTTTTTTCTTACATAGGTGAAGTAGAAGGGGGAAAAAATCGTAGAGAAAGAGGGGGAGGACCGCCTGCTGTGCTTTCTCTCTTCATGAAGTGTTTTGCCTTGGATAGACATTGTGAACATGTCTATTCACCCGGAAAACTACGCCCACCCCTAGGATTTTGATTGAGAGCAATAACAATGCTACAGCGAAGCATTACAACAATCTAAAGCTCTTCTCTGTCCAAAGAAAAAAATAGCTTAATCAACTACACACAACAAAGAAGAAGCTGTAAGAAGTGATGATACCTTTATGTTAATATAATACAATATCTTGCTTTTAGCATTATTATAAAAATAACTATTATATTGATTAAAATAAATTATCCATTTACTTATATAGTTTTGTAAATAAATAAAAGTATAATTATAAGCTTGAGAGCTTCTTTATATACATATGTATAATTATATATGATGTAATGTATTACATTTAATTTCTATATATTATTTATAGTGAACTTAAATAATTGTTATATCGAAACAATAATCCAGACCCTTCTTTGGATACTTATTTATATACTATATATATTTATATTCTATATAAATAAGCATCCAAAGAAGGGTCTGGATTATTGTTAAGATACAACAATTATTTCTCTATAAATAAAAAAAAAATCTTAATTATATTTATAGTGAGAAATTTCAAATGCAATTGACTCATTACAATATTTTTCTATTTCCATTTATTTATTTTTTTTATTTTTTTTTTTTTTTTAAATAATCAGTTACATTAAATCAGAAAGGGGATATAACTTCAAAATACCATCTTGTTAATATCAATTAAAATAGTAAATGTCAAGCTTTTGGAATGAAGATTAAACTCAAAAGAAGTCGGATTTACTATTAAAACAGATCAGATATATTAGATTATTCGAGCTATGGGGTCGGTAAACTAAGCTTGCATTATAAAAGAACCAGTATTAAAATCAACTTATAAATTAGTCTATAATAAATGAGAAGATATTGCACAAATTTCTGAATGTTGGAAATAAAATCTCAATAGAAATATAGATTTTATTACTAAGAACAACGTACTAATTATTGTAAGTATTGTATTCCGAACTACGGAAACAACTAAAAAAAATTGCCTCATAGGGATTATAGAAGTATTAGAGTATTAAGATTATAAACACATTAAAAGGGTGAGACCGTGTTCACAAGTAACATCCCAAAACAGCTGTTTCTCGCTAAATTGGCGATCATCAGTTGGGAGTAGTTACTGTGAACACCTTGGTCTCAATACTATTAAGATTATAGTATTATAGAAGCGTGAAAGCACAAGCTTACTTCATTATATTTTGGTTACATGAAAGTAAATTACATAAACGAAAACTCTGATTCAAAGAATGAGAAACGTTGCTAATGACAATCACTTGTGTTTCAAACATGTAAATCTACTGTAGTTTATGGACGAAGTTTCACCTTCAGGTGCGGCTTAAATAAGCGTGAATACGGTAATTTCAAGGAGTTGTTTTCGAAATAAAAGCGAAGATATGCAGACGTAGATAAATAAAACGATATCAAGAAATCTTAATTTTTTTTAGAAAAAAGAATATTTAATGAACGTGATCTGATAGCAAAGAACAAAAAAAAATAAAAGTCCCTATAATTATGATAATTGTCTTAGAACCTGTTACATAACCAAAGTTCCGTTCATAGATCATTACCTACACAGCCATTAATGATGAGAAACCGTTACAGGTGAGCAATTTGTCAGAATTAACAGGTTTCTTCTTTTAGAGCTTTTACTGCTTTTATTGCTTTGGTTTTATTTCCATGGACGGACCCAGGACGCTTCATCGTCGCCGAAACAGATCCCCGAAGCCCCGATAAGACAGTGGACATGAATGATGGTCGGGTATCCCCGTAAATTGCCTTTACCTGTACAGAGAGTCATTTGCATAATGAGACCCAGGTGGAACGCTACACCAAAGTAATCGATTTGCTAATGAATAGGTGGTTTCTCCTAGGTTTTATTAAATGAATGAACCTAATAACAATATTTAAGTCCTTTTTAAAGCTGCCTTTGTAAGTTATCTTTAAATTAAAAACAAAATTACAGTTAAGTCGCCTCAGGAAAACATTCATACCAACCTCTTCTATAAGTTTACTGTCTATATATACCTACGGATCAAATTTGTATCTACATAAAAGCTCTTTTATATTTGTTTTCGTTAATAAGCTTTTTTGCTTTTTAATGAATATATTGGAGAATAGTATTTACACTTATTATTGTATTAAAGGAAGAACAAAATTTAAAAATATGACTAAAATGTACGATTTTACATTGAATTGTATGCGATGGTTAGTTTTCGAACAAAATTACAATACTATGAACGTAATATTGGACAGTCTACTGGAGTTGATGCAGTAAATGGTTCGTAGCATCATTCATTCATTTATTTCTCATGAACGCTGTCACTAACATTTCCTAAGAAAAACTAACCAATTGACACTTGTATAAAACAATTAACAAAGATAATCTATTCTCAAAAATATTTCATTAATTTGCAATTAATAGTAACAGACTACGGAATGAATAATAATCACTATTACACTTTCAACATTTTAACTTCCATGCAAAACCAAAACAAAAAACAAAAACTAAAGAATAAAAAAACAGTAAATGTTAAGTTGTATTTATAGTTCTGTAGGAAGAGTTCACGATGTAGACCTACGAAATCCGATTGTTTAGGCCAGCGGTTCTCAAACTGTGGTACATTTCGTTGTTTCAGTGTTAGACCCTACATAGATGAAACAAAAAGACAAATACATATAAAGATATACAGTGCATTACGAGTAATTTTCTCGTGCTATAAAATACGTTATTTGCACTTGGTTATCAATTCAGTAAACTCCCGATTATCCGCGGAATTGGGTGGCGCGGCAACTGCGGATAAGCGAATTCCGCGGATAATCCGAAATAGGACGGAAATCAACACAAAAATGTTTTTAACATGTTTTATTTACATTAAAATGGCAATACATACAGCTACAGTACATACATTACAAACAATTATTTTATTTTAAATTATTTATTTATTTTTAAATTTTATTATTGCTAGAAGGCTATCCCGTAATTTAGTGTAACCTGCCGGCCTAAGCTCCGCCCACAAGGTCATTATTTAAATTGTTTGTCTATAATTGTCTTCACTTACTTTGTTAGCTTCTTTTATTGTTTACCTTATTCTATCATTTATTTATTGTGCAGTAAAAAAAAATGGAAACAGGAGAGGTCCGCGGATAATCGGGGAAATTGATGTAGTTTCTAAAAGCCACATCAATTTATTGGGATTGAATTCTTTTAGCTGCTAAAGTTTATCAGATACAGGATTGAAAAAAACGAGAATAACTTGTTTTCGTCTTTCATACGTTCCCGAAAATTTAGAAAATGGAAGCTGGTTAAGAGATCGCTTTTCATCCATTTCGGAAGCTGTGTTGAATAATTCATGTTTCAGTTCAAGAAGGAGATCAACTAATAGAAATTTGATGAAAACCTAATAAATCCCAAAGTCCGAATTACGGAATATACACATGATGGTACATAAAGTGGAACAATATTCCAAAAGCTTGAGAACCCCCTAGATTAAGCAATTGGTAATGAAAAACATGCGGGGGTGGGGGGTTGCTACATGTGTCATTCTAAAATAGATTTCAAATGCTTCTTTGTTCGTCAATGAAGGATTTATCTTCGCTTTCTACAAAATTATCGTAAACATTTTATAAGAAGTTGCAGTATTCAATAAGAAGTATCCCAAGAGAAAATAACAATCTTCGTTATTGCTTCTTACTTATTTTGTGAATTTCACTGTATTTTCAAAGCTTATTATTAATGAATAAAAACCAAGTCAAAATTATATAAACCCTAAAGCAAAAAAATAATTGTGGTTAAGAATATGAACTAAGGATGTGACCACCAATTAAGAGCAAAGCAATCACGATTTACAGGCAGAAACAATATATCAATACAAATAACTTTAGTGTCTTAGCTAAGAGATTTCTCGAATTACTTTTTTACGGAGGGACGGACATGCTGAATTCGATTTCAAACTTCATTCTAAATCTTTTTTACTTTAATATTTTCTTCTTTTTGATGTTATTAAAGGATATTAGAAAATAACCCAAACCTGTAGCATCATTTCGAGGTTTTGATTACTCTGGGAATAAAAATAAAATCCACTTATTTTTATTTATTTTTTCATTAAAATAAACTTTGATAAAACTAAGTGAAAGTAAAAAATGTTGAAAATAAATTGTTTGTCTCATTCTTTTCTTGAGAATTTGTTTACATGAAAAGATAAGTGAACTTGATAGTGACTGACTAGAGGTCCAACCTTGAGATGTTTTGGCGCCAAATTTTTCATTTCATTGATATGACAGATGGTTTTAAAGCGATTGTATTGAAGAAAGTATCTCAGAAAACTTGCTTATTATAAAAATAAGAAAGAAAACCAAAACAATCTTCTTGTGTTTGTTTTGAAGCAAAACAACTGAAGACAAATCACACAATAGTTAGGTAGTGGTTAGCTTTTAAATAGCTCAGTCCGTTTATGAGTCTGTTATATAAATGCGTGAAATCCTATTCAAAGACAATTTACGTAAGGGACAACCCAATAGTAGGGTAGAGAAAGAATCCCTTCATGGGATGCCAGCAGCAGTCCTGGACCAAGTCCTGTTTTCCAATATGGGTGGGGTTTCAATGCACAAAATAATGAGAGGCTCTCACGATGATGAATCGCGTTCAGAATCAATCACGAGGTTTGTTAGCAGGTATTTTTAATGACGCAGAGCGGGTGAAGGACACTCGAGAGGTCAAACAAATTGATTGAAAATAAGGGAAAATTCAGAACAAAATAAAACTTGGTTAAATTAAAAAACAAAAAATTAAAAAAAAAAAAATTAAAACAAAAACAGAAAAATTATAGGAGTTTAATATGTCATCAGCAAACATTAGTTATATATTGCTTTTCCATGTGATTTAAATCCTATTTAGCTTAACTATTTTATAATTGTAGCCTATTTATAATTATAGGATTTAGACCTAAATAAGAACAGCTTAATTAATAAAAAAGGACCAAACACACAAGAATTTTAAAAGAAATGGTCTTCAATACATGTTACGAAGGATTCTTCCTTCTTCTTCAGATGATACAAACTTAAAATTAATATATATATATAATCGAAGGAAAAAATAGTCTTAATAAGTAACAATCAAATATTAACATTGATATTGGATAATAATATACCAAAGTGTGCACTTATTGTAATAGTACAACAACAATTTTATTGTAAATTATAATGTAATGCGTTTGTGATCGACACATCAGTATTATAGCATTTTTGAGATTTTATTAATAATGATTCGTGAAATTTCCTCAAGTAGTTGTCTTTTTCAATATCATAAATAATAGGATTGTTAACTAATATTTTGTGACCAGTGTCCCTGTGGTGTAATGCAGTTAGATATTGCAAATTACTTGAAAACAAACGCATTACATTATAATTTACGATAAAATTGTTGTTGTACTATTACAATAAGTGCACACTTTGGTATATTATTATCCAATATCAATGTTAATATTTGATTGTTACTTATTAAGACTATGTTTTTCCTTCGATTATATATATTTTAATTTTAAGTTTGTATCATCTGAAGAAGAAGGAAGAAATCCTTCGTAACATGTAATGAAGACCTATATTTCTTTTATAATTCTTGTGTGTTTTGTCCTTTTTATTAATATATCTACACACAGCATGGATAAAGGACAGCTTAACTCTGCTATTCTGTCTGTTCGTATATACATATGAAACCCAGATCCTTCTAATAATCGTAAACTATTCCTGGATTAAGTTCAACTGAATCTCATAGTTCCCACGAGGTCCATAGTGAGGTTTATCAAATCAGTATGTGTATGTGTCCCTTTTAATAACTTCTGAACCAATCCGCTGCTCTGCATGGATCTTTTTGAAACTTGGTTTGCATATTTCAGAACTAGGGACCACAATATTAGTACAAAATAAAAGCTGGTTACATTATAAAACAAAACTAAAAGCATTTTTCATAGAAAAATAAAAGAATTATGCCCATGTTTAAAAAATGTAAGTATTCTGGTTATTTTATTCTGGTTACTTTCACAGGATTTGAAAATGCTATAAATAAAAGGACACGAACAGATATTTAAAACAATACAAATTAACGACGAGAAAGTGATCCACCATCAAGTAAACATTAAATCTTTTCCAAATGATTCCTTATACAAAAATTAACACGAGAAAGCGACAAAAATTCCCAAGAAAAAAAATCTGAATCTAAATAATGGATTTGTGTCCTATTTATGTTAATCTCTCATTGTCATAAGCAATGAATATGAAATCCTTAATCCGCGAGGCTTCATACGATTAAAATTAATCCGATTTAGACAATTTAATTAAGTAATGCGTAATTAATTCATTTTTCCATAAAATGGACAATTTGTTTTGTTTTTATTTAGCAAATAAAGTAATAAAATTATAAAAATATTAAAATTAAGATATTAGAATAAAAATATAGACTTTTTACCAATATGTCACTTTTTTCTCAACTTAAAAAAAAAATAAGAAAAAAAAGAAAATATTCCTTAAAATATTTTAGGGAAAGTAGTCTTTAACTTCTTCCGAACTTCTAGAGTTATTTTATGAGATACAGCAAGTGAATAATTTTTTGCGTTATCATGCTTTATAAACAGTATTTTATACTAGCATACACCCCGTCCCACCCAATAAGGTGTCTAGTGCCTAAACGGCGTCTTCGTATTAAATTTTAATAACACTAGGAAACATAACGGTGAATCATAGGTTACTTGATACGATGTCACCTCCGGGATGTCAGGCCTTGGACTTGTAGGCGTCTCTTATGGACACACCAAATACCAGAAGACTTCCTGAAGGCCGTCGATCTATTCGGGGTCAGACCAGCCCATTAAACTTAGGGCAAGGTTCAGTCTAACCAAAATAAGAAGCCAAAGAAGAACCATCCAGTTTAGCCATTGCTTCCCCTTCGATTAGACCTAATTTGCATACAATTATTGTGAGCTCTTTACAATGCAGTTGCTTTAAGCTGGAAGTCTTCTTAAAATTGTCGAAATACTCACATTCACCTTTGTTCAAGATACTAAAAAAAGCTTGTCTTATTTAGTGGTAGGCCTAAGCTATAAAAAAAAAAAAAAACCAAGATTTAAATGTATTTTGGGTCTAAAGGTAAGGAGGTTAAAAAAAAAAGGAATTCCTTTAAAGCGCCGTTATTGATAAAAACTATGTTATCTGTTCGAAATGGAAAGTTTAATGACATAAATTTAAGCTTTGGCAAGTACTTAATCGGAATTTGGCCCGCCAACTATACCTTTATTATTGTAAATACAAATTATTTATATATTCAAAAAAGTGACTACTTCTTCAAAAAGGTGACAAAAGAAGTCTTTATTACCACTATATTATTTCCATTTAATGTTGATATTAGTAATGGATTCGTCCACGGGAACCAGGTTCAATTCCCGGTTTAAACAGGGTTTTCTCCCTGGTTGTTTTTCCTCCGCACAGATGGGTACCGAATTTCTTTTGTAATTTATTGAAAGCTGGGCCTCCCAACTCAACTAGTGTTCGTAGAAACTTTACCTTCTGCATGCTTACTCTGTTACTGTACGGGTAAATGTATTATCACAAGTTGCTACAAATTTGATCAGCGCTTTTTAAACATGCATTGTTATGATAAAAAAAATAAAAAAAAATAATGAAATAATTGGAAATACACACATTTCCTCCAGTTTGTGATTAAGATAAGTCAAAACTAACTGTTCCATAAAGCTAAGATTTTAAGTAAAAAGGTTTACGTTCTCAAAAAAAAAATCCCTATTAATTTTGATATATATTGGACCTTTAGGTAAGCTAAGGGCCAAATAAGAAAAATAATAAAATAAAAATATCAAAATACATTAGCACGTTTTCAAAATAATTCTAATTTCACGATATCTAAAGAACAAAAACTTCTCTGTAAAACTACATTCAACTTTTCTTTCTTCTCAGCTTCCAACGACTTCTGCTGATCTCAATTTCTTATTTGTTGACGAATATTTTCTTACTATTTTATTCTTCGAAAGTTAGTTTGCTTAGTGTGCTTTGTTAATTCTCATTTTTTGCAACAAAATCATTTCAAGCTACAGATTTAAAACTGAAATTCTGAAGCTTATTTTTATATTAGTTCATATTATTTTATATTAGTTATATTTTATTGCGTCTTAAATAATATGTTACGGGTTATACAGCAATATTTACTTTCAATTAAAATATGAATAAGTTTAATTAAAAGTGAAGACTGAATTATATAAATTAATCTGAAAATGAGATTTATTGTAAAAATGCTTTTACATTTTATTAATCAAATTTAAAAAATAAAAAAGCTATAGACAATAATATAGCTAAATTATTAAACATATATAAATATAAAAAAATTTATATAGTGTTTTATACTGTAAAAATATACTTAGTACTTATAAATTTCTTAGATGTTAATTGTAATTTGTAACTTCTTATACCCCAATTAAGGAAGATTCGAGAAGCTCGTTGTACTAAAATTACCGATTGAATTTTTTGAAAATTCAAACAGTTTCTTGAAGAATTAAAAATGCATAATTTCTTTGAAATGTTGCGTTTTTTACTTTTCTTTAAACTGTTAAAAGTCACTAAAACAATACAAAAATAAAATTATAAAACCATATTTATAAATTATAAAACAGAATAAAATTACTACTTTCTGGTTTTTCAGAAGTTCTGCTACAGTTCAGGTCATAAAAGAATACAAAAAGAGCATTCAAGATTTCTACTATTGTAAATAAATAATAGGCCTAATGAGATGTTATATATTATTGTAATTCCTTATATCGTTGCCGAATTTGTAAATTTAGTTAAATTTTTCATACAAACACAAATGCTCTCTCAATAACTCATATTAAGAAAATAAACTTTAAGTGTAAACTATCAGGATGGTTTTTGTTTTTTTAATTAAGTCAACGTGAATAACTTTTTATCACGTAAATTTCAAGGGAAAATTTCCTTACAGAGCAAACTTCCATTCGTGAAACAAACTAGATGGATGTTTGCACAAGAGCTATCAAAATAGGATTACAAAATAAATTCTGTTTACTGTCATACTTTTCTTTGAAAATTTCTAATCTCACATTCTGAACATGACGAAATTTATAAAATCTGTTATTTTAAATGTGCATGATAAGTTTCAAAAACATCTATTCATTGGTTTAAAAATTATTAGAGGATACATCGATCTGAGGCTGTGGTTCAAAAAACTTTGAAACCCCTAGCTTTTATAAATACGTATTAACCGATTCTCGTTATCAATTGTTCAATTTACATTTAAATCAGCAGGAAACACAATGCGTACGTTCTATCCAATATAAAAAATGTAGATTTGTAAGTAAATCGTTGTTGAATTATCGTGATCTTAATTGTTTTAAGTTTAAATAATATTTTAAAGTATATTTTTTTTACCCAAGCTTTTCACTTTTGGGCCCTTTTATTCGAAGGTGTTTAAATTCGATATGTTTTAACTTGTTGTAAAAAGTTTTGGCTTCTAAAGGCAGATAGTTTCTAAAGGCAGATAGATAGTAGATCAACTTCATTATAAATTAACGGAAGAACTTGTTACAATTTTAAGTTGAAACACGGACGGACATCGACATTGTGATTTAAAATTTCGTTTTAAATTCGCTTCATTCAAATCGATTTTGCGTTATCATATATTAATACAGTATTAAGTTGTGTAATTTATTTATTACTGACTTATAATACTGACTTATAATATTGTTCATTGTCACATTGTTGTTCAATCACGAAGGCTGTTTTTCTGAATCATCGTTTTAAATTAAATCACAATAAGACACGTTATTGGCACGGAATAATGGCTGTGTCATCCCTAGAATTTCAAGTAATCTCCCAAAATGGAGTTGATCTCCAAGTGCATTATTAAAAAGTGATTAAAAAAAAAGGGGGCGGGGAATTAAAAAAAAAACAGAATAACCTTGGATTGAGAGTTTTTCTTTGTTTCTCCGTCAGACCCAATAATTGTCTAATAATGAATCTTTAACACTGATAAACTCATCTCCCGAATACCAGCGATTAAAAAAACAAAGATAATCTTTGATGAGTTTAGAGGTGGGATCCGTGATGTCAGACATAGGAGTAGGAGGATTTTTGGGCGGTTCGGAAGTGACTTGCTTAGCCTAAACAGCATGGGGTAGAAAGAAAAAGACAGTCAAACGCTCCAGGCACGGACCTTTGATGAGGGTGTGTTATCAGATATAGACATATTATCACAAGTCAATATTTTTTCCATAATTTTTTTTCTTCTTCGCGCTGATTACGATTTTTCAATAAATTTTCTAAAAAATTGAAAGAAAACTGTATAAAACATGCATACAAATATGATTTTCTGATAATTATATATATAGACAGGGTGTTAGGTGGCTATTGTGAGCAAAAAATGTAATTATACACCATGCCTCGATTCGCCTTCGTTCCCGACATATGGACACTTCGTTCAACGAAGCCTCATAATAAAAGCTATCGGATTACCAGTCAATAATCTGATGATTTATTGATTTGAAATGCAATTACACTGAAATCAATACACCACCTTTCACAGGTATTGTTCAAACTGCCTTCCTCGGTGCTGTAAACATGCTGTCCTTCCAGTGATTGCATTCACAGAACATCAGCAGATGCTAACAGCAGTGTCAGTCATTGCCTGTTCTCGTGTTTCTGGCTAATTCATGTACGTTCTTGACTACATACAACCCCGAGAACTAGAAATTTAATGGTGATAAGTGGGTGACCAAAGAAGCTGGGATACTGGCATTTTGCTGTATTTTTATTGCATGACATTATCGGTTAAATCGACTAATACAACCTTGTCGGTTAATAACAGAAACAAAACAGTGATGGACCTCGTATTGGGTCAGATCAGATCATATAACCCAAAAAAAAAGCATAAATAATTAAAAATTGAAACATAATTCAAAAATTGAATATAATTTTTTTAAACCTTTAGTTATTTTAGATTTAAAAGCATTTAAACAATAAATTCATTATACTGTCCGTTTATGAATGGCAGAGATACCACTGCGGGACGATTTTACTCCGCAGAGGGGTGATACGCTGAGATGGGTATTTTCCTAAGAAATTCTTTTGAACATTTTCGCTTTTAAGAAAAAAATAACGGAGGAGCATTTTTGCAATAGTATTTATTCTTTCCATAATTCTTTCCCGAAAAGCGCAAATAGAACGCAGCTACTAGTAAATTAACACTATAAAAAGTAACTATCCCATCTTCCTCGCCCCTATTTAGAAGAAATCGAAGGAGATCTGACGCATGCGCAAAAGCGCTGAAGGCTCTTGTAAAAAAAAAAGAACATTACAGCAAACTTTTTTTGTTTTCTAATGAAGTTTCTTATCATTAAGAACTGCTTTCTGTAAATGTTAACTTGTAATAATACAAATAAATTTTCTCAATATAATAATAAAAAACAAAAACAAAATATATGTAAACTTAATTAATACCAGTAATAAAACTAGCTACAAAATAAAAATCACAAGAGAAAAATTACAGCAGAACGCAACGAAGGGAACTAATATCTAAATATCTAAAGAGGCAAGTGCTATAAGCCCGAGCGTTGGGAAAAAAAAATGTTGTTTGAAAGTTTAAATATACTAAAGTTTGTTAATCACAATACATTATTTAATTTAAAATAAAAAATAGTAGCTTTGAAATAAATAATAGAAATTCCTATTGTTAAATAAATGTTTTTTTGTTTTTGTTTTTTTGTTTTTTTAAATATAAAAAATGTAAAAAAAAAAAAAAAAAAAAAATATGTCTTGTCATGTTTCAATATAATTATAGTTATAGTTAAGAGTGATCATTAATAGTTTTTAATAGTAATAAATGTTGATGACAATAAGTTTTTGTTTATTAACTAATTGCATGGAAGTTCTTTTTTATTTGGGAAGTAGGAGATGAAGAGATTATTCCACACTCTTCAGAGGGTATTAGCCTGCGATGATTATGATTAGTTAGAGACTTAGGGATAAAGATAATAAGGGTGGTGATTATCATACACCACAAAAAATAGAAAATCTATTTGTAATTACAAATTATATACACATAAAAAAAAATCATTATAAAAATTAAACGTTCGTGGATCTCGAAAAAGGTCTCCAAGACTAAATACAGGGAGAGAAATGATCTTATTATGAAAAACGGGCAGACATTTAAACAATTTTCTTTAATCGTATTAATGGGTGTCTGATACTTTTGGAAAGTCAGTGTATAAACTTAATTGTTATCAATATTAAAATCAGAAAGATTTTGAATAAGAAACAATCAATATGATATTTCAAGGAAATTTTGTTACGTTTCTATTTTGAGCCCTGTCTACGTTTAAAATAATAAAATTAATTGTATTTACTTTTTAAAAGCCTTTAAACTAATACTCCGAGTATTATATTATATATTCTATTAAAGACTATTACGTACTCAACTAGTAATATTTTTTTTTTTTTTCACTGAAAAAATTCGGTTGAATCCTTTAAGATCGAAAATCGATTGAATTCTTAAGGAATAATCACAATTCCTTAAGGATTCAACCGATTTTCGATCTTACTCATCCGCTGCGATATTTCTTCTGTTCAAGTGTTAAAATGTAGTCCAATCGGTCGATTAGTTTCGGGGGAAATAGATTATAGACCAGCGCCTTCTAGTTTAGCGAATTTTTTTTTTCGTTTTCTTCGATTTTTACTTTTTCGATTAATGTGCGATGTAGGCAGTGTGTGTTTGCGTTTACTAATTTTTGAAGGACAGTGGTTTTGAAGGACTTTATTTTAAGAGATAGCCATAGCTTTAATGTCTGCCAAGTAATTGTGAAATCATCAAAATCTGTTAAGTTGTTCTAAAAAAAATAAACAAACTTAACTGTACTGAAATGGAAAGAGTTCGGTCACAATTATAGCTTGTTAATATATTCATAATTTTGGATATTAACAAAGTAGATACATAATAAAAATAAGAACAAATAAATACAATTACATCTTTCTTCAGACAGTTTGTAAAACCTTCTGTTTTTAACATAGTCATGCAGAATTTTTTGGGGTTCTTTATTTTTCTATCTTTTGTTCCTTTGTTTGCAAATGTTCCCAGCGTGATGCCGGACCAGTATTTTGATGAGACATTTTCTTATTATTGCAGTGAAGTTAGACGACACTTAGATTTAGATCCTTGTTGAGAACTCAGCTCGTGCAGATGACAAAATTCCCATAGAAAAATATTAGAATCAAAACAATGAAATGTAGCAACAGATACATCCATTAATAATTAACTAATCCATTAATTTGACGTGATAAAACTTAATCAAATTTAAGCAATTCAAGGAAATAATGAGGTTTGATTTATTTTTTTTCTCAGAAAAAAGGTTATTTTCTACTGTTTGTGATTTTGCAGATATTAAAATTTAAAAGTTAGAAATTTTCTTATGGTTTTTAAGGTTTAAAAAAAATCAAAGATTTTAAGAAAAGTAGGCCTTAAGTTCTTTCAAGAATTCTTATTAATTTATATGAAAGAAAAAGCTTCTGTATGAAAGGAAAGCATAAGTTTAATCGCACAGATGTTTTTATATTTGCTATATCCAGATTTAATAAAAGAAATAATGGGCACATTTTTTTTTTACTTCTCTTAAAAAATTAGTGTTGTCTTAACCTTTGAACTGTACTGGTTTCTTGTTAAAACCTAATAAGTCTTGTATGAGATGCAACAAGGTCAGTTGTTTATCTTTCTTCATCATCATCATCAATTTCTTTTTTAACAAGATTTTTACAGTTACCAAGGCAACCTGGGATGTTGCTCTGCAAGAGGGCAGGGCGCACTTATGGCCCGTTTTTTTTTTCTTTCCCACTTGGAAAGCGGTTTATCAAAACCGGTTGCTTCACTTTCACTGTCCGTGACATTGGCCGTGGAGGCCCCCTCCTCTCCCCTACCCTCCCATCACCGCTTTCGTATATATATACCGCCAAAACAAAGGCCGTCGTAGAAAGGGAAAGTGCTCACGAACGTCACCAATCAGGTAAGCAAATACTCCCCGGCCATTCACGGCCATCTCTCCACCGCTCAAGGATTTCGCTGAGCTTTTTTAGAAAAGGCAGAAATTTATTTTTTAATACCTTTTTATAATTCCAAATTAATATTTTGTAAAACAACATAACAGATTCAAAAAGTTCAAAAAAAATTATAATTTCATTAATTTTTTACTTTCTAACGTTTCAATTTATAAAGATTATCCAAATTTTAAATCTGCTCTTTACATTGAAAAATTTTTAAGAATGAGTTCCGAAAAAAAAAAAAATAAGTGAAAATAACATCATTTATTTGTTTGTTTTTAATTTATTTGCTTTATTCGATTATTTTGCTAAATAGCGGAGAAAACTTTTACTTATAAAGGATGAAACTTCAAATACAGTTTTTTAAGCGAATATAACTAATTTAGAATTTGTGGCTATTCATCGTAAATATTTACAACTTTTGATAAACTTTATCTGCTATTTTTAATGAATTCAGTCGTAAAATTTATATTAAATAGAAATTATTAATTTATTTTTTTTTTAGTTCTTTTTGATCGCTACTTAATTTTTTATTTTTGTTTTTCACTAGTTTTGATAAAATATTGTTAATTTTCCGCAAGTGTTCTTCATTCAATTAGAATTTTTGAAATTGTCTTATTTGCCTTAATTTCCTTAGGTTATTAGGATATCTTTACAAAAGTATTTTCTTTAAGTGATTTATTTTGCAAATTCGATGAAATTAAATTTTCCAAAACGCTTTTTGTTTTGTCTTTTTCTCAATTTGATGTTTGATTGTGTTGTAGGAAAGCCCGCCATTGCGATGCTGCGTTTGATCTCCGTCCTCCTTTTGCTAGTAGTACATCGAGGGTATGCCAATATACTCCGTCCAATGGTGAGTACATTTTCTATTTAAGTTTAGTTGTTATTTGTCGAGATAAAACATTACATTTTCTTAAACAAACTACCAATATAAGAAATGCTTATATAATTATTTCATATTGAAATAATACTTCAGAATACTTTCATTGCGCCTTATTTTCAAATTTATCAAAGAAGGACCCTAAATATCCTATAAAAGCGGCGTATCTAAGGGAAGATTATCTAGTTCGAATCCTTGCCCCGAAGATTTATCCAAGTCCAAATTTATTGTCATATAAATGTTACAATATAGTTATTAAAATTTAGTAAAAAAAATCTTCTCAAAAAAAAAAGTAATCACTGTAATTAAATTAAAATTATAAACAAAATCGGAAGCATTAAATCGCATATTTCTAATTCTTTTAATTCATTTATCTTTTGGAATAGTGAGACAATTTTGATGGCATTATTATAAGTGGTTTTTTACATATTATTTTCTTTTTGTATAGTGCTGGTTCAGTTTTCATCACAACTAATTTGAAGCTTATACAATTATAGTAACTTTCTCTCAATTATTGAAATAATAGAGAGATTTTTATTCCTAGTAATTTCTTTTTGAATCATTTCCTATAATATAGATATAAATTATGTTAAATAACTTCAACAAATACACTTTCACTTTTTCCAATATTTAAAACACTCAGATGTTGCAAGTCCTTGTACTGCTATCAATAGAATGATAAAAGGAAATATATAGGTTTCAATTTTCGGCCTTATCTTAATATTTCTTTAATTTTCTCAAAGCAAAGGTAAATAAGCTGAAATATTTATCCAAATTATGAAACGTCCAATATTTTTTTCTTTTTAGCGTAATTTCCAATAGCAACGTTAGGTTCATCAATCCGTCCGTCAATTCATGTCTTTCTCTTAATAACTTTTGAACCGCTGAATAAATCTTCTTGAAACTTGATATGCGTGTTCGAGACGATATTATTTTTATAATTATTTTATTTAGTTTGCAAATAGATCCTTGTCGAGGAATTAGCGCGAGATGGCAACAAAAATTCCCATAAAAGAGTATTTGACTCTAAACAAGGGATTTTCAGTCCTATATCTCTTTATTTAATATCTCTTTATTTAAAAAATTGAACATTAAATTCTTTTAGCTAATCCATTGCGCGCAGTTTGATTAGAATTAATCTGATTTTAAACAATATAAGTAAATATTATGGATTTAACGGAATTTTTCCAGAAATTGGAAAATTTGCACTGGAAATAGGAAAATACAGTAACATCTTAGGGAAGTAGGCTTTAAAACTTCTTTGGAACTTCTTGTTTTTTTTAGAAATTACTAATGTTTTGTTTTTTTTTTAACTTTATTTTACTATTTACAGCCAATTTTAGGCTTTTCTTAATTTAGAGGTTTTTGTTGATATTTATCAATGATTTATATTTTAATTAGTTACTATTTTTTTCCATAAAAAAAATATATTAAAAACTTAACTTTATTTTTATTGAGAAATTTAATCCGATAAATAAAGTACAGAAAACGTGCTTCAAAAAATTTTCAAATTTATTTTTTTTCTTTTGCTTGGAGTTATGAATTTCACTTCTACCGTGAAACAAAGTGGAGTATCTTGCTATTCATGAAAGTTCGCGACGTGCTCTAAAAAAAAAAAATATTTTAAATGCATCAGTTCCTAGCTCTGTCTGAGATAGAGAATCGAATTACTTAGGAGAAAATTGTTCAAGAGATTCCATTGGGATCGACAGACTTTTCAAAATATACATTAACTAAATAAATTACAAAATACTTCGTACTATATATTTCTAAAATGCTTCAACATCAAAGTATGATTTGTAGCTTTAAACAAAAACTGAAAAGATGACGATATTAAATATTTTTTAATAAATAAATAAATTAAACTTATTTACTCCTTAAAGGATATTTCTAATAACATTGTTAGAAACTCTTAATCTATTGTAGATAAGGTAATACATTAGTATCTGATGATAGTAACGATACGTCAGGACCACTTTCCTATCTATGAGAATCACATTAAAATAAAAAGAAAATCCCATCAGAGTGATGAATAGGGTGGGTCCACTTTGAGACAGGTAGTTGTCCCTTACGGGGACGCTATGCACTTTTTTTTATTCCATCTTGGGTGTGAGTGCATTCAAACGCCCAAACACACTCACAAAAAGCAAACCCTCCGTGTTTAAAGTCTTCCCTTCCTATTTCCCGCTCTTGATGTGTCTTTAACTTCTCGAGAGACTTTTCTTAAGAATGGGAAGTGATGCGCCTTCAAGCATTTGTTGATTTTCATGGTTTAGGACAGGTTGTCAGGGAACTCGTGCAGCGCTGAAAGGAAGTATTTAGAACTTTCTTTATTCGTGTTGAATTTTCTTTTTTGCTGCTTTCGATGCTGCAGGAAAATGTCTTCGAATCCCTAGAAGTTCGAGCTAAAGTCATTCCAAATGTAAATTTTGAATGTTTGATTAATGGCCGTGGGGAACCATTTCCTTGATTTCAATTTAAACCAGTTAAGAAGTGAACTCTAATGACAAATTCTATTTCAATAGATTTCTGCACGATTTGAAGAGAAATCGTATTACGTGGAAAAAAATCCTAAAAGAATTTAGTCTAGTTGAGATGACATAAATAGAGCCGTACACCTGTGTAATACTAAGAAATTTAATCAAACTTATAAATACATAAATCACAACGGTTTCGCAAGCGAGAGCTAGCTTTTTCAAGTGGGGTATTTCAATACTAAATTTCTTAGTATTACACAGGTGTATGGCTCTATTTATGTCATCAATACTCTACAGTACACGTTAAACCTATCCTTTGAATTTAGTCTAGTTTTCTATAACTTTTGGTCTTTAAAATTTATGTTCTTATTTTTTGAAAATGGCGCAAATGTAAAGTTTCCCTTTATTTTTAAATTTATAATACCTGTTAAAAAAAATTCATTTTATGAGAAAAAAATACTTAAATCAACATTACATATCTCAAATGGCTTATATCAATTATTTTTAATTATTAAATAAAATGGTAACTATTTATTATTTAAAATTTTAGTTATTCATATCAAAGCGCCTGCAAGATAATGGATTTCGATTGCATTGTTTCGTTTCTATGGGTATTTCTATGGGTATTTTTCTAACCTTCTCGTTGTAATTTCTCTACAAGTAATCCACAGAGAAAAAGCTCCAAATATAAAAGTTCTTATCCGAAAATATGCACGTCAAGTTTTAATAAGATCGATCAAGAGGTTCAAAAGTTAAATTGCAGGGGGGGGGGGGGTGAATAGAACAGAATTGAATGAGCGTCACGTTTTTAGGAAAATTCATTGAAAGTTCTAGAAATAAAGTAGGTTTATTTATCTTGGAAAAAATTGAGAACGAGAAATTGTTGTTTCAAAATGGGAAAGCTATTTGATTCGTGTTATTTCTTTTCTTTCTGTAAATCTACGAAAGAAGAAAAATAATTCACATGTAATCAACCAAACTCCAGAAAATTACCGTGTTTTCGCGATTATTCCGCTCACTTTTTTTTTTAACAGAATCTAATAGAAATTCAGGGTTGCACGGTCTTATTCGTAATGTTTCGTAACTATTCATTCATTCTTTCCTTAAATAAATTACTGTTTGTCTTGTAAGATATTTAGCAAATACTTAATCGGAAACTTATATACATTGAAAAATTTTGTGATCGCGAAACATTTTAAAACGGTGAAATCTTCTATCATGAATCTTTTCCACAGTGAAGTTAATATCAATTGTTTGAGACTGAGTCCTTTCTGCTTTTCGGAACTAGAATTTTGCATGTCTTTTTTATTTTATTTTATTATTATTTTTTTTTTGAACTAGTGATACTTAACGGTTTCTCGTATAGTCGAAAACCATTTTGACGTAGTTTGACAGTTTAGGATAAAATATTTACTTGTATTTTTCGTTAGAGTATTTTCGTATTCTGTATAGCACGTCCTTTTAGGTCTTATTGCTTTCTCGATAGAAACTGAATTCAGACCTCGGGAACATCAGTGAAATCAATATAAATTAAGAAACCAATTTTGAGACTACGAAACGCTTTTTTGATAATTTAATGTAAATTTCATAATATGTAAGATTTAATTAATTTAATAAACCTTAATAAATCTATTTTTACTTTGTTTTATTTCTGAGATCTACAAACGCATGAGTGACCAACTTGAGAAAACACGGTATTTCTTCTTAAATGAATATTTTATTATTCTTAAGAAAAGAAAAGAAAAACGGATGAAATCCAATAATTAAATTAACATATAATCTATTCTTTTCAATTCTACGTTTCATCAAATTAAATGATTCATACAAAAAAAAAATACTATCTTCTCGAAGCTTCTGTTCCAACTTGTTCGAGTCACGCATGACCTTATTTCCCTACTTTTTATTCATCCCCCAGGTTACAGTGGAATAATGACTCTACCCTCCCTCATCAATTTCCTAGTTCCGCAATCTATGGGTAGTAAAACATTAACCCACTCTCTTCCTCTTCGTAAACAACCTTGAACTATAAACAACAAGTAGGGTTTAGTTATTTTCGTGATTAAATTAATGAATAATAATCAAAACAACTGCTTCTAAAAGGTAAACGAAGCTTAGTAAATTTATAAAAAAATATTATAAGTAAAACATACATTCATGTTTGGGGATTTATTAATCATTTTTTTTCCAAATTTTCCAAGAACAAAAAAAAGGGGGGGGGGTAAAAATTAGAATAAGTATTTAATTTAATGTTTCATTAGTTCTTTTTAGAATCTGTTAATAAGTCTAAATATATACTTCTTTTTGTAAATTGATCGTGAATATTTTATTTCTGTATATTCGCCTTTTTTCCTTTTCTTTACCTGTGGCTCCCAATGGCCGATCAGTGAAGTTCTCAGTAAACAACAAAATAACATTGCAATTAGTTTACTAAATTTTTATTTCTATATATTATATTTTCGTTATAACGCAATTTGTAATATAAAATTATTATCTAATACCTAAATTCTTATTGAAATTTTAATAATCTTAAGTTACTAGGCTGGGAGCAAATACTCTACTCGATCCTAGTTAAGAATATTTTCTTAATATACTTAAAATAGCCTAAAAATAAAAACGTTACATTAACTTAAAGTAAACCTTTATTTTGACGAATCCTGTAAATCCAATAGGAAAATGAAATCCGTGCCTAGTAATGAGAAAACGACAAAAATTTCCATAGAAAAACATTGGAATCTAAACAATGGATTTCTATCGTATTTGATATATCATTAATTTAGAAATGAATTTTAAATCTTAGTTAATCTATTGGACGTTGTTTGATCCGAATTAGACAATTTCAGTAAATTAAACAGATTTAATTCATTTTTTTTCAGAAAATAGAAAATGTATATTGTTTTTATTCATTTCATAATTTATAATTTATAATTTCAATGTAGATGTAGGTTTCTGTTTTTTGCTGTTTGAACGACTTTTAAAAAAATTTTTAAATTCCTTCAAACTTTTTTATTTTTTCATACAGTTTGTATTAATTTGGAACATTCAAAATTGTTTATAATAGTTAAATTTTATATGTTCTTTTTATTATTGAATTTTGTTTTTGCGATGACAACAAATAGCTGAGGAAAACTATCAAGTAATAAAAAAAGTTATTTGAGAAAAGCGAATAATATTTTGTCTGAAATTATTATCTCGGGAATTATTTTAAATAAAATTTTAGGATAAACTTATACAGCAAATAAATACCTTCAACTTTCAATTGGAAAATTCAAGGTCGATTTTACGCCACTACATTAAGTATCTGACATTGCAATGATATTAGGATTTCCACTTTCAAATGAGACTTGGGTTGTTTTTTCCTCATTTGATTTAACTAAAAAAAGAAAGTAAAATAAAACAGAAAACCAACTTTAGATTTCGTATTTCTGAACTATTTCTTTAATTCTGACGGCTAAGATTTTTTTTGTAATTGTTTCAAGTAGCAAAAATGTAACATTTTAAAATCAGTACGAGTATAAAATTGTTATTTATTAATGTATATATATATATATAGAATATTTATCATGATAAAAAATAAATCATTATTATTAAAACGTTTTTTTTTTTCAGAAATGGAAGTGTTTTACTTTATGTACAAATGCTGGTTATGTTATGTTAACTAATGCAGTTTTTCTTAGTTAAATTATTAAAATGTTTATGAATTGTAGTTCGATGAAATTGTAATAAGATTCTCTAAACGATCCTTTATCATTTGATGGCCTCCAAAATCTCAAGCTTTACAGGAAAATTTCTATAATGTCCGCGTTTTTTGTAATTTTTTTTTTTTTTTTTGGTTGGAAAGGAGACTAGACTTTCTTTATTTTTTGGGGGGGAGGAGGAGGGGGAGTGACGATGAATTTTAATATCTGAAGGGTTCGAAAGCCAAAACAGATTGGGAACCAGTGCGCCACACTTGTCAAAATTTTTTTACCGTGGATACTGACATCCAGTTCCTAGTGAGATACAATTGAGATACATAATTTCAATTTACTATACTAAATTAAATAAAAATAACAGATATAAAATACTTTGAAAACTATTTTGTAAATATAGGATTAGACAAATAGGATCTTATCTGCTACAAAACTTTTTTAATTCCGTCTAATAGCAGTAGTAGCTATAAGAACATATTTCAAGTCACTTTCAAATTTTTGTGAACCATTGTTAGCTACGTAACAACGACACATTATTATTACGGTTGTTGTTTTTTTTTTTTTAAGTAATCGTAAAGTAATCTTTTAATTGTGGACTGGAATGAATGGTTGGACGTAATAACAACTTTTTTATTTTTAGATATTGAATTTTACAGATCTTTGAACTACAATGCTCTATTATTCGTTTTTATCCGTTTGTTATTCCAGTGATGGTTTTAATAATAGGACAATCGTGTCTCATTTCACTGTCATTCGATGCTTTAGAGGCGTGTAATTTTGGTTAATGAACGATTTAACACGAGTCCACTGTGATCACCTCTGTTATCTATAGAAACAGATCCGTTGGCAAAACTTACGCTAAAGTGAAACATGAGGTTTTTAAAATGGATTACACGTCAATGCAAATTGGAAATACTTTTCACGTGACTGTAGGCAATTTCAAATCAACCTTGAAGCCTGTTTTCGCTGCAATTATATGTACAACAACGATAGGGCCTCTCGCTTATTAATATTACTATCCTGAGGCTATAGCGCTCCTATGAATGTGTTGCAAACAGGAATAATTAAGATCTGAGCCAAGCAATAAAACTAAGATATCTGTAGGTAGGTCAACCATGGCAGAGTAATACTGATTTAGCATTAAAGATTATCTAAGCAACGCTTAGATAACGTAACTGTACTACATAGACAGGAAAGTTAACTGACAAACTGAAACCAAGACAGAATGGGATCTTCAGGAAGCACAGAGGCCATAAATGTAACATTGCGAAAGGAAAATTACAATGAAGGAAGATTTTTGCTAAAATTAACTAACATCTGTTTCACAAGAAATTGCAGTAATTTACAATCATGTATAATGCCGCTTAAAAATGTAGTTCCAATTCAAAGCTTATAACAGAAGGGCTTTTAGATTCAAGTCATAGATATAAGTTAACTGTTTTCATTTTTATCAAGAACATTAATGTCAATTTCTTTTTTTATTTTATGCCAGGACGCGAAAGGCGCCGTTAAGTGACGAAAAATTTAAAATAAAATATTCTATAATTTATAAAACCGTCATAATATCCAATGAAAGACAAAATTATATATAGACACGTATGTAGAGACAGAGAGATAGAATTAGTCAAAATATAATGTTGTGAAAGTAACAAGAAAAGCAGAAAAGAAATTCAACATTCCATTTAGAATGTTATCACTTTCGACTGATAAAAGTTATTATAAATGAGAATATTTTAAAGCAATTCCAATAGATGAGTGAACAGCATCAAACATGAATTCTGATTATCTTAGATATTCGATTCGACTTAAATTTTTAATAAAATATATATTAACATCATGATCTTATTTAGTTAACGCTTTAACTAATCACTAATAGTTTTCTCTGTTTTCTTTGAAAGATTGTAATTACTGTTCGTTTTCGAAAGGCAGACCTACACTGGTGGACGATTTTATTCCGCAGAGGGGTGATACGCTGAGATGGGCACTTTCCTAAGAAATTCTTTTGGACATTTTCGCTTTTAAGAAAAAAATAACGGAGTAGCATTTATGCAATAGTATTTATTCTTTCCATAATTCTTTCCCGAAAAGCGCAAATAGAACGCAGCTACTAGTAAACTAACACTGATAAAAAGTAAACTAACACTGATAAAAAGTAAACATCCCCTCTTTATTTCTCCTAACCCCTATTTTGATGAAATCGAAGGAGACCTGACGCATGCGCAAAAGCGTTGAAGGTCCTCGTAAACAAAAACGAACAGTAGCTGAATTTTTATCAAAATAAACAATAATGTTTTTAGCTGCTAATGGCAATTTATTTTGGAAGATCAATAGAGATTTTCATTTTGAAGCTGAACCTGTCTCGCAATTCAACTCCCTTGAGGATATAGATCTTTTGAATTATCTTTTTCATAAATCGATAGTTCTTCGTATTTCTATGTAAATTGCTTTTTAAATCTTTATTATTCTAATATCTTTTTCTCTGAATGGGCGGAGGTAGTTTTAGGTTATATGAAATTACGTAAGGCTGATATAAACTTAGCTATCCAGTTCACAGCATTCAACTAAACATTAAAATCTTCGCGCGCAAAGCCCCGTGATTGTCTACGTCTAAATCCGCATGGTTAGATCAGAGCCGTCGCGTGGTGTATCGGCGCCCGTTGCGAAACACACACGACTCCCCGGACCTGTATGGTGATGCCGCTGGGTTCGACCCAAACGTGTAATGCACTGCGATCGTTTTAGTTGATTTCAAGAAAATTTGTAAGTGCTTGGCAATTAGTAACGGATTAATCATTCCAGCTATATAATCAACATCTATTACTGAAAAACTGAACTACTGTAACTGCTCGTGAATAAATGTACAAATAATATGATATTATTTATTATTGTAATTCCTTATATTATTTTTGTAAATTCAAATACTTTTTAATTATCAATTTCAATTTTTAATTCATATTTTGAATGACTGCTGTCACTTGAACTTCCAGGCATGGTAAGTAATTTCGTCATTTCCTTATGGCAAACTCAGAAGCCCTCAAATAACGAATTCTTGAAAAATATATTCATTAAAATTTCACACGTAATTCTGAACGAACATCTGGAATGCTGAATTTAAATTTCATCTTTAATAAATTCCTTAAATGGATTCATTTGAGAAGATTGCTATCAAATTAAATGCAGCATTTCGTCATGGCATTTTGGTCAGCATCACGCACTAATGCAAATCTTCCATAAAAGGCCTATTGTGTTATTCGTAAAAAAAAAAAAAAATACTCATCTCAAAAGAAGCATTCAAATTTAAAATAGTTTTTAAGTCCATCAAATTAAAAAGCAACCACACCTGAAATGTCAAATTCAGTCGCTAACATTCCGTCTTCTTTTTGTTCATTAAGGCTAAAATTTGATTTGAAGCTTTGGGCTATTCTTTGTTCGCGTGTCAGGGAATAAATTTTTGACAAGAAGCTCAAGGCAACTCTGTCTTACTCTCTTCTCTCAAAAGGATGAACTATGTTCTCTTAATAGTGTAATTTGTTCAAATACAGAACATGCTGTTAATATTTTGACTTCTAGATAATAAAATAAAATCATTTTAGAAGAATAATATAATTAAAAAAAAAAAAACAACTATATCCATTGTAGTCGATTGCGTCCTCACATAGGCATTTGGGATCCAAATTCCTTTTTTATGACAAAGTAAATCGTTAAAAAACAAACTTCTATAAAATATAATAAAACACTTAATTAATTCATACTAAAATACTAAAATTCATACTAATTCAAACTGAAATTTAAAAAAATATATATATTTGAAATATAAATAAACAATTGAGCATTCATTTATATTGTGTCCATCTAATCGTTCTTCAGAGATGTAATAATAAGATTTTTAAAATATGTTAAATAATATTTTTTTTTAAAGTTTTTATTTTCAATCTCGTACATATCTAGAATTTTCTTCTGAATTTTCAATATAAAAGGCCATGACCTTTTATGTTCTTTCGTAGATAAATTAGAGAAGTATTCTATTGTCGCTTGAAGCACTGCAGTCGCTCTGAAATAGCTGTTGTCACATTGAATCCAGTGATCTCTATCGAACCTGGATGGCGATTAAAAGTAGTTTTTGAATGCCCAAGCCCAGCCTACAAAAAGCGGCCATATGGCTGAGCGTCATACATTTGAGAAACCCTGAACTTACGAACTTCTAGCATGACAAGGTCTTTAGATTATAATGAAATAAAAAATCGGATTAAGTTTAAATAGTAAATCCCAAGTGTAAATAAAAAGTAAAAAGAAAATACCAAAAAAGGCAGCTTGGATACTTGTAAGTTATGATGTTTTTGTTACGTTTACAAAAGTCACAAAGTAATTTAATGATAAGTAATAAATTACAATAAATACAACGAATTTAACGAAGCTTCGACAGGTGTAAGGGAAAAAAATAAAACAAACCAGTTAGGGCAGCCATTTCCAATCTAATCTTATATAATTTCTAGAAATATAGTTATGTATTTATCTTTGAAGAAGAAATTGCGTCTCCTTATCTCGCTGGTTTGTACAATTAGACGGTAATTTGAATGGAAAGCAAAAACTTAAAAAGTAATTTTCTCCACAATCTATTTGTTTCTTACTTGCAGACGACTCGACATCATGTCTACAGTCATCTGGTGAAATCCAACAAAACAAAATTGCGAAAAAGAATTCTTCAGCTAGAACAGAGATTAGTCTAAATTAATACTAATCCAGAAGCGAAAGATTTACTAATTAAAGAAGCGAAAGATTTCGAAAATGGAAGCAAGATGTCTCACACTTAGTTGATTCTCCACAGATATTCAGGCCTATCATATTTACTCTACATCATTTCTACTACATAGTTGTAAACATGTATAACATCGTATACAAGAAATACAAATATTAAGTATTAAACAATGCCTAAATGATAATATATAAAAAAAAATATTAAAATCTTACCTTAGCTCTAATCCTTAATTCTGTTTACTGAGAAAACACTTGCTTTGTGCCAACAAGACACAATGTGGAAGAGACATTTTCTGTCTAAGTTTGGTGTCCTTCTGTAAATCTACAGGAAAAAATTAAGAGAAAAACATTCTTTAATTCTTATTCCTGTTCAATTCGAAAACTGTATGAGTGCCATCAGAGCCACCCCTAGGGTCGGGCGAGAAGAAAAAAAGGTAAGAAAAACAGAAAAATTTCGGGAAATACCGATAAATGCTTCAGCATTTTATCAAAGTAAAATAAAAAATTAAAAATTCCGATTTTAGAAAATTAGGAATCACAAAATACTTTAATGCACAAAGGTCTTTCAAAGGATACTTGCCTATGGCCTCGCTAACTTTATGGATGCCATTGTGTGTGTCTATTTTTGATTATGCTTTGAAACTCATTTAAGCATGACTGCACTCTTTACCTCTGCCATTTCATTAATTAGCTAACAACAGATTCGATAAATAGGAGTTCACTTACAGATAATTATGAAGTTATTATTATTATTATTTTCATTATTATCATTATTATTATCGAAGAAGCTTCAAACCATAGGTTTCCCCAGCAAAGACAATATGGCGGGTCAAGGATCAAAACACATATTGCCAAGTGTTAAAAAAAAAAAAAAAAAAAAAAGTTTGGAAGAATAGTTAGGGATGTGTGGTTGTGTCCATAAATTTCCTAACTATGCATGTTGTGTTGAGTACCACAGCCTTCTGGAGTTGTGCATAAGTGTGTTTATGAAGTCCTAGTGTGCTGAGGCTGTGGTGCAATGTGTGAGGCACCAGACCAGTGGCGGACAGGACGACGGGTACAACACGTACTACTCAGTCCTGCCTCCACTGCTTCTGGAGTTCGTGTGCTAGATCGGTGTATTTACTGATCTTGTCTGTGTGAGTTTTCTGCATGTTCTTGCTGATAGGCACTGCAATATCAATGAGATAGGTCTGTTTGTTAACCTTATCAACAAGTGTGATGATCTTTCTTCATCGCAATTTAGCAAACACTTGTGAATTACTTATTTTCTTTTATTATTATAGATCAATGTTATTATTGTTATAGATCAATGTAATTTACAAATTATAGTTTTCTACAAATTCTACAACTGATTTACTTTGTTGTAGGGATATTAAGTTTAGAGTAAACTAATGTTTTCAATTAGATAAAAAAAATCACTTTTTATTCGCAATGGATATTTGAAATTGTTGAAATTTATATAATTTATATTTCTTCTCCTTCAGAAGAATATAACATATACACATATTACGTCTGCAATGTATTGATATATATCATTATTCCGTAAATACTACTATATTGCAATAATTTTCCACTTCTTTTTATTCCGCTGCCTACAAGAGTCCCAAATTAATTCATTCAGCTGTTTTATTTAGATCATTAGCTTTTCACTCCTTTATTTTACAAAAAAAATAAGAAAATGAATAGCAATTGACATGTTTTTTGTCTAGTAAATAATCGAATTACTTTCCACCAATCACATCATGAGGACTCTAAGATACGGGACTAAGTTGTAAATAACTCGTCTGAGATGAAACATAGTGAAGTGTTTTATGTCATTAAAATAAAAAAGATATAAAATGAAATAGTGTTAATTAAAATCTGTAATCGCAGATTAATTAACACCTAAATTTCAATTACGATAGTCTGAGTATTTAGTTATTATAACATTCACTTGACTATTGGAACTGAAATTTGGATGTTAATTATGTACGATTGCAGATTTTAATTATCACTATTTCATTTTATAACTTTTTCTTTTAATGCACATAAAGCATTTCACTATGTTTAGTTATTATAACAAACTTTTGTACTGCTTCTATTTAGCTTCCTAACATGACTTACAACTTCAGAAAGAGAAAGCTTCATAAAGTGTACTGATACTAACACACACACACACACACACACACACACACACATATATATATATTGATCAAACGAAAAAAACATATTAGTAGTATACTTATTTATTAAATAAGTATGAAAAAAAAAACTAAAATTTTAATTTCACAGTTGCAAGTTAAATCAAATTTGAAAAAAAAAAAAAAAGAAAAACAAGCCTAATTTATTAGACTATAGACAGTGTACGTAATAAACGTATGTTTGGATACTGATCTGTAGGCAGAACATTTTCTTACATTCATGTCAATATTTGATTTCGTTCCAATTCGCAAAACTTTTTCTTTTGAGAATTTTTTTTTATCATTATTCGGATTGTATTCCTTTTTTTTTTTCCCAGGAATATCCCGTCTCCAGGGAAGACTCCGTCGCCTTAGCTGAAGCCATTGGAGACATGGTGGCTGGAAGAGCTTATTATCCCCAAGTCGATCCCAATAACATCCCTGAATCTAGCTTCCAATGCTCGGATTATTCAGAACCTGGACTTTACGCTGATATGGAATTAGAGTGCCAGGTAAGAAATAAAATTAAAAATAATCTAATTATTCATCAACTATAAATTGGATGCCCTTCATCATCTTTAAATAATGTGTAGAATGACGGCCATCTTGGATTTCAAAATGGTGGCACCCATGGTGGCTACAATCCTCGAAAGTCTAAAAGCTTTAGATTTGTAGACTTGATACAAGAATAAGAAAAAAAAAATAAAGACTAAACAATGCACATCCATTTTTACAATATAATTATTTTGAAATAATAAACTTAAAATGCAAATGTATTTCACTAATTAATTTGAATTTTGAATGCAATGCTTAATGTAGTCTTCCTTTGAAATACATTATAATTATTTTGTTATTCATACATTTATTGCTTGTAATATTACGTTTTGTATTTAATGTTTGCCTGATCTTGGATTCTTTGCAATCTATTTACTTATCTGTTTGGGAATTTTGAAATGTTTACTTTTTACTTTTTAATCCTTAGCACCGAATTAATGATTATATTAAAATAAAAATTCCTTGTAAATATGTGATTGGAAAAGAATGTTATTGACTGTTGCTGGTGGCTTACACAGCTCCATTCATTTGTTTCTGAAGTTATTCAGTAATTTCTTGTATTTTATGAGTTTCAGTCAATTTCAATTAATAGTAATCTCATTTTGGTTTCAGGTCATTCATCACTGTGATAATGCAAGAAACATTGATGCTTACCATGTCTGTCCTAACATGACTGTTTTCGATCAAGAGCTGTACACTTGTTCTTGGGCGCCCACTGTCGATTGTCCGAACTCTGCAAAATTCTATGGTTTACATGGAGAAGAAGGCGGTAATCAAGTCGGAGGCTTCCAACCTGAACCTAATCCATATCCTCCTCCGCAACCTAATCCCTATCCTACTGAGCCTAGCCAGCCTCTGGACTGTGATAAAGAAAAAGAGACACAAGTAGGACCTCAAGTAGGAGGCCAAGGAGGATCCCAGGGTGGACAATATCCATCTGAAGAAGTAGGCGGAGGACAAGGAGTTACCGAACCTAGTCAGGGATTAGAGCAAGGAGGTGGATATCCAGATCAACAAGGTGGACAGTATCCAGATCAACAAGGTGGACA
>JAFIDM010010028.1:6203688-6231492 GCA_023159025.1 Thereuonema tuberculata | reverse complement strand
AAACTACTTTTTCTTCAAAAAATAAAATCTACTTTGTCTTAAGTTGATATCATTTAAAAATGAAGGAAAACTTTTCGTGTTTGTTGTTGTCACGAGTTTAAAAGTAAAAAAAAAAAAAAAAAACATTTTTTAAGAAATTATGCTTTAAGTTCATTTGGGAAGTTTATATTAAAAAAGTTATAGTTGTAGCTGTCTTAGTTTTGAAAGACATTAAGGATCTGTACATAAATTTTCCAAATTATATATATTAGACTCCACGAATTCTATATTTTTTAAATAAAAAAATCTAGAAAGATAATTGTAAAAATAGGATCCATTGCAGATGCAAATTTCCTTGAGGATTGATTTATCACCTCATCCATATTCTTTGAGAGAATGTTTGCTACTAATTATTATTCATGAATAGACCAACCATTATTTTTATCAAGACACGACAAATAATCTTAAATTTATTAGAAGAGTTCCGAATGTTAATTGACAGGTCAGGCGCTGGGGAGATCTTAGGAATATTCTAGAGTCACTTGACCATGACAGCACTGATAGGATCCTGGCGCGAAAGGAAAGAATGATTAAAAAAAAACCACCCTCATCCGTTGCCGACTGACAAATCTATTAGATATAGATCATGAATAATTCAGTGCAAACATATGTCTTTCAATAGGAACTCACTGAACCTCACGATTGGGATTTTTAATCTGTATTGTAATTGAAATATCACGGCCTAGCAATAGGCCTACCTATGCACTGAAGTAAATGATTGAAGCTATCATTAGAAAGAAAGCATCAATGTTATTATTAGCTAAATGGTCAAAAGAATAGTTTGATAGATGTTTCATTCTTTTCTGTACGACAATCAGTTCTAATTCACGTTGTATCCGTAAACCCAATATTAAAATTCCAACTTCCCAAGATAACAGTTACTGTGCGCTTTATAGAATTCCAGAGAGAAAAATAGGATTTATTTGATTTAAAATACACTGAAGAAAAAAAAAAACGGCTACGAGAAGTTTTGCAAATGTCACGAAATGTAGGGCAGCAATGTTATATTTAAGTTCATGAAAATGGTTAGGTTTGAGGGCCTATCAAAACGATTAGACAGCTGCCATTACAGATATAGAGTAGCCTAAATATAGACTACCAAAGCACCTTTGCTGATCAAAAACTAAGCCGCTAAAGATATCCTTACGGAGATATAGATAACCATTCCAAAGATACAGACTTTGACAGTGGAAAAATCATTGCACTTAGAGAAGCTATTTTGTCTTCAGAGATGTAGCCTTTCATGTTGGCTCCAAGTCCAGTACTAATGACCCAAATGGCGCAAGTAGATTCAAGAAGAATTGGGAGGATCAGGGAGCGATAGGATTGTCATTTGTCCGCATGACATTGCATGAAAGTTCACGACTGCAACGCACCTGCAAAGGCCTGACAACAGACAACTTATTCGCCACCATTCAGAGGAAATGAACGCCATCCAGTGGATCATCATAAGCGGATCTCTAACTATCCAACGATGTTACGACATTTTACAGACAGTGACTGTCCCACCAGCACGGAATCTTTGATCAGCAAAATAAATGCACATCCCACATAGCAGCATTAGTCTTCAGTATCTACACGAGCAAAACGTTCTGGTAGAACTCTCTATCGACCTCTCACTTACATCAATGACATGATGGGCCAATAGTTCCGAAAACCGACTTGCGCCATTTTATATAGCTCAACTGTAATAGCCACTTCACTCTACTTGACATTATCCTCAGGAGGATATTACAGAGCTCCTTTCCTGCTGTGTTCTTGCACACAGAGATTCAATATTTTACTTCTTCGATCACTTCACTGGGTAGTAGCCTACCAGTGGAAATATAACCAATAGCATCTCAGTGTTTGCCATGAATTTCAATAAAATGAAATTCATTTCAGTCCTTTCAAATGATTTTTTTTTTCCTTAAAACTACAGCATTGCATTTTCTTATTACGCTTTTGACTTCAGGAAACTTATTATGAAGCGTTAAAAAAAAAAAAATCAGGTCCCACATAAATAAGATCCTTATTTATATATGCTTGCCTTGTTGTAAAAATGTTTATGTGCTTAGCGGTTACGTTACAATATCTGTTGATAATCTCACGATTAGCAAGATTAGAATAATAAGCAAGCAGTTTATGGTGTGCTAACTTTCTAACATCCGAAGATCAGAAACTAAAAATAGTTGTAAGATTGAAGGTGATTAATGAAAAAGCTATCGATAAAATTTTCTCTTACTGAATTGTTTTTTTATTATTATGACAACAACTGGTTCATCAATAAATCAACAGTTCCTGGTGTAAGGGTCCACATTGGATAAAAACCAATAGGAAGCTTATTCTGAACAACATCCACTTAGTGTCAAAATATGAGTTTCTTAAAAATAAGCATTGGTGGAGTTAGTCTGATTGACAATTTCTATAGAGGTTGTTGGTTCACGTTTCCTTTCTAAATACAAATCAATAAGAAATTTTATTTTATAGGCTAAAACATATTAGTACTGTTTCGGGTTTTTAGAATAATTACTTTACATTGTGGTGGTTAAGAGGTTTTAACTACAAAGTATTCGCGATGTTTAGCTCGTAGCTACATTCCTAAAGGTTTCATTTGCACTAAAATCAATAAGGATCTTCCTTTTAATAATCTATACTTACCATTTTAATGTAAGTCCCATAGAATATCTACTGTACAGGGTGTCCGACAAGTCCCGCATCATAGGCGATATCATAATTTAGTTTTAGTTATTGTTTTTTTGTCTTTTAGGTAAATCATGCTGACCTAGGAAGAACTTAAACCCCCTTAACTTTGCATTCTGGGACTATCTTAAAGAAAAGGTGTACCAAGTGAAGATTCGTGATCTGCAACATCTACGAACACTGATCGAGGAAAAATGTCGTGAAACCACTGCTGATACACCGTGTTCTGATTAACATGAAGTTTCGTCTCCAGAAATGTTTGGAACTTGGGGGCAGTCATGTAGAGCAAATATTATAATTTACTTATGATAAAAGACAAATGATATCTCCTACGATGCGGGACTTGTCGGACACCCTGTAGTTTTCAGGTGTTTTTGTTGTTTGCTTAAAGATAGATAAATCTGCAAATTTATAATTAGAATTCTTCTCAAAACTTTTTCAGTCTAATCTTTTTTTTTTTCTTCGATACATGTGTAGGAGTTTCAAAATAAGTAAATTTTCTCGACTGTTCTCGGTGATTTTGTTAGCCGAAAAAAAGTAAAGGATGCTTCTCAGATGAGTGTGTGTTCCATCCTAACAACTTTTGAACACTGGATGATTCTTCTTCAAACTTAGTATGTACACTCATGTTTGTGAAAAATACAACACCATGAAGGAAACATGAAAATGAAGTGAAACTTACAGGAAATGTGAAGCAGTAAAGGATTAAAGGATATGTAAAGGATTAAAATTTGTGAACAATTCCGCACGCCTACACTCAGCAGCGCCTTTTGAACAGCCGTGTAAGAGAGTATAAATAGAGGACTGTTGTGGATCCAAACAAGTAGTTTTTCATCGTCAGTGAGCTGTGCACGTGCCTACTGAAGTCAGTATGCCTCGCCGATGTCAAAGGGCTTATAAGCAAGCTACAGAGTGTGAACTCCGAATGATCAGCTTGCATGGAGGATGATTTTCATATTGCGAAATTTTGCTCGTGCGGGTCATAATGCCACGACAGCGATGCGAGTGTGGAAGCAGTGGATTGACAAGAACAGGACGAGTCGAAAATCCGGAAGTGGACCACAAACTATGACGATATCCCGGGATGATAGACACATCATTCGCATGGCATGACGGACCGTTCAACTTCTTCTCGAGTGTTAGCACAACGTTGGAACACTGCAACAGGTTTGAAATTGTCTGGTTCCACGGTTCGACGGCATTTGGTGCGCAGAGGACTATGGGCATGCAGAGGAGGATTTCCTTGGGTCTGAACCATCGACGCATCAGGCTACAATGGGTTCACGAACACACCTACTGGCATGCAGATGGCACCATGTAGTGTTTTCGCATAAGCATCAGACGATATCGAGATATTCTATGGGCGTGATGGTTTGGGGAGCAATTGGATAACATAGGAGATATCGGCTGCTACGAATTGTGAGCACTCTCAACAGCAACCGCTACATCAGGGAAGTTGTGAAGGCTGAAGTCGTACCCTTCCTTCAACACACTCCTGGAGCCATATTCCAACCAGACAAAGCGTCCAGAGCGTTTTCGAAGCAAGACAGATTCACCTTCTTCCCTGGCCTGCTTGTTCGCCCCATATGTCACCTACTGAACATGTCTGGGTTACGGTCACTCGGCAACTAGCCGTCATTGTCATTCAGCAGCTAATACCGATGAACTGTGGACTCGGATAGAAACAACCTGGCCGGCGATACCACAGGAACACATCCAAGGGCCTTTTGATTCGATGCCACGACAAATAGCATCTCTTATTGCAACTCGTGGAGGATTTACACCTAACTGATTTTTGGTATATATATAAGCTAATCCGTCATTTTCCTACTTTGATTTGCTTTGTACTGTTCTTACAAGAAATGGTCTATTTGGACATCATTATCTTTTATGTTTCTAAAAACGACATCATAGAATAATATAGAATTTAGAAAAGTGAAACAACAGAATATAAAGGAAAACGAAACTACAATCACTCTATTGGTAATATTCGCATACTTAAAAATCTCTTATCTTTTCTCTTCAAGACCGATTCTTTTTATCCCTTATTATTTAAGAGAAGTAGAGACATTAAAGGAAAAAAAAAAGACAAACAGACAAAAGACAGACATGTGACTTTACTATTACATTAGCCAATGATTCTGTAACTTTTCACAAATGTTGTTTGGTTGGTTGGTTGGTGTTTTATGGCGCAAAAGCAGCTGCGGCTAAGCTGCGCCAAGAAAGGTAAAAAAGAAAAGAAAATGGAATGAAAACTAACTACATGTATCTAGCTAAAAAGGACAAAAACAAGAAAAGAACAGGTAGTGCGCTTCACAAATGTTAGGAAATGAAATTTTATTTATAAAATTTTATTTGTATTTTATTTATTTTAATATAAAATTTTATCAAATTTAGTTACTTTTACCAATACCCTTGGATGACAATAATAAATAAATAATAAAACCAATTTATATCTATCAAACACTTGATTTGACTACAGCATGTGCCCTTGAACAACAACTTCTCCAGGATGGAGAAGCCACTACGTACAGCATCTCTTATTGCAACTCGTGGAGGCTTTACACCCTACTGATTTTTTGCAAGTACTGTTGTTGCATTGCTCTGAAACTTTAATCATTTGTTTGTATCACTTAGTAATGTGTGAAATAAATTTCCTTCCATTCTGATGGTTCCTTCATGGTGTTGCAATTTTCACAAACATGAGTGTATATTAAAGACTAGAGATGATCTAACTTGAAGTAAATGTTTTCCAAAATAGGTTCTGATCGAGAAATTAGTGAGAGAAGGCGACAAAAATTCAGAGAAAACTTAGAATTTAATGGATTTTTATTCTATTTCTATTATTGCTTCACTGTTTTAATAAACGGAAATTAATTCTTTCAGTTAATTCAATAATTAAAAATAATTAATATACATGATTCAAATTAATCCGATTTAAACAATTTAAGTATTATTTTTTTTTCACAAAATGGAAAAACTTTACTGAGTATATTTCCGTTCCATGTAATGTGAAATATAAGTTTGTTTGGAGTTTTTTCATTACTTCAAAAAAGAAAAAAAAAGAAGAAATTTTAGGAAATCTCATTTGAAGGAAAGTAGGATTTCGAATGTTTTTTTTCTTTTGATTTCACAAAATATATCTAAACTCTTTCATAGCTTTTAAATATTAAAACGATTTTCTCTCGTTTATTTTAGAGGAAGGCGGATTAAATCTTGTATCTCCTATTAAGAACCATTTCGGGTTTAAGAAACCTTTCAAGATAAATCTACTTTAAGCCAATTATTGCTGCTCTCTCTTTTTTTTTTCTTTTTTATAATTTCATTTAAAAATCTTGGGTCCTATTCTGAAGACGAACTACTCAGAGCTCTTGTTAACTGTCTGAAATTTGTTACATTTTCAAAATAAAATATTATTACATTTAGGTAATAAATATAAGAATCTCCTCAAAGAACTCAAAGCTTACTTTCAAAATGTTAGTCTTAATTTTTTATATCGTATTTCTTTTTATTTAAAGTCAGGAAAACGACAGAAAGTTTTTGAGTTTTTCAAGAGTTTGAAATAGGCTTGAAAAAGGAAGGAAGATTTTTTCTTTCCGAAAATTTGCTGAAATTTAATGTTTTCAATAAATGTCTTTTATTTAATGTATTTTATTGGTGTAAGGATGTGTTTTTTTTAAAATAATAATATGACGACTAGAAGAGAAGAGATTAGGAGGAAATATGGACTTACAATTAAGAAACACATTTGTTTTTTTGTTTGTTTTGTTTTTAGGCTTCTGAAAGACGCCTTATATCCCCGGTTTGTTTGTCTGTGGACACATATTCCAAATGCTGCGCAACGGCTTTTGTTATCTCAGTTGTAGGTGGTTTGAATGTTGAATGTTTAGGTGGCCTGTTAGCTCAGAGCGTCGTGCTAATAACGCGAAGGTCGTGGGCTCGATCCCCTCATGGGTATTTTTTTTTAAATTATTATGAGGAATTCAGTGTATTAACAAGGTTTGAGTTAATAATGACGATTATTCCATATAAATAAGGATGGGTAAGACAGCGTGGGGTCACAAACAGACTCGCACGAGCATTTTTCTATACCACCCCGGCGCAGTCTATTCTAAAGTAAAGGTGACTCAGAAGGCGTTGCGAAGCAACGAATCCCTACCTTCTTTTTAAAACTGCTGAATACAAATAGTACGAATTTTCCATTTTCTGAAAGAATTAATGAAATAAGCTGTAATTACTTAAATTGTATAAATCAATTAATTTTAAACACATCCAATTACTATCAAATTAATGTATCAGCTAAAAGAATTAATAACAATTGTTTAAAACAAAGGTATCCATTGTTTTGATTCCAAAGGTTTTCTACAGGTATTTTGGTCATCTTCCGTGATAATTTATCGACAAAGATCCACTTGAAGAAGATTTCAAAGATTAAAGTCAGATCATCCTTCAGCAAATCAACCAAGTTTCCATCCAACTGTTCAAAAGCTACTGAACGCGGACACACAGACTGAGCGTCATTTTCTAAGGAAACAATGCTATTATCCTTTTAAATATTAGCTAGGAAGTGGTGACTGATTATACGTTTTAAGGAGAAATTAGCTCAAATATCCAATTTTTCACAAACCACACCTTTGTTCAAAAAAGCAACTTAAATCATAAATAACTTGATACTGGAAGTCATCCTTCCTTCTAATAAACCATTGTTACGATAAAGATAAGCCTATTAATTCACGCCTTAACGCCAGTGTCAGATACCGATCGGATAACGTCCATTTGGAAAAGTTATTGGTTCTTTGTTCCAACCAACACTCCAACAGTTAAAATCCTTAAAAGCTATGATCAGCTGCAGTTTAGAGAACTACTATTACTTAAGGATTCGTTAGTTTAATTAAATAGTTAGCTTAATTTACGATGATTTGTATTTATTCATAACAAAAGATAAGTTTCATTTACGACAGGAATAGAATCCACTAACGAAAGAAGGTGGTTTATTTTTTTTTTAGTCGTAGCAGCTTGATTATTATTATGTTTTCAGGAGAAGCATTCCTTTATAAAGATATCCAATGTAATCATTAGATCGTTGCAAGTCCTAAAATATGCATATATGTTTCAAGAAGATCCGTCCAGCGATGCAAAACAATATTATGAGGGTAAGAGAGCACACACACAGACTAAAGCCTCACTTTCCTATTGGAAAATAGACTAAAAAAATTAGCATCCCTCTTAAAAAGAAAGAATAAATAGTAATATTTTAAGTCAAATGGAATAAAGTATGAATTAAATTCAGAGCATGTTGTAATACAATCTATGAAAGACCACCAGAACATTAGAAGAACGTAGAGAAAATAATCATCTAGATGCCTCAACTAATTGCAGCACAACCATTAGAAGAGGAAAAACATTACTGATTATTCTATTTAATCTCCTCAATAATAAAATCCCATTCTGCTTCTTCCCCTGTGGGGTCGCTGTTTTTGATAAGTTTGGCAAAGTTTTTATGGCCGGATGCCCCTCCTGACGCCAACCCCACATTATAGCGTGTGGACCCAAATACGCCGTAGTACAGTTTTTAGCGATCCATTTGGGAGCTATTGCGTTTGTCCTGAAACAGTCGACTGTATCCGTATTTTTCCGGATAGATAGAAATTAAAAAAAAAAAAAAAAAATTCATTATACAACTAAAGTTTATCTAAAGTTCATCCAAATTTCAAGTCGATCGAGTCGGTAGTTGTCCAGAAAAAAATTACTAAACTTCATCTTTTTTTTTTTCTTGTGGGCAAATAATATCGAGTACTCTTGAGCTTTATATTTCTCTGGCTCTTCTCTCATTTCGTCACACACAGTAAACTGTTTAACTATAATAATTTGAATTTAGTCCCTGTGACCTTACGGAAAGACGCTGACTTCGGATTAGAAGTTGTAGGTTTCTGTCGCGACATTTCATTGTAGAAATTATTCCTTTTTTTTGAGTTTGTAGGTTATCTTAATTATAACGTCTGTCTGCAACAGTGCGTTTTCCTTATTTATTTTATCTAAATGAAGCGGGAAAGTGACTCGAATTTTTATAATTCCTTAATCTTAAAAAGATAGATAGATAACTATGGAAGGGAAAATTAAATAATAGCATTTGTTTAGTCTGTTTTATTTATTTTTTTAACTACTTCCTACAACCTACAGAATCTAGAGATGACTTATTAAATAAAACGTGATGATTGTTCGTCCTCAGGAGGTCTCTTCTGTCGTGATGTTCAAAGGCCACTATTAAGATGCTTCGAGGACAGCTAAACTAGATATATTTTTTTTAGTAATTGCTATATTTGATGATCACTGCTATTTACAGAAAAACAAGTTATTACGTAAAACTTTGAACCATCAGCCATTGCGCTGTCAAATACCACTATTTACAAAAGACGAACAAATAAAAGGATTCTTTCAAATGTAAATAAAAATTAAGTGAAATTTCCAAAACGGAAACAGTTTCATAACATCAATTAATTCTTTAGATAATTGTTGGCCTCGCCCAGAATAATTTCGAAATTAGTTTTTTACGATGATATGATGTCGTTTTACGTCTTCAGGACCAATGACGATCAATCACATTCTTTTGTGTAAGATTTTTTTATGTTATAATTGTTATAAATAATTATAAATATGAATTTTGTGCTGAGAAGATGATTAAAGGATTCATACACAACCTATATTAATAAAACGAGAAATTCCTGAAAAACTTAAATTCTATTTTCCTTAATGTTGTTCTTCTTTCTTTTTAAGTTGGGAAAACATAGACACGTCTACGTTTAAATTACAGGTCTGCATTTATCTAATCGAAACAATACATTTTTTTTTTCAGAATTTAATTAAATCCATTTACCTAATTCTTCTATAAATCTCTTTCATTTTAATAATATAAAAACTACGAGCCAATTAATGAATTAGTAAAAGGATTAATTACTACTGGATAGATCCTTGTTTGAGGCATTTTCACACTCCAGCGTGAGGTTTACTCGATATTTCGGTCCAGTGCCTCGGGTCTTTTTCAGGAGATGTATATTAATTACATCAAGGATGGCGCAAATCTAGCAACCACCGTTGTTAGTTTCTCAGATAGTTTTCGTGGTCTTCTTTCCGAGACATAATGAGCACACTGCTGTGTGGAAAGGAAAGAAGATCCGAGAAACTAACAACGGAAGTCTAGTTCTAACCCCAGCTGTGACTATTATTCGCCTTCCGGTTTCCGTCATGGCGGCCAAGATATGCCAATGGAAAGCTTTAAGAAGTCAAACAAAAGCAGTTATTGTTAAAATCCTATTTTGAGAAGGAGAAATCGGGAAAGAAAGTATTAACTGCAATCGAAAAAAAGTTGTGGAAAGAATATCTGCTGTCACGGGGTTAGGATTAGCATCGGTGGGGTTAAGCATGCAAGTGAAGAGTGCTTCACATCATCAACATACACTAAGTAAATAGAAACAAATGTTATAAATCACATCAACATAACTAACATTCAATTAAATCCGCTCTACAACAGTAATGGCTGACAGGTGAAACTGACATAGGCACCATAGATTCATATTTCGGTCACCACCCTGTTCATCCTCTGCCCGGCGAAAAAGTGCCATGAATTTTTTTTAAAAAAGTAGACAAAAAAAAAATCCACAGTTTTCCATCACTACAATGTTAACTAATAGTTTTAGAATCGTTGGTTCCATAATAACGAATATTAATTTAATAATCTATTTTGGCGTTCTGCAAGATTACCATCTTAAGGTAAGTATTAATTTAGTTCTTACCTTGTTTTCCGATGAGAGTAATCACCTATAATTAGTCTTCTGACTTATTGACTAACAACTTAAAGACATTCATCGAATTCCCAGAACAGTGGTGAAATGGTGAAGAACGACATTCCTCATCCAAACAATAAACTACGTAGGTTTTTGAATGAAATTCCAAATTTAAAATCATTCATTTTCCTTAAACTTCAAATTTTACATTTACAGCTAATTAATCCGTCTGTTAATCTAATAAATAAATAAAAATAAAAGATTGTTTAAATCAATTTACTAATTTAGACGATTTAATTACATAACTTTGACTATAAAATTACTACAACTGCTCCGCTCTTATATTGAAGTTCCTTCAATGGCTGTACATCCTATTGAAGCTTATACGTAGCCTACATATATATATTTTTCTTGCATAAGATAGCACTTTCTTCTAATTAACTGAGAATGAGAAGTTTTACTATTCCATACAATTTCTATTTTTCTTCTGTGGTTTATCCATTTGTCTGTCTGATGCATATCATGCTGAAACGGTTAGACTGATTTTCATAAAATTGATATCTATCTTATCTATGTCCAATTTCAAACACTGAACTATTCTGGTCACCGTTGGAGCCTTGAACTTGAAGCCTGCATTCCAAACTATAATGATTACATATATAGAGGCCGCCTTTATTTTAATTTTTTTAAAAAATGTTTAATATTAATGGATTTATTATTTTACTAAAATCCCTTCTTTAATCCCAATATTTCGTTTTCTTCAATAGAAAACTTCTTCAGGTTAAATTGAGGACAAGAAATCTCTTCATTCTTAAATCGTGATCATTCGTGTAATTAAAGAAGGGATTTTAGTTGTACCATGATTGAAAGAAGACTATCGTTTTGGAGATTTCACTTTACTGTTTTCCTATTTGAAGTTTGGGAATAGATTTGCAGGAGTTCACGACTTCATCGTAATAAAGAATTCGTCGAAAGTTAAAGATTGAATTACTTAAGAAAAATAGCCAGTATCCGTAAATGTGGATGTCAAGTTTCAGGAAGACTCGTTCACTGCTTCAAAAGCTATTGGGACAAAACAGGAACTAAAAAATGATTCTACTTTTCTTTCAAAAGACATTCCACAAATGGAGGACAGGGAATTTGTTCAATTAATTCAATAGTAGCTTCCTTTTATATCTCAGCTCAACGTGTTTGTCATTGAATCTGTAATTATAATTCAATCATACCAATAAGTTCCTAAAAGAACTGAAACTTATTTCCTTTAATATGTTGCATCTATTTTTTTAAGCCTAAAAAAATAATACAACAAAAACGGATTTGCTAGTATACACATGAAGCCACAGCAACCCCGTACAGGTTCATTTTCTACAAATAATGATTAAGAAAAATGTAAAATATAAAAAAAAAAAAAAATGGAAGAATAAAAAAATAAATCAAAATAACAAACAGAATAAAAAAAAAAGGACAAAAAAAGGTTCTCGTGTACAGTGTGATTAAGCATTGTCGTATTCAGGATTCGAACCTAGATTACTGAAACCACCAGATTAAATATCCTACGATTACGAACACAAACTGAATAAAACCTTTCAGAATGCGTGTAAAGTGTTGTTCTTTGTTAAGTTTTATCATGTCACTAGAACAAGAACTCGTATTTATCCCCATCCCTACAAGTGGTAAGGGTTCCAGTAAAGTATGTCTCCTGTTTGTTCGACTTGTGGGTTTGGGCTGGTGACAGACGGGGGTCGCTAAAAAAGGAAAAATTTCCATATATACAAACTACTTTCAGAATCCCTGCCAAATCTACAAATCTATATTTAAGATAAATCCAAATAATTTTAATCAGATCAAAGAACTCACAGAAGACAGTGGATTAGAAAGATGTTAATATTCATTGTTAATTATCCATCGAAATTCATTGCTTTATTTCTAATAGTTTCACCTTCACTCCGAAATTTTACTACAGGGACCCCCCCCCCCCACAGAAAATCTTTGTAGGTACAAGTTACATCGGTTCTTGGCCATAAAAATGCATGTCAATTGTAAAGAAGATCCTTTCAACAGTTCAAAACATTTGTTTATTTGTGATTGATTTTATGATCTTTTTTTTTTTAGCAAACTAAACTAAACAATAATATTGCTTAAAAAAAATAAAAAGAGCTGATGCAAATCGGCTGAAAGCAGAAGAAGTCGGAAAGTCCTACTATTATATGTTAAAAAAGAATGCTATCTTAACAACATATCAAAAGTTAAAAAATATGCATTTCTAAATAAAATAACTATAATAATAATAATATGATAGCTAAACTTTTCTAAAGAAAACCTATTAGCGACAAAAAAGGAAAAATATCAAATTTTTCAGGGCATTTTAGGAATTCTTTTCAGTAAGAACTATTGTTAATGATAGAGATTATACGCGGGTCTTTAAAATGTATTTGAGATTATAGATTGTAAGCAATTCGTTTAGGGTTATTTAGCACGAAAGTCCGTTTGTTGTAGCGCCATTAATATTCGAGGAACGTCGTTCCTCTGTTTATGCAAACTCTGTTCCCACACGGAAGGCCAAGCATGGCTTCGCCAAAATTTTCAGCAAGATTTATGTTCAAATATCAGCTGCATCGGGCAACGCCTACAATCCTCGATGGGATACTGACCCTGCGTCCACCCACGTGCACAAGCGGTTCTCACTTCGCGGCCTTTTTTTTTCCTTTCCTTAGTGATTGAGATAGTTATCAGGGGTTCATGAACGCCAATCAATGAGAAAACAAATTAGTTTAGCAAAATAAGACAAGAATTTCAATGGTTTGTCCTTTAGAAAAACGATGGCAAAGAGAGTTCGGCTTATAGAATCAAGATATTCGTCTATAAACATATCCTAATAACTTTTGAAACAGTGAACCCATCTTCTTGAAACTTGGCATGCATGTTTACGGATAAGAGATTATTTCTATTTGTGCTTATGGTATCAAAAATTTCCACAAAAGGCATTAGACAATTAACTCTAATCAAAGACAGATATTCATATATTTCATGCAATACTTCTTCCATCTATCTTCATTACAATACAATATTTCTCAGAGTAGAATCACCGTTAGAGAATAAAATAAATTAACGTGCAGCCATACAGTTTCATGAAAAAATTTATAAGAGCCCATAAATAAACAAATGTTCTCGTACCCTGAGCTATTATGTCGGGAATCTGAGACAGCTGTTTCAGTCTTATTAGGCTTCTTCAATCAGATTTACCCTTGATGATAGCCCAGAGTGCGTTAAAAAAGATAGGGTTATCACAAAATGGCCCCCAACAAAATCAATGCAACAATGATAATTCACCGTAATTGTCTTTTGGGGGTTCTCTATCCTTGCTTAAATTCTTTTAAGACGGCGATTGTCGGGACGAGCGCGGTGCAGAGTGAATTATTTTTGTCACGCACTCTGGGCTATCCGCAAGGGTAAATCTGACTGAAGAAGCCTAATAAGGCTGAAACAGCTGCCTCAGATTCACGACATGGTAGCTCAGGGTGCGAGAACCTTTCGTTTATTTATGTGCACTTTTTCATGAAACCATTAGAGATGTTCCAAACGTAAATAGAAGCCTGAAGAAGCAAAGTATCCACTTGTAATGAAGATTGATGAAAGAAATAAATCTTCTTGTGTGAAACCATTAACAGTAGCGGCAAAAGCGAACAATTTTCTTGCGACCGCCTATTGAAGACCGACATTTTTTGCAGCGACATGTCTTTAAAAAAGTTAGATTTACAGATATTTTTAAAAGAAATATAATCTATTTTTATTAACTAATTACATAAGATCTATTTAATATTCAGTTTGGTTTTTTTGTTTCCTCAAGAAACTTCCCGAGGTAAGAAAATTGTTACTATAAAGCAGCTTTTCCCAACCGGTGGGTCGCGACTTGATCTTAAAACTATCAGAAACCATCGAATAAACCATCAGAAAAGATCAGAAAAATCGAAAAATCGATCATTTAGAAGGAAGGGATACGATACAAATATGGTTTTATTCTATATTCTTCTATTCCTATATATGTGGAGGTATTCCAATAAGGAAAGGTGGGTCGCCAGCTGAAAAAGGTTGGGAACCACTGCTATAAATTTAGATATTAAAAAGTCACGAATGGTTTCTGAATGAAAACCTCATTAAATGTGTAATTAAAAATAACCTGTAATTAAAAATATATTTTTGTTTTTGGAATCGTAAGAAAACAAACTTGATTCTTAGAAAGAAAACCATAACAACAATGACGTAAGAAAAAAAGCATTATAGGAATTCGAGATTTTCCTTTCATAAAGTAATACATCTATGTTCCTCTTTAAATACTCTTTAGTTGTTCCGAATTTAAAATATTGATAACTTTGGTTCTACTCTGGTTGTACGTTTTTCTTTATTTTAACAATCACAGCTTCTTTGGCTACGTCGTCAGATGACTTTCAAGAGCAGTCTGGCAAAACAAACACTTTGAAGCTGTCTTTGATATTTTCGGCTTAAGCTTTTATAACAATACAGAGATGAACCAAGACATTTGGAATTTACCCTTAAGAATTATGGGAGTTAGATTCTCTATTTATGCATGTGCAAATTTTGTAATCCCTCACTTGAGGAAGGATACTCCCATCATGTATCTGAAACTGTCGCTTTTATTAAATAGTTTTTATTCTTGTATACTTGTGCGTCGGCTTCATTTCTTGGATTAAAACACAAAAGCTTTCTCTAATTGTCTTTTTTGAAATTCTAAGTTTATTATTATCATTATTATTTTTAGCGTTTTTTTTTTCAAAATTATTAATTGGAGATACTCTATAGAGAAGGAAAATGGACGGATGGACATTAGCTTTTATGGATTTATTTTTGATTTTACATAATTAATAACAGAAATTGAAAAGGAAATTTATGAATCAGAGATAAAATTCTGGTAACTTTGTGGACTCGTCATTCATCGAAATGTAATTCAGTTACTTAAATAGTAATGTATGTTTGAGTTACAAAAAAGCAAAAGTGAAAAGAATTTAAGTTAAAAATAATTTAACATGTGCACATAGTTTATGAATAAAAAATAACGGCAACACACATAACTAGTTATGAAAAGAATGTAATTTGCTCCAAAGACAAAAGTGTGCTGTTTGATGATGATTAAAACAAATGTTAGCAAAGAAATTCTAACGGTAGATAAAAATAACCGTCACATAATAAGATAATGAATTGTTTTGCTGAATTTTGTCAAAGAACATCTGCACGAGATAGAGCTCTTACGACATACAAAGCTATAGGCAGCAAGAAATCGTTAAAGGCTAGAAAGAAAAATTGAAACATTCCTTTTATAACAACATAATGATGAATTATACAAACTTAATAATATATTTTTGTTTTTTGGAATCGTAAGAAAACAAACTTGATTCTTAGAAAGAAAACCATAACAACAGACCGTAAGAACAATGACGTAAGAAAAAAAGCATTATAGGAATTCGAGATTTTCCTTTCATAAAGTAATACATCTATGTTTCTCAGTTGTTCCTCTTTAAATACTCTTCAGTTGTTCCGAATTTAAAATATTGATAACTTTGGTTCTACTCTGGTTGTACGTTTTTCTTTATTTTAACAATTCGTTACATAAGTTGATACGCTCTGTATATCGTCGACTAAATCCATTTTGTTGTATGTCATTCCTCTTTCTTTCCGCAGGTACTTAAATATATAACTTTCCACTTCCTAACTGTAGTAAAACTTCCAGTCCTATGATTGGTAGAAACAAATTCAAAATCATGCATTTTAAAAAAGAAAAAATATATTTGCATTTTTATAAATCAGTGATTATCTACAAAACCTTTTAGGATGCTGTAAATCCATGGATAACAGCTCTGTTAAAAGCTTAGGATTGGAACTATTTGTTCATGGCATTACACAAAGCAATGCAGTCCTACTAGTCCTTCATGAAAGTAAAATACAATGATAGTAACAATTACCTATAATTTCTTTGAAGCCTCCAGCTCTTCAAGCACATATAATGCATTCAAATTAAAATAAAATTCATTCTCTCTTAGTAATTTTGTGGCAAGAATTACTGCAATATTGTCTTGAAAAATTATGCAGAGTTTAAATTAATGTAAACTAGCTTAAATCTTCATTAGATAAAGGGAAAAGAAATACTTTTACAGTAATGAAGATAGTTTATTACTACTAGTGACTGGATTAGTGACTAGTAAACAAGATGATGAGATATACAAATCACATTTTTAAATCTTAAAACTCCAATGTCCAAGATTAATAATTCTCCTCTGCACTTTCTATTTTAACCCACTGCTTTCTATAAAAGCAGATTTTATTTCTATTTTCAAAGATTGTTTGTTGAAAATCCTTGTATAACTGGTCAGTTTCCATTCCAACATATTCGAATCTATCTGCTTTTTTTTTTTTTTAATTTGGCGTCCACAACTGCTTTTCTCCACAAGTTGTATATTGCTGTATTCATTGTCAAAAAAAAGTTATCTGATTGACATTAATTTAAGCCTCTATGGAAATTATTAATTGCTAAGTCCTACATGATGAAATGGATTCCTAGATGTTAAGTTCATTTCCAGATGAAAGACATAGTTTTAAGCTAATATATTAATAGAATTTACATAAACTATTTTCTCGAAGAACAACTGAATCTCAACAAACAATTTAACAACTTACTGAATAGTTAAAATCATTGAATGGATAAAAAGTATATTGTGTTATTTTGATTTTATGTTTTCCAGGGAAGGAAAATGAAAAGTGGGTACACGAGAAAATGTCAATTAAGGGAAAAGTCATTAATGAAAAACATCTCAACCAATACTGGAACTGCTATTTATTTAAATAATAATAATAATAATAAAAAATAAATCGGGGTTTTTTTCTTTCCCGCTTTCAAGTTCTTATTCTATTTGATATTTTCTAAATTGTAAGTGACATTAAAATTTTGAAGTCAAAGGTCGCTTCCAGATATATTTTATACCAGCGTTTAAAGCAGAAACAGGCAATTAAATTTCTTTAGTGAAAGACTTATATGTAACTCATTTATATAAATCCTCTTTTTTCTAAACTAGAAACTTTCATTTCAAGTGACAATGTTTTTCTTTCTTTCTGTCGTTTTTACAAACTAGTCCAAAAGCTCAAATTCAAAAATAAAAATGTGAGAAAACTGTAATTTCAGTTTTTGTTTTTTTTTGGTTGACAAAGAAAAACAAAAAAATGAGCATTCTAAAAATTTGTTGTAAATGAAGAGTAAGTGTTATTTAGTTATTTGAAATTACAAATCTAAAAATGCAAAGCAGCCAAGCTAATGAAAATAAAAAACGTAAACACAGCAAGAGCAGGAGAAAAAAGTAACAATAGAAGCAGTTTGTTACCAAGGTTACCTCACTTAATGCATGCTTCAATTCATGCACTGTGAACATTGAACAAAGTAAAATGAATATTTTTATGATTGAGTTACCGAAGTGTCATAAAATGTGTGAATTTCAATTTTATGTTATCACTAGCCAAAGACCCTTTCTTCACTCGGGTTAGAAAAAACAAATGTCCTAATGTGGATGATAAAGAAATTGCAATTACGAGATCACTTGGAACTTTCCCGGTTGGTATAAAAAAAAAAAAAGCAACAACAACTGAAAAGGTCTGATCTCATTACAAATCTATATCTATCCCGAAAATCTTGTAGAAGTATCTTTAAACCATGTTTACCCATCCACTCACCGTCCTCTCAGTGTACACCCCTAATTCGACTTTGTGTAATGTCATAACCCTATCACTTCAAACCTTTCCTAGTTCGTACAAAATCATCTGATTATTACTAATCTATATCTAACCCGAAAACCTCGTCGCTATTATGCACAACAATATTTTAGTTGCAATTGTTGCACAACAGTATTTGTATGGTTCTAATGTCACCATCGGGTGCATATGTAGCGCTATTGTGCAGAACAATATTTGTGTAGTTCTCATTGTCACGATAACTTCTTAAACCTAACAACAAATTAAAGAAAGGGTTTTATCCTATCCCGTGGGAATTACAAAAATCCTGAAAATGGATTTTAGTGATTCTAATTACTTACTTACATGTCATATTTGAAGTCTCTACTAATTATAGTTACGGAAATAATTACGGAAATAAGAAAAATTTCGAGCGAAAATAAACCCTCCTTATTCTCGAACAAGTGGGAATTTCGAAAAATCCTGAAAAAAAGGTTTTAGTGATTATAATTACCTACTTATATGCCAAATTTGAAGTGTCTAATAATTATAGTTATGGAAATAATTATGGAAATAAGAAACCTTTACATCAACAATAAACCCTTGTTCCCAAACCCGTGGGAATTTTGCAAAATCCGGCCTTATTCCAAGTCTAAAACGTAAAAGGAACCTCTGTGCAAAATTTCAGCTTTCTAGGTTCAATGGTTTGGGCTGGGCATTGATGAGTGAGTGAGTGAGTGAGTGTGTCAGGTCTTGTCTTTTTATTTAGTTAGAAGATAAATAAAGAATTAAAATTTTTCATATAAATTTATATGAAAACGAATCAGGCCCGTTTAATGTATATTCAGGAACACATAAAATACAGTACCTTAAAAACAAGATAAAACTGAATATTCATATAATCTTGCAGTTATAAATTTGACACCCTAATGAAACTTGAAAGTTTGCTAAAAAGTAAAGCAAACATAAAAATAATACTAGTAGGAAAAAAAATAATAATATCTTAGCCAATTTCATACAGGATATTTACAAAATACCCAAGACAAGTTGCAAAGACATGACTTAAAAGCAAGAATTAAAGAAGAGATAGGTAACAGAATATAGAAAAAATGGTGAAAATTTCTGTTTCAAGCAGTCCCAACTTATTTATAAAAAAATTAAAAATATCTACATGGTAAGACTTTCTGTGGTATAAACTGCTAACGTACATTATTGTATCAGAATATATGACTATAACTATACAAGTCTATGGTTAGGTGATTTCACCAGATGATATAGTTATGGAAACATACGAGGCTGAAAATGGAATGATTAGATAATCAAATAATACCGTATTAAATTAAAATAAAATTGTTATTTTTTTTTTTTCACCATAAACTGAGTTACAACAGAATTAACATTAATGATTATCATAAACATGAATCGACACAAATCAATTAAAGTAAAAGAAAATTACTTAATAAATAATATCTGTAATAGTTTTGGCACAATGTTTATCTAGAATGGTATAAACAATGCAATAGACGATACCTACATTTCCATTAAGAAAAAAGAAAAAGAAAAAAAAGAGGAATTTTAGGAAAGAACTTTGAGAAACAATATCAAAGAGTAAAACAGCATTTTATTAATTCTATAATCAGATGATCATGAAAGATCAACACATTATTTTATAAGGACTGAATTTTTTTCACAAATTAAAAATATTCTAAAATAAGTTTAAATATGAAAATAAATAGCTTTTTATAAATAAAATACAAAAAAACAAAAAGCTTTAAGAACTGTTTTTAAAACTTAAGTTAAAACAGTTTTTATGGAAAATAGAAACTTAATTATTTTCTTTTTCTTTAATAAAAAACATAAAAAACAACCCTTCACTCTTTAAGTCCAATTGTTTCTTTCACTAATTGTTCGGCTGCTGCTCGATTATTCAGTGCGGTTACTTTTGCCTGAAAGCGATTTCCTTTGGCTGCTCCTTTTCCTCCAAGAAGTTGACAGACCCTTAAAGAAATGATAGGAAAAAAAAAATACATAAAAGCAAATGGAGAGTATCAAGAATAATTACTACTAGTTCTAAAATAACAAGAAAGAATTAGAGAAATTGCTAATATCCTGTATATTTCAGATGGCACTTTAGGAACTGGAGCAGTGAAAGACAATTCTTTTTTTTTATCTTTTTTGGAAACCAGTAATACTTTTAAGAGAATTCCAAATTATTTCACTGTAGAATTTCTCCTCATGAATTACAGTAGCTGATATTGAAAAGATCTTAATCTGAGAAGGCCGCCTGGGAAGGGAATCTCGTGTTATCAGCACCCAAAGCTCGGTGACCAGTGAAGGACTGCTGCTGGTTCTTTTACTTGCAGCTGAAGAGGGTTGATACTTGCAGGGAGCTGAAACATTTGGTTTCCTCATATTTGTCTCACATTCTGAGCTACTATCAAGGATAAATCTGGCTGAAGGTCCAAGTTTCCCAACACGATCACTCGAGATGCAAGAACCTTTTCTTTATTTATGTGCAGTTATATATTTTTTTTCACTAAATCATATGTCTGTACATTAAGCTTATTTATTTACAATAAATTACTAAATATAAATTCCATATACTGGAAAAAAAGTATTTAATCCACAGTACTTATTTAAGTTATTTAGATCATAATAAAGAAAATCCTAACAGAATCTAAGCATTGGATATTCATTCTAATACTTTTATATGTAAATTAATCATCTTCAAGTATTAATTTCTCAGCAATGTCTGAAAACCAAGTTTCAAAAAAGATCCATCCAGTGTTAAAAGATTATTAGGAGACAGACAAGTTAGTTATGATTGTTTTCTTGAGTCCATTTAGCCCTAGAAAATAGGCTAAAGTAAATAACTTTTGTAAAGTAAAATTTCAAAGACTCTCCTACTCACTTGGGTCCTAAGTCAGCAACTAAATTTGGTTTCCCAGCTAATGTTATTTGCCCAGCGCCTCTGTCATCACCAACAGATAAAAATAATAAGACGTCCTACAAGGAAAAAAAAAAAAGAATTTTTAATACATTTCATGCGACTTGTATTTAAGTTTATTTCTTCTTGTACCAATAAGATTACATCGACTTGCTTTGTAAAATATATGCAATTAGTAGAAAACAAAATTTTCAGTTATTAAAAAAGGCAATACTTAATTCTAAGATTGTCTTTATTTCATTCATTTTGCAATTCCATGCTTTTCAAATTGCATTTTTGATAGGAAAACTTTTTTTTCCTCTTAAAATGTTTATAGTTTTACATTCTCTTTAAAATAAATGCTTCTGCTAATTTCTTAGGATTTTTCTTTTAAAATTTATTTTCTTATCCATTCCAAAACAATAAATGATTTATTTAAGTCAATAATACAGTATTTACAGTCAATAAACAGAAGAACCACTGAAATGCCAGCTGATGGACAAAATGTGAGAGAATCTTCTGAAAGTTCACAAAATTCAAGCTAGCTAATTCCCTGATAAAATATAATTTTTTAAGTGTTCTCTTTTTTTTCCCCCAAGTTATTAAATGCAGATAGTAAAAAACAAATCTACCAATGTACAGATATATATTCCAAGAAGAAAGTGATTCTACTGTTGAAAATAAAGTTAAAATATAAAACCCAAATTTACTAGCTATTTCAAGTTTAACTAAAACAATAAATTATAACAAAACAAATTAGAAAAAAAAAAATTCATGTATGAATTTGATTCATTTGATAAGTAACATTTTCTTTCTGGAGATGTTTTCCCTAAAAATAAAAAAAAATAAGCAAAAAATCTTATGTAATAATTTTTGTATTTATTAGCATAATTCCTTTTTCTTCTTCTTCATTCGAGTTTGGCCTACTGTGGACCGCGGGAAACAATTGACTAGATCTAAATTTTAGAGTCTGAATTTTGCATTGTAGGAGAGAGCTTTTTTTTGTTATATATATTTTGCACTAACCTGTATGCCAGTTCCAAGTTACTGATGCGTCCTTTGATTGCCTCTTTATCAATACCATTTGGCTGGATCCATTCTCCTAGATACTTAAATTTGTAGTCTTTTCCTCTCCTCCCAGTATTTCTTCATTCTCTCACTCTGCTTCCGCCTTCTATCATCTGACCAGATTACCTTGGTCCTCATAGTTTCTTTACCCTGGAACCCCTGGAATCCATTAACTCTCATTCTAAACAATTTCCTATTCCAGATCTCTTCTGAATTAATCCCAACTTGTTCCATGTCTTTTCTAGTTTCCTCAACCCATTTAGTCGTCGACTTTAAGTTGGTGATATAGTTGAAGATCTTCTTAGTCAATCTAGATTCTTACGAGGGGACCATAAAATATCAGTCTTCTCTTACGTATCGTGTCTGTAATCTTTCCCACCCGTTTGTATAAATCCATATTTTTCATCTTCCTCCATTTACCATCCTCTCTTTTTTCCGGTCCGAATATCTTCCTTAAAATTTTTCTTTCTCTCTTTTCAAGTTCCTCTATTTCCCCTTTTTTGTTTAAAATTAGGCATTCTGAACTGTAGATTCCTTCCGGCTTGACAACCGTAGTATAGTGTCTGAATTTTGCATTGTAGGAGAGTTTTTTTGTTATATATATTTTGCACTAACCTGTATGCCAGTTCCAAGCTACTGATGCATCCTTTGATTGCCTCTTTATCAAGACCATTTGGCTGGATACATTCTCCTAGATATTTAAATTTGTCAGTTCTTTTAACCTTTCCATATCTTGTATTCAGATGCGTTTCTCTGTTATGTTTGTATTCCATATATTGAGTTTTCTCATATGAGATCTTGAGTCCTGTTTTTTCTGCGATCTCGTGCAGTTTTTCAAGCATTATCTTGGCATTTTCCCTCTTATCTGTTAACAACGCCAAATCATCAGCGAATGCTAGACACTCAACTTTTAAACCCTTCTTCTTCGCACCTAAACAGATTCCTTCAATTCCGCTTTCCGCCATGGCATTCTTCCATGTTCTCATAATTTTTTCCAGTACGATATTAAACAGAATTGGTGAAAGTCCATCCCCCTGCCTAACTCCTGTCTTAATCTGAAAGGGCTCTGAAATTTCTTCCTGAAATTTAACTTCTTTTTATTGACTACATAAAACTGCGTTATACTTAATTTAAAAGCAATATAGGAGTAAATATTTTTTCCTTACAATATTTATGGCAAAACAACAATTACTGTAAAAATAACAATTATTCACCAAGTTTCAGAAGAAATATATTTTAAAAACCAAAGGAATATGGTAGTTACATTTTCTTAGCAGGCTTTTTGATAATTTTTATCTAGGGAAGAGTAAACGTACCCTTAAGGAATGTATACTAGAACACTGTAACTATATTAAAAGAAAGAAGTTGATGTATCTGAAATATCAGACCATTGCTATAAATTTGGACATAGATCGAACACAAAAGTAAAAATATTAGAAATAGAAAAAGAAAATTACACAAGGAAACTGATTGAAAGTTTGTTAATAAATTCAAGAACAAATAATTTAAATAGGTATGATGGTGTTGAAATTGATAACAGCTTAATAAATTTAGATATTGGTTTAATAAATAAACATCTAAATTTTTATAAAATAGTAGAATTTAAAAAATCGGATTAGTGAGTGCGTTAAATAATAAATCGCTTATTTGTAATATTCAAATCTTTTAATCTCATTTTGAGATATTGTTGTTAATAATAAGAAGTTAAATATTATAAGGTTAGAACAGGAATGTGCAAAATTGTAAACTATAATATGAATCTGTTGTTATAATTAATATCATGTCTCTCATTTTGTTGAGCAACTAATTGTTAATCTTCATTGTAAGAATGGCTCGAAGAAGGAAAAGCGTCGACATTCTTTTCTGAAAATTTGCTGCATTAAATAAATATATGCACGGGAGCTTTTAGTTGCTATGTTTCTGACCAGATTTACTCCTGCTTAGACAACCTGGTGAAGTTAGGATGGGAATTTTGTAGTACAATGTCCTGTGGTGATCGGTGTCCACACTAAGCATGAATCAAGCCAAACATCAATATGGTGGGGTTAGGGGAGCCTGACTTCACCAGGTTGCTTAAGGAGGAGTAAATCGGGTCAGCAGCAAAATATATGCAATTCAAGAGATCAATTATTCACACTTTCATTTTAATATATATCTGTCAGATTTGAAATTATTCTAATACAACTTAGATGGGGATGAGAATTTCGTGGGGTTCAGAACAGCAGAGTTATATCTTCAGGGGAAACAATTAAGAAGAGATAGAAAGAAAAAATAATCATTTCATCTGGTCATGCACTCTTTGATGAAAAAGAATTTGCATAGATCCCAGGTCAGCCAGTTTGCTTGTTTTGCTGGAACTTTTGAACAAAGCACATATTAAAGACAGAACAATCAGGGCACCTGTTCTAAGTCTATTGCAAACTTCTGCCTGAAGTTAACTAAGTTAAAACTTACCTCATCATTAATTTCATTGACTATAATGCTCATGAAATCTGCATTGCCTTCTTTCCTAAAAGATAAAGAAATGAAAAACAAATTTTAATTGTGATAATGATGTAAATTTCAGGTTTTATATCGTGTACTAATATTATTTAAAAATCATCAAATATCATGTAATTGAAAAAAATAATAAAATAACCTGTGAAGAGATAAAAATGCTGGTCGAGGCTGTAGGCTTTTAAATTTGTGAGCTTCAAGAAGAGCCAGATCACGAACAAGATTCAGTTCATTCTAAATTATAAAAAGAATAAATTTGGAGATGTAACATTTACTTTAATTTCTGTGACAGTAAACATTATTTTTTAGAAAAAAAAAGGGGGGGGGAGAGGGGTTTGAATATTTCTAACAAAAAAACATTACAGAGAGATTATATACGAAAAAGATTAGCAACACAAGACAGACAAAAGGAAACATTAAAACACTGTAGCAAACACTGTAAGATATCTTAAGTTGAATTTAAATAAAATTAAAAGTTACAATGAAGAAAAACGAAAGGGTTAAGTTCTTGGCATAATTTCCTCCATCCCATGATTTGTAGGAAAAAAAAAACTGTGAAACTATTTTTGACAGTTTAAAAAAGATGGATTTCAGGACAGAGATATAGTTGTAAAATTAAATGATTAGTATTTTTTTTTACATCTAAAACTGAAAAAGTTTCTAGAAGAAAATAAAATTCTAAATATTACAAAACTACAGTAAAACCTCTCAAATCCAGCCTAATGTGGCGCCCAGTAGGCCGGATTACAGAAAAGCGGGACTAATGAGAGTGTTCTTAAAATAACTCAATAGCTCAATTTTTGTGAAGACATAATGCCAGGTTTAATTAATTTAACCCCATTTTCATAATTTTTGCAATCAAATGTTTATTAAAAACAATACAAATAAACAAGTATATTTTATATTTACAGCAATCTTATTTATTGTATACAGTACAATGATGCAAATGCGTTAAACTACATTTTGACAATATACGTACTGTAAAATAAAAAAAAACAAAAAAACATCTAGTTTGTAATGTCTCTTTTAATGTTTTAAATTTACATGAAAAATTACAATTTAATCTAATAAACAAAAATACTCAAAGCTCGATACGAACTCTCTGCACGCCGACCAAATAGCAGCAGACATATGTGCGGTGACTCACACTGTGTTCTCGGAACTCGACAAGACTTGCTGCGCGCTGGCCGAGTTGACTCAAAAATAAGGAAATAAATTTAGTTAATAAAAAAAATCTTTACTCAGGACCAGGCCGGATTTGAGTGGTTTTACTGTAATTGTTGACAGTTTGGATATTCTGATAATTTTACTAAAGTTATATTGCACGTTACTGAAAATATGGTTTGAGCAGGGTATCAGCAGTGACCAAGGCTTATAGATTGAAATATTATAAATGCTATGTTTAATTATTTTCAGTTTATCACAAACATTCTCTTTTCAAAAATGAAAATAGATGTAACTACCTATGAAATGATTAACTGGTTTTGTTTTTTGACCTTGGAAATATCTCTCGTTTTAATATAAAAATGAAGTCTGTGATTATCTGAAAAGAATATGTATATATTTTTAATTCTAATTCCAGTTCATATTAATATGCTAAGAACAAAGCTTCCAAAATTATTACTCTTGATGAAAAGAAACATTCAAATTAAAATAATCATTTTTTGGTAGTAGAATTCTTGATATCTACTATTCAAAAACTTGATTATTTTTAATTTAAACTGTAAGCAAAAGGAAAATCATCTGCAACTTCTTAGCAATATTTTTTTATTTGTGGGATCTTAAGAATTCTTTCTTGATACAACTTGAAGATTGGTGCTTTGCTTCACCATTACGTGTTAAGTCGAGCCAAAGGAGCCTTTATCCTGGTTTATTTAACAAGATTGCAAAGAAAGTCAAATTTTGAGGGAAAAAAAAAAAATAGAACAGACAAATAAAATGTCATATTTCATTTTAATTTCACGAAGCCTTTAAAAATAACATGTACTTTCTAATGCCTTCCATGTCTGCAGAAGTATTATGCAATATCCACAAATGAAATGTAAGCTCTTTGCAAAGACAAGCTGTAGAAGATCCATCTGGTTCTCTTGGATCTGGGTATTTTCCAAGGAGGACTTGAGGATTATTGATTTAAAGAGCATTATCCTTAATCTTTATACAAGTCAACAAATCATTTTTATTGTGATTTTGGTTTATGCGACTGTTTTCAGAAAAAAAATATTTGGTTAATGAAAGTTATAAATTACATGAATACTTCTTTATTATTTGGCCTAAAAATTTGGAAAAGGAGTCAAGAAAATCAACAGTAGTTCTTCTTTTTGATACTGCATTTTAGAATTAATATTATTGTGGATTATTTATATTATTAATATTTATTAATAATTTATTAGTAATTAAAAAGGGCTTGAAAATTAATTTATATATATTTAAATTTAAAATGAGGATGAAATTCTAATTTGCATAAACACAACATCATTAGAAGAATCTTATTTAAGTAGAGGCGCTGCCTCATTTTGAAAAGAATGAGATCTGACGTGGTTGGAGAAAGACATGATGGACGACACGGACGGAGATCCGATTTGGGTAACATGGATGCCGAGTCACGATGGAAGGGGACGACTAGCATGTCTTTATTAATTTCAGAAAATTTGTATACGTCTAATGGCTAAATTATTAAACTCCAGCGCTAGCAGACGATATCAATGGAAGGATTCGCGCATTGCAATATGGGAAAGAGAATCAATGCTTGTGACGTTCGATTGGAAACTCGAGCATGAGAGCGGACGATTTGAAACATGGCTAAATGGAACAGTAAGGAAAGCGACTAGAACTTCATAATTGTGAATCGACTTTTATTATTAATTGTAGGACCTAGTTTGCGAAGAAAACTGAAATGTTCGTAACGGAATGAAATGGAACTTAGGAAAATATGATTCGAGCTACGAACGGAAAATCCCAAAGTGATACTGTATATGTCCTTTTGTTGAGGGATTTCCTCACTCCGGGATGAGATATAATCTCGATATTTCGGCTCCGTGCCTTCTTCGGGAGATGTTTTAAAAAAGTTAATCACATGAAGATGGA
>JAFIDM010010028.1:6156257-6187617 GCA_023159025.1 Thereuonema tuberculata | reverse complement strand
AACTTAATCAAAATATTTAATTATGTTATTATTATTTCTGAACAACCCCCTAATGCTACTATAATCGAAAGAAGTCTTGTTTGTAGTCAAAGAAGAAGGAACTAAAGTTAAAACTACCTTTAAAAATGGGTTTTCCCAGTCAATGCTATTTTAGTGTAAGAAACGAAACTGAAACTTTTGTCTCATTTAAAGAAATCCTGTTAATAACTACTTTCTTTAACAACAGCAGCATTCTCAGCAATTAAATAAACTAAATCCTTAATTTTTCTTTAATGTATTGTTTGTAAATATTTAATAAATATATTATTGACTAATTAATGTACCCTTAATAGAGTACCGTGTTTTCTAACCTCTTACGGATTTTTATCGGTTTCTTTGAAAACGTCAAAAATTTAGCAAAATAACCCAGTATATCTGTTTATAATTCATAGAGTTTTCATTTCATAGACAGTAAATTGTTATACAAAATTTAGAACAAATAAAAGTTGAAATTTATTTGTGAAAATACCTGCTTGAGATAGCTGTCTCGCTGACATGCCAGCGCCATGTTTTAGCAGAGCTCCATCTATTAGCCACTTCTGGAATTAAAACACTCATAAAACGCTCAAGCCCAAGGGTTGATACACTAAATGTAACAGGATTTTCTTGCTTAGAAATCAAATTTCACAACATTTGCTTTCAACTGAGCATTTCTATTTTTAATTTCTACCCGTGGGAGCTGCTGTTATTTTTAATATTCATTTGTTGTTACGTTCTACCATATTTTAAATCACTGCTAATTCAAATACTTTGATGATGAAGGATGGAAATCTAGAAACAGCTGCCTCGAGATCCAAATAATGATCTTCCAAAATTTACCAAAAGGAATAATTGTCTATGTAAAAAGTCTTCTTGCTTTATTATTATGTTTGTATGTTTCAAACCTTGAATTTCCCCAGCAAAAACAATATGGCGGGTCAAGGATCAAAGCACATATTGCCAAGTGTAAAGACGTGTGCAAGAATGATTAGGGATCTGTGGTTGTGTCCATAAATTTCCTAACTATGCGTGTTGTGTTGAGTACCTCAGCCTTCTGCAGTTGTGCATAAGTGTTTTTGTGAAGTCCTAGTGTTATTATTATTATTATTATTATTAAAATCAATGGAGAATATTTTCCAGTACCACAGGTTATTAATTGTCGAGAAACTGTAATCTTAAATTTATCTTTACTTACTAAAAGTAAGTAAATTGGATACTACAGCAGGATAGTTCGTCTTGGTCTACTCCGAATACGGGTTCTTTTATTTAGGACTTAAGGAATAATCAACCACGATTTTGAGATGTTCTCTTTGGATGTGATTATCAAGTCCGCCATCGAATACAGTGCACATAAATAATAACATAAATAACGATTTGGGGGGGGGGGGGATAAATAGGAGAATACCCATATTATTTTTCAATTAATCCAAGGTCTGTTTCGTATTTCGTATTTCCCGAATGGAAGGGATTATTTCATTCAAGGAAGGGGCATGTTTATGGGACTTCCTTCCTCGGTCATCTCGGGAGAAATGGTCATCACCTAGGCCTACATTGACCACAGAGTAATGCAGATCACTCGCATGGCTGATAATATTCTGTTATTCAGGCGATATATCGATGATCTCTTTTTTATGGTTAAAGAGGGTTTTGTGGATCTTCGCAAGCTTTAGCAGCGATTCTGATGATATTACTTTTACTCTTGAAAAGGAAGTAAACGGAGGAATCCGTTTTTGGGGTATTCTTATTAAAAAGGATAATTACAGCTTCCTTACGTCTGTGTACCGCAAACCTTCGGATGCAGGCCTTTTACTTCGCAGGTTCCTATGGGGGTAAAAAGAAATATTATTAATAGGCAGTTCAGAGGGCGTTTCGAATTGCGCCATATTTGAAGAGGAAATTGAACTTATCGCCAGCAATCCCAGAGATATTCGAAACAACGGATATCCCAGCTCAAGTCATTTATGATTCCATTAAGAATACGTTAAAAGTTGTTTATAATCCTGCTCATTATTTTTATCAGCAAATTAAAAGAATAATAGCTAGGCATAACATTGGTTTTGAACCGATAGTATGAATTCTATTGCACAATGCATTAATTTTAAAAAATCTGATTCTACGTGTCAAGACAGGCTGTTCATTAAGAACTGCGTCGACAGTATTTAGTTTATTAATTAAGCGTCTTTATATCGGAGAATCGAGAAGACCCCTAATGACCGGCGTTAAAGAGCAGCGGAACACTGTCAAAAAAGGCAATTTTACTTATTATACAGCCACACGTCTTTGAGACAGGGCATATCATTGATACTGATAACCCTATTATTTTTGATTGCGAGGAGAACCCTTATTTTGAGTCTTTATATACTCATAAATAAGCCTTATGATAAACTTTCCAACGATCTTGCGGGCTTAAATGGTTTTCATAAATAAGATTTTTTTTCTGCTTTTACCAGTGAAATAACTTCGACGTGCCCAAGGTTTCTTGGTCTAGACTTTTTACTTACCTCCTTTTAATTCTCCTCTGAGATGAATGGTTTAATTTTCTTTTATATTGTCGATTCTTCTATTTTTCCAAATATATATAATTGTACACACAATAATTGAAAGATAAAAATACATATTTACAAAATTGTGGAGCCTTTCAAACCTTCCAGAAGTTCATCTTCATGAACCTCTGGAAGGTTTGAAAGGCTATACAATTTTGTAAATATGTATTTGTATCTTTTAACTATTGTGTGTACAAGTGTATATATTTTGAATCATATGTTATAACACACGTAAAAAATTCTCTTAAAAGATCCTTCTATTCTTTCTCCAAAGTGCTTGAAAAAGTGTTTTTAGCCTACTTTACTAGGAAAACGGCCTCATCAAATCAATCTGTGTGTTCTCTTTAATAACTTTTGATGGATGGATCTTTTTAACCTTGCGATGCATCTTTAAGAGACGATCTTAACTTTTATATTTGAAATCTCTTCAAATGGGTCAAGAAATTAGCGCGAATAAAATTCCTATAGAAAAAAACTTAAACAACGGATTTTTGTCGATATCTTAAACCAGTGTTACTCAAGCTGTCATTCGCGACAAACAAAGAATAGAAATTGAGAGTAAACGAAATTGAGAATATTTTACAATAGTATCGGATTCGCGACGGATTGGAAATACAGTCAAACTTGGATAATTCGAAGTTGAAGGGACCAGAGAAAAAGTTCGAAATATCCAAAAATTCGAATTACATATATTCTCTCAAACAGAAGAGATAAATAAAAAAGATTAACTCCACGATCAAAGATTTAACACATAAACTTTATCTAAGAATACTGCTTCATTTTTTTCATTAAATCAAACATTTTTTACTAGCTTAATTATACATCACTTTAAAAAAAAAAAAAAAAGGCAGATATTTTTAATTGCTTGATTGAATACAATCTTTGAGTCATAGCATATGATTCCAACCTATCAATTGATACAAAAATACATTCCAACCCATGTTTTGTTTTCCTTAGAAAATCCGTTAAAATAAATAATGTATCTTAGCTGAGAAAAGTCTCAGGGACAAGTTTTACCATAATATTTTAAGGACAATCGTACGAAAAATTTGAATTATCCAAAATAAAATTCGAATTATCCACGATTTTTTAACATTGTTTTAATACAGAATTCTAGGGAGCGAGCAAAACATTCGAATTATCCAGAATTTCGAATTAAACAAGTTCGAATTATCCAAGTTTGACTGTAATAATAAAACTGGTTCTTGACCACAGAAAATTTAAGAAACACTGTGTTAACAAAAGATATTAATCTTTTTTAGTTAATCCATTAATTTACAATTTATGTAAAGCAATACATTTTTTTAAACTAAACTTTTGTTTTTCAAGAAACAAAAAAAGAATTACCTAAGGTTTTTAATATAATTTATTTACTTACCTTCCCTTTTCTTTCTTCCGTGAAGCTAATCAGAGTAAAATCTCTGGGAATGCTACTTAAGGTCGCAACATGTTATACAGAAAAAAAAGTGGGTTTTGAAATGATAAGAGTTAATCATGAGTGTGTGTTCTTCAAAAATCACTCATAAAAAAAAAAAAAAGTGTATTGAAATCGCATGTAATTATTCAACAATGTATATAGAGTAGACTGGGAGGAGATGCCACCATTAAGCCTTTTTTGCCTTGAAGACCAAAAGTAAATAATATTATGCATGTGCATTCGCTGGGCGTTTATGTTTGGTAGGACTGTGTATTATATGTAAGCATGAGTAAGAGCAATGTTTAAAAAGCTTTACAAACCGCAACCTGAGTGGATAAGATGCCAGAATGCCTGAGCTAAGACCCCACTTCAGGGGTAAGACGCATAGATTCATAATATTTTCCACCAGCCTAACCTGAAAAATCGCATTCCTTAATAACAAGAGTTTAAAACTCAGTGCTTATTTTTATTGTCTTTAATCAAATAATAACGATATCGCAATCAGAAAGATACCGTCGTGTTCAGTGCGCTGTGAAGAAAATTTACAAATAGACGGTTCTGCCATTTGTCAGTCACAACACAAATTACACAAAAAGTGGCCCCCCCCCCCCCCCCCAGTCCACCTTAATTACAGAAATTTTCATGAATTACTTTAATTAATTCCTAAGAAAAAGTGACGAAAACCTCAGGGCAGCAACTTAAAAGCAGAAGATGATTGGGCAGATTGAGTTCTTTTGATTATAAACTAACTCTAGTATTTTCTACCATTGAAACAAATACTTTTAACGACAATGCTTGATTTATAATAACAAAAAATCCTTTATTACTTGTAAACAACAAGGGTTTTGGCTCAGAATAAAACTTTAAAAAAATAATAAACTCTGCACTGGACTTGTCAGTTGATGTAACTGTTGTAATATTGATCAATTTCTCCTTCTGGCACAACATCTCTTCCTGCGGGGTGGCGGGGATTGGGGGGTGGTCGTCTATCGTCCCCATAATATTCCTCTTCGTTGGAAGCAGATCCTGGGGTAGATCTAGTTCTTATTGGACGAGGTGACTGAAAATAAAACAATGTGTACCTCAACAAAGTTTAGGAACTGAATCTTAAGAAAACAATAACTCTACGTTTATTTGTAATTGAACTGCATCAAAGACAGAAGCGCTTTATCACAATTTTAAAGTGAAAAAGAAAGGCTTTTGGTTTGAGCTTTCTCTAAAATCTTTATTATTAAGCAATGGTGGAATTCGGTTCTACTGAAGAAAATCAAATTTCTTAATGGAAGTTCAATCCACTTTTGTGAATTTGTCTATTGCACCGTCTATTGTTAGCACCATCTATTGCAGAACAGTATAAACTTTTTGTTTCTTCTATATTACGTATATTTTAATGTAACAAGTTTCCAGCTTTGTTATTTTTCTTTTTTTAATTGGAAAGAGAACTCTGACATTCAATGACCGAAAACAATTGCCAACAATTCAAATATTCATTCAGATGAAACATTTCATTCCAGAAGTAATTGAACGATTAGATTATATCCATCATCCGTAGCCCCTATATTAAACATTTTTAAATATAGTCACATTTAATTTTTCAGATTTAAAAACTTCTTGTTGCATTCGAATTTGATTATTTTGGAATTCTGTCTTACATTATTATCCCGCTATTTCTAGCGGGATTTTTTCCTTAACTAAAACTACAAAACCTTAATATCATTAGTTTTTTTTTATTATTTTAATTGAAGAATAAACACTTATTAGTCCCCAAGTAAAAAACAAAAATAATACTAAAAACAAGCAAAAAAAAAAAAAAAGCACAACATTACATTCTTAATAACATTCCTTACATCGACGTTTGGTTATCAAATAATTAAGAAAAAAACATTCAGGTATTTCAATTCCTTTTTAAATAGTTTATCTTTAAAAAAAAAAGAATCATCATCAATTAAATAATTAATAACCCACGGTTACCTAGACTCAAGGTTGGCAATTGGTTGGTTCATCTATTTCCAATAGTTTACAATAATTCTAAAGTGAAGTTGAACTTACCTCGTCTTCACTTGCACTTAGTTCTAAGTCCGTGGTCGAGATTTCTTCACTGGATGTTGATGTAGCCTCTGTAGAACTCCCTATCTTTCCTTTTCCTTTTTTCTTGATGATTATTTGTCCTTCTGATGAACCGAAAGAGATCTTCTGTCTTGCTTGAGTTTCCCGCCTCAGACGAACCCTTTCCTTGAAGCTGTCGTCAGAGCCTTCATCGGAAAAGTCTTCCTAAGGAGAATAAACAAATCAAATGCTTAAAGAATAAGCCTAATACTTCTTAGACCATCATCTAAGATGGCACGACCGTCTTCCATGTTAATCTAAGGGAAAATTAAAGAATATTCTGAGGGGGAAGATCAGTAGTTCAGCTGAGCTTTTTGCCATTTTTCTAGCTTTACAATATGCTTTGCAGGAGAAGTTCTCGAAAACATTTATCTATAGCGATTCTGAGAGTGCTCTGCGGGCACTGTGCGGTCACACTCTGAAGGTTCACCCTTTTGTTTTAACCATTTTAGATTTTTTACAGCGTTTTCACCGTTGCACAATCATTTTCTGCTGGATCCCAGGCCACGTCGGCAATGACCTCGCTGATTCTCTCGCCAAGTCTGCTGCTGGTCGACCACTGCGACGGATCTCCACTCCGCCCTCTGACATCTACGCTCTTATACGTTCTCGTCTCCGAGCTGCCTGGCAACGATAAACTGCATCTTGTCAGTCCTTTATTATCTTCTCCTATCAATCGACTGTTTCCAACTCGCCAGAAAGATGTTCTTCTGGTACGTCTCAGGATCGGACATACCAGACTTACGCATAGCTATTTACTGATAAATCGTCCACTCCCTTGTGTTCTACGTGCAACGTTGTATTAAGCATTCATCATATTTTAATTGACTGTCCTGCTTTTACTCAACATTTCACGTTCCTTTTCATATTTCCTTGCTTTTAAATAACAATGATCTTTTACCCATTTCATCAGTTTTACGCTTCATTCATCAATGTGACCTTACCACTCTCTTATAATTCTCATGTTTTTACTTTTCTTCTATACACTATAGATGATTTATTATCATCTTCCTTTCGGCACTGCCTGTTATTTTCTTGTTTTTTTTTTTTTTTTTTTTATCTAGGCAGTTAGTTTTCATTCCATTTTCTTCTCTTTCTTCCTTTCTTGGCGCAGCTTAGCCACAGCTGCTTTTGTGCCATTAAAACCCAACCAACAACAACATCAGTAGTTCACTTTCGTTCTCTTATGTGTGTAAAAGTAAATAAATAAATCGATAGGATCAATTCTAGGCGGAAGTAGTGAGTTTTTCCCTGAGTCTAGGGTTTTCAGTCATCTGTTAAATGGAGACAGGATTTGTTCCCGGAGTTAAAGGAACAAATCCGTTAGTCGCATCTTTAATCCGTTAGTCGCAAATCGTTGAGTTTATACCACTAACATTGCGGAGAAGTCTACATGGCCTCTAAAATGAGATCTTTTAAATGATAGCAATAATAAAGTATATTATTGTAACAGTGAGTATTCAAGTCTTTCGTCTTCTTGCTTTATTTTTTGATCAAAAGTCTTTTGCAGACGACCTCCTGTAGTCTAACGTCGACTGCTAAGATAACGATTTATTGAGCAAAATAGTCTATCTCGCTTTCTTAATGCGAATGCAATACAACCTGTATAGAATTATTGAAATTTTAGTGTTGTCTTTAATATGATTAGAATTATGATGAGGATGGAATTTAGTCCCTACGTGCATTGGCTACAACGCAGTAAACAGTTTTGTTGGTCGCATCACAGCAGGCATCTTCTCAAGAGATTATTTGCAGTTTTTCTCTTTCGTGATGTAATAAAAACAAACGAAGTTCTCTCTCATATTATCTATTTTTTTGTGTTATTAATATTTATAGTAGAAAAAGTAATGATAGTGAAAGAATTTTGATTATTGATTCTAAACTTCTTGATTTATAATTTCAGAATTATTCATTTGTTAATATTACAATCTCTTTTCACTGCCATTTTCTTTGGCATTTTCATTACTTAGTCCTTACATACATGGACTAATTGTTTAGCGTACATTCTATATGTTTTGTATTAATACGTTAGATTTGCCTCAGGTACATTCACTTTTTTATTTTTTTGATCCGTCGCTGATCAATCATTCTTGTTTCTTATATTTCAACCCGCTCTGAATTTGTAGACGGTTTATTTGCAGGGATGTCATGTATCCTTCCGCTAACCCAATGTACTTTCTACTTTATCTTAACACTGAAAATTAGTAAAGGCTTATTTTAATGCACGAAAATTAAAAAAGAAAAATCTGAATAAATATTGTCAAAAATATTTCATGGGGTAAAAAAAAACCGAGACTTCGAAGCACCACCTTTCAATACCATTGAAAAACTTTTTTAGTTACTTTTTAAAAAGAAACAGCCCCCACTCTTCAATAATATTTCATATTCTCATTAAATCTAAATCCTATTTTAAAAAAGTCATTCAATTTCACTCACCACTACTTCTTCATCATCTGTTGGAATCACAGCAAAAGAAGCTATATTTACTTCCTCTTCTTCATCATCAAAGATACCTGACTTCAAGGGAATCGTTTTGGTTTCGGGAATCTCCACGGCCACCCCTTCCACAGGCGTAGGTGGATGGGATTTGGGTGCGTCTGCATGAAGTCCATAATATTCAATGAGATCCGTATGGCTTTCCTCTGTGACTGATGAAGCAAAGTCATGCCAAGTACCAGGCATTCCTTCCCATAGCATTGAAATATCTATTTTCTCTTGTAACCATTCCCTTTGACGCTTTTGGTCTAATCTTTTCATAGCCATTGCCTCATGAACTAAGTTCTTACAGCTTTCAAATCCTTCCCCAATCATTATGGTCTGACCTAAGTACTTAGCAGCCTAAAAAATAAATAAAATAAATAATAATAAATTAGTTATTCATTTAGCTATCCACCGCATAATGAGGTCTGAGCAGCAGCTTAAGGGAAGAAAAGAGAACAAAATAATCGTGGTCATATTTTAAATTAGATCATAAATATGCAATGTATCACATTTTAAGGAGATCCGTCCAGCCGTTTTAACGTGATGCGAATACAATGATAAACAGACAAATAAAAGAAAAAAAATTCAAGTGAAAATAATAGTAAGATTTTTGCATGCTCTATCGGTAAATTATTTATGCAATTTACAAAAAAAAAAAATATTTAAGACAAAGCTCTCAAAAAAAACCTCAGATAAAATAATCTCAGACCAATTAAAAACATTACACCTTGAATATTTAAGAAAATAATAGTAGTTACTAGAAAGAAATAGATTGTGTTCTAGAAGACAATAACTTGAGTGCCAGCCATGTATATGCATATCAAAAGACAAATGGAGAACAGAGAAAAATGTTCAAATGGAAGAGTAATATTTCATATGGCTTAAATTGCCCCTGAAGCAGTTGGCAATAATCACCGGATTATTATTTTACAGAGTTATTAATTCTCCAGTGTGGTTCAAGGGTTCACCAAGGCCTCTGTCAAACGGCGATAAGGTGGACTGTTTCAGGGACTCTCTGATTTCATAGTAGTAGGCGTTCACTGGTGATCGCAGAAACCTTACATCAAAGGAAGATAAGAGCTTGACGCATGAACCTTTACCAACAGCAAAAAAAACTTCAAAACGCGCTGTTTAACCATTTGTGTGTTTTGCCAGAGCTTATGACGAGGATCTGCTATCTTCGAAGATCTATCCGTTGCTTATGTTAGGTAATTCTAATTTTACAGGCTTAGCTAAAGCACCAAATAGTTACTTAAACTTTTATCTAAATAAAGCAAACACACAAAACTGACAAATAATAATTATGAAAGATCTTTTAAGTTTTCATTGTCATACATTAAAAAGTAAAATTCAAATTCTCTTTGTTTTGAAGCGCAGCTCACTCGATTGGAAACGTATTCGGAAATAGCAGTTCAGTAAATTCGTTTTCTTTCATTTGTATTTTGAAGAATTGTTTTGCACTTCTTCCCTCAGGATTCCATATAATAATTTTGATCACGATCATTAATTTCTTCTGCATCGATTGCTCTGGCCAAGATCTTTCGAAGCTTCTCGAACTATCGTCTTTAATTACTCATTTTCTGTCATCAGACACTCACAAAAGTTATATTTCGATAAATTAATAGGACCACTTTTAAAACTTAAAACCGTGTAAACTCTGACGTGTATTGATAACCTCGAAGTATCTACTTTGGACATTATTTATATAAAAAAAAAAAGCAGTCTTTCTTTCTCTTTCTGGCTTTCCTTTAAAATTTATTCTCACTATCAAAGTTTCTTTCCTTCCCATTGCTGTACAAAGAAGCTTAAAATCGAGTTGCGCAAGTATCAAAACAAGTAGCTTCTTCCAAAAACTGTGCAACGCCGCATTTATTTAGCTAGTACGAAAAACGTATTAATCCCTTTTAACTTTCAAATAAACACCAAAATGATGGACTCCACGAAAGGAAACAACAGATGCACCACTTCGAATACAACATTTACTCTGAGACCATAGCATGTCTTTGTGATCAAAATATTCAGTCTCTCTAGATTTACGATCTGAATTTACGATTTACTATCAAGGACCACGAAACAGGATCTTGAAATACAATGAAAATGGTTTTCCTTATAAATATGCATTTGTATTTAAAACTGTTATATCCTAAATAATTTTATTTTTAAAAGCAAGATAATTATTTTGATTATTTGTTCATTTTCGTATTTATCTCAGAGAGCAAAAAAAAAAAAAATAGTAAGAGTGCGTTGCTGCAATAAAGAAGAATGTAATTGATTTAGTAAATTGTTTCAAATAACTCACCCTAGTATTGTAATTGAAGTGATATAAACTTCCTAAGTACAAGTACAGTTTGGTGACGTTTCTGGCTGTGGCCCATTTGTTACACAAACCACCTAAAAGACTCTTCACACACAAAAGAATCTCAATGATGTCTTTATCTACAAAATTGAAATAAAAAAGTAGATTAGTGTTCACTTATTACTGATAAAAAAAATTTAAAAAATATCTTTAAGTGGGTTTTTGATGTTATTAAAGAAGGTGATTCATTATTTTCCCAATGGACGTTGACTTATAGATGTTTCATGCTTCTTATTGATCGTCAGTTTGTTTTACGGCCAAAGTCTCGCAACCAGGTCAATGATGAATTGTGAAAATAATGTGACACCCTCTACTAAAACAATAAATTTAACCCTTTTCACTTTGGAATAATTTTTACTTGAATAATTTTAACTAGTGCTAGCTTTGACCTTGGCCTGAAATGACTTAAGTAAATGAATAAATAAAATAAATAAATAAATAAATAAATAAATAAATAAATAAATAAATAAATAAATAAATAAATAAAAAGTTTAATAACTAATAATCTACCATGAAATTCATGTATTAATGGGAAAAAAATTCATTGAATATTTTTCTATTTAAACGTTGTAATTAAGAATCGCAAAAATATAATAAAAGTGAGAAGTCACCTGCGAACTGAAATATAGTCTGTCAACATTATGACTGTAAGGGTTCAGTGAAATTAAAACTTCAATTCAAGTTCTACTTTTTTTCCTACTTTTCTTAAGAGCGCTTTTTAAAAGGACTTTTCAACATTTTTTAAAATCGCTTCTCAAAAAGGATTTATTAAAGTAAAGAACTTTTCAGAAGTGTTTTTGGAAGAATGTAATGTTTTTCACACTTTTTCTTTTTATTGGATACAGATCAAAATTTGTTACTATAAATGAAGGTGAGCGTTTTGATATAACTACATTTCGTCAAATAAAGCAGTAAAAAAGGAATGTTAATATACCAGTGAAGAGTATTTTAGAAAAGTAGAGATAATTAATAGTAAATTAATTACCTGTAGGTGTTCCTTCGTTCCAAACACGTTCTAATTTTTCATCTCCTTCTTTGAAATTTATATATTTCGTAATGAAAGGATGCAGATGATCACCCACAACTTCTAACACCTGTAGAGATAAAAAGTAAAAGCTACGATCAAAACAGCGATAGAGGATAAATTGCTTCCTAATACAGTAAACCCTCGATTTAACGGATTATTTGGAGGGAAGGGGTGTCTGTTATTTCCGAAAGTTTATTAAATAGAATTTGTTTAAAAAAAAAATCATTGAATTAAATGAAATTACAATATACTAGTACAACATTTGGTTTTATTCATCAAATTGCTAAAAACACACACACATAATAAAAGTGAGAAATCTTCTGCGAACTGAAATATAGTCTGCCAACATTATAGCTGTAAGGGTATATAAATAAATAGGGTCTATAAAGAAAAATGTAAAAATGTATCTAATACACAATTCATTATATTAATTGACTTAATCACAACTTTCAGAGTCAGAAATAAGAGTGATAGTTAATCCAACCACTGTAAAATGGAAGCAGGCTTTTTTTTTTAACTGAGGTTTTAAGAAAAAAAAATAAATAAAAAAAAAAAAAATCTATAAGCTTCGCTTAAGTCTCTCCAAAATAACTGCAAAGATGGGTGCGCACAGGACTGACCATTTGGCTTTCATCTAGACTGGCCAATGAAACCCTGGAACCTATATCTCTGCTACCTTATGAGCCACGTACACTCGACAGATCTGTTAATATATTATTCTAAGAGACATGAAAAATATTACCGTCCATGATAATGCTTTTTACATTTGGAAATTTCGTAGAAAAGAACTTGCCAAAAATCTTCCATGAAGAAAGTGAATAAAAGGAAAACGACACCCACTGCAGATTCTTTTCTGCTACTTAATGAACCCCTTTTGCTTCAAATTATCAAAAGATAAAAAACTTAAAGTAATAATTATATTGATTGCTAAAATTCAAAGATATCAATAGCATTACAATCCAATTCTATTGTTACCAGAAAGACTGGAGTCAATTTAACATTTATATTTTGGTCTTTCTTAATTGTTTTAATGACCCAGACGTATTTAGCAAATGAGTAATTTCGTAATTGGAAGTTTACCGTGTTTAGCATAAACAAAATATAACTTTTATGCTAAAATAAAACTTGTGGTATAGGAAACTTTCAATTTTAATTTCAACAGATGCTAGATTCTGTTATCAACAAATAAAAGTATTTCAAACCAAACTGTTATATCAAGTTTAATACTTTCTCAAAGAACATTGAATATAAAGTAGATTCCCTGCATTTTAAACTGCCAAAATTAGACCTTATAATACTTCGATCTTAAAATAGTACAAGAGTAATAATCGTTGAATACATGGATTTTTACTCTTTGATCTTAGACTAAAGACCTATTATCCAAAGTAACATATTCCTTCTTGATCTTTCTTAATGTCTCTCCTCCGTTCTAACAAGTAATATGTCTCTTCTTCTTACCTCAGGTAAAGTGAAAACTTTTTTCTTATTAAAAATAAAGAGCTCAATTTGTACCGTTAATTGTATCTGTCCATTTTATATTTATTCATTTTCATTATTATACCATTCCTGTAGCAGTTCAGCCATTCTAACCTTTGCACAGAACCAATAAACCAATCAAAGTCGATAATTACACAGAGTTTTTAATTTATATAAATTATCTTTACTAAAAATCAGAATAAAAGCACGAAACTCATTGGAATAAATACAATATTTAAATCATTGAATATTTGCCATCTACAAATTTTCGCAAATCTCACATCGGAAAGTTTCTGCAAACGTAAGGATTTATTGTCTCCATCTACGCCCACTTTTCTTCAAAAATCGTGCATTTTTAAAATTAATGTTATGTAAGTATATTGAAACTGCATTGTCAGTCATCTCATTCAACATCGCGATTGATGTATTTGATTACATACACGTACCTTTTTGATGTAAGAGCTTGTAATAATTGGCTTTTGTAAAAATGTCAAACCAAGATGATGATATCCCCACACCGTCTGAATGCTATTTGGACCATATTCCTCAGCCGTGAAATATACCTTATATAACAAAACAAGAATTAAAATAAAATAAAGTCAAAGTGAAGAAATATGAATTTCAAAATTATTTAAGCATTTTAGTACATCTCATATTTATTCGTAGTTGGTTTAATAATGATTATTTACAACTAAGAATCTATATTGCAATTAATACAAAAACATTAACTTTAAACATATAAAAGAGATATACCGTTAAAAGTAGGTTCACAGTTGTGTGTACACACATACCCTGACTCAATACAAAGCTTTTCGAGAGAACACTGATAAGTCTATGGGTCCGACTTTATTGTCCAGCCTCTTCTGATCCTATGGCTTTTATTTCACTTCATTGTTAAGTGACTGAGTTAAACTGGCAGTGAACAGCACAATTCAATACCGAATGAGTCCTTTTACAAGGTTTCATCAGCCTTATCTATAGTTTGTATTTCGATATAGGTTGTTCGTGTATTCGGCAGAAAGAGTGTCTGCTTACAATGCGACCTCATGAACAACACGGTCGAATTTTTTGGCCTCTGACGACAGCGTTGTATCGTCTCACCAGTGTAAATACAACGATTTTGAATTTTTGGTGTAACAAGATTTTTTTTTCCTAGTTTTTTTTTTTTAGATCTGTTTAATTTACTTTTCACAAGAATGTAAAGTTACAGTCTGACGGTCATGCACTGAAATGATGAAAACTTATGATGAAATTCCTTTTTTTATCTAATCAGGAAAAAAAACGAAAACAAAAAAAAAATTAACAAACAAAAATTGCCTCACAGCCCTTTAATTCATTTACAAATTCATTCTTCGCAAAATTGGAGCTTCAAGTACAGTATTTCTTCAAATACGGAAAGAGACTTTTTCGACATCAGAATTCCGGTGAGATCGCACCTAAAAAACGATAAAACTTGCAAAACTAGCACTGGTCTCACTATATTATCTACTCAGCGAATACTATTAGTAAAAAGTTTCCGTTACATTCATTATATTTTTAGAATAATTCCTGGCAACTCACGTGTTCTGCAATGGCGTCTCTAGCTTCTTCTACCATATTTTTAGCTTCATATAAACGGCCCAGATTCTTGTAAATTCGCTGCTTAATTAAATTACTGCAGGTTCCATGTTGAAGACAGTATAATGCTTGACTGATGTATTCATGTCCACTTTCAATCTGATTTAAACCTGGAATTGAAAACATGATCTATAATTTTTAACATATATTCGGGCGAAAACCATCATTGTAATATTCATTTCACATTATTGTAACTTCAACAGAGAAATGAAAGCTTTAGTAATGAATCATCGGGACTTCCTCCCTAATATAATGATGAAAGTATTGCACCTTGTTTTCATCTCCGATAAAAATGAAGCTGATACAATATTACTTTTTTGGAATTAATTAATGAATATGTTTCCCCTCTTTAATGCATTTGGTTTCTTTATTTCAGGCCAAAGTCATTCCTGGAATACAATTAATTTTATAATTTTCATATTTTTTTTTCTCACTTATTTCTTAAAAATAGTGCATTATTTCTCACGAAGAGGAAATGTTGTCAGCATGTTTTGAATTGCTTTCTGCGCATGTGCAAATGACCTCCAGTTCACTTAAGGCCAATTCATTTGGAAGAAGTTTTCGCCATTGCTTTCGTCCAAGAAATAGTCATAGCTTTTGAGGATGTGGTTCTGTTATTTGATTTCGTCGATCTCAAATCAGACGAATAAACAAATGTGAAGAAATGCCTAATATGATTGGTGCTGCTTTTGAAAGCCAAGAACCAATCAGCGACGAGATCTAAAACTTTCGTCGCATTTTAAAAATGCAATTTCCGTAGGATATTAAATGAACTGAAATAAGTTGTCAATGTATTCCAAATTGCTTATGTATTATATTTTAGAATCTACTACTTAAGCGAAAGCGGGGCGAATTTGAATTTGATTTTCCGAAAAGCGACTATCAATCACATAGTGTTTTGCGATCCCGGTGTCGCTTCAACTAGAAATGAAAAACCTCTTTAAAAAACAGAAATCTGCACATTCTGATTCATAGCATGAATTTATTTTAGTACAACTATTGTTTATTTTCGACACAAAATCTCTTGAAGATGACACTCAATTCACCGTCATGATGTAGTCGGTGCCACGGTCGCTTGAATGATGTGAGTTTCTGGTTCTAACACGTCACTACTCTTCCACGCATGCGCTTAGTGCTGAATAAAGAATGTTCATGGAAATTTTAGAGCAAGTTCTAAAGGCTTTTCTGTAATGAAACTGCTGATGAAAATAATGATAAAAACAAATCACGCGATCAAAGAATTGTTAGTGATCAAAACTATGACGAAAACTTCTTCATTTGGTCTTAATGAATTCTTGAAACCTAATACACTACAACCTCGTTTATCCGGCCCTCGTTGATTGGGATCTCCGGATAATCCGGATCAGATTTGTAGACATTTTTTTTTTTATTTAATGCTCACATAGATAACAGTCTAATTTTAACTACGATAACAAGAACATAACTATAACTATGCCAAAAATTCGCTTTTTATTTTGATTAAATGTACAGTTCCTGCATAGACTGTACAATAAATTATGATAATAAAATGCTTTTAGCCGAGTTTAAGAAAGCTTTACTAGTATCATAGTGATATAGTTTTTTATCGTAATAAACCTATTTAAGGATCAATAAGTCGCTTATTTAAGGATTTGTTTTGCTTACTACCCATATTACCCGGATTTTCGATTTTCCGGATTGCCATTGGTCCCAGTTAGTCCGGATAAACGAGGTTGTAGTGTACTATTAACGGCAGTGTTGGAACAAAAACGAATTAGGTCATGTTAAAATAATTTACAAAGTTCCGCTAAATTAAATGGATTTCTTTTTAAAAAAATGTTTTAATGTAACGTTTTCTTGTACTTGCATTCTCTTCCAATCTCTTTAATTTCTTTTTAATAAGCCTGATTTAATATCAACTTGCGGGTTTCCTTGCTCGTGCTGAGAAACTGTTCCGATTTTATAAACATCTTTTAAAATTTTAAAATTAAATTTTTAAGTTTCATTTCAAAAAGGCAGGGCATTGAAATGGTTTAGTTCAAAATATTTTAACATATTGCGGCATCGATTGATGAGACTCTTACCTAATGCCACTTCTCCCAGAGAACAATAGGTAGGAATAGCTTCGGTGGACATTAATCCATAGATTTCTTTCATCCAATAGAGTTCTTGAAGCAACGCAGGAACGGCTTCTTCAAATTGTCGTTCAAAAAGCAATTTTTTGGATGTCTCTTTACAATACAGTAAGATATGCATCTACAAAATAAATTATAATTATTACAAAACTTAAATTACAGCTAAAACTACTTCGAATGTCTAAATTCTTTTCATTTAGGCTAATTTCTTAGAAGAATGAGGCTTATGCCTATCCTCTCAAATGGCTTTTGAACTTTTGGACGGATCTTCTTGAAACTTAATATGCCTATTTAAGGACTAGGAATGCTCTAACTTTTCAATTTGACGTCTTTCCAAATACGCCATTCTCGAGAACTTTGCACAAAAGGTTTTTCTTTCCTATTTCTATTAATACCTCATTGTCTTAAATATTTGAAGATAAATTCCGCGTAGTTTGATCCGATTAATGCTATTTAGAGATATTAGAATATAAAAATAAATGTAGGGTTTACGCTTTGAAGTATTCACGATTTAAAAATAATAGACTAATAATAAAGAAATTTCAAGAAATTATATTTTAACGAAAGTAGGCTTCAAGTTCTTTCAAACTTCTTGTTTTTGATATCTTAAATTTTACTGAGAAAAGCGGTTGTTGTCTATTTAGTTATTTTTCATTATTTTGAAATCCCATCAAAATATTTCCTTATTAAAATCGATTATAATTATCTGCTGTGATAAGAGAATTATATCTGGTTTTCTTTCGTTAAAAAACGATGTATTTCAAATTTATCTTAATGTGATTTCTCTTATTGTTTTTCTTTATATAGTATACTCTCGATATCACGAAAATCTTGATAAGTCGAAAAATTATTTTTCCCCTTGATATTACATATTCATCTAATGTTAATTTTAATTCTTATGTCGAAGAGTTTTCACTCAAAACCTTGTTGTGTCGAATATTTTTCGAAGTAAAAAATGAATTTTTCCGGAAAAATCGCCGTTCAGTTGTGTCAAAGCAAATAGAGGTATTTTTAAGAAATTCTATCAATGTAAGTTCATTGAATTTTACTAATTCTTTTCAAATTAATGCAATTATTTTCGACTACTTTTAAAAATTAAAATTATCATTGCTATATTTAGACTTATTGTTAACCATCATTACATATTTATACTTATTCTCATCTATCAGAACTCCAATTTTTAGAAGATTATTCCGTATCTTGTGTTTTTACATTAATTTTTATGTTTTGGTTATGACCTTGTTATCTCAAAAACTCGCTATCTCGATTTTTTTTTTTAGCGTCCCTTCGACTTCGAGATATCGAGAGTCTACTGTAAATGTGATTTCTCTGATTGTTGTTGTGCCTATATTTCATTGAACCGATAAATTTAATAAATACATGTAACCATTACAATACCGTAGTAACAGAAAATATATAAAAACAATTGTAGAAGCTTTCAAAAGCCTTGTAGGTCAAGTGTCGTTAGTTAACATTCGTTGGCTGCACCTAGTTTTTAAATTATTAAATTATCCAGTAATAGACAACTTTTATTTTATGATTTTTGTTTCCCTCCGCCTTTTCCTGTTGAAGTTAAAGGTTATTTTACTCTGTTTTTGTGTCCTCGAATTATATCATGTTTGTTGTTTTCTTTTAACCTTTCATTTCCATCTGACATTTTTGATTTTTTTTTTTAGATTATCTGAAAAATTTCAGTTTCATGTGATCATGTTGTTTTTATGATTTCAGGATAAGCTTTGGAGCAAAGAGATCTGACCACTTCTATCAAGATAGTCGGTCTTTTATTACCATTTCGTCCGAAAATCCAAAACAGACTGATAAAATTAGTTCAGAACAAAGCATGTCATTCAGCAGCAAGTTGAGATATAATCATAGAACTAACAAACCTTCAAAGTTATCACAGCAGACAAAAATACTACTTTGAATGTATGTGTGTGTGTGAATAATGAAGATTTACAATGGCACGAGCCAATACAGCAAATACCTCAGCTGGGAATAATATATCGCGAGATCTTGGAGCAAAATAAAAATTCGAGCTTCTTCTCCAATCAAAAACACAGACCCTTTCACCATTTTTGAGCCATCTCTAAAATCAGATACGGCGCCAAGCATGAAACATTTCCGCACCTCTAAATTTAAAGTCCAACTTTCCTCGAAAGAAAGTACATTATGCGTAATCAATTAGTTTCTTGCAAAATATACAATTTGGATCTCAAAGAAAACAAGAGACTTAACCACCAACGCTTTTGTCCCAAAATAACTGTGGCCTTCTATTGAATCCAATGTTCAAATTTAAAACAACTTAACAAGTGGTCTTCCTTTTTATATATCCACTAGTAAAATATCAACATCCTTTTTATCCTGTGAAAGTTAGGGTCATCCTCCACCCTCATCACTTCTCTTTTGTAGAAGTCAATCCTTGATAAGAATTAACGCGAGAAAAATTCCATAGAAAGACATTCGTATCTAAACGATAGATTTCTATCCATCATATCCTATTTCTTTTAATACTTCAGTGACAAACAATTAATATGAAATCCTTTTAGCTAATCCACTGCGCGGTTTAATAACATTAAAATCAATTCTATTTTGACATCTTTAGTAAATAATTCGGATTTAATTGACTTTTTCTTCTGAAAATGGAAAATCTATATTATTGGTATTCAGAAGATTTTGATATTGGGAAATAAAAATAGGCTTTCATTTTTGTAGTTGTCACGATTGGACTCAATTATTAATGCTAATTTTTTTTTTTACTACTTACCTTGATTTCTTGTTTTCTCTGCTGGTGGTGAATCCTCTCTATTTTTGAGATAAAAACCGGATCAGGATCATTCAACTCTTTCATAAAGCTACACAACTGACTGTGGATTATGTTCCAATCCAGCTTCCTGTGGCGTTCAGAACTAGAAGAAAAATTATAAGTACACGTGATCACCTTTCCTCAATTATGGAAAAGAAATATTATGAGTATTTACAGTTCGTTAACCCCTCCCGGCCGTACCACCACGACAGATACTTAACTTACACAGTTTGTATTTAAACTGTTATTGTGCGGGAAAAAATGTATCTCCTATCTTCAAAATCAATAAAAATTAAAATTATGTATATTTTTAAAAAAATATAAATTTATATAGTTGTCTGCATAATTCTGAAACTCCATGTCTATAGACTGAAGATAACTTTTATTTAATTTTCTAGATAGACAAGTCATTGTTTAAGTACTGAATTTGATCAGTACTTTCGTATTTACGTTTTTTTTATTTTAAGTGCAAAGACTTTTATAAAATGTATAAAACTATAAGTAGTTTTCATTTAAGAACATCAATTTTAAAACTCTTTCAATAAGTTTAAAAACTTCCTAAACACGTTTCTAAACATAATATTCAAATAGAAAAATTAGTTTTATTTATTTATTTATTTGTAATTCAAAAAAGTCATTCAAAGAAGTCACTGAAAATAAATAAGAAAATATTTATTTTATTTACCAAAATACGCTCTTAAGTTAACAAAGTTAATTAAATAATATATTTTTTGAATTAAAATTAATTGAAATCTGTTTATTGTCCGGTAATTTCTGGACAAAGACCAATTTGGATAATATTTCAAATCTAAGTTAAATGGTCTAGAGTCAATGTGTACGCAGAGTTTCAAGAAGGTCCATGTAAAGGTTAAAACGTAATTAGGAATGATACATGCGCATACACACAGACAGAGTGATCTTTTAAACTTCATTCTCCTATGGAAATAACAGTAATAACAACACGGATATACTAAATGAAGTGTCGGCATATTTACCAGCGTAGGAAAAAAGGGGGTTTAGAAAAAAACAGCAGCGTAACTTCAGAAAATTTATTTTTTTATCTGTTTTTTATACTTTACAAATAAACGTTTCAATCATTGATAGGCTTCCAAATATTGTTTTTAGGCTTTCCTCAGCCCTAAATAATAAAATTCAAACATAAAATTTATTATTAGATTTAAATCTTATTCTGGCTATCAATAAGCATAATTGTGGGACCCCAAAGTTTCCGAGCTACTAATTTAATTACATTTTAAATTCACATGATTGTAATTGACTTCTCAACTAAAGCAATTTTATTCTTAATTTATTTATAATGTTAAATTAACTAGTATTATTAACCAAATTCAAATACTTTGCATGTATCTTAATTAAAATTTCATAATCTACTCATTACAATTACAAATTCATTTCAAAATTAAAATTACAAATTAACAATTTAAAAATATTATAGTCACTGACGTTTCGTACAAATTTTTGAATTCCTCAGACGTACATTGATAAAATATATTTGTAAATATACGTGATTCCCTTTCATCAACTGTGGAAAAGAAAGAATAAATTATGAAATATTTACAGTTCGTTAAGTCCACGGCCATAACGAACCGGTGCCAATGGATTACATTCGCATGCTTTACACCACTGAGGTTCTTATTGTAGTTCGTATTTTATATTTATGTTTAATTTCAAACTGTTGGGTAGCTGTCACGTTTGATCAGTCAGCAGCTACGACCGATATATTATTCAATGGCAGATTACCTGCCAAGTATCAATCAAATAATGATGTATACGTGATCGGGGCCTTTTCTTATAAGTTTAAAACTTGTTACACAGGTTCCTAATCATTTTCTTCAAATCAAAAAAATCTGAATTTATATTTATTATAAGTCTTGATTAGTAATTCAAAAAAGGTAATTTCAAAGAAGGCACTGATAATAAATAATTAGATATAATTTAACTACAGAATAACGATAAAAAGAGAGACAACGATATATTCATAGACTACAGTTTTTTCACTATTATCATCCTGTGTGATGTAGGTCTACTCGATTTCAACACTTTGCCAAAGCTGCAGACTAGAGACCTATCTAACTCGATTCCTTTAAATTTAATATTTACCTAAATGAACCCTAATTTAGTAAATTAAAACATAAAATAAGATTTAACGAAATGAAATATTGAGTTCCATTATCTTAAATAACGCAATCGGAAATTTCAAATTGAGGGTGGGTTTGCACCCTCCTCTCATAACTTGAAATTTTAAAAGGCCCTTTTAATTATCAAGAACCCTAATTTTATACAACCGTTCTTGTTCATTATCAGTCCTGGGAAAGAGTGTCACAGAATTTATATTTTTCTGATAAAAAAAAACACGGTTTTCGGGAATACGAAATTAACTAATTTGTTTCAGAGTCGTTTACTCCAAATATTCCAAAATAATCTTCTTAATTTTCCGTGGTTCGGAATACTCAATAACCCGAAATGTGTCTGACAAATAAAAAAAACTAATAACTTACCAATAAGTAACAAAGCGACAACCAGTGCAAAACACATCCCCTGTTTGAGCACAAATAGCACACATTTTCTTCCTCTTCTGTTGCAGATCCATGAGAGATGAAGATAAGTGTTAAAACATTCAGAATAATTCCCAACTAAAAAAGAAACAAATCTAATCCTGATTTCGGTTTCTTGTTCTAATAATTGCTTAAAATAAATGAAGAAAATTCCAACTTCAATTCAAAGGAAAAATTGCTGTGAATGACAGAATGAGAATTTGCTGTGAATCCAAAAACAATGACCTCATACCAGAAGTATTGTTACAACAACAATGGGAGAAAGTGAATACAAACACACGTGAACAACAGTTCATTATAATGCTTCTCTGAAATTGTTTATGAAGTCTAAAAGAAAAGCAATTTTAATCCTGCACAGAAGCTAAGCCAAGTATTGTTGATTGTCTAACATTTGTAACATCCATTTATATGAATTGGAAAGAAATAGTGTTAGAACGGAAAAGATTTAGATGACCATTTTAAATTTAAATAAGGAATGATTCTCAGAGATCGCGATAACAAGTGAACTACAAATGCTAGGAAACTGAAATTTGAGAGATATTTAAGGAGCTGTAGGGATATAAAAAAACCCAGATAAAATACATTGTTAATAAGTATTCTAATTGATAAGCCGTTCTGGCAGAAGTATATAAATATACTAAATAATGCTCTACTAATATTTGTCATTTCTATTGCTTTTCAGTGGTTGAATCTGAGTGTTTCAGGGAAATTTGTTACAGTCTACTTTCTTTAAAATGATATTTCTTTATTTTTCTAAAGTCGTAAACACCTGCTGTTTTTTTTCGTGAAAGCCTCCGTTAATTTTCAAATTCCAATATATATTCAATATAATCAGAACAAAAAATATAAATCCTCCTTTTTTAATTAAGTTGTGAAAATAGATTAACATAAATCATATTAAGCAGGGTTCGAATTAATGAATTTGCTAAAGAAGATTAAATTCATTCCATAAAACAATGATGTTAATAAAAATAAGATAGAAATCCATTGTTTTCATTTCTATGGGGAATTTTTATTAACATCTTGTGCTAATTTCTGGACAAAGACCATTTGGAAAAGATTTCAAAGATAAAAGTTAAGATTGTCTCTAATCAATTTGGACACACAGTTTCAAGAAGATCCATCAAAGATTTAAAAGTTATTAGGAATGATACTTACACACAGACTGAGTGATCTGACAAACTTCATTCTCCTATGGAAATAGAATAATGACAACACTAATTTACTAAATGAAGTTTTGGGATATTCTCCAGCTTACCAGCTTAAGAAAAAGGGGTTTAAAAAAAACCAATTGCATAACTTCTAGTACATCTGAAAAGGTATTTTTTTTTATCTGTTTTTGTACTTTAGAACTAAACCTATCAATGTTTGATAGGCTTCCAAAATTTGTTGATATTCTTCATACAGTACTTCATAGAATAAAATAAATAATTATAGAAATAAATCTTATTCTGGCTATCAATAAGCGTAATTGTGGAACCCCATAGTTTTCAAACTACTAATTTAATTACTTTTTAAAATGACATGATTGTAATGGACTTCTCAAGAAGAGCAATTTTATGCTTAATTTATTTATAATGTTGAATTAACTACTATTGTTAATCAAATTTAAATACTTTGCATATATCTTAATTAAAACTTCATAATCGACTCATTACAATTATAAGTTGCTGGTGAATTTTAGGAAGTTGGTGGTGAAATCTAAAAGAAAAGCAATTTTAATCCTGCACAGAAGCTAGGCCAAGTATTATTGATTATCTAAAGTTTGTAACATCCATTTATATGCATTGGAAAAGAAATAGTGTTAGAACGAAAAAGATTTAGATGACATTTTAAATTTAAATAGGAATGATTCTCAGAGATGGCCATAACAAATGAATTACGAATCCTAGGAAACTGAAATTTGAGAGATAATTAAGGAGCTGCGGAGATAAAAAACAGATAAAATACATTGTTGATAAGTACTGTAATTGAGAAGCTGTCCCGGCAGAAGTATATAAATATACTAAATAATGCTGTACTAATATTTGTCATTTCTGTTGCTTTTCAGTGGTTGAATATGAGTGTTTTAGGGAAATTTGTGAAATCTCATAACTATTCTGCAACTCTTTCTTATGATTCTCTTTTGGTTCCTAGTATTACTGAATTCTTAATTATTTTTCTTTTCCCTATGCCCTGGATCTCGGGACTTTTGCCATTGTCCTCGATAAGGGGTAATAATTGTAAGCTTTTGGCTGAATAATCGTTGCACAGGATACGCCATAGGAGGCAGCTCTAGTTTTACCCTTAGAAACAGATGAAACACAGAAAGAGAAAGATACATCCATGCGGGTGCCAGGATTCGATCCCAGGTTCCAACACATCCCAGGTCAGGCCGCCACTTAAGACCACTAGGCTGTGCAGGAACTACAAATTCTTTAAAATAGCGGATTTCTGGCAAACAGACCCTTCAATTACAGTAGAACCTCATTAGGACGGACTAATAAGGGCTGAAGGTTGTCCGTTTTAATGAAAGTAAGTTTATAACAAATACTTCTTACAGGGGTGAAATGCAGCAGGGTGTACATCAATGAAAGTACAATAGGTAGCTATAGAAAGTGTTTATTATATATCAAATAAAAAATAGCCTTCAACATGATAGGTTAAATTGAAAAAGATGTGTACATATACACTGCATTAATCTTTAGAACGTGAAGGTCCTGGTTCATATTGATTCTTACATTCATTGGTTTGAAAAAATAATTTATTTTTTGCTGGGTTTATTGGAACGATGTTTAATCGCTTGCTTTGAAATGTAAAACTCATCAGATAAAAATTAGCATCCTTTATTATTATTACAAATTTTTTAAAACTCTCCGTTATAAGCGACGTCCGTTATAATGAGGTTCTACTGTACATCGGTCTGCAAAATTAAACTTATTAAAAAATTGTTTTAATTTAAAAGGTTATTTTTTTTATGATTATTGATGAATACAATTAAAAAACATACAACAAAATTAACGTGCTTAACCATCATAAATTAAAAATATAGAAACTATACTGGCACTAACCTTAATCTAAAACTTTAAATAACCACGACGTTTCAGAGCTTCATGGATTAAGCCCCCTTTTCAAGTGGAACGAGTCATATTTAACGAAAAACTTTCCTTATCTGAGATTGTAAAACAGAAAGGAATGGCCATTTTAATAAAAACACCTCCTGGCGACAGATGCTTTAAATACGCACAGGAAGTGGTCGTCTGCGAAGGTTTCAAATACAATCAAATGGAAAAAACTATTAGGAAATTTATTTACAGGAATAACAATTATCAAAACCCCTATTCCAACACATTTGAAGTAGAAAGGTCCTGACTATAGTTACCTAACAATCTTATTATGCAAGATTCATGAAAATTACGCAAATATTTATTTTTACGTACACCAAGAATCTCTACCTGTCCTAAGTCGAGAGAATGACCCGTTCGCTGGCAGTGAAGGGCAATACCGTAAGATAGATTAGCATTTCTTACAACTGAGAAAGAGTTGAGACAACTTGTAGGAAAGATCAAGAGAGAAAGTGAAAAGATGGGTCTCCTTCTTAATATCAAAAAGACAAAAATCATGACGACTGCTGAAACAAAGGATAAGAAAATAATCATCGATGGAGAACAATTTGAATGCGTGAAAGATTTTTGTTTCCTTGGATCGAAGATTGACCAGAGTCAAGGCTGCTGTCCTGAAACTAAGCTCGAATCGCATTGGGCCACAGAGCAATGTTGAGCATGAACACAGTGTGGAAAAGTAAGGACATCGGTGTTTCGACTAAACGCAGACTAGTCAATGCCATAGTGTTTCCTATTGCATTGTATGGATGCGAAAGTTGGACAATGAAGAAAGCTGATTGGAGGAGAATAGATGGATTCGAATTGTGGTGTTGGAGACGACTCTTACGAATTCCATGGACAGAAAAGGTTACAAACAGGGAAGTTTTGAAACGCATGAAACCTGAAATTTCACTTGGCGGGAAGATAAATAGAATGCAGCTCAAATATTTTGGACATGTGTCACGATCTGATTCACTTGAGAATGCAGTAATGTTGGGAATGATGAGTGGGAAAAGAAGGCATGGCCGACCGAGGATTCCCTGGATAGAAACTATTAACACAATTACTGGCCTAAGTTTAGAGCAGTTAAGAAGGAAGGCATAAGATCGGAAAGAGTGGCGAGATGACCCATAGAATCGCCAAGAGTCGGATACGGCTAAATGGTCCCTAACAACAACAACAACAGCAGAATCGTGTTCCTTTAGGCGTGTACCTAATTCCCTTTTGGAATGGCCTACGTATAAACAACTATTATTGCCTCTAACAGAGGATTTACATCAATAAATATTTGCGTATTTTTTATGAATCTTGCATGATAAGATTGTTAGGTAGCTATAATCAGGACCTTTCTACTTCAAATGTGTTGGAATACGGTCTTTGATAATTGTGTTAGTTCCTTTAAATAAATTTCCTAATAGTTTTTTCCATTTGATTATATTTGAAACCTTCGCAGACGACCACTTCCTGTGCGTATTTAAAGCATCTGTCGCCAGGAGGGGTTTTTATTAAAATGGGAATGGCCATTCCTTTCTGTTTTACAATCTCAGATAAGGAAAGTTTTTCGTTAAATATGACTCGTTCCACTTGAAAAGGGGGCTTAATCCATGAAGCTCTGAAACGTCGTGGTTATTTAAAGTTTTAGATTAAGGTTAGTGCCAGTATAGTTTCTATATTTTTAATTAAAAAACATATTTCAAACGTCTCTATGAGGTAAGGTTACTTCACCTAATTTTTATTGATTTTATTGCTTTTTTGTAAAGTATTACTAATACCATCTTTAAGCTTTTAATCATGGAATTTTTTTGATAAATCATAGATTTTGCTAAATCATTTTCAAACTACTAATTTAATTACTTTTCGAATTGACTTCTCAAAAATAGTAATTTTATTCTTAATTTATTTCATATACATTTCAACATACAACAACAGCACATTACCTTTCTTCGTATTTTGTGTTTGTTTGTTTGTTTGTAAACGTGGTTATAAGAAATAAGCTTTTTTAAAAGAGCTTACGTGGTTGAGAAAAACGAATTACACTTTTAAACTTATCATTAATAAAAATTCACTAATATATTGAACTTATTTTTGCGTTGCATATCGGTGTAATTTCTATCAGAAACTTGAAATTGTAATATTGCAATTGTAATGAAACACACAAACAAAGAAGAAACATGTTCAAGTTGACATCGCTGCTCATTCAATAGATATTTCGTTGAAGATTATTTTCAGATGCACATTGGCAAACCTCATTCCCTAAAAACGTATAGTAGTGTTCCTCAGACAGCACGAAACAGCTGTCCTAGAATGCTACTTGTGAGAATAAAATCCGATTTATTTAATTATAATATTAATTTATGTCAATGCAGAGAAAGAGAAAGTGATCAGATCCACATTTTTATGACGAAATATCTTCGACATAAAAGCATTCATTTATGATTTTAAAAAAATCCCCAAAATTTTACCTAAATAGCAAAAGGAGGATTTAAAAACTGTCCTACATCCCTACAAATAGATATCCTTCGACTAAAAAACTTAAAAAAAAAAGATACATATAAAATTTAAAAAAAAAAAAAACTAACTAAAATAATTCTATAAATGAAATAATAACCCCCATATTTAGGCCCTAATTTACCAAAAGATGCTCTTCAAGAAATACAGTTAATCAAATATTATTTGAATTAAAATAACTTGAAGACTATTCGTTGTCCTGTAAAAATGAAATTGAAGCTGAAGAAAAATTATGATACGTCATAAAAACATTGTTTTTAGTCACAACTGTGCATTAAATTTAAAATATTCCGTTAAAAACAACAAGTTTGAAGACATTAAAGACTACTTTCTTTAAAATGACTTTTCTTTATTTTTCTTAAGTCATGAACACCGGTTTTTATTTTTTATTTTTTCATTAAAGCCTTCTTTGATTTTTAAATTCTAAAGTCCGCCAAACCAAAGAACGACCGTGGCCACCAGATGTCGCAATAGTAGAATTTGAATCGATTGTATATGTTAGTGTTTATGGCGGGAAAGTTTATGGCTTCTGATTGGCGACTCTCAAGCAAGGCAAACCTTTGTCAATAGTTTCTCTTAAGTCCTGGAATGACTAAGAGATCATAGGTGCATTTCAAGGTCAGAGTCGTTGTTTCGTTTGGCCGATAGTAATTATCTGTTCAATACAAACAGAAAAAAAAAGATAAATCCTCCTTTCTTAATTAAGCTGTGGAATTGAGATTAACATAAATCCTATTAAACAGGGTTGGAAATAATTAATTGGCGAAAGAAGATTAAATTCATTCGCTAAAACAATAGCACAGTAGACTCCTGATTATCCGCGGAATTGGGTGGCGCGGAAACTGCGGATAAGCGAATTCCACGGATAATTCGAAATGGGACGAAAAAGAACGAAAATCAAGATAAAAATGCTTTAACATTAAATGTTTTATTTACATTAAACTAGCAATACTACAGTAACAGTACATATATTTTAAGCAATTATTTTATTTTAAATTGTTTATTTATTTTTAAATTTTGTTATTACGGGAAGGATCTCCCGTAATTTAGTGCAACCTGCCGGCCTAACCTCCGCCCACAAGGTTGTTCTTTAAATTGTTTGTCTATAATTGTCTTCACTTACTTTGTTAGCCTCATTTATTGGTTACCTTATTCTATCATTTATTTTGTTTTACGATCTGTAATTTATTGTATAGTAAAAAAAACATGGAAACAGGAGAGGTCCGCGGATAACCCACAAAGCGGATAAAGCCGCTCGCGGATAATCGGCAGTTTACTGTATTAAAAAAAATAGGTTAGAAATCCATTGTTTTCATTTCTATGGGGAATTTTTATTGACATCTTGTGGTAATTTCTGGACAAAGACCTATTTGGAAAAGATTTCAAATAGAAAAGTTAAGATTGTCTCTAATCAATGTGAACACACAGTTTCTAGAAGATCCATCAAAGATTTAAAAGTTATTAGGAATGATACCTTACACACAGACTGAGTGATCTCATAAACTTCATTCTCCTTTGGAATTAGAAGAATAATAACACTAATATACTAAATGAAGTTTTGGGATATTTTCCAGCGTAAGAAAAAGGGATTTAATTAAAAACAGCTGCGTACTTGCAATACTGCTGATAAGTTAATTTTTTTATCTGTTTTTGTACTTTAGAAATAAACCTATCAATATTTGATAGGCTTCCGAAATTTGTTGTGTTCAGTTTTATTAAATTCTACTTATTTTATTGTGTTCAGAATAAAATTAACAATTGTAGATATAAATCTTATTCTGGCTATCAGCAAGCGTCATTGTGGGACCCTAAAGTTTCCATACAACTAAATTAATTAATTTTTAAAATCACATGATTGTAATTGACTTCTCAACAAGAACAATTTTATTTGTTATTTATTTATAAAATTTAATTACAAATTTATTACTTTATGTCAATGCAGAGATAGAGAAAGTGATCAGATCGACATTTTTATGACGAAATATCTTCGACATAAAAGCATCCATTTATGATTTTTAAAAAAATACCGAAAATTTTACCTAAATAGCAAAAAGACGACTTAAAAACTGTCCTACATCCCTACAAATAGATATCTTTCGACTAAAAAATTAAAAAAAAAAAAAGAAGATATATATAAAATTAAAAAAAAAACTGACTAAAATATCTCTATAAATGAGATAATAAACCCCCATATTTAGGCCCTAATTTACCAAAAGATGCTCTTCATGAAATATAGTTAAATAAATATTATTTGAATTAACTTGAAGACTATTCGTTGTCCTGTAAAAATGAAACTGAAGCTGAAGAAAAATTATGATACGTCATAAAAACATTGTTTTTAGTCACAACTGCGCATTAAATTTAAAATATTACGTCAAAACAACAAGTTCTACCTTAAAATAATTTTTCTTTATTTTTCTGAAGTCATGAACACAGGTTGTTTTTTTTTTTTTTTTCATGAAAGCCTCCGTTGATTTTCAAATTCTAATATCTGTTCAATACAAACAGAAAAAAAAAAAAAAAAAAAAAAAAGATAAATCCTCCTTTCTTAATTAAGCTGTGGAATTGAGATTAACATAAATCCTATTAGACAGGGTGGGAATTAATTAATTTGCGAAAGAAGATTAAATTCATTCGCTAAAACAATAGTACAGTAGACTCCCGATTATCCGCGGAATTGGGTGGCGCGGAAAACTGCGGATAAGCGAATTCCACGGGACGAAAAAGGACGAAAATCAAGATAAAAATGCTTTTAACATGTTTTATTTACATTAAAATGGCAATTCATACAGTAACAGTACATACATTATAAGCAATGATTTTATTTTAAATTGTTTATTTATTTTTAAATTTTATTATTACGGGAAGAGTCTCCCGTAATTTAGTGCAACCTGCCGGCCTAAGCTCTGCCCACAAGGTCGTTCTTTAAATTGTTTGTCTATAATTGTCTTCACTTACTTTGTTAGCCTCATTTATAGGTTACCTTATTCTATCATTTATTTTATTTTTATTCGGTAATTTATTGTACAGTAAAAAAAAAACATGGAAACAGGAGAGGTCCGCGGATAAGCCACTCGCGGATAATCGGGAGTTTACTGTATTAATAAAAATAGGATAGAAATCCATTGTTTTCATTTCTATGGGGAATTTTTATTGACATCTTGTGCTAATTTCTGGACAAAAACCCAATTGGAAAAGATTTCAAAGATAAAAGTTAAGATTGTCTCTAATCAGTGTG
>JAFIDM010010028.1:6109690-6141582 GCA_023159025.1 Thereuonema tuberculata | reverse complement strand
TCAACAAGAGCAGTTTTATTCTTAATTTATTTATAATGTTGAATTAACTACTATTGTTAATCAAATTGAAATGCTTTACATATATCTTAATTAAAACTTCATAATCTACTCATTACAATTGCAAGTTGGTGGTGATTTTAGGAAGTTGGTGGTGAAGTCTAAAAGAAAAGCAATTTTAATCCTGCACAGAAGCTAAGCCAAGTATTATTCATTGTCTAAAGTTTGTAACATCCATTTATAGTATATGCATTGGAAAAGAAATAGAGTTAGAAAGAAAAAGATTTAGATGACATTTTAAATTTAAATAAGGAATGATTCTCAGAGACCGCCATAACACATGAATTACGAATCCTAGGAAACTGAAATTTTAGAGATAATTAAGGAGCTGCGGGGATAAAAAAACAGATAAAATACATTGTTGATAAGTACTGTAATTGAGAAGCTGTCCTGGCAGAAGTATATAAATATACTAAATAATGCTGTATAATATTTGTCATTTCTGTTGCTTTTCAGTGGTTGAATATGCGTGTTTTAGGGAAATTTGTTAAATCTCCTGACTATTCTGCAACTCTTTCTTATAATTCTCTTTTGGTTCCTAGTATTACTGAATTCTTTATTATTTTCTTTTCCCTATGCCCTGGATCTTGGGACTTTTGCCATTGTCCTCGAAAAGGGGTAAGAATTGTGAGCTTTTGGCTGATTAAACGTTGCACTGGGTACGCCATAGGAGGCAGCTCATGTTCTATCCTTAGAAACAGATGAAACACAGAAGGAGATACAACCATGCCGATGCCAGGATTCGAACCCAGGTTCCAACACATCTGCCTCATGTCAGGCCGCCACCAAGACCACTAGGCTGAGCAGGAACTGCAATTTCTTAAAAATTATTGCTTTCTAGCAAGCAGACCCTTCAATTACATCGGTCTGCAAAATTAAACTTACTAAAAAATTGTTTTAATTTAAAAGGTTAGTTGTTTTATGACTATTGATGAATACAATTAAAAAACATATTTCAAACGTCTCTATGAGTTCACGTTACTTTGTAAAAAAAGCAATAAAATCAATAAAAATTATTACTAATACCATCTTTAAGCTTTTAACATAGAAATTTTTGGATAAATCTTATATTTTGATAAATCATTTTCAAACTACTAATTTAATTACTTTTCGAATTGACTTCTCAAAAATAGTAATTTTATTCTTAATTTATTTCATATACATTTCAACAGACAACAACAGCAGATTACCTTTCATCGTATTTTGTGTTTGTTTGTTGTTTGTTTGTAAACGTGGCTATAAGAAATAAGCTTTTTTAAAAGAGCTTACGTGGTTGAGGAAAACGAATTAAACTTTTAAACTTATCACTAATATAAAGTTACTAATAAAAATTCACTAATATATTGAACTTATTTTTGCATTGCATATCGGTGTCATTTCTGTGATAAACTTGAAATTGTAATATTGTAATTGTAATGAAACACACAAACAAAGAAGAAACATGTTCAAGTTGACATCGCTGCTCATTCAATAGATATTTCGTTGAAGATTATTTCCATATGCACATTGCCAAACATCATTCCCTAAAAACGTACAGTAGTGTTCCTCAGACATCGCGAAACACCTGTCGTAGAATGACAATTGCGAGAATAAGATCTGATTTACTTAATTATAATTTTGTGTCAATGCAGCCGTCTTTTTTCGTCAAGAACTCAGAGAGAGAGAAAGTGATCAGATCCACATTTTTATGACGAAATACCTTAGACACAATAGCATCCATTTATGATTTTTAAAAAAATTATCAAAATTTTACCTAAAAAGAAAAAAAATAGGACTTAAAAACTGGCCTACAAATAGATATCCTTCGACTAAAAAATTAAAAAAAAAAAAAACTAACTAAAATATCTCTTTAAATGAAATAATAAACCCCCCTATTTAGGCCCTAATTTACCAAAATACGCTCTTCATGAAATATAGTTAATTAAATAATATTTGAATTAAGATAACATGAAGACTATTCGTTGTTCTGTAAAAAAAGAAAAATTATGATACGTCATGAAAACATTTTTTTCTAGTCATAACTGCGCATTAAATTTAAAATATTCCGTCAAAACAAGAAGTTCGTGAGACCTTACAGTCTACTTTCTTTAAAATGATTTTTCTTTATTTTTCTAAAGTTGTAAAAACTGGTTTTTTGTGTGTTTGTTTGTTTGGTTTTTTTTTCCTGAAAGCCTCTTTTGATTTTCAAATTCTGATATCTATTGAATACAAACAGTAAAAAAAAAAAAAAAGTTAAGCCTCATTTTTTTAATTAAGCTGTGGAATTGAGATTAACAAATATCATATTAAACAGGGTTCGAATTAATGAATTTGCTAAGCAGATTAAATTCATTCCCTAAAACAATAGTATTAATAAAAATAGGATAGAAATCCATTGTTTTCATTTCTTTGGGGAATTTTTATTGACATCTTGTGCTAATTTCTGGACAAAGACCATTTGGAAAAGATTTTTAAGATCAAAGTTAAGATTGTCTCTAATCAATGTGTACACACAGTTTCAAGAAGATTTAAAAGTTATTAGGAACGATGCCTTACACACAGACTGAGTGATTTGATAAACTTCATTCTCCTATGGAAATAGAATAATAATAACAGTAATTTACTAAAGGAACTTTTGGGATATTTTCCAGCTTACCAGTTTAAGAAAAAGGGATTAAAAAAAAAAAAACAGTTGCATAACTTCTGGTACTTCGGAAAAGGTATTTTTTTTATCTGTTTTTGTACTTTACAAATAAACCTATCAATGTTTGATAGGCTTCCAAAATTTGTTGATTATGGCTTAACTTCATAGACTAAAATAAATAATAATAGCTATAAATCTTATTCTGGCTATCAATAGAAGTCATTGTGGGACCCCAAACTTTTCAAACTACTAATTTAATTACTTTTTAAAATCACATGTTTCTGATTGACTTCTCAAGAAGAGCAATTTTATTCTTAATTTATTTATAATGTTGAATTAACTATTATTGTTAATCAAATTGAAATACTTTGCATATATATTAATTAAAACTTCATAATCTACTCATTACAAAAATTATATGTTGGTGGTGAATTTTAACGTGGGCACTTGAGGAACGGAGAATAAGAGACACAGTCACACAAAAAAAAAATTGTTTAAAAAGTTTTAACACCTTAAAGATATTAAAGGATCGGTTTCGAACCTTTAAACAGGGTGTTCTCAACTGAATTACAACTGAAATTATATGGTCTTCAATAGACATTAATAATTTGACAATTCCAAATTAATATTAAAATGAAGTCGGTAGACGTAAACCAATGGGAGACTTGGATTATGCCACCAATGGTATGAATGCGCAGGTCAAGCTGAATTGTCTTGCGTGCGTCTAGTGCTGACGTCAGAGCAGGATTAGAAGCAAGCCCTGAACGTCTCTGAATGAGGTCATCAATAATAATAATAATAATAATAATAAAATAACTTTCATGGTAAATAAAGGTTATTGTTGGGATGTTTGTAGGTTAACGCTGGAATGGAGTGGATTTATTAAATCCATACTCAGCTATTGCCTGAGCGGAAATGGATTCATTATACAATAGACATTCGCTAATCCGGCACGTTCGGGACTTCGGCAGTGCCGGATTACCGAAAATGCCGGATTACTGAGCGCCGTCTAAAAATAATCGTTATTGCGAGGATAGCGGAAATACCGCTAAAACAGCGAGTCAAAAGGGCTATTAATAGGTATCAGGCCATTTTTCTGTGATTTCTCTGATTTCGGTAGTGATGGACAATGTTAAAAACAATACAACAAAATACATTTTTATATAGTATTATATTTTAATACAGCGCCCAAAAGGCTTATTCAGTGTAAAAAAAAACCCTTAGACCGATGCCGGAATATTGAATGTGCCGGATTATCGACTATAGCAATTTGATGTAAGTATGTAAACTGATTCTTTGCACTTACGGACGAAGTGGTTTGATTCTTTACAGAAAATAGTAGGATTGGCAAAATTAATAGAATGGTTAGTTTGATGGGCATGATGGCGGTGGCATAATTAAAATCTGTGGTTTTGATTGCATTAACAAGCTGTGAAATATGTTTGTGGAGTTTCTGTCTCGTTTCTCCTTTGTACATGCAAGAATTATTATTACACTGGATTGCATAAACAGCACCCGTTGAAAGTAAAGGGGAATTGGTGGAATTTCTTGGTTGGACTAAGTGCCGTGTAGTGTTGGAACATTTAGTCGTACTAGTGACATTAAGAGGCCGAAATATACGCCTAAGCGTAGCGAATAATTGCCGATGATACGGGTTGGAATTGAAGTAACCAGGCTTGGAAGTTACTATGGAACTATTCACATAAAGCTTCCGTATGGCATTATGGATCTTTTACGAATGAACAAGTCCGGATAATCATTATTATGAAGAATGCATCGGATTGTTTCGATTTCGAAATTATCAATGGTATTGCAAAGATTAAAGGCTCTATTAACAGCCTCTATCTACATTTATAGATGATCTCATTCAGAGACGTTCAGGGCTTGCTAGTCTGACGTCAGCACAACAAGACGGAAGCAAGACAATTCAGTTTGACTGGCGCATTCACACCACTGGTGTCCTAATCCAAGTCTCCCATTGGTTTACGTCTACCGACTTCATTTTAATACTAATTTGGAAAGATCTCCAAATCTCTAAAATAAAATGTAATAATTTACATTTATTAGGATAAAGCAAATTTTCAGGGGAATATCGTTCCCCCTTCCTCAAGCCTATTTTACAAAGAGTTAGTGAAAATTCTTTTGAACAATTAAATTATTACATGTTGTACATATATATTTTGTTAATAATATTACAACTTTCTGTTATTAATTAACAATTTCCTAAAAAACTCTCTATTTGTTAGTTATATGCCAATTCTTCTATTGTAACCTTATTATTGCAATTTTCACACAGCTTCTCAATAAAAACTTTTTAATTTCAACATTAAAATTACAAATTAATAATTTAAACATATTATAGTCACTGACGTTTCGTAAAAATTTTTGGACTTCCTCAGACTTTCATTGAAAAAAAAATATTTGTAAATTTACGTGATTATCTTTTATCAATTGTGGAAAAGAAAGAACAAATTATGAAATATTTACAGTTCGTTAATTCCACGGCCATAACGAACCGCTGCCAATGGTTTACCTTCGCATGCTTTAGACCAGCGGTCGGCAACCCGCGGCCCGCGGGCCGTATGCGGCCCATGAAGCGTTTTGGTGCGGCCCGCGGGGCGTGCTGGAATTTTTTTTTTGGTTGTCAAAGTAAGATTTCCCTTTTTTTTGGTTGTCAAAGTAAGATTTTCCTTTTTTTTTTTTTGGTTGTCAAAGTAAGATTTTCCTTTTTTTTTTTTTGGTTGTTAAAATTTTTGGCCCAAGTGCGGCCCGCAGTAATCCCCACATAACATATTTGGCCCTTTTACAACAAAAGGTTGCCGACCACTGCTTTAGACCACTGAGGTTCTTATTGTAGTTCGTGTTTTATATTTATGTTTAATTTCAAACTATTGGGTAACTGTCACGTTTGATCAGTCAGCAGCTACGACCGGTATATTGGGCAATGGCAGGTTACCTGCCAAGTATCAATGAAATAATGATGTGCGCGATCGGGGCCTTTCCTTATAAGTTTAAAAACTTGTTTCTAAACATTATGTTCAAATAAAAAAATGTGTATTTTATTTATATTATATTTTTTGATTTGTAATTAAAAAAGTAATTTCTGAAAGAAGTCAATGATAATAAATAATAAGATATAATTTAACTACTGGATAATGATGAAAAAAGAGAACGATATATTTTCCATTATCATCATCCTGTGTGATGTAGAACCTACTCCATTTCAGCACTTTACCAAAGTTGTAGACTTCAGACCTAAATAAGTCAATTCTTTTTAATTTAATATTTATCTAAATGAATTCTAATTATGCCTCAAAACAGTAGGACTCAAAGCAGTAAGAGAAACAGAATTAGAAAAGTCGACCACCAAATGATCTCGGATAAAGGCTGTGATGATGATTCGTTACTTTCAAACTAAACGTTTGGGAAGCTTTGAATATTCATTGAAAACCTTGGATTATTTGTTTTTTAAATCCAAGTTTTAAGAAAATTACAAATTTAGATGCACTCCTTCTGAGGACTGTGGAAAAATGCAAAATGGTGGAAAACGACTGCTGAATTTGAGGTTCCTTGAGATTTATGTTTCAAATAAAGAAACAATTTCAAATTGAGGGTGGTTTGCACACTCCTCTCACAACTTGAAATTTTAAAAGGCCCCTTTAATTATCAATAACCCTAAAAACGACAACCAGTGCAAAACACATCCCCTGTTTGAGCACAAATAGCACACATTTTCTTCCTCTTCTGTTGCAGATCCATGAGAGATGAAGATAAGTGTTAAAACATTCAGAATAATTCCCAACTAAAAAAGAAACAAATCTAATCCTGGTTTCAGTCTCTTGTTCTAATAATTGCTTAAAATAAATTAAATAAATTCCAACTTCAATTCAAAGGAAAAATTACTGTAAATGACAGAATGAGAATTTACTGTGAATCCAAAAATAACGATAATCTCATATCAGAACTATTTTTACAACAACAATGGGAGAAAGTGAATACAAACACACGTGAATAACAGTTCATCATAATGCTTCTTTGAAATTGTTTATGAAGTCTAAAAGAAAAGCAATTTTAATCCTGCACAGAAGCTAAGCCAAGTATTATTGATTGTCTAAAGTTTGTAACATCCATTTACACATACATACATAGTTCTCTGCCAAGGGCAGGTCCTTCACTGCAAACCCAGCATTCTCCAATCTTTCCTATTTTCTGCCTTCCTCTTCGTCTCCACATAAGATCCATTTACCATAATGTTGTCGATCATCTTAAATCTTCTTCTGCCTCGAACTTTTTTACCGTTCACCATTCCTTCGAGTGCATCCTTCATTAGGGAGTTTCTTCTCGGCCAGTGACCCAACCAGTTTCTTTTTCTCTTCCTGATCAGTTTCAGCATTATTCTTTCTTCACCCACTCTTTCTAGCATAGTTTCATTTCTTATTTTGTCTGTCCATTTCACATGCTCCATTCTTCTCCATAGTGTTAGAACGAAAAAGATTTAGATGACATTTTAAATTTAAATAGGAATTATTCTCAGAGATCGCGATAACAAATGAATTACGAATCCTAGGAAACTGAAATTTGAGAGATAATTAAGGTGCTGCGGGGATAAAAACCAGATAAAATACATTGTTGATAAATACTGTAAATGAGAAGCTGTCCTGGCAGAAGTATATAAATATTCTAAAAAATGCTGTACTAATATTTGTCATTTCTGTTGCTTTTCAGTGGTTGAATCTGAGTGTTTTAGTGAAATTTGTTAAATCTCATGACTATTCTGCAACTCTTTCTTATAGTTCTCTTTTGGTTATGGAATTCTTTATTATTTTTCTTTTCCCTATGCCCTGGATCTTGGGACTTTCACATTGTCCTCGATAAGAGGCAAGAATTGTAAGCTTTTGGCTGATTATACGTTGCACAGGGTACGCCATACGAGGCAGCTCATGTTTTACCCTTAGAAACAGATGAAACACAGAAGGAGAAAGATACATCAATGCCGATGCCAGGATTCGAACCCAGGTTTCAACACATCTGCCTCATGTCAGGCTGCCACCTAGACCACTGGGCTGTGCAGGAACTGGAATTTTTTTAAATAATGGATTTCTGGCAAACAGACCCTTCATTCACATAGGTCTACAAAATTAAACTTAAATTAAAAAAATGTTGTAATTTGAAAGGTTATTTTTTTATGATTATTGATGAATACAATTAAAAAATATATTTCAAACGTCTCTATGAGGTCCCGTTACTTTGCAAAAAAGCAAAAAAATCATAAAAATAAAAAATTATGTGAAGTACAGTATGCGCCAAAATATACAGTACTGAAATGAAAAGATGAACAAAATCACATTATTGTCATCTGTGATTTTATTTCTCCTCAAAAGAAAGTAACATACACACTACGTACATACATACACACACTATTAGCGTGTTGATTTACCACGGTATGCGTAATGTAAGTGTTCAAAGTGTGCACCGTCTCGCTGTAGACAGTGTTCATATCGTTCACGCGATTCTCAAACATATCCTGAAACAAAGGTTGCTGCAGACTCCTGCAAAAGGAGATGATTTCTCCTTTTCCCAGGAACAGTTCTTGGTGTATCTTCACAGTTGAACACACTCTCCTTTAACATTCCCCACAAGTAGGCATTATATGGAGTAAGATCGAGGGAATGGGACGGGTATGGGAAGTCAGTACCACGTGAAATGATTCGTCCTGGAAAGTTTTCCTGCAGCATGGCTAGAGATGCTCTAGGCCAGTGTTTCCCAACCTTTTTTGTGCTCTGCCCCACATAAGCCTTTCTAAAATTCTTATGCCCCCTATTACTATTGCTTATTGCCCCCCCCCCCAATAATAATAATAATATTGCCAATCTACTTCTATTTTTAGTAAAATTGCGAATGCCAATGGTCTTAATTTGTATATTTGTAAATGTTCTGAGGAATTTTCATAATTTAAATAATAAGAAACAGTATAAATATAACAGTTCTTAATCAGTTTTATATATCATTACGGTTAAAATATAACATAGTTATTATTATATAAGAAACAAAGATATATAATGTCGTATTTTATATCATCAATTCCTTTATGTTATAAACAAGAAACGAAATCTGTGCATTTGCACTGAAAATGGAAAAACGACACTGACCCCTCAAATAGGTTCATAGAATTTTCGAATTGTCCCCTCTTAACAATCAAATTGCCCCCCTGTGGGGCATGGGCACCACGTTGGGAAACACTGCTCTAGGCGGTAAGGCTGGTCGCCCCGTCCTGTTGATACCACTGTCTATCTGAATGTTCCTTGCACGACAGCACCTTCTCAAATCCTGAAGAATGGCTCGATCACTAAACCCCTATAGTATTCTTGGGTGACGGTAGAGCATTGCCTTCCTCATCTTCAACAAAATAGGGGACTAATAAACCGTGTGCTGAGATGGCACGCCATATCGTCACACCTGTACTATGTAGAGGTTTCTGGACGATAACATCTGGCCGCTTAAAACCAAGAAATCGAGTTGTCTGGCGATTGACGTAGCCGTTCAAGTAAATGTGACTTTCGTCAGAGAATCACACATTATTCAAGAAATCTGGATCCTCGTTCACCATAGCCAAAAATGTTCTACAATACACTATCCTGGCTTGCATATCTGCCTCTGTCAAGCGTTGTCCAATCTGTATCCGGTACGGAAATCCACCTATGTTCTTAAATATTCGGCGAACAGACGTACCGCTGACGTTCAGTTTCAAGGCCGTTCGTCGTAGACTTCGTCGGGGCGAATGCAGCACCTTCTGGAGAACACGTGCGTGATTCTCATTTGTCGAAACAGTTACTGGTCGACCAGACTTCCCCTTCCGTTGACACAGTACACTACCAGGAACGGCGAAATTTCGTAACAATAGACAGCATAACTGTGTTATTTGGTGCCGTCTTATTAAACTCCTATTGGAATTGTTCTGCCACCTTTTTCAAATTCGGTCCATCTTCACGACCGCTACCGTATGAGCGTAAATGATGCTCAACCATGAATACTTTTTGCTCCGTCGAGAAACCCATTTCCAACAACAACTGCACAACACAACTTCCTTTTCACTACTGCGTACACGTGCAACTCGAACTATACCCCATAGACAAACGCAACCATGTGTTCGAGATGCGCGAGTTTCAATACTGTATATTTTGGCGCATACCGTATTACTAATATCATCTTTAAGCTCTTAATCATAGAAATTTTTTGATAAATCATTTTCAAACTACTAATTTAATCTCTTTCAAATTGACTTATCAAAAATAGTAATTTTATTCTTAATTTATTTCATATACATTTCAACAGACAATAACAGCACATTACCTTCTTGGTATTTTTTTTGTTTGTTTGTTTGTTTGTAAATGTGGTTATAAGAAATGGGCTATTTTAAAAGAGCTTACGAATTACACTTTTAAACTTATCACTAATATAAATTCACTAATAAAAATTCATTAAAATATTGAACTAATTTTTGAATTGCATTTCGGTGTCATTTCTGTGATAAATTTGAAATTGTAATATTGTAATTGTAATGAAACACATAAAGAAGAAACATGTTCAAGTTGACAAAGCTGCTCATTCAATAGGATTTCGTTGAAGATTATTTTCAGATGCACATTGGCAAACCTCATTCCCTAAAAACGTGTAGTAGTGTTCCTCAGATAGCACTAAACAGCTCTCCAAGAATGCCACTTGCGAGAATAAGATCTGATTTATTTAATTGTAATATTAATTTGTGTCAATGCAGGCGTCTTTTTTCGTGAAGAACTCTATATCTTAGACATAAAAGCGTCCATTTATGATTTAAAAAAAAAAAAATGACTTAAATTTTACCTAAAAGAGGACTTAAAAAATGGCCCACATCCCTGCAATACGTGGATAAAATTGATATTCTTCGACTAAAAAACTAACTGACATATCGCAATCAATGAAATAATACACCCTCAATTTACCCTAATTTACCAAAAGACGCTCTTCATGAAATATAGTTAATTAAATATTATTTGAATTAAAATAACTTGAAGACTATTCTTTGTCCTATAAAAATGAAACTGAAGCTTAAGAAAAATTATGAAAATTATGAAAAACATTGTTTTTAGTCACAACTGTGCATTAAATTTAAAATATTCCGTCAAAACAACAAGTTCGAAGACCTTACAGTCAACTTTCTTTAAAATTATATTTCTTTATTTTTCTAAAGTCGTAAACACCAGTTGTAGTTTTTTTTTTCGTGAAAGCCTCCCTTAGTTTTCCTATTCTAATATCTATTGAATACAAACAGTAAAAAAAAAAAAAAATTAAGCCTCCTTTTTTAATTAAGTTGTGGAAATGATATTAACATAAATCATATTAAACAGGGTTCGAATTAACGAATTTGCTAAAGAAGATTAAATTCATTCCCTAAAACAATAGTATTAATAAAAATAGGTTAGAAATCCATTGTTTTCATTTCTATGGGGAATTTTTATTAACATCTTGCGTTAATTTCTGGACAAAGACACATTAGGAAAAGATTTCAAATAGAAAAGTTAAGAATGTCTCTAATCAATGTGTACACACAGTTTCAAGAAGATCCATCAAAGATTTAAAAGTTATTAGGAACGATACTTACACACAGACTGAGTGATCTGATAAATTTCATTCTTCTAAGGAAATAAAATAATAATAATAACACTAATTTACTAAATGAAGTTTTGGGATATTTTCCAGCTTACCAGCTTAAGAATAAGGGTTTTTTTTTTTTAAAAAAAAAAGCTGCTTAACTTCTGGTATTTCGGAAAAGGTATTTTTTTAACTGTTTTTGTACTTTATAAATAAACCTATCAAAGTTTGATAGGCTTCCAAAATTTGATGATGTTCACTTAACTTCAAAGAATAAAATAAATAATTATAGATATAAGTCTTATTCTGGCTATCAATAGGCGTCATTGTGGGACCCCACTGTTTTCAAATTACTAATTTAATTGCTTTTTAAAATGACATGATTGTAATTGACTTCTGAACAAGAGCAATTTTATTCTTAATTTATTTATAATGTTGAATTAACTACTATTGTTAATCAAATTCAAATACTTTGCATACATCCTAATTAAAACTTCATAGTCTACTCATTACAATTATATTACAATTATAAGTTGGTGGTGAATTTTAGGAAGTTGGTGGTGAAGTCTAAAAGAAAAGCAATTTTAATCTGCACAGAAGCTAAGCCAAGTATTATTGATTGTCTAAAGTTTGTAACATCCATTTATATGCATTGGAAAAGAAATAGTGTTAGAACGAAAAAGATTTAGATGACATTTTAAATTGAAATAGGAATGATTCTCAGAGACCGCCATAACAAATGAATTACGAATCCTAGGAAACTGAAATTTTAGAGATAATTAAGGAGCTGCGGGGATAAAAAAAAATAAAATACCTTGTTGATAAGTACTGTCATTGAGAAGCTGTCCTGGCAGAAGTATAAAAATATACTAAATAATGTTGTACTAATATTTGTCATTTCTGTTGCTTTTGAGTGGTTGAATATGAGTGTTTTAGGGAAATTTGTGAAATCTCATAACTATTCTGCAACTCTTTCTTATAATTCACTTTTGGTTCCTAGTATTATTGAATTCTTTATAATTTTTATTTTCCCTATGCCCTGGATCTTGGGTCTTTTGCCATTGTCCTCGATAGGGTAAGAATTGAAAGCTTTTGGCTGAATAATCGTTGCACAGGGTACGCCATAGGAGGCAGCTCATTGTTTACCCTTAGAAACAAATGAAACACATGAGAAAGATACATCCATGCCGATGCCAGGATTCGAACCCAGGTTCCAACACATCTGCCTCATGTCAGGCCGCCACCTAGACCACTAGGCTGTGCAGGAACTCAAATTCTTTAAAATAACGGATTTCTGGCAAACAGACCCTTCAATTACAGTAGAACCTCATTATGACGGACTAATAGGAGCTGAAGATTGTCCGTTTTAATGAAAGTCCGGTTTATAACAAACAATTCTTACAGGGATGAAATGCAGCAGGGTGTACATCAATGAAAGTACAATAGTTAGCTATAAAAAGTGTTTATTATATATCAAATAAAAAATAGCCTTCAACATAATAGGTTGAATTGAAAAAGATGTGTACATATACACTGCATTAATCTTTAGAACGTGAAGGTCCTGGTTCATATTGATTCTTACATTCATTGGTTTGAAAAAATAATTTATTTTCTGCTGGGTTTGTTCGATCGATGTTTAATCGCTTGCTTGGAAATGTAAACCTCGTCAGATCAAAATTTGCATCGTTCATTATTATTACAAATTTTTTAAAACTGTCCGTTATAAGCGACGTCCGTTATAATAGGGTCCGTTATAATGAGGTTCTACTGTACATCGGTGTGCAAAATTAAACTTATTAAAAAATTGTTTTAATTTAAAAGGTTATTTTTTTTATGATTATTGATGAATACAATTAAAAAACATATTTCAAGCGTCTCTATGAGGTCAGGTTACTTCACATAATTTTTATTGATTTTATTGCTTTTTTGTAAAGTATTACTATTACCATCTTTAAGCTTTTAATCAAGGAATTTTTTAAAAAATCATAGATTTTGATAAATCATTTTCAAACTACTAATTTAATTACTTTTCGAATTGCCTTCTCAAAAATAGTAATTTTATTCTGCATTTCAACAGACAACAACAGCTGATTACCTTTCTTGGTATTTTTTGTTTGTTTGTTTGTTTGTTTGTTTGTTTGTTTATAAACGTGGTTAGAAGAAATAAGCTTTTTTAAAAGAGCTTACGTGGTTGAGAAAAACGAACTAAACTTTTAAACTTATCACTAATATAAAGCCACTAATAAAAATTCAATAATATATTGAACTTATTTCTGCATTGCATATCGGTGTAATTTCTGTGATAAATTTGAAATTGTAATATTGTAATTGTAATGAAACACACAAACAAAGAAGAAACATGTTCAAGTTGACATCGCTGCTCATTCAATAGTTATTTCGTTGAAGATTATTTTCAGATGCACATTGTTAATCCTCATTCCCTAAAAACGTGTAGTAGTGTTCCTCAGATAGCGTGAAACAGCTGTCCTACAATACCACTTGCGAGAATAAGATCTCATTTATTTAATTATAATTTTAATTTGTGTCAATGCAGAGAAAGAGAAAGTGATCAGATCCACTTTTTTATGACGAAATATCTTTTATGATATTTAAATATCCATTTATGATTTTAAAAAAATTCCCAAAATTTCACCTAAATAGCAAAAAGAGGATTAAAAATTGTCCTAAATCCCTACAAATAGATATCCTTCGACTAAAAAACTTTAAAAAAAAAAAATATATGTATATATAAAATTAAAAAAAAAAAAAAACTAACCAAAATATTTCTATAAATGAAATAATAAACCCCATATTTAGGCCCTAATTTACCATAAGACGCTCTTCATGAAATATAGTTAAATAAATATTATTTGAATTAAAATAACTTGAAGACGTTGTCCTGAAAAAATGAAACTGAAGTTTTAAGAAAAATTATGATACGTCATAAAAACATTGTTTTTAGTCACAACTGCGCATTAAATTTAAAATTTTACGTCAAAAAAAGAAGTTCGAAGACCTTACAGTCTACTTTCTTTAAAATGATTTTTCTTTATTTTTCTTAAGTCATGAACACCGGTTTTTTTTTTTTTTCTTTTTTCTTAAAAGCCTAAGTTGATTTTCAAATTCTAATATCTATTCAATAAAAATAGAAAAAAAAAGATAAATCCTCCTTTCTTTATTAAGCTGTGGTATTGAGATTAACATAAATCCTATTAAACAGGGTTGGAATTAATGAATTTGCGAAAGAAGATTAAATTCATTCCCTAAAACAATAGTACAGTAGATTTCCCAGTATCCGCGGAATTGGGTGGCACGGAAACTGCGGATAAGCGAATTCCGCGGATAATCCGAAATGGGAAGAAAAAGGACGAAAATCAAGATAAAAATGCTTTTAACATGCAATATATACTGCTACAGTGCCTACATTATAAACAATTATTTTATTTTAAGTTATTTATTTATTTTTAAATTTTATTATTACGGGAAGAGTCTCCCGTAATTTAGTGCAACCTGCCGGCCTAAGCTCTGCCCACAAGGTCGTTCTTTAAATTGTTTGTCTATAATTGTCTTCACTTTGTTAGCCTCATTTATTGGTTACCTTATTCTATCATTTATTTATTTTTTATTCTGTAATTTATTGTACTGTAAAAAAAAAAACATGGAAACAGGAGAGGTCCGCGGATAATCCACAAAGCGGATAAGCCGCTCGCGGATAATCGGGAGTTTACTGTATTAATAAAAGTAGGTTAGAAATCCATTGTTTTCATTTCTATGGGGAATTTTTATTGACATCTTGTGCTAATTTCTGGACCAAGACCCATCAGGAAAAGATTTCAAAGATAAAAGTTAAGATTGTCTCTAATCAGTGTGTTTCAAGAAGATCCATCAAAGATTTAAAAGTTATTAGGAATGATACCTTACACACAGACTGAGTGATCTGATAAACTTCATTCTCAAATGGAAATAGACTAATAATAACACTAATTTACTAAATGAAGTTTTGGGATATTCTCCAGCGTAAGAAAAAGGGATTTAATTAAAAACAGCTGCGTACTTGCAATACTGCTGATAAGTTAATTTTTTTATCTGTTTTTGTACTTTAGAAATAAACCTATCAATATTTGATAGGTTTCCAAAATTTGTTGGTTCAGTTAAACTATTCAGAGAATTAAGTAAATTATTGTAGATATAATTCTTATTCTGGCTCTCAGCAAGCGTCATTGTGGGACCCTAAAGTTTTCATACAACTAAATTAATTAATTTTTAAAATCACATGATTGTAATTGACTTCTCAACAAGAGCAATTTTATTCGTTATTTATTTATAAAATTTAATTATAAATTTATTAATTAATGGCAATGCAGAGAAAGAGAAAGTGATCAGATCCACATTTTTATGACGAAATATCTTCAACATAAAAGCATCCATTTATGATTTTTTTAAAAATCCCCAAAATTTTACCTAAATAGCAAAAGAGGACTTTAAAACTGTCCTACATTCCTACAAATAAATATCTTTCGACTAAAAAACTTAAAAAAAAAAAAGATTTATATATATATAAAATTAAAAAAAAACAAAACAACTGACTAAAATATCTCTATAAATGAAATAATAAACCCCCATATTTAGGCCCTAATTTAACAAAAGATGCTCTTCATGAAATATACTTAATTAAATAATATTTGAATTAAAATAACTTTCATGAAATATACTTAATTAAATATTATTTGAATTAAAATAACTTGAAGACTATTCGTTGTCCTGTAAAAATGAAACTGAAGCTTAAGAAAAATTATGATACGTCATAAAAACATTGTTTTTAGTCACAACTGCGCATTAAATTTAAAATATTCCGTCAAAAACAACAAGTTCAAAGACCTTACAGTCTACTTTCTTTAAAATGATTTTTCTTTATTTTTCTAAAGTCGTAAAAACTGTTTTGTTTTGTTTTTTTCCTGAAAGTATCGTTTGATTTTCAAATTCTGATATCTATTGAATACAAACAGTAAAAAAAAATAGAGTTAAGCCTCTTTTTTTTAATTAAACTGTGGAATTGAGATTAACAATAATCATACTAAACTGGGTTCTAATTAATAAATTTGCTAAAGTAGATTAAATTTATTCCATAAAACAATGGTGTTAATAAAAATAGGATAGAAATCCACTGTTTTCATTTCTATGGGGAATTTTTATTAACATCTTGTGCTAATTTCTGGACAAAGACCCATCAGGAAAAGATTTCAAATATAAAAGTTAAGACACACAGTTTCAAGAAGATCCATCAAAGATTTAAAAGTTATTAGGAACGATACCTTACACACAGACTGAGTGATCTCATAAACTTCATTCTCCTATTGAAGTAGAATAATAATAACAACACTAATTTACTAAATGAAGTTTTGGGATATTTTCCAGCTTACCAGCTTAAGAAAAAGGGATTAAAAAAAAAAAAAGCTGCATAACTTCTGGTACTTCTGAAAAGGTATTTTTTTATCTGTTTTTCTACTTTAGAAATAAACCTATCAATGTTTGATAGGCTTCCAAAATTTGTTGATTTTCCCTCAATGATAAAATAAAAATAAGAGAATAAAATAATAATTATACATATAAATCTTATTCTGGCTATCAATAAGCGTCCTTGTGGGACCCCAAAAGTTTCAAACTACTAATTTAATTACTTTTTAAATTCACATGATTGTAATTGACTTCTTAACAAGTGCAATTTTATTCTTAATTTATTTATAATGTTTAATTAACTATTATTGTTAATCAAATTGAAATACTTTGCATATATCTTAATTAAAACTTCATAATCTACTCATTACAATAATAAGTTGGTGGTGAATTTTAACGTGTGCAGTTGAGGAACGGAGAATAAGAGACGCTGTCACACAAAAATAAATTTGTTTAAAAAGTTTTAACACCTTAAAAATATTAAAGGATCTTAGATACACATTAATAATTTGACAATTCCAAATTAGTATTAAAATGAAGTCGATAGACGTAAACCAATGGGAGACTTGGATTAAGACACCAGTGGTGTAAATGCGCAGGTCAAGCTGAATTGTCTTGCGTGCGTCTTGTGCTGACGTCAAAGCAGGATTGGAAGCAAGCCCTGAACGTCTCTAAATGAGGTCATCTATAAATATGATAGCTAATAGAGCCTTTAATCTTTGCAATACCATTGATAATTTCAATAAAGAAATTGAAACAATCCGATGCATTCTTGTAATATTCATTGAAAACCGTGGATTATTTGTTTTTTAAATCCAAGTTTTCAGAAAATTAAAAATTTAGATGCACTCCTTCTTAGGACTGTGCAAAAATGCAAAATGGTGGAAAACGACTGCTTAATTTGAGGTTCCTTGAGAACTATGTTTCAAATAAAGAGGAATTCGGAAATTTCAAATTGAGGGTGGTTCCTCAATTCCTCCTCCTCTCATAACTTGAAATTTTAAAAGGCCCCTTTAATTATTAAGAGCCCTAATTTTCTACAATCGTTCTTGTTCATCAAAATCCTGCGAAGAGGTTCACAGAAGTTCATATTTTTCTGATAAAAAAAAACACGGTTTTTCGGGAATGCGAAATTAACTAATTTGTTTCGGAGTCGTTTACTCCAAATATTCCAAAATAATCTTCTTAATTTTCTATGGTTCGGAATACTCAATAACCCCAAATGTGTGTGACAAATAAAAAACGAATAACTTATCAATAAGTAACAAAACGACAACCAGTGCCAAACACATCCCCTGTTTGAGCACAAATAGCACACATTTTCTTCCTCTTTGTTGCAGATCCATGAGAGATTAAGATAAGTGTTAAAACATTCAGAATAATTCCCAACTAAAAAAGAAACAAATCTAATCCTGGTTTCAGTCTCTTGTTCTAATAATTGCTTAAAATAAATTAAATAAATTCCAACTTCAATTCAAAGGAAAAATTAAATAACAGAATGAGAATTTGCTGTGAATCCAAAAATAACGATAATCTCATACCAGAAGTATTGTTATAACAACAATGGGAGGAAGTAAATACAAACATACGTGAACAACATTTCATTATAATGCTTCTTTGAAATTGTTTATGAAGTCTAAAAGAAAAGCAATTTTAATCCTGCACAGAAGCTAAGCCAAGTATTATTGATTGTCTAAAGCTTGTAACATCCATTTATATGAATTGGAAAAGAAATAGTGTTAGAACGAAAAAGATTTAGATAACGTTTTAAATTTGAATAGGAACGATTCTCAGAGATCGCCATAACATGTGAACTACAAATGCTAGGAAACTGAAATTTTAGAGATACAGTGGAACCCCGCCATTCATCCGCCTCGCTATTCGTACAACTCGTTATTCGTCCAACTTTTTCAAGTAAAATTGAACTCGCCATTCCTATGCTTGCTCGCGATTCGGACAGCGTGACCTTGTTGCTGGCCGCTCACGCGGTCGTTTCAGTTCAGTCTCGTGGTATCTTCCGTACGCTACGCATCATCCACGCAAGCTTCATGAACTTTGTGATATTTTATTGTTATTTTTTGTTATTTTTATTGAAAATAGTGCAGCCATGGGTCCAAAAAAAGATTACTGATTCAACTAAGCCTAAAAAGGAAAGCAGTGAGAACGATAATTGAATTGAAATAAGAACTCGTTGCGAAGTTTGAAAGTAGAACTCTTGTCTCTGACCTGGCAACTCAGTATGGCATGGGGAAATCAACCATATCGTCTATACTGAAAAAGAAAGACATAATAAGAGAGGCCTATATATTTATTGTTTTCATAGTTTTTATGTATTTTACGCTTAAAGTATTATTACAAAGGAATCATCTCTGGGTTCTGGAACGGATTAATCCAATTTACATTATATCTTATGTGAAAAAGTGATTCGCCATTCGAACTGCCTCCTGGAACGGATTGTGTACGAATAACGGGGTTCCACTGTAATTAAGTAGCTATGGGGATAAAAACCAGATAAAATACATTGTTGATAAAGACTGTAAATGAGAAGCTGTCCTGGCAGAAGTATATAAATATTCTAAATAATGCTGTACTAATATTTGTCATTTCTGTTGCTTTTCAGTGGTTGAATATAAGTGTTTTTGGGAAATTTATTAAATCTCATGACTATTCTGCAACTCTTTCTTATAATTCTCTTTTGGTTCCTAGTATTACTGAATTCTTTATTATTTTTCTTTTCCCTTTGCCCTGGATCTTGGGACTTTTGCCATTGTCCTTGATAAGGGTAAGAATTGTAAGCTTTTGGCTGATTAAACGTTGCACAGGGTACGCCATAGGAGGCAGCACATGTTTTACCCTTAGAAACAGATGAAACACAGAAGGAGAAAGGTACATCCATGCCAATGCCAGGTTTCGAACCCACGTTCCAACACATCTGCCTCATGTCAGGCTACCACCTAGATGGATTTCTGGCAAACAGACATAGGTCATTCACATAGGTCTACAAAATTAAACTTAAATTAAAAAAATGTTTTAATTTGAAAGGTTATTTTTTTATGATTATTGATGAATACAATTAAAAAATATATTTCAAACGTCTCTATGAGTTCACGTTACTTTGCAAAAAAGCAATAAAATCAATAAAAATTATATGAAGTATTACTAATACCATCTTTAAGCATGGAAATTTTTTGACAAATCCTAGATTTTGATGAATTATTTTCAAACTATTAATTTAATTACATTTCTAATTGACTTCTCAAAAATAGTAATTTTATTCTTAATTTATTTCATATACATTTCAACAAATAACAACAGCAGATAACCTGTCTTAGTTATTTTTTTGAATTTTTTGTTTGTTTGTTTGTTCGTTTGTAAACGTGGTTATAAGACATGGACTTTTCTAAAAGAGCTTACGTGGTTGAGAAAAACGAATTACACTTTTAAACTTATCAGTAATATAAATTCACTTAAATATTGAACTAATTTTTGCATTGCATATCGGTGTCATATCTGTCAGAATCTTGAAATCGTAATACAGTGGAACCCCGCTATTCGTATCCAATCCGTTCCAGGAGCCAGTTCGAATGGCGATTTGTACGAATGGCGAATCATTTTTTTTACATAAGATATAATGTAAATTGGATTAATCCGTTCCAGAACCCAGAGATGATTGCTTATTTAAACCTTTGTAATAATATTTTAAGCGTAAAATACATAAAAACTATGAAAACAATAAATATATAGGCCTCTCTTACAGGCCCGGATTTAAAGACCCAGGGCCCCCAGGTCCCACTTACATTCCCCCCCCCCCCCAGCCTCGGACTGAAACACCCAGGGCCCCAGACACTTGATATTTGTGAAACACCCAGGGTCCCCCCCCAGCCCGAAAATCTACAACCAAAAAAAATACGGAATCTCCCTTTCAACAACCAAAAAAAAAAAGAAACGAAATCTCCAATTCAACAACAACAAAAAATCCAATATGGCGGGGCCCCTCGGCTGGCTGGGTCCCTAGGCCCGGGTCTTCTAGGCCTAGGCGGAAGTCCGGGCCTGCTCTCTTATTATGTCTTTCTTTTTCAGTATAGACGATATGGTTGATTTCGCCATGCCATACTGAGTTGCCAGATCAGAGACACGAGTTCCACTTTCAAACTTCGCAACGAGTTCTTTTTTCAATTCAATTGTCGTTCTCACTGCTTTCCTTTTAGGCTTGGTTGAATCAGTAATCTTTTTTGGACCCGTGGCTGCACTAATTTTAATAAAAATAACAAAAAGTAACACAAAATACCACAAAGTTTCATGAAGCTTGCGTGGATGATTCGTAGCGTACGGAAGCTAGCACGAGACTGAACTGAAGTGACCGCGTGGCGCGGCCACTAACAAGGTCCCGCTGTCCGAATCGCGAGCAAGCGTACGAATGGCGAGTTCAATTTTACTTGAAAAAGTTGGACGAATAACCAGTTGTACGAGTAGCGAGGTGAACGAATGGCGGCGTTCCACTGTATTATAATTATAATGAAACACATAAACAAAGAAGAAACATGTTCAAGTTGACATCGCTGCTCATTCAATAGATATTTCGTTGAAGATTGTTTTCAGATGCACATTGGCAACCCTCATTCCCTAAAAACGCGTAGTAGTTTTCCTCACACAGCGCGAAACAGCTGTCCAAGAATGCCACTTGCGAGAATAAGATCTGATTTATTTAATTATAATATTAATTTGTGTAAATGCAGCCGTCTTTTTTCGTCAAGAACTCTATATTTTAAACATAAAAGCATCAATTTATGATTTTTTTTTTTTTTTAAATCATCTAAATTTTAACTAAATAGTAAAAAGAGGACTTAAAAACTGGCCCACATCCCTACAATAGATAAGATTGATATTCCTCAACTAAAAAACTTAAAAAAAAAAACTAAAATATCGCAATAAATGAAATAATAACCCCCATATTTAGGCCCTAATTTACCAAAAGACGCTCTTCATGAAATATAGTTAATTAAATATTATTTGAATTAAAATAACTTGAAGACGTTGTCCTGAAAAAATGAAACTGAAGTTTTAAGAAAAATTATGATACGTCATAAAAACATTGTTTTTAGTCATAACTGCGCATTAAATTTAAAATATTCCGTCAAAACAAGATGTTCGAAGACCTTACAGTCTTCTTTCTTTAAAATGATATTTATTTATTTTTCTAAAGTCATGAACACCGGTTTTTGTTTTCTTTTTTCTTGAAAGCCTCCGCTGATTTTCAAATTGTAATATCTGTTCAATACAAACAGAGAAAAAAAAGATAAATCCTCCTTTCTTAATTAAGGTGTGGAATTGATATTAACATAAATCCTATTAAATAGGGTTGGAATTAATGAATTTGCGAAAGAAGATTAAATTCATTCCCTAAAATAATAGTATTAATAAAAATAGGTTAGAAATCCATTGTTTTCATTTCTATGGGGAATTTTTATTGACATCTTGTGCTAATTTCTGGAGAAAGACCCATTAGGAACAGATTTCAAAGATTAAAGTTAAGATTGTCTCTAAATCAATGTGTGTACACAGTTTCTCGAAGATCCATCAAAGATTTAAAAGTTATTAGGAACGATACCTTACACACAGACTGAGTGATCTGATAAACTTCATTCTCCTATGGAAATAGAATAATAATAACACTAATATACTAAATAAAGTTTGTACCAGCATAAGAAAAAGGGATTTAATTAAAAACAGCTGCCTACTTGCAACACTGCTGATAAGTTAATTTTTTTATCTGTTTTTGTACTTTAGAAACAAACCTATCAATATTTGATAGGTTTCCAAAATTTGTTGTGTTCCGTTTAACTACAATAAATAAAATACATAATGGTAGATATAATTCTTATTCTGGCTATCAGCAAGCGTCATTGTGGGACCCCAAAGTTTTCATACTACTAAATTAATTAATTTTTAAAATGACATGATTGTAATTGACTTCCCAACAAGAGCAATTTTATTCGTTATTTATTTATAAAATAAAAAAATATTAAAATAAATGTTAAAATAAAAAAATATTAATAATAAAATTGATTAAAGTGCATTCTTTCTCGTCTCTTATTTCCTAGCCTTGTTCTGATGTTGTCAGGAGTGGCTAGCGCGTGGTCCGTTCGGGCCGATTCGCGAACAAAAAAAAATAAAAAAAAAATTAAATTGAAATACTTTGCATGTACCTCAATTAAAATTTTATAATCTACTCATTACAATTACACGTTAATTTCAAAATTACAATTACAAATTAACAATTTAAAAATATTATAGTTCTTGACGTTTCGTCAAATTATTTGGACTTTCTCAGACGTTTATTGAAAAAATATATTTGGAAATATACCTGATAACCTTTCATCAATTGAGGATAAGAAAGAATAAATTATGAATATTTACAGTTCGTTTATTCTACGGCCTTAGCGAACCGGTGCCAATGAATTACATTCGCATGCTTTAGACCACTGAGGTTCTTATTGTAGTTCGTGTTTTATATTTATGTTTAATTTCAAACTGTTGGGTAACTGTCACGTTTGATTAGTCAGCAGCTACGACCGATATATTGTACAATGGCAGGTTACCTGCCAAGTATGAATAAAATAATGATGTCCGCGATCGGGGCCTTTCCTTATAAGCTTAAAAACTTGTTACACAGATTTCTAAACATTTTCTTCAAAAAAAAAAATGTGTATTTATTTTTATTATAAGTTATGATTTGTAATTAAAAAAAGTAATTTCTCAAAGAAGGCACTGATAATAAATAATTAGATATAATTTAACTACAGAATAACGATGAAAAGAGAGACAACGATATATTCATAGAATACAGTTTTTCCACTATTATCATTCTGTGTGATGTTGTTCTACTCGATTTCAACACTTTACCAAAGCTGCAGACTAGAAATCTATCTAACTTGATTCCTTTAAATTTAATATTTATCTAAATGAATTCTAATTTAGAAAATTAAAACATAAAATAAGATTTAACGAAATGAATAATTGAGTTCCATTATCATAAATTAAAAAAAAAAAAAAATAAAGGAGGAAAGTTCGTAAATTTCGCATTTTTGGTTTGTAGCAACGAAATGCATAATCTAAACGACCTGAGAAATTATAAATTAGGATAAATTAGCCATTTCGTGATATCTTGGAAAAATCAAGACGTAGAACCGTTATTTTAGAAAGAAACAATATAAAAAAATAATTTGTTAACAGAATAACTCAAGAAAACTGGGATTGGTAATAATCTATATAAATGAAAATGTGAATGTTCGTGTGTTCAAAATCTTAAATCTCCAAAAGTTCTTCACCGATTGCTTTTAATTCAGCAGCAGTGAGTAAGTGCTATTTTTGTGGTCGGTCTCGACATCCTCGAAGTATTTGTTCAGCTCGGGAAGCTACTTGCAGAAAATGTAGTAAGGTGGGGCATTTCTCTGTCGTTTGCCGATCGACGAATCCTAAACAAACTACTGCAAGTTCGAATTCAGAGTCTACGATAGATAATGTTGTAAATACTAATTCACTGATTGCAGCTATGAGCCCAAAATGTTTGTCAAAATCAATAATAAATGTAGCAGTGAATAATCATCCCGCAACAGCATTAATAGATAGTGGTGGTTCTTTGAGCTTTATTAATGAATCATTCGTTCATGCAATCAAAGTAAAACTGGAACCTGAACACAACAATATTACTATGGCTTCTAAATCTCTTTCATGTAAAATAACTAGTAGCTGTCGTGTGACACTTACAATGTTAGGTAATATTTATAAGGATATCAAGATTTGGGTTCTTCCATAGGCATGCGCGGATCTTCTAATAGGCCATATTTTAAAACAACATAAATCTATCAGTATTGATTTTGGTGATCGAAGGTCATCAATTCACGTTTGTAATTTAGCTGCTGCTATGCTGCCAGAAGCTGCCCTTTTCCAACATTTATCACCGAACATTAAACCTATTGCAATAAAATCTCGTCAGTTTTCAAGTGAATATCGGGTGTTATTGACTCTGAAATACCCAAATTGTTAGTGGAAGATGTTATTGAAGTTAGTAGGGGAGACCGGGGCCAAGTGGACCTAGGGGTAGAGTGGACCGTTGACTTTAGTAATTCGTGTAGACGCTAGAATGCGCCAAAAATCGGAAAGAAGGTTGGTGCTATTGTGGCGCAAAAAAACGCGTCAGTGAATTCGGCTTATTGGTGATAGTGAGGTGATCGATTGTTTTGTTTTTGTTCAAGTAAATAAATGTTTAGTGTTGTTTTTACTTTAATATTGCCGTTCAGCGATGCATTGAATAACACAACCGTAATATTCATATTGAAGGCGGTAATCTAAAGATCATTTTAAGATGTAGTATGAATTGAATACTTAAAGTAGTCGATAGTTACAACTGAAGGAAACTCCAAAAAGGCGATGGGGCAGAGTGGACCGAACGACACGGGGCACATTGGACCAGTGGTCCACTCTGCCCCGCTGTTTTTACAATAAAATATTTTGGCACTATACATTATATTTTTTTTTATATATTATATATTTATTAGACCTATTATATTATATTGTATTATATTATTACATATTACATTTTTTTGTATATTTTTTTACGTAGGCTATTATATATTGTGTGTAGCCTATATTATTAAAGGATATTACCCCCTTAGTAATTCATCTCAGCAAGTACCGTAATAGGGGAAGACTTCGTGCGAAGGCATCTTAATCTTCGAAAATAGCCAATTTACACATTTAACTGTTATTAAATTCTAATTAAAAACTATGCAAACTGTCACGTTGTGGAATTGGCAACATGACACGATTAAAATCTTGGTCTCTGAGGGAATATATTTTGATTTTTAATAATTGTATTGTTGTAATTATATATTTGAATTTTTGTATTTGGTAAAGTCTTGTATATTATTATTGTGATATTTCATGATTAAATATTATTTTAATTGTTTGAGCTTATTTAGAAAATAATATGTGCGAAAGAAAAAGAAAAACTTCGAAAAAACAGTAGTGCGTTGATTGAGTGATCACGTGGTTTTATCTGTTTCGTTTTCCCATAGGAATAAAAAGGAGAAAAGTTAAGTACACTCTGGCGGGAAAAATCAGATCAGTTGATGAATCTGAAACACACGGGCAAAATGTACACCCAATCAGTCTAAACATTTCAGGAGAGGGAGTGTATTCTAAAACACACACAATTACATCCCTAAGTGAACTAACACATTTTTCAGTAAGTGAAACTAAATTAAATATAAATTCTATATCACTTTGTTACATTAGAAAGCATTAAAAAATGGCATAGGTAACAATATAATCTTAATAATCTTAATAGAGAACAAAAAAAGGTCAACGGCAATACTGACGGATACGCCAGTAAAAAAAGCTCTGCTAGAAGAGCAACGAAAATCTAAAGAAAGAAAAGAAAGAGTAGCAACGAAAAACATTACTCGGCCAACAGTCTCTAAAAGCAACATAAACAAAAAAACAAATAGAAGCAAAGGCAAAGGGATAAAGAGGAAACAATTACAGATTATTAGTGATGATGAAGATGCTGTGTGGCTCACCTGTTTGAAGAACTTTAAAAATAGCAAACCATGGCAGGAGTGGATTCAATGTACGCAGTGCAAGAGATGGGCCCATAGTTCCTGAGTAGACAATGATATTCGGGGTTTATTTTACGAATGCATCAACTGCAAAGAAGATTTCTCTAGTGAAAGTGATTAATTAATTCAATGGAAACCTATTTGATGTTATTCATTTACGACTTTCAACTGCATAATGATTATTTTAAATTTTCACTTGAATATGTAATACCTTAGGTAGTCTATGTTAAGTTAAACTTTATTTCATGATATCCTAAATGGCATGTTATTTTATATTCAATAAAAAACTTACTTTAAATGTTGTTATTCTTACCCGGACCAACGTGTCCCATGGGGTGGTCCAGCCTGCCCCGTGGTCGGGGCAGGTTGGACCACTCTACCATTTTTGCTTTGCGAATTAATACCAATTTTATTTATGAATATAATGAAATGAAATCAAGTATTTACATTCTTGAATAGTTCCCGATTCTGACAAAAATAAATGCAATGGAAAATCTCTTAATAAAAAAAAAGAAAAAAATTCCACAAAAAAAAGTGGACCGCTCTGCCCCGGTCTCCCCTACTTCACCATGGAGAGCTCAAGTAGTAATCGTTTCAACTGAAAACCGCAAGAAAAGGATGTGTGTGGACTATTCTCAGACTATTAACAAATACACACACCTTAATGCCTATCCTCAGCCTAGAATAGAAGAACTAGTAAACAAGGTCGCTCAATATAAAGTCTTTAGTGCAACTGATTTACGCTCTGCATATCACCAGATCCCAATTCGAGATGAAGACAAACTTTATACTGCATTTGAAGCAAATGGCAAACTCTACCAGTTTAAGAGGATGCCTTTTGGAGTTACAAATGGTGTATCTGAATTTCAACGGACTATTGACCGTATTATGGAGGTTGAAGGATTACAAGATACCTATTCTTATCTGGATGATGTCACCGTTTGTGGAAAAGATCAAGCCGAACATGATCACAATTTAGATAGATTCCTCAGAGTAGTTGGCAAGTACAATTTGACATTAAATAAAGAAAAATTCATATTTTCAGTCACTTGCATCAAATTTTTAGGTTATATTATTGAAAACAATATAATCAAACCAGATCCTTCACGACTCGAATCATTGCTACAATATCCTATTCCATCTGATTCCAACATACCTAACCTATCTGTGTTAGGTATGTTTGCTCATTATTCAAAATGGGTACCACGCATTTAACACAATGTGTTTCTTTTCCACTAAATGAACAAGCTGTAAATGCATTTATTCATATGCATTATATAAATGCTTTATATTCATAAAGCAAATCATAGCCAATTCTGCTGCTAAATGTATCGATGAGTCTTTGACTTTCTCAGTTGAAACGGATGCATCTGAGAATGCTATAGGTGCAACACATAGCCAACAAGGACGTCCGGTTGCTTTCTTTTCCAGGACACTGACGAAATCAGAGAAAAATCATTCTGCTATAGAAAAGGAGGCATATGCAATTGTGGAATCATTGAGAACATGGAGACATTTTTTGCTTGGTCGTTTTTTCAAATTAATTAAAGATCAGCAATCAATATCATTCATGTTCAACGCCAAGATTAAGAATAAAATTAAAAATGAAAAAATTTTACGATGCCGTTTGGAATTATCAGAATATTATTATGATATCATCTACAGACCAGGCAAAGACAACGCAGCAGCGGACGCTCTCTCGAGAATCTGTTCATCAACCAGCAACAACATACCTTTAAAATCACTACATATTGCTTTATGTCATCCCGGTGTTACTCGGCTATATCATTATATTCGCAGCAAAAATTTGCCTTATTCTATTGATGAAATCAGGAAAGTATTTAATGATTGTCATATCTGCTGTGAATTAAAACCTCGTTTTACCAAATTTAGTGGAAAGCTTATTAAGGCTACCTCTCCTTTTGAACGTTTAAATATAGACTTTAATGGACCACTACCTTCAGCATCTGCTAATCGCTATTTACTCGTGGTTATTATGAGTATTCTCGATTTCCTTTTGGATTCCCCTGTATAGATATGTCTTCTTCAACTGTTATCAACAAATTATATCAATTATTCACTGAACTTGGAATTCCAGCGTATGTACATTCAGACTGTGGCACATCTTTTATATCAGAAGAAATTAGGAATTTCTTACATTCCCTTGGAATTGCAACTAGTCGTACAACACCATTTAACCCACGGAGTAATGGGCAAGTAGAACGTTACAACGGTATCATTTGGAAAACCATAACTCTTGCTATTCGATCTAGAGGGCTTCAGATAACTCAATGGGAAAACGTACTTCAAGATGTTTTACATTGTATCCGCTCACTCCTCTGTACTGCAACAAATGAGACTCTTCACGAAAGAATGTTTAAACACTCTAGAAGATCTCCTAATGGTTCATCTCTTCCATCCTGGCTTTTGACCCCAGGAAAAATCCTTATGCGGCGTCAAAATAAACAATCAAAATATGACTCTCTAGTAGATGAGGTGGATTTAGTAGAAGTCAATCAAAATCATGCTCTTATTGGTTTAGGAGATGGTCGTGAACTTACGGTATCACTGCGACATCTAGCACCGCGAGGAACTCCAGATACTTCAAGGTCGGATCAAGATATTCAAGATAGATTCTCCCCATCAGCGACGCCACCACAAAATGTAGATGAATCTACGTTAAGAGATACTCTTGTGTCCACACCTACTTCACTTGACTCTATTCCATCAGAGACTTAGTTATCTCTGATGCCCATTTCAACAGAAGATTCATCCTTGGTCCGTAACTCAGAGAAAGGCTCGGAAATATCGCAAAAACCCTCAGAAATCTCGCAAAGACCTATAAGTGCCCGAAAGATGCCAAGCTATTTAAAGGACTATGTGTTGAACTAACTAAAAAGGGGGGGGGGGAAATGTGATAAAACAATATCTAAGACAATAATTAAGAGTGCTCATATTTATAATAATGGGTGTTGCTGATTCTAGTTGTTGTGAATTATGATGAAAACACTTAGCAACTGATCGCTTAGCAACCGATGTAATTATGCCAAGTTTTTGTCGATTAAAGATTTTAGTTTTTGTCTAATATAGGCCTACTACAAAAGGAAAAATTAAATGACAGAATGAGAATTTGCTGTGAATCCAAAAAGAACGATAAGCTCATACCAGAACTATTGTCACCTGGTTTTTTTTTTTTTTATGTAAACGCAGGGTAACGAAAAAAACAAACAAATAAATAAAACCACCTTTTATCAACCTCTAACGGGTGTCTTCACAAGATTAAACGATCTTAAAATATATTTAATTATGTAAATTAATTAAACCAAATAAATTCAGACAAGATTTGAGATAAAGAAATATAAACCAATTTATTACTTTTCTCCTCCTTTTTTCTACTCTTTTCCTTTCCAGCTTACAACAAACAAACAATAGTATTATAACATTCTATTAATTCCCTTCAATTTCAATACTCAAAACCCTTTCCCTTCGATTTCAATACTAAAACCCTTTCCCTTCCCAGGTGCACCTACTGGAAAAAACCCATACCCATATCAAACAAACACTCATAAATTTACCCAATTTCTTTGACATAACAATGTTAAGAAATACATTTTTCATGAATAATAAAAAACACAACCTTATGTTTACAATCTATTATTTTTCGTAGGTTTATATATATATATATATTAAGTTAGATTGAATATTAACGCTATTATCTTAAAAGTCGCACTTTATCTTTAATGACGATAGTCTGAGAGTTGGTTTTCCACCTAGTATGAACCTTTCACTATTCAAAAGTTTAAATACTGATTGTCATTAAAATCACAAACACAAAACATGGGAATGCACAGAATAGTTTCTATTTTTATGAATTAACTCCACACCTGCGTCAGAATGGCATCATCCTGTGTAAAAAAAAAAAATGTCTTTTGTTCGGGGTGTCTTTTCAGCAACCTCCCTTTTCCTTCTGCTGCATCATTATGAACCCACTGTAACTAATATGTAGGTTTATTTTCCTAATACAATTTTTCCGATTTGAGTTCGGCGGGGGTTTGTTACTCCGTCGTTTACTGTTCTCCCCCTCTTTATGGTGATACTGTCTGAAAACCCATCCTTTGTCTTACAGTTTAATTTTATGTTGGCTGAGTTTTCTTCCCCACGCATACGTTAAGTGTATAACATGGCTGGAATTAGTATCGTCCTTTGGCTTGCTTCCTTCTTTTGGAGTGTGGTTTTCGTCACTGGTCACAAAGTAAAATTTTTACCTACTTACAGAGTTTGTCTAGACTTGTGCGTTGACGGTTCTTTGGGACTCAACGGTAACCTGTCTTGGGCTTCGGATTCTCCGGCTTGAAGGGACTGTTTTGGCTTCCGAACGCTTCGGATTTATCCATATTTAGTCGCTGGGTACAAGTCACCTTGCACTTAGGATTGATCCGAGTTTTCGCACTAAACACTTCTGTCACTATATCCTTTTGGGGCACCACAATCCATCACTTTAGGTCGATATAAATCTCGCCGTCCCGAGATATCATGACCTCCTCTCGAGAACGACATATCACTTCTGCCTGACCAGAAAACACACTCTGCTCCCTTCTCCCTTTTCCCGCCAAAAGTTTCGGTTGTCACCTAACCAATGAATCGACACGAAATCGATCACATGATCAAAACTCTCCCGCCACCATGTATTCCACATAACTCTGGTTTTCCCAAGTGAAATCATAACTTAGTAACTAAAATCACGTGATCAGATCGGCGAAAACACTGTCTTTCCCACGCTTTCTTCTTATATAATTTCAAATACACACAAAAATGGCAAAACACTCGAATAAACTAAGAAAACACATGATTTATTTAACATGGAATTTAAACAGGTTGTATTAAACACTCTTTTAATTAATAACGAAATTATTATTTGAATACTCTAAAGGCATATAAACACAAAAATAAAACTCGAACATTATAATACTAGAATAGATTATTACCCTCCCAAAGTTCACTATCAACAACTTTTGATAAAAAATATAATAAAAAATATATGTATCTTTATTTTTTTTTTCTCAAATCTTATCTGTCACGGACGATTAAATTACAACGTGACACTATTGTTACAAAACAATGAGAGGAAGTGAATACAAACACACATGAACAACAGTTCATTATAATGCTTCTCTTAAATTGTTTATGAAGTCAAATAGAAAAGCAATTTTAATCCTGCACAGAAGCTAAGCCAAGTATTATTGATTGTCTAAAGTTTGTAACATCCATTTATATGCATTGGAAAAGAAATAGTGTTAGAACGAAAAAGATTTAGATGACATTTTAAATTTAAATACGAATGAATCTCAGAGACCGCCATAACAAATGAATTACGAATCCTAGGAAACTGAAATTAGAGAGATACTTAAGGAGCTGCGGGGATAAAAAACAGATAAAATACATTGTTGACAGGCCCGGACTGGCTCATTGAGAAGGGCGGTGGAAACTAACATGGCAGGGGCGCCATAAAT
>JAFIDM010010028.1:6090714-6105394 GCA_023159025.1 Thereuonema tuberculata | reverse complement strand
TTTCAAATTCTAATATCTGCTGCTGAATGTAAACAATAGAAATTTTCTATTTCTAAAAATAAATTTATTAAATCCGCACTATTTAGTTAAATTCCTCTAAAGTCAATTAATTTCACTTGCATCAAATTGAGATAAAATCCATTAACGAAATAAATGATTAATCTCGTTTCAGACATCATTGTTTTTTTTTGTTTTTTTTTTTTTTGTTTTTTTTTATGGGAAATTTCTTTTCTTGGTCGACAGGGTCCCATTGGAAAAGATTGAAAAAAATAGAAGTAATGATCAGGATCATCCATAGTCCTAAAATACGCAGAAAACGTTTCAAGAAGATCCATCCAGCGGTTATTAGGGAATTCACCCAAAAAGACGCACACGCAGACTGGCTGATTTGATTAGACTCATTTTTCGTTGGGAATGAGGCCAAAAAAGGACAATATCTGACAATCTGACTGGCAGAAAAAAATAAAGAAAACCAAAGAACAGAGATGAATCAATATTAATATGAAATTCTCAATCAAGGGGATGCTTATAAAATATACTTCAATCGTACGTTTCAAGATGGCTATTTGTAATTCTGTAAGAGCAAATATTTTTAAGTTGTGTTATGTTACGTGCGGTGAGTGCCAGGAAAGCCGAACTCTGTGACCTTAGATCTATTATGCAATCCCCACGGAAAGAAAGACAGACGGAGGGATTGGTGAAGAAAGAGAAGTGCAGGGGAAATAGGAGAATCCCGAGAAAAACCTGCCCAGCGTTGTTCGTCACCACGAAATCGACATAAGAACCGAACCTCAGAACTCAAAGGTGAGAGGTCGATATTTTAGTAACTGAGCGGCCATTTATGAAATTAAATAGATACAATAAATATAATTACCAAAATTGTAAATTTGCTTAACTGTATTGTGAAAATAACAAAAAATTGCTTTAAGACATACTAACTTAGATCCGACATTTTAGATATTTAGTCCCATCTTACTTGTAATTATCACTAGCGTCATTGGTACTAAAATCAAGCAGACGTGACATAAATTATAAATACAAATGTACTAAGAAATAATTGATATTGCCTTGGCGAAAAAGGAAATCATCGAAAAGACATTTCTAGTTTGATTTATTTCTTCCCGTTGATGTCACTTCTCTATTCGTAAAGCGCAATAGGATCATTCTGTTTTATCTCCAATTAATGTCAACAGTCACTCTCATTTCAAATCGGACTGAAACATATTTTATTATCTACCTACTTTTCTAGAAAAGTAAAAATCATTCAGTCTGTGTGTGTGTTCCGTTCTCCAAAATTATTCAACCTGTAAATCAGTGCTTCTCAATCTTTTTTTACTTCACGCACAATGAAACAGAGCCCCGATTATCCGCGAGAGCCGCGAAAATTTTTTATAATTACGAATCTCAAAAAAACAATTTTAATCCAAGCCAACAACAGAGAAAATACAATAGCCCTACAATGCGTAGGTCGAAAATTACTGACAGGTTTATTGTGCATCGTAATCCTACAGGCCTTCTCGGAATTTGTGGATGAGTGGCAGGCTCTTGCTCTGCAGAAAGGTTTCTGCTGTACTGTATATATTTTAAAAGTATTACATATTATGTTTTTTATAGAATAAAACGTAGTTTTTAATGCTGAAATATTTTTTTTCGTGTTTACACCTCATTTTTAGTCTTTTTTCGGGTTACCCGCGATTTTCGTTATTCGCGAAGCCCTTGCCACCCAATTCCGCGGATAATCGGGGCTCTACTTAATTTTGAAAAACTCGGCGGCACAATAAACATTGTTCTTAATATTCGATCCTGTATATTAAATAATTAATTAAAGAAAACAAGTCCATATTATTGCTCATTGAATTATAAAAATGATGTAATTTTTTACTCATAATTTTAACCATTCCAGTTTGTATTATTTACCATTTACTTATTTCCTCGTGTGTTAATAAATAATGTTTTGAGAATATTTAATACCTATTTTATATTTCATCTTATTTTTTTCGTTTTAAAAAAAATATACTTAGAAATTTGGACTTGACTAAACCGACAACAATTACAATAGAAAAGTGAAACAATGAACTTGTACGATGTGTAACAATGCGAATTAATCCATTAATTAATACTCGTTTTATGATGTGATTTAAAATTAATTGTATTTAGACAAGTTAAATAACTAATACGGATTTAAACTACTTTTTCTTCAAAAAATAAAATCTACTTTGTCTTAAGTTGACATCATTTAAAAATGAAGGAAAACTTTCCGTTTTTGTTGTTATCACGAGTTTAAAAGTAAAAAAAAAAAAAAAAAAAAAACATTTTTTAAGAAATTATGCTTTAAGTTCGTTTAGGAAGTTTATATTAAAAAAAAGTTATAGTTGTAGCTGTCTTAGTTTTGAAAGACATTAAGGATCTGTACATAAATTTTCGAATTCTATAGTTGAATTCTATAGGCCTATTTTTTAAATAAAAAAAATCTAGAAAGATAATTGTAAAAATAGGATCCATTGCAGATGCAAATTTCCTTGAGAATTGATTTATTACCTCATCCATATTCTTTGAGAGAATGTTTGCTACTAATTATTATTCATGAATAGACCAACCATTATTTTTATCAAGACACGACAAATAATCTTAAATTTATTAGAAGAGTTCCGAATGTTAATTGACAGGTCAGGCGCTGTGGAGATCTGAGGAATATTCTAGAGTCACTTGACCATGACAGCACTGATAGGATCCTGGCGCGAAAGGAAAGAATGATTAAAAGAACCACCCTCATCCGTTGCCGACTGACAAATCTATTAGATATAGATCATGAATAATTCAGTGCAAACATATGTCTTTCAATAGGAACTCACTGAACCTCACGATTGGGATTTTTAATCTATATTGTAATTGAAATATCACGGCCTAGCAATAGACCTACCTATGCACTGAAGTAAATGATTGAAGCTATCATTAGAAAAAAAGCATCAATGTTATTATTAGCTAAATAGCAATGGTCAAAAGAATAGTTTGATAGATGTAAACCCAATATTAAAATTTCAACTTCCAAAGATAACAGTTACTGTGCGCTTTATAGAATGCCAGAGAGAAAAATAGGATTTACTTGATTTAAAATGCATTGAAGAAGAAAAAAAAACGGCTATGAGAAGTTTTGCAAATGTCCCGAAATGTAGGGCAGCGGTGATATATTTAAGTTCATTAAAATGGTTAGGTTTGAGGGCCTATCAAAATGATTGGACAGCTGCCATCACAGATATAGAGTAGCCTAAAGATAGGCTACCAAAGCACCTTTGCTGATCAAAGACTGTGGACATTGTTCTAAGCCTTATAGAGATGTATATAACCGTTCCAACAGATACAGATTTTGACAGTGGAAAAATCATTGCCCTTAGAGAAGCTATTTTGTCTTCAGAGATATAACCTTTCGTGTTGGCTCCAAGTCCAGTACCATCGTATCCAAATGGCGCCAATAGGTTCAAGAAGAATTGGGAGGATCAGGGAACGATAGGATTACGATTTGTCCGCATGACATTGCGTGAAAGGTTTCCGACTGCAACGCACCTACAAAGGCCTGATAACAGACAACTTATTCGCAGCCATTCAGAGGAAAGAAACACCATCCAGTGGATCATCATAAGCGGATCTCTAACTACCCAACGATACGTTACGGATATTTTGCAGACAGTGACTGTCCCACCAGCACGGAATCTTTGATCAGCAAAATAAATGCACATCCCACATAGCCAGCATTTAGTCTTCAGTATCTACACGAGCAAAACGTTCTGGTAGAACTCTCTATCGACCTCCCACATACATCAATGACATGATGGGCCAATAGACTTGTGCCATTTTATATAGCTCAACTGGAATAGCCACTTCACTCTACTTGACATTATCCTCAGGAGGATATTATAGAGCTCAATGAAAGCCTTTCCCCGCCGTGTTCATGCTTAGAGCGATTCAACATCTTACTACTTCGACCACTTCACCGGGTAGTAACCTACCAGTGGCAATATAACCAATAGCATCTCAGCTATCAGTTGCCTGAGTTTCAATAAAATGAAATTCATTTCATTCCTTTCAAATGATGTATTTTTTTCCCTTTACAGCATTTTCTTAGTACGCTTTTAATTATAGGAAACTTATGTGAAGTGTTAAAAAAAATCAGGTCACAAATAAATAAGATCCTCATTTACATATGTTTGCCTTGTTTGAAAAGTTTTTATTGATTAGCGGTTACATTACAATAACTGATGATAATCTCACGATTACCAAGATTAGGATAATAAGCAAGCAGTTGATGGTGTGCTAACTTTCTAATATCCGAAGAAAAGAAACCAAAAATAGTTTTAAGATTGACGGTGGTTAATGAAAAAGCTATCGATAAAATTTTCTCTTACCGAATTGTTTTTTATTATTATGCTAACAACTAGTTTATCAATAAATCAACAGCTCCTGGTGTAAGGGTCCACATTGGATAAAAATCAATAACAAGCTTATTCTGAACAACATCCACTTAGTGTCAAAATATCAGTTTCTTAAAAATAAGCATTTTGAAGTTATTATTGTTGGAGTTAATTTGTTGGCAATTTATGTAGAGGTTGTTGGTTCTCGTTTCCTTTCTAAATACAAATCTAAAAGAAATTTTATTTTTTAGGCTAAAACATGTTACTACTGTTTCAGGTTTTTAGAATAATTAGTTTACATTGTGGTGGTTAAGAGGTTTTAACTACAAAGTATTCGCGATGTTTAGTAACTACTTTCCTAAGGTTTCATTTGCACTAAAATCAATAAGGATCTTCCTTTTAATAATCTATACTTATCATTTCAATGTAAGTCCCCTGGAATATTTAGCTTTGAGGTGTTTTTGTCGTAAGATTAAAGATAGATGAACCTGAATATTTATAATTAGAATTATTTTCAATACTTTTTCAGTCTAATCTTTCTTTTTTCTTCGATAGGACTTTCAAAATAAGTAATTTGGGTAATTTTCAAAAGAAAATGATGCTTATCAGATGAGTGTGTGTTCCATCCTAACAACTTTTGAACACTGGATGATTCTTCTTCAAACTTGGTATGTACACTCATGTTTGTGAAAAATGCAGGATCATGAAGGAAACATGAAAATGAAGTGAAACTTACAGGAAATGTAATGCAGGGTATGATATGTAAAGGATTAAAATTTGGGAACGATTGCGCAGGTCTACACTCAGCAGCGCCTTCTGAACAGCCGTGTAAGAGCCTATAAGTAGAGGACTGTTGTGGATCCAGAAAAGTACTTTTTCATCGTCAGTGAGCTGTGCACGTGCCTACTAGAATCAGTAAGCCTCGTCGACATCAATGGGCGCCTTATAAGCAAGCTATGGAGTTTGAACGGGACCGAATGATCAGCTTGCGTGAAGGATGATTTTCATACCGTGAAATTCTGCTCGTACGGGGCATAATGCCACACAGCTATGCGAGTGTGGAAGCAGTGAACTGACGAGAACAGGACGAGCCGAAAGTGGACCACCAAATATGACGACACCCCGGGATGATAGACACCTCATCCACATGACAGTGACGGACCATTCAGCTTCTTCTCGAGTCGAAGACTGCACAACGTTGGAACACTGCAACAGGTCTGATGTAGTCTGGTTTCACGGTTCGATGGCATCTGCTGCGCAGAGGACTACGTGCATGCATTTCTTTGCAGAGGATTTCCTTGGGCCTGAACCATCGACGCATTAGGCTACGAACATTCCCACTGATGTGCAGATTGGCACCATGTCGCACAAGTCCCGCTTCAAGTTGGATTACAATGATGGCCGCTTACGCATTAGATGATGAGCAAGATGAGCGCCATCTTCCAGACTACATTGTCCAGCGTCGTACTGTACGAACGATATGCGTGATGGTTTGGGGAGCAATTGGGTACCACAGGCGATCTCGGCTGCTACGAATTGTGGGCATTCTCAACAGCAACCGTTACATCAGGGAAGTTGGGAAGGCTGAAGTCGTACCCTTCCTTCAGTCTACTCCTGGAGCCATATTCCAACAAGACAACGTCCGACCACATGTTGCCAGAAATGTCCAGGCCGTCTTCGAAGCAAGGCCCTTCTTCTCTGGCCTGCATGTTCGCTCGATATATCACCTATTGAACATGTCTGCGATATGGTCACTCGGCAACTAACCCTTGTCATCCAACAGCCAATAATGATGAACTGTGGACTCGGATAGACGTAGCCTGGCCGCGATACCACAGGAACACATCCAAGGCCCTTTTGATTCGATGCCACGACGTATAGCATCTCTTATTGCCACTCGTGAAGGCTTTACACCATACTGATTTTTTACAAGTACTGTTGTTGAATTGCTCTGAAACTTTAATCGTTTGTTTGTGTCACTGTTAGTAATGTGTGTAATAAATTTCCTTCCATTCTGATGGTTCCTTCATGGTGTTGCAATTTCCACAAACATGAATGTATCTTAAGAATTAGAGATAATCTAACTTGAAGTAGAGACGTAGATAAGTAGATTGAAGTAGAACCTCCAAAATAGGTTCTGATCGAGAAATTAGTGAGAAGGCGACAAAAATTCAGAGAAAACTTAGAATTTAATGGATTTTTATTCTATTTCTATTAATGCTTCACTGTTTTAATAAATGGAAATTAATTCTTTCAGTTAATTCAATAATTAAAAATAATTAATATACATGATTCAAATTAATCCGATTTAAACAATTTAAGTATTTTTTTTTTTTTTTCACAAAATGGAAAAATTTTACTGTGTATATTTCCGTTCCATGTAATGTGAAATATAAGTTTGTTTGAAGTTTTTTTCATTACATCAAAAAAGAAAAAAAAAAGAAGAAGAAATTTTAGGAAATCTCATTTGAACGAAAGTAGGATTTCGAATGTTTTTTTTTCTTTTGATTTCAGAAAATATATCTAAACTCTTTCATAGCTTTTAAATATTAAAACGATTTTTTCTCGTTTATTTTAAAGGAAGGCGGATCAAATCTTGTATCTCCTATTAAGAACCATTTCGGGTTTAAGAAACCTTTCAAGATAAATCTACTTTAAGCCAATTATTGCTGCTCTCTCTTTTTTTTTTCTTTTTTATAATTTCATTTAAAAATCTTGGGTCCTATTCTGAAGACGAACTACTCAGAGCTCTTTGTTAAGTGTCTGAAATTTGTTACATTTTCAAAATAAAATATTATTACATTTAGGTAATAAATATAAGAAGCTCCTCAAATAACTCAAAGCTTACTTTCAAAATGTTAGTCTTAATTTTTATATCATATTTCTTTTTTTTTAAAGTCAGGAAAACGACAGAAACACATTTCAAACTCTGAGGTTTTCAAGAGTTTGAAATAGGCTTCAAAAAGGAAGGAAGATTTTTTCTTTCCGAAAATTTGCTGAAATTTAATGCATTCAATAAATGTATTTTATTGGTGTTAGGATGTGGTTATTTTTAATAATAATATGATGACTAGAAGAGATTAGGAGGAAATATGGACTTACAACTTAGAAACACATTTGTGTTTTTTTTGTTTTGTTTTTAGGCTTCTGAAAGACGCCTTATATCCCCAGTTTGTCTGTCTGTGAACACATATTCCAAATGCTTCGCAACGGCTTCTATTACCTCAGTTGTAATTGGCTTGAATGTTGAATGTTTAGGTGGCCTGTTAGCTCAGAGCGTCGTGCTAATAACGCAAAGGTCGTGGGTTCGATCCCCTCATGGGTAATTTTTTTTTTAATTATTATGAGGAATTCAGTGTATTAACAAGCTTTGAGTTAAGAATGATGATTATTCCATATAAATAGGGGTGGGTAAGACAGCATGGGGTCGCAAACAGACTCGCACGAGCATTTTTCTAGACCACCCCTGCGCAGTCTATTCTAAAGTAAAGGTGACTCAGAAGCCGTTGCGAAGCAACGAATCCCTACCTGCTTTTTAAATCTGCTGAATACAAATAGTACGAATTTTCCATTTTCTGAAAGAATTAATGAAATAACCTTTATTTACTTAAATTGTATAAATCAATTAAATTTAATCACATCCAATTACTATCAAATTAATATATCAGCTAAAAGAATTAATAACAATTGCTTAAAACAAAGAGATCCATTGTTTTGATTCCAATGGTTTTCTACAGGTATTTTGTCACCTTCTCGTGATAATTTATCGACAAAGATACACTTGAAGAAGATTTCAAAGATAAAAGTCAGATCATCCTTCAGCAAATCAACCAAGTTTCCATCCAACTGTTCAAAAGCTACTAAACGCACACACACAGACTGAGCGTCATTTTCTAAGGAAACAATGCTATTATCCTTTTAATTGTTATCTAGGAAGTGGTGACTGATTATACGTTTTAAGGAGAAATTAGCTCAAATACCCAATTTTTCACAAACCACACCTTCGTTCAAAAAAAGCAACTCAAATCATAAATAATTTGATCCTGGAAGTCATCCTTCCTTCTAATAAACCATTGTTACGATAAAGATAAGCCTATTAATTCACGCCTTAACGCCAGTGTCAGATACCGATCGGATAACGTCCATTTGGAAAAGTTATTGGTTCTTTGTTCCAACCAACACTCCAACAGTTAAAATCTTTAAAAGCTATCATCAGCTGCAGTTTAGAGAACTACTATTACTTAAGGATTAGTAATTAAATAGCTAGATTTGTATTTATTCATAACAAAAGATAAGTTTCATTTACGATAGGAATAGAATCCACTAACGAAAGAAGGTGGTTTATTTTAGTCGTAGCAGCTCGAGTATTACGTTTTCTGGAGAAGCATTCCTTTGTAAAGATCCAATGTAATAGTTAGATCGTTGCAAGTCCTAAAATATGCATATATGTTTCAAGAAGATCCGTCCAGAAGATCCGATGCAAAACAATATTATGAGGGTGGAGGAATACACACACACACAAACACACAGACTGTTTGATAAGCCTCACTTTCCTATTGGAAAATAGGCTAAAAAAATTAGCATCCCTCTTAAAAAGAAAGAATAAATAGTAATATTTTAAGTCATATGGAATAAAGTATGAATTAAATTCAGAGCATGTTGTAATACAATCTATGAAAGACCAGCAGAACATTAGAAGAACGTAGAGAAAATAATCATCTAGATACATCAACTAATTGCAGCACAACCATTAGAAGAGGAAAAGCATTATTATATAATCTCCTCAATAATAAAATCCCATTCTTCTTCTTCTTCCCGTGTGGGGTCGCTGTTTTTGATAAGTTTGGCAAAGTTTTTATGGCCGGATGCCCTTCCTGACGCCAACCCCACATTATAGCGTGTGGACCCAAATACGCCATAGTACAGTTTTTAGCGATCCATTTGGAAGCTATTGCGTTTGTCCTGAAACAGTCGACAGTATCCGTATTTTTCCGGATAGATAGAAATTAAAAAAAAAAAAATTCATTATACATCTAAAGTTTATCTGAAGTTTATCCAAATTTGAAGTCGATCGAGTCGGTAGTTGTCCAGGAAAAAATTACTAAACTTCATCTTTTTTTTTTTTTTCTTGTGGGCAAATAATATCGTCATACTCGAGCTTTCTATTTCTCTGACTCTTCTCTCATTTCGTCACACACACTAAACTGTTTAACTATAATAACTTGAATTTAGTCCCTGTGACCTTATGGAAAGACGTCTGACTTCGGATTAGAAGATGTAGGTTCCTCTTGCGACATTTCTTTGTAGTAATTATTTCTATTTTTTGAGTTTGTAAGTTATCTTAATTATAACGTCTGTCTGCAACAGTGCGTTTTTCATTACTTATTTTATCTAAATGAAGCGGGAAAGTGACTCGAATTTTTATTATTTTTAACTATAGATATAGAGAGATAACTATAGAAGGAACATTAAATAACAGCATTTGTTTAGTCTGTTTTATTTATTTTTTTTAACTACTTCTTACAACCTACGAATCTAGAGATAACTTATTAAATAAAACGTGATGATTGTTCGTCCTCAGGAGGTCTCTTCTGTCGTGATGTTCAAAGGCCACTATTAAGATGCTTCGAGGACAGCTAAACGAGATATATTTTTTTTAGTAATTGCTATATTTGATGATCACTGCTATTTACAGAAAAACAGGTTATTACGTAAAACTTTGAACCATCAGCCATTGCGCTGTCAAATACCACTATTTACAAAAGACGAACAAATAAAAAGTATTCTTTCAAATGTAAATAAAAATTAAGTGAAATTTCCAAAACGGAAACAGTTTCATAACATCAATTAATTCTTTAGATAATTGTTGGCCTCACCCAGAATAATTTCGAAATTAGTTTTTTAAGATTATTTGTCGTCGTTTTACATCTTTAGGACCATTGACGATCAATCACATTCTTTTGTGTAAAAATTTTTTATGTTGTAATTGTTATAAAGAATTATAAATATGAATTTTGTGCTGAGAAGATGGTTATAAGGATTTATACACAACTTATATTAATAAAACGAGAAGTTCCTGAAAGAACTTAAAGCCTGTTTTCCTTAATGTTGCTCTTCTTTCTTTCAAGTTGGGAAAACATAGACACGTCTACGTTTAAATTAAAGGTCTGCATTTGTCTAATCGAAAAAAATACATTTTTTTTCCAGAATTTAATTAAATCCATTTATCTAATTCTTGTATAAATCTCTTTCATTTTAATAATATAAAAACTATGAGCCAATTAATTTATTAGCTAAAAGAATTAATTACTACTGGATAGATCCTTGTTTGAGGCATTTTCTCACGCCGGCGAGAGGTTTACTCGAAATTTCGGTCCAGTGCCTCGGGTCTTTTTCAGGAATGTATATTAATTACATCAAGGATGGCGCAAATCTAAGAATTACCGTTGTTAGTTTCTCGGATAGATTGTTTTCGTGGTTGTTTCCGAGCCATGGCGAGAGCACTGCTGTGTGGAAAGGAAAGAAGATTACGAAAACACCCTATCCGAGAAACTAACAACGAAAGTTGTTAGATATGCGCCAGTCTTAACATCTCCACAAGAAGGCCGAGGCACCGGACCGAAATATCGAGTAAACCCCAACCAACCTATCAATTTCAAAATAGTGTATTCATTCTCATAGAGGTTTTCTGAGAAACCTTAAGGGATTGAATAAAATACCATTACACAATTACAGTTCAAAGATAAATGAAAAACAAAGACTCACCAAATTTTCACTAATTTTTCAATAATTGTTACTCAATTTTCCATATCTGCAAATTTTCCCTGTTGTTGACGGCTGCGCTTTACAGATGTTGAACCTAACTTTCAACATTCTTCTAAAATTGACTCCTTCTTACTAATGACTGTATATAATGTTGTGTAACTTCATTTAAGCTACTAGCTATTTCTGCTTTTGATTTTTGCGGGTTGTCTTTCACTTCCCGAATAAATCTCACTATTTCCTCTATAGAGTAACTTTTACTCCTTCTATTACCCATGGCTGTCAATTTAAAATACAAGAGAGAGAGACTGAAGTAAATGAAGGGAACATGTTTCATAAATGCGAAAATTCATTCAGTTGGATTCCCACAGTTTTTGTCTCTGATCGACCTTTCATTAAAAGTTGCCCAGAAACCTCACGAACGCGACGATTGTACATCGATACGCAACGCCAAGCTGTATATCGGTTGCATCCGGATAATATCTATAGTTGAAAATAAATGTTTAACGTATTTCCTTTAATATCGGTAATATTTCGCGGAACTACGTCATTCCGCTTTTTCAAACTATTTCTAATAATAACATTGAGTTACTTTCTTCCAATACATGCCTAAACACTGATACAATCATGCATAACATTGATATACTATCATGTCATTATTAAAAAATAATCATATGCTATTTCCAATAAACGAAAAAACATTAATATAATCAAGTATTGTATCATGCTTCTATTACATATCTGCTATATTTGTGTGTCATCAAGACTTTTAAGTATGAACAAATACAGAGGATATATGGTGAACCAAAATATTTTCTCATTTCTCCAGGACTTATAGTCAGAAATAAAAGAGAAAAATTTCAATAAAGAGAATATACCAACAAAGAAAGTGAACTTTAAATTGTATTAGATTAATAATGATGATACAATACTTGATTATGTTAATGTTTTTTCGTTTATTGGAAATAGCATATATGATTATTTTTTAATAATGACGTGATGTCAATGTTATGCATGATTGTATCAGTATTAAGACATGTATTGGAAGAAAGTAACTCAATGTTATTATTAGAAACGGTTTGAAAAAGCGGAATGATGTAGTTCCGCGAAATATTACCGATATTAAAGGAAATACGTTAAAGAGATATGGTTTTCTTACCTAATTTTAGGATAATAAGATATGAAGTAAGAAATAAATGTTATAAATCACATCAACATAACTGACATTCAATTAAATCCCCTCTACAACAGTAACGGCTGACAGTGAAACTGAAATAGGTACCGTAGATTCATATTTCCGTCTTCACGGTGTTCATCCTCTGCCCGGCGAAAAAGTGCCATGAATTTTTCTTAAAAAAGTAGACAAAAAAAAATCCCCAGTTTTCCATGACTACAATGTTCACTAATAGTTTTAGACTCGTTGGTTCCATAATAACAAATATTAATTTAATAATCCATTTTGGCGTTCTGCATGATTACCAACTTAAGTATTAATTTAGTTCTTACCTTGTTTTCCGATGAAAGTAATCACCTATAATTAGTCTTCTGACTTATTGACTGACAACCTACGACTTTCATCGAATTCCCAGAACAGTAGCGAAATGGTGAAGAACGACATTCCTCATCCCAATAATCAACTAAGTAGGTTTTTGAATGAAATTCCAGATTTAAAATAATTCATTTTCCTTATTATTCTATACTTAAAATTTTACATTTACAGCTAATTAATCCGTCTATTAATCTAATAAATAAATCAAAATAAATGATTGTTTAAATCAATTTACTAATTTAGACGATTTAATTACATAACTTTGACTATAAAATTACTACAACTGCTCCGCTCTTAAGTAGAAGTTTCTTCAATGGTTGTGTACACATACTATTGAAGCTTATACGTAGCCTACATATATATTTTATTTGCATAGATAAGCACTTACTTCTAATTAACTGAGAATGAGAAGTTTTACTATTCCATACAATTTCTATTTTTCTTCTGTGGTTTATCCATTTGTCTGTCTGGATTCACATCATGCTGAAACGGTTAGACTGATTTTCATAAAATTGGTATCTATTTTATCTATGTCCAATTTCAAACACTGAACTATTCTGGTCACCGTTGGAGTCTTGAACTTGAAGCCTGCATTCCAAATTATAATGATTACATATATAGAGGCCGCCTTTATTTTAATTATTTAAAAAAATGTTTAATATTAATGGATTTATTATTTTACTAAAATCCCTTTTGAGAAACCCTTCTTCAATCACAATATTTCGTTTTCTTCAATAGAAAACTTCTTCAGGTTAAATTGAGGACAAGAAATCTCTTCATTCTTAAATCGTGATCATTCGTGTAATTAAAGAAGGGATTTTAGTTGTACCATGATTGAAAGAAGACTATCGTTTTGGAGATTTCACTTTACTGTTTTCCTATTTGAAGTTTGGGAAAAGATTTGCAGGAGTTCACGATTCATCGTAATAAAGAATTCGTCGTAAGTTAAAGATTGAATTACATAAGAAAAATAGCCAGTATCCGTAAATGTGGATGTTAAGTTTCAGGAAGACTCGTTCACTGCTTCAAAAGCTATTGGGACAAAATAGAAACTAAAAAAATCATTCTACTTTTCTTTCAAAACGCATTCCACAAATGGAGGACAGAGAATTTGTTCAATTAATTCAATAGTAGCTTCCTCTTATATCTCAGCTCTACGTGTCTGACATTGAATTATAATTCAATCATACCAAGAAGTTCCTAAAAGAACTTGAAACTTATTTCCCTTAATATGTTGCATCTATTTTTTTAAGCCTAAAAAAATAATACGACAAAAACTGGTTTTTCTAGTATATACATGAAACCATAGCGTACAGGTTCATTTCCTACAAATAATGATGAAGAAAAATGTAAAATATAAATAAGAAAAAAACTGGAAGAATAAAAAAAAAAAATCAAAATAATATAAAAAAAGAACAAAAAAAAAAGTTCTCGTATACAGTGTGATTAAGCATTGTCGTATTGAGGATTCGGACCTGGATTACTGAAACCATCAGATTAAACATCCTACGATCACGGTTACGAACTGAATAAAGCGCAGTGCACATGGATCCGAAAAATCGGACGTATTCTATTTCACTTAAGGGTTTCCTTAAGTGAACATTGATTTTATTTTAATTTTATTTCCATTTATTTTAATTCTCCGAAATGAATATTCGTCTTAAAGAAACCTAAACGCTACTTTGATTTTAAGAAGAAAAGTACAAAGACACAGAAGCCGTTGTTTGAAATACAGTGAATTCTCCGAAATGAATGTTCGTCTTAAGGAAACCCTTAAGTGAAATGGAATATGTCCGATTTTTAGATCAGGCGTCCGATTTTCGGATCCATGTGCAATGCGCTTAAAACCTTTCAGAATGCGTGTAAAGTGTTGCTCTTTGTTAAGTATTATCACGTCACTGGAACAAGAACTCATATCTGTCCCCATCCCTACAAGTTGTAAGGGTTCCAATAAAGTATGACT
>JAFIDM010010028.1:6060862-6074175 GCA_023159025.1 Thereuonema tuberculata | reverse complement strand
TTATTACTGAGAATGCGAAGTATTCCATTCTTCTATTTTTCAATTTGTTTGTCTGTAAGCGCATCAAGTTAAAACAGTTAGACAGATTTCCGTCAACTTTGTCAACTTTCTTGACAGATTTCGTCAACTTTCTTAGTTTATTGATGGTTTAAACGTAAAATGTAAGCATGATAATTTTGGTCTCCAGCCCATCAACTCCAGTCTTCCCAGTGCTGTGTGAAGTCCCCAATATCCGTTGGAACGTATATCTAGTATAATTACACGCTAATGTAACATTTAAATGTTTTATTGTAAAGTTCAAAAATACTTGCCATGCAGCAAATGTCTCCCTTCGAACATTTCCTTCTTTGTTTATTTATTGTTCTTTTTATCTGTTTATATGCGCATCACACTAAAACGCTGAGCGGATTTTTATAAAATTTGGATTGTTCTTTAAGTATCTAACTTTAAATTCATAATAACTTATTTTGGCCCTTACCGAAAACGAATCCCTAAAAATGACGATCTCGGTAAAACAGGTAAATTGATCTCCGCATCCCACACACTCCCAGTCCTCAAAATTGACCCCCTTTCTCCATCACCAGTTGTCAGTAATCGAAAAAGAGTTGAACGTTTACTAGTTTCATTTTAAGTTTAGAGAACTAACATTTAACAAAATAAAATCTGCAATTGAAGAAGTTTGAGAGAAATCAGATGCATACTTATAAATAAGGCTATGAATTTTATTTAATCATTTTCAAAAGCTCAATTTTGTTGTTAATACAGAATTATTTAGAATTATTTCGTTTTCATTTAGGACAGGAACAAATCCTTTAGTGTTCCGCGAGCATTTAATTAAAAACTTAAAATGTCTGGTAAAATTAACTAAGTTAGTTAATTATTTGTAAGAATAAACTTACTATAGAGGTAACTTTCGTTTCCGGTAAAGTAATTAAAATTTAAGACACAGTAAAACAAGGAGAAAAGGTCAATATTTATCATTTATGGTTGCAACTGAGAATCCCAATGGTCTATTTGCTTTTATGTTCTCTCTCTTGCAATCCTAACATCCTTGGTTTAAGACAAAGGTTCCCAAATATTTTTTTTTTCTGTGGGCAGCTTTTTTCAGAATGAAAATTTGCTCGCCCCACAAAATTTTTTCCAGCTAAAAAAAAAGATAAAAACTTGACAAATTTAATACAATGAGCTCTCTCTGCTTATTCATTGTTGACTAAGCAAACACAAGAACACTTTTATTCTCTCTCTGTCCACTTTTCTGTTTGTTTGCGGATCACGCCAAAAGGGCTGGACGGATTTTCGTAAAATTTAGCACTTAAACCTGACGTCTGCAAACGAAGACAGCAACTTACAGGCGTGCCATCTTGCGTAAAGAGAGAGACCTTAACTAAAAACTTAAATCAATAAATATTATCACATATTCCAAAGACGATATGTTATGAATTGGTTATTAAAGTGACATTTATAATATCATCGTACATTAAAATCATTTCTATAATCGTCTGATTTATAATGAGGTTTCGTCAAGAATGAATTCAATTGGTGATTCAACATGGCTGCGTTCTCTATTGGTCGATTGCTTCTATGTCTTGGCAAAGATTTTGCTTTATTTAGCCATTCAAAACACATTGTATTGAATGTGCATTGCAAACTTCGAAGAGATAATCCTTCTCACTCGAAGAGATAATCCGTCTGTGCTATAGTCCAACAGACGGATCTTGACGATCTCGTATTTTCGTGATTTCACGTAATTTACGCGAGAATAGCTTCTATCCATGTCTTCTCACAAAATGGCGAGAAAAAAGGCTTATCGACTCCGGGAAAGAAGCGACCACGAGCAAACCCCCGTTACTGATGTCGACGATTTTGACCGATGCCTTATCCGCCGCTGCATCCGTCATCTCTACGCTGAAGGTAAAAATCCAACTTTAATATTTTTTCTCTAGCAGACATTCAAAATACTAAATTCCTTGAGACCTGCTGAAGAGGCTAATGGCCAGATCTCGTGTTTTCCGTAATTCTCAAGCAAACGAGATCGTCAACATCCATCTGTTAGACTTTATTGTCGAACTGATAAATGACTTCCCAAGTATTAATCCGTTAATAGTTTTCAGGATACGGGCTGAAGAGAAACAGCGGTCCGCGGTCTCCGATTCACAGCCAGCCAAGGGCAGGCTCACAGCGGTCAAGAAGTTTGATACCTTTGATCTATCTTGCAACCGACGAAAGGTACTTGAATTTAATTTTGAAAATGAAATCCCAACTGCCGCTAAAGCCTTTCAGACAATAAAGAATGATGATGATCTGCCAAATTTTACTTTGAGAACAACGCAGCAAAACGATTTTACTTATTTACATTCGCCTCCACCCCTGGATACTACTTTGATTGATAGGAAAGATATCATTTTATGTCGACGTTTGTTTAGGAACTATTAAAAACAATATCAAGAAGAAGACAAATGTATTCATTATCTTGATGGAATCTGGATTAACGTAGGTCATTCCAGAAATAAAATAAAAATTGAAAAACAACAAAACATAGTTTTATTAGTTTTATTAGTTTAATCAACGTACAATGAAATATTGAAGTTTTTCTATGAAGTTAATTGAAATTAAATGAAACTTAGATTGTATGTAAGTCATTCGTTGGCGCAAGGATACAAGCTCTTCTCAACTGGATCTACTTCCCTAATAGTTCTAGTGCTACTCTTAAGTTGTCGCGAGCTTTAGCTTATTTATGATCCAATTTGGAATAAGGGACCATCAATAACCAAGAATCAATAAGAGACCATTTGGTCTGCACCATCTTCATCATTCCAAATAGAATGCTTAATTCTCAGTGCGGGATTGACAGTTCATTGTATATCTAATTTAAATATAGTTATGAAATGTAAAATTTTTGAAAATATCTACAGAATGTTTTGAATTTTCTTTATTCTCTTTGAATTTTCTTGTTAAAACATCCATACTTTCATACCATTAGAGAACCACTGATCTAAGACATCTAGAGAATTCCATTATTTCAATTCTAATCCAATTGAAATTCCAATGCTTATCTATTGGAATTTTTATGATCACCTCGCGCTGATTTCTTAACCAGAACCCACAGACTATGTCAAGAATTTAATATGTTGGTAAAATGTAAATTGCTTAAATGATCAGTCACATTTCAAGAAGATTCCTCTAATGATTAAAAAGTTGTTAGAGAGGGAAACCACAGACACACCCACATACACAGACTTGACTTTTAAGCTTTTTTTTAGAAATTAAGACTCATCACCTAAAGTAATGAGAAGACTCTTTCAGTTTGCTTGAAAAACTAAATCAATTATTTGTCGCAAGTAATAAGGCAGAAATTAGAATTTGTTATGAAATTTATTACTGTAACATTCTGGAAATTTTCTAAATACTTTTACTTAAAATGAATTACCGATTACAAAGTACATATAAAGTACACACAAGGTGTATAGTTTTAATGAGTTTAAGTGGAAATCTGATGCTTTCAATAATGAAATCCTAATGAAAAAAATAAACACAAAATAATTCAGAGTTTCGTCTTTCATTTAAAATTAATTATTGATAAACACAAATTCTACAAACAAGATAATGGATTCGAAATTAGATCTCCAATTTCAAATTTAAATTTACTTTTTTTTCTTCCACGAAGTCTGTTTTAAATTATTTCCAATCATTTTTATGTTGATGCTATTTTGTAATTTTGAAATGGAACAATATAATATTTCGAAATTTCTTTATACAAATGAATACTTATCAATTTAATTTAAAATTCGTTTTGAGATAAGAAAAATATAAATTAGATTGTTGAATGTTTTATGTTTTTGCAGTGTTTCAAGGAAAACAGAAAAATAAAAGAACTACAAAGTTTAATTTTAAATTTGTAGATCAGAATAACATTGTTATGTAAATATTCAGCTGAGAAGAATTCTAATTTGCATTCAGTACAAAGATGAAATAAAAAGTAAGAAAGAACTTAAAGGCTACTTTCTTTTGAAATCAGGAAGACGTGCATAACGAAAAGCCTACATATATATTGCAATTACAATATATACTGAATACAAAAAAGTACAAAATTTCCATTTTCTGAGAAAAAAATGAATCAGCCTTATTTACTTAAATTGTCTAAAACGAAAAATGAATTACTATTATTCAACCAACCCTGTAATCGCTTAACTAAAATGATGTAATATTCATTGTTTTAAGTCAAATGAGATATGAACAGAATAGTTTAGAAATCCGTTCTTTAGATTCCAATCCTTTTCCGTGGAAATTTTTATTTCCATCTCGCAGTAATTTCTCTAAAAGAATTTGGGAAAAGAATTTCAATAAATATATATTATATTTATATAATATATAAATAAGTATTTTATATATATATAGAAGAAACTTAATATAATTTCATCATCAGGTACTAAAGGCACCGCCTTGTCGCTGCAACCATGCTCTTCTGTCCTCGGCCGATCTCTTTAATTCATAATAGCTTCGGAACTCCAGAACCCTTTGTGTGTCATCCAAGAATTTTCTTCTTGGTCTTCCTCTTCCCTTTTTTCCTGCAATTTTCCCTTCCAGAATAATTTTTAGAAAATTGTTATGTCTAATCATATGTCCCAAAAATTTGGTTTTTCTTTTCTCAATATCCTGTAATAATTTTTTCTGTTCTTCCACCTCTATAATTTCATACTAATAATAAAACTTTAATAATAATAAGGAGAAAAAAATCAAGCCTGAAATTATAATGTTTCGAAGAATGAAACAATAAACTCTATGGAAGCAAATGATTACTATAAATATTTGGGACTCCGTCAATCAAAATCAATAGAGCATACAGAAATTAAGAAGGAATTAAGAATAGACTCAAATACATCGTTAAAACTGAATTAAATGCACGCAATACTATCAAAGTTATCAATATTTATGTTGTACCTGTGTTAACATACTCATTTGGAGTAATTAATTGGTCAAAAACTGAAATAGCTGGCATAGAAAGATCCATCAGAACATTGCTCACAAAATTCAATCTGCATCACCCAAAAGCAGCAATAGAGAGAATGACACTTCCTAGATATATGGGAGGTAGAGGACTAATGGACATACAACAACTTCTAGAAAATCAAATACATAGCCTTCAAAATTTCTTCTGCACTAAATCTCATAGCTCGCCATTGCATAAATCAATAGTATGTTCTGACAACAATCTTACACCATTAAACCTAAAAAATAGAGCTGCTCAAACAACAACCAATACAAATTGCACTCATCTAAATAGAAAGGTTGAACTATGGACCCAGAAGAAATTACATGGACGTCATCTTACGGATCTTAACCAACCATATGTGGATAAAATTGCGTCTAACAAATGGCTGAGATCTTTGGTGAAACGGAAGGGTTCATGATAGCTATACAGGATCAGGTTATCCATACTAAAAACTATGCAAAATACATACTAAAGGATAGCAACTTAACAGACGATAAATGCAGAAGATGTTTTCAGGCTTCAGAAACAATTCAACATATCATATCTGGCTGCAAGATGTTGGCCAACACAGAATACCTTAATAGACATAATCAAGTCTCAAAGATCATTCACCAAAAACTAGCCCATCAACACAAATTAATAGATAAGTATGCACCATATTATAAAAACAATCCAGAAACTGTTCTGGAAAATACCTCATACAAACTTTATTATGATTTGACGATTCAAACAGACAAAACCATTTCTAATAACAGAGTAGATATAATTCTAACTAATAAGCAAAATAAAACTTGTTATTTGGTGGATATTGCAGTACCACTTTCCCACAATGTCAAGAGAACAATTGAAGAAAAAGTCATCAAATATCAACAATTGGCAATGGAAATAAAGATAATTTGGAGTATGGAACAGGTTTATATAGTGCCCATTGTTATTTCAGCTACTGGAGTAGTTCCGAAACAAATTCAAAACAGTCTTAAAATGCTCCATTTGAATCCAAACACATATTAAGTTACAAAAGGCGATAATAATCTCAACTTGCCACATCACAGGAAAATTCCTCAACTTCCTTCAAGAGTAAAGAGTTACTTTGGCTAAAACCCGTACTCTCTATTTAAAACTCAGTTAACACTGAAGAAAAGAGAACAATAACAATGATCAAACCAAGTGAGCCTATGTTTTAAACTGGACTATAAATAAGCAGCATGGAAATCCGTCCAACCGTTTTAATGTGATGCGTGTACTAATTTAAAGCAAACAGATATACAGATAAATAACAGCTAAGACAAAATATTCAAGTTACTAATTAGACTTCACGTGCTTCCGTATATTCAATAATATTATTATTATTTTCAGCTTATTTTACTACTAAATTTGTGCTTGAATGTGTCTCCTTAATAAACTTTTGAACCATCGAATGAATCTTCCTGAAGACTGTCATGCAGGTAAGGATAAAAGCCGTTATATTTTCTTTTCTAGGGGTTTTTGTTATCGTGTGTCTCCTGGTCGAGCAATTTCCTCGTGAATATGGCAGTAATTGAATTGGAACCATAAACAATTGGAAGATTTCCATAAATGTCTTAAACAATGGGCATTACTTCTATTAGTAATCCACTAACTTACGCATGCTTTTTGATATCATCTAAATTAACTGCTTTCAGACAACTTGAAAGTGTTACGAGGATATAAATAAATTTTCAGAAAATGGAATGTTTGTATGTGTATAGCAGATATTCTAATTTAAAATAAACAGAGTCTTTTCGTTTGCATTAGTTATTAAAAAAAAAGGGAAAACAAATAAAAAAAGACTGCTTCAAGTTAATTGAAGAACCTATTGTTAAATTACCAGTTAATTCCATCCGTTTATTTATTTCGATTTTGAAAAACTTTCTTTTAACTTCACGTAAAATTCCAATCATTTTTAATTTATAGAAGACTTACAAAAGGCAAAATGAATATTTTTATTTGTTTTCCCGCCAAACAAAAGAGAATGGAGCTCAGAAAATTTTTAGCTAATGACAATACAATAAAAAATAAAAAATATGAATCGAAAATGTTTGAAAAATCAAAAATGTTTGCCAAAATCTGTTAAATTCTATTGTTTTTCTAGAAAAAATATGGTTCATGAAATCAATCTGTCTGTCTATGTTTATATAGGTCTCTCATGACTTCAGAATCGCTGAATTGATCTTCTTGGAAATTCGCTTGCTTATTGAAAGACAAGAGGTCATCCAACTTTTAAATTTCAAATTTTTCTCATGATTCCATGTCGAGCAATTAGAGCCTGAAACTGAAAACAATTCCAAAAGAAAAGCTTCAGAACGATAAGATTAAGTTTCTATCGATGTCTTAAATAACGGATATTTTTAATCCGTCTTTTAATTCTCTTCATATCGACTCAAAATTAATTGGATGTAAACCATTATGTAAATAATTCGAATTTCATTTATTAGCAAAGCTAATACAAAGCCTATTTTTCCTAAAATGTAATTTCTTAAAGATTTTTTTTATTATCTTTCAGTCGTGATAAGGTCAAAAATTCAAAATCCACCTTTATTTTCGAATTCTAATTATAAATAGTGCAATTTCACAAATTTTCCATTTTTTTTAAAGATGAATTAAATCGACCTTATTTACCTGAATTGTTTAATTGGATTGATTTTAATCTATCTAACCAATGACAGTATACACAATCTGGTCACTTTATTAAGTACATCCCTTCTGTACGCACAAATGCTGTGTATCACAACAACTCTTCAAGCAGGTAGGGGCAGTGTCATGGTGTGGGGGATGTTTTCCTGGCACACGTTGGGTCCATTGATATCTCTGGAGGCACGTCAGGATGCTTGAGCGTACCTAAATATCGTAGCTGACCAAGTGTAAACCAATTTTATCCTCATGCAGAAGGCTACTTCCAGCAGGATAATGCGTCGGTGCACAAAGCCCGCATCACTATGGGATGGTTTGAGGAACATGACGATGACTTGCTACAGTTGCCCGCTCAGTCCCCTGATCTCAACCCGACTGAAAAATTGTGGGATGAACTGGAACGGGCTGTTCGCTCCAGGCCTACAATCTTCAGGAACTGCGTGACACACTCATGTCTGCATGGTACACAATACCTCCACAACGTTTAAGCATCTTGTGCAATCCATGCCTCGACGAATTCAGGCTGTTTTGAGAGCTAAAGCAGGCCCAACACGCTACTAGATAGATGTACCTAATAAAGTGGCCGGACAGTGTACAAGCTAAAGGTTTTAATATTCATTGTATTAGATCTTGAGAGAATAATGGAAATAGCTTCGAAATTCATTGTTTACATTTCATTGCTTTTCTGTTGAATTCTTGTTGTTTTCTCTTGTTAATTATTCGACATGGACCCATTTGGAACAGATCTCGATCATCTCAAGTACTTGTAATCCATAGGAAGTTTAACATCCTGATACACACACACCCACACACACACATATACGTACATACACACATACGTACAGACTGACTGATTTGATAAGCCTCAGTTTTCAATTAAAAGTAGGCTTTAAATAAAATGAAAATTATCGTTTATGTTAAATTCATGATTTAAAAAAAAGGAACTATTTTCGAAGGAAGGATTCGAATTCTTTGAAGAATTTCTTGTTTTACTTTGTTTAATTCAGAATAAGTAATTGAGTTTTGTTTTCCTTCTTTTTTCTAGAAGTAAATAAAAGCCTTTTGAATCACAAATAATTGTTTGTTTTTTTCTTAACGATTGTTGAAATAGTTGTTTCGAAATAATAGAATATTCTAGAAATCCTGTTCGTGTTTTCCTTTCGAAGCTAATTTTTCCTTGAAAGAATGAATAATAAATGAAAGCAGAAAAGTTTCTTTTCTTTTTCTCTTTGTAATCAAATGTGAAATAAATTAAACCTAATTAGATGTCGTTGACACTTTGATGAAATTATTCTGTAAAGACACGTTCGTTTAGGAATTAAAGAAATAAATAAACAAACAGTCCTTTCCTTTCCAGCTGTTTCTGGAATAAATAAAAATAGATTGGAAAATATTTTTTTTGTGTTTTTTGTTTTTGTTTTTGATGTTTTCTAACCCTATGTCCTTATTTCTGTAGTTGTTTATGTTATAAATCTTTGAGACTTAAAATAAGAAATTCGAATAAACTTAAAGTCTACTTTCCTTTATTGAAATATTTTTTTTTTTTTAATTTCTTTTACGTTTTATTTTCTCTAAATAGGGAAAACGACACAAAACAAAAACCTTACATTTATTTTCAAATTTTCTAAAATGTACTGAATATCAAAAGGGCAAATTTTCCATTTTTGGGAAAATTAATTAAATCCGCATTAATTATTTAAATTGTGAAGTCGGATTAACTTTCCTCCTATCAAACTGCGACCCAAGTAAAGGATTAATATTCATTGTCTGAGACAAAATAATATTAATAGAATAAGGAGAGAAATCCATTGCTTAGATTCCAATGCATTTCTTTGGGAATTTAATTCATATTTTCGTGCTAATTTCTCAACACGCACCCATTTGATAAACACTTCTGCTACAAAAATGGATTTTAAATGGATCTAATATTTAGGAGCATCAATGGAGCTTTTCAAATATGTTTTGTTAGAGGGGATATACACAGACAGACTGAACGATTTGACAAGTTTTATTTTCATTGAAAAAGAATTGTAATGTACCAAATAAAAGGATTTGTTTCAAAAGCTATGAATGAAAGTGAACATACAGTCTGCACGGTAAAATCCTAAGTCACCCAAATAACTTTTGAACGAAGATAGCTAGAGTTAAGGAAGTTAGGTATTGGTATAGGAAAGCGACAATGCCGTCAGATGTTACTGACGGCAACAGCCCTAGCGGCAATAGTTATGCCACATAAGAAACTATGAAAGATATGGAAAAAAAATCGTTCAAATAGAAGGCGGGAGATGCTAAGTTTTCCGAATGTCATCTAATGCAAAAACGATACGAATAACCTGCCATGATCTTTTGTTTATAAATGGTAAATAGTCATTAACGGAATATTCGATAGTCGATGATTCTTTACAGACTGCAGAGCATGAGTTTTATCTGCAGGAGTACCGTCTCTTCACAGTCTTAATTGCATGTGGCACACAAAGACATATACTCGCGACATCTAGCGTCTTCTGTTTGCACGATTGTCGTCTGTAAAATGTCATTTCCTACTAATTCGGTGATGCTCTACAACTTTCTCATTTATTTTTTTCCGTATCTCTCATGGTTTCCGAAATAGGGTTACTAATTTCCACATTTTGCCGCTTGGGGAACTACCATCAGTCTCATCTGATAGCGTATGATTGCTTTCCTATACATATACCTAACTTCTCCAAATATGGCTGTCAGTTTTTTGGACTTTAGAAAAACAAAAAAAAAAAAGTTTTCTCTCACGCAGTTACAAAATTGCGCTCTAAATTGAGACTCTCAGGTACAGGAATGAGAGGGATTAGCGTACACTAACTCCCACAATTCTTTGGTGTAAAACCACCTAGAATTTTTATTTTGGAATATTCTGTGAAAAAGATATTTTATTTTAGTAGAAATGTGGGATTGGAAGCTATAACACAATGTAATAGTAAGTAAGTTAACTTTGGTCAATATTAAAATTTTGCTGAGTCATGTTTCTTCTGTACGCTGTAATAGTTGCTTCTGTAATAGTTCCTTCTCTCTGACTCCAACGTTGTGTCTTTGCCTTGCCATCCTAAGACTTGAAAGATGAAACCACGAAGGACGAAACTGCTCTTATTCTTACAAACATCATTGATTCAATTCACAAAACCTAGTTTTAAGGCATCGTTGACGTAAGTTTTGAAAGTAGTGAATCATCATTGTTAAAGGAATCTGAAAAACCAAGCAATAGCAACATAAATAATTGTATAATATTTAGTTCAATTTAAAATAAACTGATCCACAATCGTAATCCGTAAAAGGCGATGACCATCTACTAAAGACGAAACAATTATCATAGATTCCCATTAATGCCAATTCAAGTTGATGGCTTTCAAAATATGCATTTTTTGCCTAGAAAAATGAGACGTATCAGATCAGTCAGTCTTTGTGTGTGTGAGTGTTCGTTCCCGTAATAACTTTTGAACTATTGGATGGAACTTAATAAGTGTATTTAAGAACCATCTAACTTTGATATTTAAGATCTTTTCTAAGTGGGTCTTTATCGAGTACTTAGCGAGGGAAGATGATAGAAATTCCCAAAGAAACACATTGGAATCGAAACAATGGAGTTCTACCGATATTCTAAATAGTGAAAATTATTATTATTATTTTCAACATTAGCAAATCCCTTAATTTGCCAATAGATTTGATACTAATAAGGTTAATCTGCTTCCCACAACTTAAGTAGTGCTAATTTAATTCTTATTCTTTATTTAGAAAAACGGAAAATTTGCAGTGGATTGATCAGTTATTAAAAAGTGTAAAGTATCTCACTTGAGGCCTATTTGACCCTTGGGGTAAGGCTCCCGGCGTTTTACTACCAATGGGACTACGTTGAGTAGCCCGTCCACCTTTAACCTCCAGGAAAGAAGCCTTGTATCCATTCAACAGGTGGCTTGGTGGACCCTAGGACCCGTCTGTAGAAGAATTCAGAAAAATTCTTGACCTCCGCAGGAGTCAGGGATTGAACTCGGCTCCTTCAGGCCGCAGTCAAGTGAATCACTAATTGGTGCCGGATCCATATTTATCAGAAATTGGAATTAGAAAATAACTTTTCCTTTTTTATCATTACCAGACTTTAAAAAATGATAAAAAAAATTAAAAAAAAAGTATTAAAGAAACATAATAAGTAATAACATTTTAAAGCAAATTGCTTTGAAGGCCTTTGTAAAACGTTTGAAATATAAAAGTTAAGAGTCTTTAAATATGAATGCTAAATGTGAAGCAGATCCATCCAATGCAACGGTTTAAAAGTTATTTGGGATGAGGGATAGCAGCGAGGATAGCATACACACAGATAGACCGACTGATTGATTGATAAGCCTCACTTTCGTATTGGAAATTGCGGTCAAAGTTTGGTTTTTAAATATTTTTTCTGATTAAGAATTTTATTCTTAAATTATCAAAACATTATTCTACAGTAATTATCAAACTACTCAAAGTAATCACAGATAAAAAATAATAAGATTTACATTTGAAATTAATAATTTCTTTTTTAGTTTGATATGAAGTATCTTTATTGCTGTTTTAATATTTTAAGTACAATAATTGAATTTCATTGTTTATTATGCATTTTTATCCTCACCTGTTTTTTTTTTTGTAATTCTAATTAAACTTTCAATTTGTTTACATTACATAAGCTTATCTTTTTCGCATATTTGATTAAACCTTCAAGGCTTTTCTCTGCCCGTCTGCGTCACTGCATCACGATATCTAATTTCCCTTCTGGCTGTGCAAGTGTTTTCAAATCAGTTCGTATCTTTTTCTTCTCTTTGAAGTTTGATCTGGAAGATAAACACGTAAATTTTAAGTAAACCTCTCTTTGTCTGGTTGGGAAACAAGAAATATCTGAAGGCGAACAATGTTAAGAGATCTAAATTTGTTTGAAAATTGAGGATTAAGGATTGTATTTACTTCTTCAATGCTTGCAGTTTTTGATTTACAAATTCACGAAAATTCTTTACTATTCGCTTGAACATTTTTCTTCTGTGTTTGTCCATTTGTCTGTCTTTACCCGTTAAAACAGCTAAGGTCTCGGCCAGACCGAAGCTCCAACGCATATCAATGCACATGTGGAGAGATATTGGGATGCGTTGAAATTGATGTGTACAGGCGGTGGCGAACGCTCGCCAATGCATTCCAACGGTTACCAAGTGATTGTTGGCGTTGGCCTGCGTTCGGTCGGTGTGGACGAGTTAAAACGTGTTCAGTCGTTGGCAAGTATTCTATGGTTGGTGTTGGTGTTGAGGCGATCACTTCAATACCTTGCCGCGTAAAATGACCGAACCACAACCAACGGTTTCCAATTCAAAACTAAATCCGATGGGACGATAACATCACAATCCTTTCCAATCGTTTCCAACCCTAACCATACCAAACACATTCGGCAGAGTTGGCGTTCGTTTGCGTTGGAACTTGGTCTGGCCCCGGCCTACTACGAATTTCTTTAGAATTTGGAATTTTGCTTTGTGAGACAACTCAAAATATGAGAGCGATTATTTTGGTCTCCGTCCCATCTATTCTTCAAAAATGAGCCCTCCCCCCCTCGCCCAAGCTCTGCATCCTCGGGTTCCACTAACTGAGAATGTATTAGTTAATAAGTACAGGGAATGCGATCAGCTGTCATTGC
>JAFIDM010010028.1:6032084-6060762 GCA_023159025.1 Thereuonema tuberculata | reverse complement strand
ACTAACGTTACTTTAGGGATCGTAAAATCTTATTCTGCTCTTAATGAATCTTAGTAGGACCGGAAGACATAAAACTTTGCTTATAGCTTCCTATGATGTCTCCAATCGCCAATACAATCTTTAATGAAATTCTGAATATTTTAAGTAATATTACGTAGTAATTATATCAATCAATTATCCATTGCTTAGTGGAAATAGAAAATGCAACGCTGGGGGCAAGAGCGTTCAGGACAAGCAGGGCTCTGCAGATCAAAATACAGTCTAACAGATGGATGTTGACGATCTCGTTTGCGTGAGAATTACGGAAAACACGAGATCTGGCCATTAGCCTCTTCAGCAGGTCTCAAGGAATTTAGTATTTTGAATGTCTGTCACTAGGAAAATGCTAGAGAAAAAATGTTAAAGTTGGATTTTTACCTTCAGCGTAGAGACGATGGATGCAGCGGCGAATAAGGCATCGGTCAAAATCGTCTACATCAGTAATGGGGCTTGCTCGCGGTCGCTTCTTTTCCGGAGTCGATAAGCCTTCTTTCTCGCCATTTTGTGAGAAGACATGGATAGAAGCTATTTTCGCGTAAATTACGTGAAATCACGAAAATACGAGATCGTCAAGATCCGTCTGTTGGACTATAATCATAGCCTACTCTTCAAGTCGTACAATACTTAAGCATTATATCAAATTTTAAAGAAATCAACCCAGCAACTTCAACAAGGGATTTCGGCGGTCATTTTTGAATGGATGAGAATTAAATAAATGTGCCTCTTAATTTACCTCTTTTTGGAAACTTAATGTCCTTTATTAATTGACCTTCAATCCTATCTATCTTTAGGAAGAGGTCTTGGTTATGCAAAGTTTGGGCAACATTTCTTGTTGTTGTTTTTTGTTCTTCGGGGGTCACTGCCAGGTATGATGGTGGCCTTCAGATAAGATCTTGCCTTTCTGGGTCTTTTATCGGGGAAGACGGATCGGGCTGATGAGTCCCTTGCAGGATGAAACGGCCTTTCCCGATTCCTTCCGATAATCGAATCAGAAAGGCAATTTATTTACTCTTGTGCTGTTCTTGTTTCTCATTTTGTTTTGCCAATAAATATACTTCGTATGATATTTTAGTTTTGACTCCGTCTATTCTTTTAAGTGAGGAGTTTCAAAGGTTTACATTTCAGGATTGAAATGGGTGGAGATAAAAACAATCGAGCCTAAGTTGGATCAGAGATAAGCTACGTACGTTGATGAAAATCCCCACCAGCCGTTTTCGTAGATCAACAAACAGACAACAAAGGACAAACAAATATTCACATGAACTGTAGGACTGAATCACATAATACGAAAGTCAGTCAGTTTGTATGTGCATATGCGAGTTCCCTCCGAAGAATTTTAGAATCTCTGTATGGATCTGCTTGAAACTTGATATACATATTTGAGACTTAGGGACGATCCTCACTTTTTAAATGGATCATTATCAAGAAATTAGCGCGAGATGGCGACAAAAATTTCCATAGAAATACAGTGGAATGTATACTATAGATTTCTATATTCGATTAATATTTAGTGATCTAAATAATGGATTTTCTTTACAATTTTTATTAATATCCCATGGTCTTACATAATTAATATTACTCCATTGCACGTGTTTGGTGAGATTAAAGTTAATCCGATTTAAAAAATTAAAGAGAAATAATATTAATTTATTTATTTTTTATTTTCAGAAAAGGGAAAATACTCTTTATAATCTTTACTTATTAGAATTCGAAAATAGACAAATTATTTTTTTCTTTTACAACTTAAAAAAAGAAATAAAATAAAATAAAATGTCAAAATGTAAAATTTACATTTAAGTAAAGTTTAACTTTAAATTCTCGAATTTGTTATTGTTCTTATTATTTTTTAAATCATACAAGTTTTATCTCCACATATTCATAAAGACTGAATGCGCAGCTCCTTTGAATTTTTTTTTGAATTTTTATTTTCCCTTATTTTATTTCTCTTATTTATATACAATTGAGACAATCAAGATTTAAAAATTCCAAGACATGTGATCTTTAAAAAGCACTTCCTTTCTTCTATTGTCCCTCTATCGTAGAAATTTTCAAGGAGATGAACTTCCTATCGTCTGCTATAAATCTTTTTTCAAATGGGTCCGTAACGAGAAATATGCCCGTAAGATGAGAATGCTACGAAAACGCAGTAATAATGAAGTGACTTAAGTCTGTTAATATTTCATTGTTTTCAACAATAGGAAGTGATTCTTAAGCTAATTCATTTGATAAGATTCAAAGTAAACAATGTAAGCAAATAATTGGATTTTTTTAATTGGATTTTTTTTTTCTTTTTTAGAAACTGGAAAATTTCGTACTTTCTGTTTAGCACATGTTATAATTTAATTATAAACACGCGCTTTCAGTTTAGGATATTTTCATTTAAATAAGAAAAGAAATTTTAAAAAATAGCATTTGAAAGATTGTAGACCAAGTTCTTCCAAACTTCTTGTTTATATCATCGTATATATTACATTGTATACATGCGTTTCTTTAAGGTATTTTTTTTCTCCTAGATCTTTCCATTTGGCAACAGATTTCTTGTTTCTTCTTTAAACCGTGACAATATCTCTGAGGCAGGTGGAATAGTTGATCGTGTGGACGCTGCGGTTTTTTTATTACTTTTACAGACAAATTTTCCTGTAAACCTTCGCCTCACAGAATCCGTAACAAGATTCTTGAAAAAGTTTGGCACAGCTTCAGAAAAAAGGGATTCTTGTACCAATCGCACTGAGCCACGTTAAAGATACAAACAACACTGATAAGAAAAGGAAAAATCCTTATTTCCCAATTTATTTCAGTAAACGAACTTCCTGTAATGGAGAAGAAAAATCCGAGAAGTCCTTAATCTTTTTAGAAATTTTGTGATTTTAAACTCTTGGTTTCAAGGAAGAAAACTTTGTTCCTTTACTGTAATAACCTATTCTGTAGTTTTCCAAATCTGTCTGTGTCTAACGTACTTCCTGTGTTTGGAAAATAATTTTAATCTCCTGTGAAAATAGAAATAATTTCTACAATGAAACCTCCGCGACAAGAATCGAAACTGCAACTTTCTAATCGGAAGTCAGACATCTTATCCATTAGGCCACAAGGACTATGTTCACATTAATTTTATTAAATATATCTTATCACTTCTGTATGTGACGGAATGACAGAAGAACCAGAGAAAAAAAAAACTCATTGTTTTAGCTACTAGATTAAAATTTAAATTTTAATGTTTTTTTTATAACCTACTATAAGCGCAGGCCAGACGAGCACAGATGCAGAATCTCGACTTCAGCGACGAACTGAAGAGTGGTTAGACATTTCTCGATATGAATGAAGAAATTAAAAATAATATTTAAATACAGAAAAAAACTTCTACTTAAAATACTCTATCTCAACTGAAAGCCTTCACATTGTTCTCCCGTCATTGTGGACGGGGCGTATAAGCTAGTTTTTAATAGAGGTTAAGTATAATCAGTGGCGTAGCAAGGGGGGGGGGGCGGACGGCCCCGGGCCCCCGCCTGAGAGGGGCCCCATGATGAGACGAATTCATATTTAAACTTTTTTTTTTTTGGTTGTTGAATTAGAGATTCCGTTTTGTTTTTTTGTTTTTTGGTTGTTGAACTAGAGATTCCGTTTTTTTTGGTTGTTGAAGGCCCTGGCCTAGGGGGCCCCACCAGCCAGCCTAGGGGCCCCATTCACCCAACTATCTCGACCAGCCCCTTTATCACAATGTTTTTTTTTTTGGTTGTTAAATTAGAGATTCCGTTTTGTTTTTGTTTTTTTTGTTTTCTTTTGGTTGTTGAAGGCCCTGGCCTAGGGGGCCCCACCAGCCAGCTTAGGGGCCCCATTCACCTAATTATCCCGATCAGCCCCTTTACCACAACGTGTTCTTTTATTGGTTGTTGAATTAGAGATCCCGTTTTTTTTGGTTGTGGGATAATGGAACTCCCGCCCCGGGCCCCCAAAGGCGTCGCTACGCCACTGAGTACAATTGAAATTTAAACCTCTGATTTATTCCACTAATCACTTATCCACTATCACTTATTCCACTATTCTCAGTGATAGATCTGCAGAAAATTTGATGATGATTTAAGATAAAAAAAAGTTTTAGCAGGAATTTCCAAAAAATTGACTGAATTTTGCAAATAATCAAATCATGATATAAACATAATTTCCCATATATTTATTTAGTATTTCTATTAGATATATGCTCAGCTTTCCATTAAGTATTGGGAACTAAGCAAGAAGTGCTGGGAGATCAATTTTGAGATTTTTGGGGAGGATAACCAAAATAATTGTCGTCATGTTTAAATTTGCACCAAAAATAAGCATCGTATCAAGTTTAAAAAAAAAAATCAGTCCAGTCGTTTCAAAGATCCTCCCAAAATCTGTAAGGGAGACAGGGGTCAGTTGGCATAAGGGGCTAGTTGGCACACAGCTTCTATTTCCTGCCACCGTGTAGCTAGAGCGCTGACATCTTGGTAGTGGGAAGTGTATGTAAAGGTGCACCATCCACTGTGACTTTAGTTTGCTTGGAAGCGTCACGAAGGAAGTGATCCCTGTTTCATCGTTTTTCTGACTGGTGAGTAAATTTTTTCATCGTAAATGTTTTTGTTCTGGTGAACATGTAGATCGAATTAAGGTACTGCTGATGGCGGTTCTCGAAAGAGTGGATAACTGTGGGTGCATGCATGTATCATAATCTTTTGTTTCTGATGTTTGGGATTGTGTGGTATCCATTTTGTTTTGGAAATCTCTGTGGGGCTAGTTGGCATAGCTATGATAAATGGTAAAAAAGGGGAAAAACTGGAGATGGCCAGACGAGGAAGACTAAATTTGGTACGACCAAACTAAAGTTCTGCGAAAATTGAACCCATCTGTTCAAATAACTCCTACATTTGTGTTTGATATCAAACAATAACTATAGGTAGCTAAGAATTCATTGTTTGTTCATACATTTCATTTAATTTGTCATACAGTTATTTTTTTTTGTTCAAGTATTATTAAAATAAAATTTTTGATAAAATAAAATGTTTTTCTCGAAAATTGCTGTGTTCTGCTCAAGTACTCCTATCCATAGCACGCACCCGGGGTTAGTTGGCATAATTGCAAGCTTTTAGAAAAAGTGTTTTGGAGGTTACGTAAACACGGATTTAATTAAGGGGTCCTACATAATTTTGTAGTCAAAAAGATAAGCTATCCGCTGCATTCACCAGAATCCCCCTAAGTATTGCACAAAAAAATAGAAAATTCAAAAACCAAAATCTATGCCAACTAGCCCCGGTCTCCCCTAATAATCTTACACCAATCAATTTTAGAATTAAGATAATTCTAAATCAGTTTTTAAAGAAATAGTAAAATAATTTTCGAATTTTCTTGTCAATTTCTTAATATTTCATTAAATTCCTGTCGACCTATTTTCCTAGGAAAGTCAACAATTCGTTCAGTGTGTCTGTGTGTCTGTGTTTCCTCCTCCTATTTTTTTAAAACTTCTGAGGTACAGGGTGGATCTTGTTGAAAATTTTAGAAATAAAAATATTTCAAATATAGAAATGATTCGATATAAGGTTTATATTTGAAATGCTTTTCAAGTGGCTCCTTGTAGAGAAATGAGGGCTAGAAAAGCCCTAATAAACAACATTAGAAACTAAACAATGGATTTCGTCGATATCTTAAACTGTAGATACTAATTGTTTTTTTTATCTAATTCGTTAATTTGCTCGTAAGTTTGATTTAATTATATTTAATCGATTTATACAATTTACATAAGTAATATGAAATTAATTATTTTTTTCTGAAATGGATACTTATTTGGAGAAATTAGATTTTGAAAATAAACGTAAACCTTTCCTCGACTATAAAAAGAAAAAAAATAATAATAAAGATATTTTTGTAGAAATTATGTTTTAAATTCTTCCTTGAACGTCTTGTCGTTTTGAATACAGAAATATATCTTTTGAAATTTAATTTAAATATATCATTAAATAAGATTTCTATCCTTACTTTCTGTATTTACTAGAATTTTCTATTTATCATAAGGAATATGTATTGAAGTCATTCAGAATTGAAACGCAAATTTGAGTCAATCAAACTTCGTAACAGGAAAATACTTTTACCAACAACATTCAAAAGTAAATAATTAATCATCAGAATAAAAACAAACACTTTGAGTCTGATGGCGATGAAAAGTTGACAGTTGGAAATTGAATTGGAATCTCCAAGTTTATAAATATTCTAAAATATCTTTGTGAAAGCGAATTTTCTAGTATCTTCTGTTAAAACTCTGCATTGAAGAGGATGTTCACTCTTTTCTATTTAATGCAATGAATTCATCTTTATTTATTCATTTATTCAACGAAATAAAGAGAATTCGTGATCAACTATCCATTGTATAAAAAAAAGGGACCATGTTAAAAGAATACATTAAAAAAAACATACAAATTACAAATGTTAATTCCTTAATGAACATTAACTACGCGAAGCCATACTATTCTACTTGAAATGTTCTTCCACTCGTGTTTGTCTGTTCATCCATTTGAACAAAAAAAAAGAGTGTCAAGTTAATGTTAATAAAGAAATAAAAAATAAAGGCCTACACATAAATAAGTTGATTTTATGTGGTAATGCTGGGTAGGATAAAATATTGTGACTTCTAAAACTAAAACCCTTGTTTGTAGGTTAGAAGAGCAGAATTAGTAGATGTGAGATCATGATTTGTACCTGGCTATTAGTCTCCTAGATGGATCATAACTTCTCTCACTTTCTATCCACTGCTGTCATTCGATCTCCATTATATCTCCATAGTTTGCATCACATAACTCTAATATTCCTTAAGTCCAGAACTTGACACTAAGTTTGGTTACTGAATATTGCACTCAATGCAGTTCTTATATTAGAAATGAAAATAGTCAAGTACTTTCAATGAGCAGTCGAAGTCTTACTATTCCATCTGAGCATGCTTCTCTTCAGTTTGTCTGTTTGTACGTGCATCGCAGGTAATCAGATTTCAAAATTTCAGATTTAAAATTTGGTATATTGTGATCCAAATTAAAATGTAAAGACAATTATTTTGGTCAACTCTCCCATTCCTCAAAAATAAACCTGATATATTTTGCTATATCTGTTGGACTGATTCTTTAAAATTTGATACGAAGGTTATTTACGTCCAACTTTAATATCAGTACGATTATTTTAAGCTTTAATCTGTCTTCCTGTCCCCAAAATTATCTTCTCTCTCCCAAAACACTTAATGCAATCTCACTATATTAAGAAAGTGCATTAATTTTGCACGAAAAGACAAGGGGTAATTAAAGAGTCTATCAGAATTCAGTTTTTTGGGAAAACAGTAGGACAATAATTCAGTATTAGTAATTTGCAATTTACAATCTAAAAAGGCAATTTTCTTAGCATGATTTTTTTTTTGAAGTGAAAATTTTATATAATTTGGATAATTGTATTGTTGCGTTTTTACTTATCACTGTAAACTGGCAATGAAAAATAAATCATCAGTATATCTTACCAAAAATTGACTTGTTGTTTCTCTTTAAATACGAAAGAAAGGACGGAAATATAAAATCCTGAACAGGCAGGGCATGAAAATATACCTTTTGGGTTAAATCTGTCACTGTCAAAGAAGCTGCAGTGGTGTTGGTGGACATCCCTAGAGGGCTTTGCTATTGATCGTCATCTCAGTGCAAGGACCTGCGTCTGCACACCTAGAACTCGAATCAGTTTTGGCCAGATTTCGAGAATGAACTCTTCTTATCACAGACATTGTTATTCAAGGATTAGTAGAAAACATTGGTTAGAACAGATTAAGTTGTCTTCTGTTGGAGACAGAGCTTATCTTTCAGTTAACAATTGAATCCTAAATCGTCTCTCTTATGCTTCCTATTAATGTTTTTTTATACATTACCAATGTTATTATTAAGAAATTATATTTTTGGAACTTTTCTTACTTTTTAAAATCTACAGTGATAGGTTTGAATTAAAATTTAACCTAAAAAGCACAGCATTTTCAGCTGTTTTCCTTGGAAAACATCTTTTCATTACTTTGGAACTATACGATGGATCTTCTTAAAATTTGACATGCTTATTTAAGAATCAGTGATGTCCTTTTTTTATTTTTTTTTTTGAAATTTTTTTAAAAAAAAATTAGAGTCGAACTCGCTTATAACGAGGCCCGATTTAACGAGAACCCGGATTTAACGAGGAAATCGGAAATGCTTGGTTGGTACAATGTTTTAAGTCTATGGGAACATAACTCGCTTTTAACTAGCAAACCCCGGCTATAGCGAGCAATATTTTTGTGATTCATAAAATTTCTATTGACTTCCACCTCTCCAGCTCAGCTAATCCTTTCTTGGAAAAATAAGAACAATCTCAAATGCTAATGTAAACGTACTCAAAGCGATACGTTTAATGAACGATGTGTGGGAAAACGTTACATCAACATGCATTACCAATTGCTTCCGTAAGGCTGGATTGGACATTTCTCAAGAGGGGCAAATCACTGAGGAAGAAGAAGTAGACGACTTGGAAAATATGGAAATGAGTAGAGAAGAATTTGAAAATTATGTATCAGTTGAGTCAATGTTATCATTTCCGAGATACTTACTCCTGAGGATATTGTAGCTGAAATTCAAGCTAAAGCAGATTAAAAAACCATGTGTAGTGTAGGTTGTTTATGATAAGCTACGGTAATGATAAATAAGTTCTAAACCAAATTGGCGGCGTGGGGTAAGATGACGAATGGCAGGGCGGGTAAGATGACGAGAAGTTTGCTTAGTTTGTCATCTTACCCAACGTATTTTTGAGTAACTTTTATGAATAGCTTTTGTCCTTTTTCAAAAATTGGTTTTGAAACTGAATTTTAGTCGCAGTTATTTTTTTCTTTTATTTTAAATGCTCATGTATGACTGTTTATCTATGAATGTTACCTATGAATGTATAAACAACATGCCACGAAATTATACAAGGAAAAGTGACAGGGGAAAGTCGGATAAGGTGACAATGAATGCAGCTATTGCTGAAGTAAAAGATAAAACCTCAAGTGTAAATGCTGCAACAAAGAAACGTAACGTGCCAGAGCCAACACTAATGTTCTTATAAATCTTTGTTCTATCTAATTGTTCAAAGTTTTGTTTCATTACGAGCAATCTGTTATTGTAATTTAACTGTTTCATCTTTGACTTTTCTAATTCATGCCACACGTTAGTAGTGAAATTGTTTCTCTGCATTTTTAAAATAAAATCTTTCTATCTTAATGTATTACTTTTATCTGTTCGTCATCTTACCCACCCCCCTTCGTCATCTTACCTCTTAGGTGGGGTAAGATTAGGAAAATTACTCTTTTTGTTTTGGTGAAATATTTTTCATAATTCGAGAGGATAAAACAGCATTTCATATTTTTTTATTGAACATAAAGGTTACAAGAAGTGTCCTTTCAAATTTCGGGTTTTTAAACCACTTACTAAGGACAATCTCTGAATTGCCGAGGGACAATCTTTGAATTGTCATCTTACCCTACCTTACCCTATTTTCCCCTTTATTTACGGTACCGTAATATCAAACTTCCCGGAATTTACGTCGTTTCCACTAAACGGAGTAAAAAAAATGGCGTCCGTGCGAAAAATTGAACGTAAAAATTAAACTACAATGTAAATTTCGGCTTAAATACGGTCAATGTATGCAGATTCAACGGCATCAAGACAAATTTTCCAAATGGTTCCTTGTTGAGAAGTTAGCCATTCTATCCTATTTCTGTTAATTTTTTATTATCCTTCTTTTAGATAATCCATCGCTTCAGATTTGATGCAATTAAAATTAATTCGATTTAGATAATTCAGTAAGTCACGTGGATTTCATTATAATTTTTTTTTTCAGAAAATAGAAAATGTGTACTGTTGTATTAAGTAGACATTATATTCTAATTCTAGGAATTTCGTTTTTGTCGTTTTCACGACTTTAAGAAAAAGAAAACAAAACAAGGTAATTAATGCTTTTAGACAGTGTCAAAATCAAAGCGACCGCATCATATGCACAATGGTATAAACAAAATAATTAAAAGCAAGAGCATATAAATGCTAGACCGTTCTTTAAGTTTTACAGGCAAGCTGTAAACTAGGGGCCGCTAATACAATGCTTAGTGCATCGTTTGGATATGTTAAAGAATTTATGAAATAATACGTTTGTAAATATTAACAAGGACATCCTGTTGGCAATTGTTAGTATTGTTACTATGAAGCATCAGAATTATTACTGTGTTAATTGTTATCATTATTACTAACACTGCTATGAAAAACATTAATTTTGGGGGTCAGGGAGGGGTCCTACAGGTTTTTCATTATCACCTACTTTTTGATGCTGAACACAATGGTGAAGGTTTCATTCTAATATCTCTAACCGTTTGGCCGCTACAGAGTGTGACATACAGTGCGACAGACAGACAAAACAAAAGCAATAACGGTTCCCTATGTTAACTGTAACATGGGACCGCTAAAAACAAAAGGAAAAAAAAGAAAGAATTTTGAAGAACTAACATTTAAAGTAAAATAGACTTTAATTCTTCAGAACTTTAATAATATTTTGTTCCTATTTTTTTGATATAAGGCATCAGTAGAATAATACGAAATATGAAAACCAAATTACCATATGTGTGTTTTTCATTCAGTAATTTGAATTTCAAAATTTCGGTTTTATTATATATGTTATCTAATGTATGATTTAATTCTGAGTAATTAATTTTATTGATTTTGTATTAATAATGATTTAGTATGATTTTCAGAATTTTTTTTGAAAAACTACTCTTAATATCCATAGCAGCAACGTCTTCGGTTTATCCACAGTGGTTTTGGAACATCTGGAGCTTGTTTAATACAAAACCTAATGGAAGTGACAGACACTTTAAGAAGTCAGGGGAATATGTTAGACATCAAAAGGAGAATTTTCCCTCCCTAAGCGCATCTAAAGATTCCATTTATGTTATTACACCTAATGCGTTATTTAACATGCCTGAATAAGTAAAGTTAGTTGAAATTCTTATTTTAAGAAAAAAAAATCTATTCGAACTTAATTCAAGTGAAAGATCTTAAAAAATATTTCAATTAAAAAATGTTAGATTGACATTAGTTCAGTAAAAAGAAGAAAAATCCATTTAAAAAAATATATATTGTATTTTTTTTTAAAACAAAAATACGAAAATATCGATTTTAAATACTATCTTATCTTATTCGATTATTGTTATAATTCATCCTATCATCAATATATTATCCTAACAAGAAATTACAAAGAACTTAAAGCCTACTTCCTTATAAAACGTTATTTCTATTTTTTTTAAAGTCTGAAAACTACAAAAAACGAAAAGCATTTTTAAATTGTAAAAGCTTCTGAATTTAAACCGTGCAAGTTTTCATTTTAAAAAAATTAAGAAAATTCGCATTATTTAAATCAGATGCAATGAATTCGCTAAAAGGATTAACTCCTGTTATTTCAGACAAATAAAATAGTAAAGAAATAAGTTAGAAATCCTATTAAGTTCCGTTGCTCCTATGGAGATTTTTGTCTCCTTCTGAAGCTAACTTCTCGACAAAGACCGCATTGGAAATATCAAAGTTGTATGTCTCTAGGCCTCAAATATCCACACCAAGCTTCAAGAAGATCCATATAGCGGTTCAAAAGTTATTAAGGGCTTCAAAAATATACATATACTCAGACTAACTGATTTAATGCGACTCATTTGTCTATTGGAAATTAGGCTAAAGATTGTTTTTCACTGATAGTTTAGAAAACTGATCATCAATAATAAATAGTGCCTGCTTGTATACTTCTGGTACGTTTTAACAATGAAATTATTTCCACGAATATCCAACACTTTATCACCACGGTCTACAGGAAACCCACATCGTCAAATATATCTATGAATTATTACACATACGGACCCCTTGCTTTCAAAATCAACTTAATTACCATGTTCATAAATAGAGCCTTTCGAATTTGCAGCACATCGGAAGTTTTCGATGAAGAAATATGTAAAATCAAACAGTTACTCATCAGCAATGACTTCCCCAACTGGTTTATTGATAGACATTTCAAAAATGCAATTAAGAAATATTACTGCAATGACGGTAATTTGCATTCCAAAAGAAATAAAAAATTTATTTCTATTGACTTTGATGCTGAGATATTCCCCAAATTGAGCAAAATTTGTAAGAACTACAACTTATGTCTAACCAGTCAGCTAGAAGCACAATACAAAGCTGGCTCACAACCAATAAAAACAGAAGATTGCCAGCAACAGGAAAAGAAGAAAAAAACAGAGGGGTCGTATATTGTATTCAATGTATCGGCCAAAACTGTGTTTACATAGGCGAGACTTCGAGACCGGTCCGGGACCGTATGGGGGACCATCGCAGAGCCATTACTAACGAAAATAAGGATTACCTCACGTTCCAGCATTCACTCGAAACTTCACACATGGTTGACATTAACAACCCTATCATTCTTAGCCATTGCAAACAGGACTTCAAAAGAAAATGTGTAGAATCCTTTTATATAGCAACTACAACAGAGGCATATAATGATCAGCTTTCTGTATGCTCCATAAACGACTATGGGTTCCGCAAATCTAAAAATAAACAAAAAAAAAATTTTTTTTGATTACCAATCATAAATAGATAAGAAAATATTATCTGACCTTTTCAACATTAAATTATTTTATTGTACATATTACTTATTTTATTTATTTATTTTTAATCTTTTAGAAAAGCGACCGAAAAAGTGTATAAGTAGGTTTCCACCACATTCATGGATCGCCAAGGCTGACACGTTGTTTTTGTGTACATCGGAGGTTCGAGCATTCATCACCAGGGAGCCAAGGTTCGACGAGATCCACGTTGATGAGAAGTCAGCTGACAGGCTACGGGGATTCCCCAAGGACTAAATCACATTTCATTGGTTCACATTTTATGTTAAAAACCGACCAATTCTTAATGTACATTCACTTGAAAAAGGCTACGATCCTTTAGTAGTCGAAACCGAGGTCGTTTATTGTAATTATTTTGTGTATTAAACTCTATCTAAGTATACAGGTGTACAGGCTCCATTATTATTCTTCTAGAAATGAAATATTGTTAAGACGATGTTTTTCAAGGAAAATGATGTTCTGGTGTAATATTGAAACATATGCATAGAGTTTGAGGAAATTCAAAATTACTTAAAACTACGAATTCCTAAACTAATAAATTTCACAAATGATGTAAGTAATGCTTCAGGAAGAAAGAACAAATAACAGTTATGTCGCAGTTCTCCATTAAAGTGTTCATCTTATTTATTCTATTCATTCACGAAAATAAGAATGAAGTCTGCAGTTTACTAATTACGTTGAAAAACTTAAACGTTAGTGACATTATGTAGAATTTCTAAGCCTACTTTTCTAGGAAAGTAGGCTTACATAAACCATTCTGTCTGTATGTGTGTAGGGATGTTTTCTTCTAAGAATTTTTGAACCTCTAAAAACTTCTTTGTGAAACTTGGACCCATTTGAGTGGACCAGGGACTTTGATTTTTATTTGAAGTCTTTCCAAAGTGGATCCTTCTTGCGAGAAATTAGCGCAAGACGACGACAAAAACATCCCATAAAAAAAGCTGACTCCAAACAATGGATTTTTTTTTATCTTATTTTCATTAATATCCCATTGTCTTAAAAATGAATAAGTCATTTTAGGCAATCCATTGACCTTGGTAGGAAAGGATTAAAATTAATCCGATTTAGGTAATGTACGTAAGTAACGTGGATTTAGTTTGTTTTTTGTTCTTTTCAGAAAATGGAAAACTTGATACTCAGTATTCATAAATCAACATTCTTAAACTGTTGTATGTAAATTGATAAAGTATTTAATTGCGTAGAGAAATTCTACACAACAAAGTAGAAATATAATATTTGCTTATTAAACTTGTAACAGCAACATTACTTCTTCTAACGGATTGGTATGAAGATGGTGAAAGTAATTGAGACTATTAGGAAAAATAAAAAAAAATGCATTGCAATCTACTACCTAATTTATTGAATATTTCCTGGATTGAAATATTCCACTTATGCAAGGTTGCACCATTCAAGTTTAGTAGCCGAAATCTTGGTCAAACTGGAAGAAAAACCAAGATCCGTCTTAAACCTAAACCTACATTGCGGCAACGGCATTGCGCTAACAAGGGACAATCGCGGTTCAAAAGCGTCGTCATATTGAACCGCCATACCGACTTCTTCCGTTTATCGCGCTGAACTCAAGTCCAGTATTGACCAGAATCCTTTGGAAATAAAACAATGGGAAGATTCATTCTCCAATATAAAAATTCCATTATATACAAGAATCCTGCGTGGATCAACATTTCTAATTTAATTCATTGTATTATTAATTTACTTTAATTAATAATACAATGATTAATTAATTTAATTAATCGAATGAGATAAGTTTAAATCGCTTTCGAGCCACACAACGACAACCACCAATATGGCTATCTAATCTAATGAATAAATAGCAATTTGCAAAAAATTACTAAAATACTGTTTTTTAATACATCTTTTTAATAAAATAAATAGTTATACATACATTCTATATTTTTTGTTCAAATAATAATAGAAACATAAAAATTACAAAAAAACGAAAACCAGATAAGAAAATAAATTTGTAAAATTAATAATTATTGGTTGGCTTTTTTTTATTTCTTATTAATTTTCAGTGATGACGAATCAAATTACTGATCAAATCGCCGCTTGAGTTCTTAGATCGGGAAACGACGCGTTTGCTGCTACTAATCAGGACTTGGCTTACAACGTATGACATATTTCTGCTTCTGCAAATTTAGATCTCAGAACTAGAGTTCAATTTCACCATGTTCTAGGTGGTGCAATGTATAAAGATCATAATTGCGAGGTAAAAAGGGAATTCAAGACAGGCTGTTTCTGGGTTACTAAACGATTCCCGTTTCCGAAAAGCACCTCAGTGATTGTTATTTGTGAACGTTTTTAATCCCTTTTATTCCGCTGTAAAGTTACTGATTCGCAAGTAGAAAATCCATTATCATAATTGCGAGTTTGCTGAACTTGGTTTTCGGAAACAAACGATTACAGCCAGTTTGATGGAACTGGGTATTAGTAGTCAAAATTAATGACTGAAAACTGGACAAATAAGTTTTACACTGAACTTACTTATTTATGAAAAAAAAATTCTCCAATGAATACTCCAATTTCGTTATAAAAGAAGAGGTTTGTTTCACGTTCTTTTTTTTTTATTGTTCAGGATTATCCAAGAGTTGAAAAAAGTTGAACCGATAGTTAACTTTGAATCTTCTTGAAACTTCATATTTAAAGAGTAAAGACAATCCAACCTTTAAATTTGAAATCTTTTCCAAACTAATGTTTCCAGATTTTAGTGGACGAAGGTGATAATAATTCCTTCAGAAAAGCCTTAAAACTTTAACAATGAATTCCTATCAATATCTTTAACAATAACAACCACCCTTTTTATTTGATCTAGTTTTATTAATTTGCACTTGCTTTGCAATGATTAAAATTAAAACAGGATTTAGCGTACGTTTAATTCTAATTAATGATTAATGATTAAAATTAATAGAAGTAAGATAATTTCACTAAATTATGAGGATATAATTCATTATTCGGAAAACGAAAAACTTATAACATTAGATATAAGTTTTTAGATATAAGATCTACAACATATTAGATGTTGTAGATGTGATCATAAAACATCTACATAAATGTAGGCCTTGGTTTTGTCGTTTTCACATCTTTAAAAAAAAAGCTTAACTTTTTAACGAAACAGACTTAAGAGTTCTTCCTAACTTATTGTTTTGATATTACAATAGTTTATGAGAATATTTCTTCCCATTACTTTCTATTTTTTTTTTATATTTTCCTGCATTTTTTGAGTGCTTTAAATTACACAGCATTACAAAATTGAATTCACAAAATTTCTTAGAATCACATATTTTTTTCCATTAAATTAAAAAAATGTCGCAATGTTTTGACATTTGTCATCCAGTATCTTCCGAATCCATCTGTTAAAATCCTGTTTTGTTGTTATCAAGCGAAGATTGATTAGATCATGTTTTGTTTTGTTTTTTTCATCTATAATAATAATGATGTTTTCTTCAATTTGAACAAATGGGTTTGTTTATCTTAAAAAAAATTAATTTGTTTTTTCATTTACTATTTGAGTTTTCCTGAATGAATGTAACAATAATTCATTATTCTGATTCATACAAGGATCTTCTTGTGTATTCAATAAAAGTTATTTTAAAAATTTCATACTGTATCTTAACTTTAATTAATACATACTTTAATTAATAGATGTATCTTAACTTATTTAAATTTAAATGTTATTTTAGATCGTATTCCTAAGGATAGTAGCGTAAGAAAATGTCAATTACCACTAACACAACAATGATCCGTAGTATCAACAAAGTTAAAAAAATAAAACATTCAAACACATTTATAAAAATAAGTTAATAAATAAAGTAGGTATAATAGCAGCTATCATCGCTTAGTAAGATCTGAGCTGTAGCGCTGGAATATCATAGATCCGTGCTATCATAGCGCTGGAATACCAAATCCCTCCAAGGAAAAGAAACAAACTTAGAGAGAGCTTCGACAATCTTTCAAAGGAGCAGAGAGAGGTTGTTGCAAATGAGGAATGAGTATCAAAACATGAAGGAGAAGCTGTAACTCTTGCTGTAAAGTGGAATGTTGATCCTATTTTCCCTCAGAAGAGGCAGCCGTTGGTGAAAAAAATATTTTGTTGAGCTGGGCGAAGACTACAGATTTTCAGATGGAGATAAGCTATTCAAAATAAATGTCTTCTACAAGCTTCTGTGTTGTTTCCAAAGGTTCCAAAAAAAGAGATCCTGGAAAGAGCTGAGAACCTTCAGAAGATTTACGAAAAGAATATTGGACCCTCTGTAGGTCTTGAACTAATTTCACTGCATGAAAGTCTTGGTGAAGAAATTGCTAAGTGCAAGACAGTCTTTGAGCTTACTAAACTTCTGTTTGTTGACTTTGAGACAATGCCCTCCAGTTTCCCTGAAGTGCTAACAGCCTTGACCTTGTTTCTAACCCTGTCCGTAACGCTTCCATCAGCCGAAAGATCATTTTCCGCACTCAAGAGGAGAAAAAGTTACTTGAAAAGCTCAATGGGTCAAGACAGACTGAGCGCTTTGGGATTGATTGCCATCAACAACAATGAGGCACCAATAATTGATAAGAAGGAGCTTACAAAACGCTTTTCTCAAATGAAATCAAGGAAGAAAACTTTTAGTATGTAGTATACTACACACTATAACATTCTTTGATCAACAATTTTGTTTAATTAGTGAATAAAGTAAATTTATTATATCTCCAAATGTGTTTTCAATTTAATACATAACCAATGTCCATCACATCCTTACGACTTAGGTGTTATAGACATTTTTTTACAGACAAAGAAAACGAGTAAACGAAAATTGGGGGCGGGTGGGGGGGGGACCAACAATTTCTAGATCCGGCCCTGATTTTGTGGATAGGGAAAGTGGTGGAGACCAAAATAATCGTGCTCTTAAGTAGAAATATAAACATGCATTGCACAAAATTTACATAAATCAGTCCAGCCATTTTTATCCAGAAATTTCGGCGTCATTTTTGAGGGATGGGAATATTGCAGACATATATTTAAGTCAGCATCAAAATATGCTATGTGCCAAATTTTACTGACGTCTGTTAAGCGATTTAAACATGATGATAAAAACATAAAAACATGTTCAAGTGGAATAAGTTCGCAGACTCAGTCAATAAATGTTTTAATTTCTGAAGGAAAAATAAATCTGATAAAAGACATTATACGAAATGATTGTTAATTTCTGTAATATTATGTGTCGATGAACTAGTTCTATTTAAAAATGTTGTGGCTTTAATAAAGAATTCGTGCTTTCTCAATTGCATTAAGGTAATTAAAGTATAATAAAATCTGACTTCATACAAAATTACATACATAAGAGATACATTTCCTTTTTAGATGCTGGACTCTACATAAATGAGTCGGGTTTCTCCACTAGTGTGCACTGCAAATCCAGATATTGGGATATTTCTGCACTACTTATCCTCCTGCCCGACCTCCTTTAAAAGTAACATACTACGTCCGTCCGTTTTCAGGGCATTTCGCTTGTCCAGTACCTGGGACAATTTTTTAAAGAAATTGCAACTATCACACGCATTCTTAAGATAATAATTACCCCCTGGGCTTATAAACAAAGGTATAGCGCGACGTTGTGAAGATTTATAATGATTTGTCGGAAAGGAAATGTGAATGACATGTCTTATATTTATAAGTTTCAATAAGTATACTACTTCTTTACCTTATTTTTTCTGATTGCAAATTACCAACTTTTCAAGGTTTTCTGTTGTCATACTTTGTGCTTTACCAATAATATTTTTGAATTTTGAAAACGATCGTTCAACATTACAGGAGGTTATTGGACAAAGTTTTAGGGCACAAATTTGTGTGTTTGTAAATTTGTTCAAGCAATCCACGCGTTTCTTTACTTTGAGCTCTGCTTACAGTGCGGTAAGCAGAGTTTTTGATAGCACTATGTCTAGTTTCATCTTGACAGCCTCACCAGTGGCCCTTGTGCCTGAGAATTGTGTGTTGTTAGAAATTCTACTATTTTTATTGATTCATTGAGTGGCATTCCTCTGGTCTCTAGATTCTTAATGAATTCAGGAAGTTTTCCAAAATATCAAAATCGCAGGAACACATCTGTCCTACGTACTCTTTACTTCGTATCCATTGCTTCAGGGAGCTCTGTTTCGACAATTTCGCAGAAGGCATCACAATCGCATTCACACAAAATAAAACAAGATCAATTGATACTAGTACTGATGCTGCTGTGGCGATTACTGAGAATACGACGAATAAGCGAAACAAAGACAAAGCAGGTAGGGGTGGTAGTCATGTGTTCTGTCTACCCGACTCAAAGACAAGTGGAACAGCAGCAGGGACGGATTAATGTCCAGTCATCGAGTACAGTCAACGAAAAAAATATATTGATAACAGCAAAAAATCCAGAATCTTAATTTTTTTTAAAATATGCAAATTTAGGGGTTTATGGAGTGAAAGCCTGAAAATATGCTACGACATATGCACAATAATCTATTATACGCAGAAACACCTCAAATATGCAAAAATATGCACAATTAACTTTGCATATTTGTCATCAGAGACATTCAAAACAAGTATAGAAATGTTTGCATGACTTTCAATTAGCCAGTAAAAATATGCATTTGCTTATGAATCCCGAGTCCAGTCTTTGATTTTGAAACTAACTAAAAGTATTCCATCGATTAGTTTAGAGACTAAACTATGATATTTATACCAAAAAATAAAGTTACCAGAATCTTAAGCCATTAAGCGAGAATCTGATGTTATCTTTCGTCAAATGCACTGCAAAGGATTAAAAGGAAGAAAAAAACTCCATTGAAGAAAATCGATGTTAGATTATCTTTTTCAGGATGTTGACTGCCGAGTAAGAAGCTTATCTTGTTGGATTTTTTTTTCTTTTTTTTTTCTCCAATAATGAGATGCTTGAAATGCAGCGAAGATATGCAAACAACCTGACAAATTGAAACCCTCCCGATGGAATTTAAAGAAAACAAAATAAATAAAAAAGTATTGAAATTATAGTTTTTTATTTTATTTTCCTCAATTGAAATGTCGAAAGCAGCTTATAAGGATTTCTTGTTGTTGTTGTGATGAAGACAAGATTAAAAGATAGAAAAAAGAATTCGAAACTTAAAACTTAAAAAACCTGCTTTTTTTTTAATGTTATTTCTTGAGAAATTTTAAGTTCATCCAAAATTCATTAATCCATTAAAAAAAAAAAAAAAAAAAAAAAAAAAAAAAATTTGTAATGGATTAATGAATTTTGGATGGTAGTCAATGTTTGAGACAATGAAATCTTAACTGAAAATAGAAATTCATTGTTCAATTTCCAAAATCTTTGTTGTGCTAATTTTTTGAGGAAAATCTTGAAGAAGATCCATCCAACTTTCAAAAGGGTGGGGGTGGGGGAAACTGATTAATTATTGAATGGGCCTCACTTTTCTATTTGAAAACGTATGGTAAAGTAGTTGGATTCCATTTAAAGTTTATTCCATCTGCGTGGGTGGCTAGCGCCAGTAATACAGAAGGATATTATAGGTTTATAGCAGCATTTAATATGGTTCGGATAGGGAAAAAAAATGACTTGAACACATAAATCTTGTAATGCTTTTGAAATTCAATTTTAAATCGAAAAAAAGTATATTCCTCGGATCTACGAGATACGTGAGGTAAAATTGAGGATTCCGCAAAGAAAAACATGAGTTGAAAAAAAAAATCACCTTAGTTAAAAATAAATATACATAAGCTACATGGGCCAAATAAGGTCCGATCTCAAATAAGGCCCATCCTTCGTTTTATTAATAGATCGTTAACAATTTACCAAGATTAGTTGTTTCAGACAGGTCCTGGCTTCTAGCGGCTACACCAAAAATTAGGTCCGTTGAAGTGGACTATTTCACCAAGTTTGTTTCAGTTAAACAGTAAAAGTTGCCCGAAGCTTTTGTCGTTACTATTTCAACTTAATTTGATAAATCGTCTGCATTTTTTGGCAACTTAATATACATAAACATCTTTTATGCCATTTTAAAGTGTGTAATGAATAGAATAAGATACTGTATTTGAAATTTTCCAGTTGACGTGCATTTAAATACTTTTGAGTAAAACAATGAATGAAATCGTGGGTTAACAGGGGGCTCCAAATAAGGCCCATCAATTATCGTGTATGTTTTCTTATTTGAGCCTCATATGCACATTCTACAACATAAAGTAATTATATATAATGAGAAAAAACATTTAAAAAAATCATCAAAGCTAGTTTTAAATTCACAATTTTATAAATTAAGTACTAATTAATTATTAATTTGCAGCTTAATATTTAGTCAGAACTAAATTTTGGAAATTGGCTCTTTTCACTGCCAAGCTCTTGTCCCTGTGGGCGAGTTTGCCTGTGAGCTACAGGCAACCTTAGGAATCCCGGAGGGAATGCTAAAATACCCTGTATTTTATTTGATTTAAATTTAATTACTTAATTATTTTGGTTTAAATATAATTATTCTAATTAAATTGATTTCTGCTTTTTTTTTTCCTTATTTATCATTTATTTACACATGGGCCTTATTTGGGATAAGTAGTGGGCCTTATTTGGTTATGTAATGTTATTACAGAAAGAATTTCAAATACCACTAATTATAAATTCACTTTTTCATAGCAGCACACCTTAAACTAACGTTCAGTACAGTTTTCAGAATTTTCACTCTTGCAGTAAAAATATAAAAAATCTTTAAAAGTTAGGTGGGCTTTATTTGGCCCATATACCTTATATACACTAATGTATATAGTATAAATTTTTAAAGAATCTTCTCTTACTGCTTTCTGGGGTGATTCAATATTAAAGGGGCTTTATAATATAATACAGAATTTAAAAAGTTCAGTAGCCAAATTACATTAGAAAACTCGGCTATAGATGATTGTATGACTAATTCTATTCTGCCTAGGGCCTTGGGCACACCCCACTTGTGCTTTCACCCATTGCGAATCTATCTCACTGACCCCACAATTGTCAGAAATTGTGAAGGTATTTTTTTTTCCATTTTCAATTCTGACAAGGCTTCATACCCTTCAATGGCGTAGACAGCGGAAGAGAAAAAGAAGAAGAAATAGACAAACACAGGAAAGAAAGTAAACATCCAAGCCGACGCCGGGTTTCGAACTCAGGTGCTGACGTATCAGACCTATGAGATCGCCGTCTATCCACGTCGTCACTGCCAGTTCTTTTATTTGCTCTTAATAGAGGGATATTCGAAAAGTTGGCCAACTTATCTTGCTTTTATATTGCTACGAAAAATTCCGTAAATATAAATTTAAATATTTTTTTACTAGTGATTTTTCTTGTCCTTTAAAATAACTTTCGTGAATCCAGTAATGAAATTGAAGTATATCGATTTAATATAAAAGTCATCTTATATTATCAGAATCATCATCAATGGATACTTTAGATGCAGATCCTTGCTTTGGAAAACTTGAGAAGGCGTTGCTGCTATCGATTGGAATTTCGCTCACCTGATGGAATCTTCGTCTGCTTAGTTTAAAACTTGCCTCAAGCAAATCGACTGAATTAGGAGTTTATTGATTTTTAATGAAGTTCAGTCCACTTTGGCTTTATTGAGTTACCAAGCGAACCAATAGGAAGCGAACAGAGGAAAAATAGGAAGAAAATAAATAATATAAAGAAAAACTGAAAATTTCTCTTTTTAAAGATTTTTAAGTTTGGCTTGTGTTTATTTTACTTAATCTTTCTTTTCGTTTTCTTAATATAGTAACTTAATTAAATACTTATAATAAAGTCTAAGTTAACTTAAGTTTAAGATAAAATTTTAAGTTTTAAAGAAAAAATTATTTTAATATATAATATTATCTTACTTCAACATTTTTCTCCCCCCCTTTTTTTTTTTATTGATTACATTTTATTTTATTTTGTTACATTCACTTAATTAACGATTTGTATTAAGTTCCGTAAACTATCCCTTAGAAAATCACCAACATTCACCTCAAAATTTTGGATTTCATTTCTTCACATGTTCTAACATCTCTTAGGCCTAATCACACATCATTCTCTGTTACTCTACTAATGTAATTCTAAATCAACTATTAAATTTGAAAAAAAGAGGAAATAATTGTTCTGTTGTCACATTCTGAATACTATTATAGGGTTGTGTCTGTAGAGCATTTGCTGATTCTAACATTAATTGTTAAATGTTAACATCTTCTTAATCCTTCATAGGCGTGATCTACAAGCTAATATCAGTTTCTAATCAAATAGGAGCTGCAGCAAAATAACAACTACTTCTCATCTAAAGTTATTTACAATTATCGTGATTCCATTCGCTTGTCGTTGCTAGGGTCTTTGGGAAGTGACCAGAAATGCCACTCCCAGAGCAGGGCTTTAGCAAATGCACGGATTTTTAAAAAGAAAAAAAAAAGAATTTCAAATCAGCTCAAATAAAAACCAATTTTATCATCTCTGGTCTTGCTAGTGATTCTGTTGTTAATGAAACGTAATGGTCGGTCTTCATAGCTTTGTATTCCCCATTGCTAGCTCTGGCCAACGCTCCAAAAATTTAACACGGCCCGTTACACGAGAGAGCTGCGTTGGCAACACTAATCTCCATCTCAGAATCAACTTGCAGGGAAAACAGGCTTTTGTATTTTGCCGCCAAAGAAAATAGGTCCAATTTGCCGGCTTAGCAAAGTATTGTCAGATGCGAAATAAAACGTTCTAAATAAGAAATTTCATTTTTCTAAAGGAATTCAATAACAATCTGCCTTTTCGTTAGGTAATAATATTTGTAATAATATTTTTAAGAATATTTGTAATCTCCGCCAATCAAAATGCACTAAAATCAAAACAAACAAGATGTCGGCTAACGATAGATTTCTACGTATACAGTATTTTTGACGGATCTGCCACGAGGGAAAAGAACAAATACAGTGGAACCCAGCCATTTGTCCTCCTCTATACTATTAAAATTCCGCATTCTTTCAATTTTTTCGAATAAAATTCGACTCGGAAATCGGACAGAGTCCGAGTTTGATGTTGACTCTCGTTCGCCAAGCATTTTTAGCGAACGTACAACGTTCTGTTATTTCATTGCTATTCTTCGTTGTTTTTAAATATTTTTATTGAAAATAAGTTTAATCAAGTGTCCAAAAAAAAGATTATTCGACCAAGCCTAAAACGAAAGCAGTTGAGAACGACAATTGAACTGAAAATAATAATAATAATAAAAAAAAAAAAACTAAACTCGTGTTCTTTCTTGTTGAAAGTAGAATTCGTGTCCCACTCAATATGCATGATATTTTGCATTAAGTATTATTATAGAAGTTTAAATAAGCATCATATGGGGGTCTGGAAAGGTTTAATCCAATTTACATAATTTCCTATGGGAAAAATTGATTCAACATTCGTACAAATCGCAATTCGAACAGCCTCCTGGAACGAATTGTGTACGAATAGCCAGGTATATGCTAATGAATATTTACTGATGTTCATTTTATATCCTCACTGATATGCACTTACAAAAATAAAAAAAATAATCTTTTTTACTGAATATCAACAGTTCATTTCATATTGCAACTCATGTGAACTTAAAAAAAAAAAACATGATCGTCACTGAATTCATTTCAGAACTATAAAATCGTAAACTAAACAACCACTGATAATGAAATGTAAACAATACAATCACACATTTCAGTAAACTATTATACAAGAAAACATTAAGATATTTCATTTCTAATGAATATAATATATTGTGGTAGACCTTATGTAATATAATTATCAACAAGATATATTTTTTTATGTGTAATATAGAATACAAAATTACGTATCATTTTTCATAGATTATAAAATTAATGAAGGAATCAATGATTTAGATTAAATTTTATAGAAAAACTCCAAATTCCTGGACTTAAAAAAAAAAAAAAAAATTTTAGATGGATCCTACAAATGTTTACGTATATGTAACTGTACAAATAGTGGATAACACACAAAAACAAAAAAAAATATTCTGCCTTGATGGAAAATTATAATTTTATTTGTATGTTACTGTTTAGAATTTTGATGTACTAAACAAAAGCTTAAAAAAAATTGTTAAAAAAATTATCTAGAGATTAAAAAAAAATTAAGACTAAATTTTGGATATTTTTTTCCCCCTACATTTTTTAACAGTAGTTATTGTCTTGAATTCAGCTAATTTCCATTATAAAGGCAAAATATTGATACTGACATCTTGTGCTCCTTCTGGCGGAAGGATACATTACGTCATCTTGCAAGCAGTCTGCAAAATTAAAACGAGATGAACCGTAGATCGGGTTAGTGTACATCTACGTAAGAGTTAGTACCCTGCGTTGCTTTAGCCCCCGAACATTCACATAGCGGTAAAATTAAGGAAAACGAAAGGAGTTGTGCACATTAAGAACTTGCGTTACTAACGCCGACCAACGCTCTGTGTAACCGACTTAACGTTGCTAAAACACGACGTGACGTCGCTCCGAGAGCGTTAATAAAGCCACTCGCGTGTCCAACATCGACCAACTCGGCATCACGTAACTGGCGTCATTAACTTTCCATTGAAATACATCTTATAAAGGGGGTAACTCGGCGTTTTTAACGTTCCTGTAGACAGACCCTATTTCTGAAAGATACGAGATACAGTTTAGAATTAAGCGGATGATTTGAATGCGCAGTTTAAATAGATATTTTTTACTTTGCTATTAGAACAACTCAGATAGAAGGAGTCATAAATGCTAAATTTTGGTTTCCTATTCTATGGAAATGGGAAATTCTCTAGAGGGTATCAAAAAAAAAACCTACCAATAATTGTCTTCTATTCCTATAGAAAAAAGTAAATAAATAAATAAATAAATAAAAACAACATCTGGACAAAAAAAAAGGCCTGTTCATGTTAAGGTATTGGCTATTAGCTTTCTTTACTAGGAAACTGAGGCTAATCAATTCAGTATTCTGCGTGTGTGTGTATGTGTATGTATATCCTACCTAATAACTTTTCAACCGCTGGATGGATTTTCTTGAAACGTGGTATGATGATTTAAAGACACTTTTAACTTCTGTATTTGAAATCTTTTTTCAAGTTCATGAAGGCGAAAGAAATTCTCATAGAAAAACACTGGAATCGAACATTGGATGGTTTGATATGATTACAATGAATGGATCTAGGAGACTTAAGTAAATCATGCGACTGTAATTATGAGAAATGTGTGCTCTTTATATTCCGCAGATATTATAATTCGTAAATAAATTTCTCAAGAATTTAAAGAAAAAAATAATAACAAAAGAGTTTACGAAAATAAACTTTAAGTTCTTTCTTGTTTTAAATATTTTTCAGAAGTGCTGCTGCTTTTTTGGCAATTCTAATGTTCTAAATCCATTAGTTCTAATATCAGATAATTTACAATTTCCTTCCTTGGTATTTGAATTCGACTACATGTGTCTAGCATTGTAAATTTAAGATCTCTTTCTCTGACTGGCTTTATTAAATTTGGTAGATTTGTTATTAATTCTTTTCTTATCAATAATTTTCAGTAATTTGGATTTGCAACATACGTAAGATTATTTGTATCAATTTGTAAATCTTTCTTTCGTTAAAATTGTATTATTTCTTTGTTTCGATTTCGTTTCATTTAATGAAAATAGAATCAGAAAATAAATAATAACCGATTTAAAGCTACAACGTGTTTCTATTCATTTCCTTATTATGATTTTTTGGGCGGATGGAAATTGTCGTCGGAGTCGGAAATCTTCTTAAGCCAAGTACTTATTTTTCGCACAGATCTCGTTGCTAGAGACGACAATCGATGATAGGTGGGTGTTTCCCATTTTCGCCCTTATTAGGTTCAAGGGTGGAAAGAGTGAGGCAAACGCGCCTCAGGTGTGAAGGGAGGATTTCTCCATCTCCACTAACGAACACAAAATTCCAAGTAATGTCTAATTCTATATTTTTCTCCATTAGTAAGTTAATCCTAATGTTTATATCGATTGACGACGAAAGAAATAGATTGTTGTACTGTAATTGTCATAGTTGCTGATAAATAACTATAAAATATTGGCCCGCTATTCATTGCAATGCGAAGTGTATGTACGTATGATGCATGCATTTACGTACGTGCAATATCTAAGCATATACCTGTGTAGGCTGGTTTATGTTTGTAAACGCATTCCTGCCACAAAATAGAATCCCTTAGGGAATAAGATTTCTTCTCTGGATTTGGTTTAAAATACATTTGAGAAATTTTTAATTTTATTTAATTTTATTTAAATTTATTTGTTCTAAAAACCCAACAAATGATTTACCAATGCTTCCTCTTTTCAATTAATATCGTTAAAGTTTAAGTTTCTAAAAAATTCTGATCTTTCTTTTTTAAAACTAATGCATTCTAAAATGAAATGATTTAGTCTATTTACATTTTCTTCTTCACCTTTATTACAATATGAAAATTTCTTAGCTTTGAGGATCATTTCTCTGTTCTTTATTAAGAGTCAGTGATGACGTTCTGGAATTGTAAAAGTTGGAGTTATCATAGATATCAGCGAAACGTGAAATGTTTCAAATTCTGGAAGGAATGCTGTGTAATTATTTAAACCATCAGAGGCCTCGCGGTTGACGTTGTCGCTAAGACATTGGCCTCTAATGTATCGGGTTCGTGATGGTGGATGATCCGCGGTGGGCAGATTTTCTTAGGGTTCTCCCATTTTCCCTGCACTTCTCCCATCATTGTTTCTCCGTCTGTCCTAATTTCTATGGGATAGAACAATAGATCAACGGCCACAGTGCTCAACTTCCCTGCCACCCATACTCACCACACAAACATATACACCATCAGTGTAACTATCATTTTTATACATTTTCTTGATAAAAATGTGTTTCATTCTTCTCTACCATACATTTTGCAATGTATTCTAGATTATTTGCCCGATTATGATGCTTATTTAGATTTTTAAATATTTTTAGCACTTATTTTTAACCGTACAGATTAGTTACACTTTGCTGCTTTAATGAACATGATCAGTCTGTTTTACTTTGAATTCTAATCATAGGGGACAAAATATTTCCCCTGAAATTGTTTCATCCAAAGAGGATTTGTAGTTTTCGAACTTCAGTTTCTCAGCTATTATAGTTTCATTCCCTTAATTTAGAGCCGGTCTCGCAAAAGATTTCTATAAAATTCTTCTCAATTCTACCCTATTCTAACTTTTATTTGAAGTACAGATTTCTTATCCATCCGCTATCTTTGTTTTCTTTGAAATGGTATGTTTTAATTATGTATCTATCATTAGTTATCAAAACCCAGAGTATTTACGTTCTTTTGTTTCTTTAATTTCTTGTTTATTAACTTCTCAAGTAATTCTTTTCCATTTCGCCAAACATCTTAATTCACTTTTTTTCGTAATTGAATTTCATTTGAAAATCTTTTGCAATATATCCTTCAATATCCTGCAGACTATTTATAAAACTTTTCTATTTCCTGAAAGTAGAACTAAGTAGTCATCAAATAATTTAAATCAGAAATTTATCGTGCTGTGAAAATTATTGAGAAACGAAAATAAGAACAGCATCTGAATAAAATCGCCTTTCTGGTTCAATTATGGGAAGGAATTGGGAATGGCCGTTTCGCCCTTCAACGGACTCATCAGCCCAATCCTGCCTTCCCCGATAAAAGAACCAGAAAGGCAAAATCATAAGTGAAGGTCACCGTCACATCTGACAGTGACCCCTAAAACAAGAAAGGCAACATAATTAATTCTGATTTCTTTTGTTAGATCTTTCTTTTTTGAACTTTCTGTTCTTACTTTTAATGCCTTTTTACCAACGAGTCGTAGAAAAAGGTTTTTTGGTTGTGTTGAAAAACACAACAATTAATTATGTTGTCTTTCTTGTTTTTAGGGGTAACTGTCAGATGTGACGGTGACCTTCACTTACGATCTTGCCTTTCTGGTT
>JAFIDM010010028.1:5997469-6031984 GCA_023159025.1 Thereuonema tuberculata | reverse complement strand
TCATTAAGAGCAGAATAAGATTTTACGATCCCTAAAGTAACGTTAGTATGTAACCAATCTCCGTTACGATTTTGTTACTTTTGTGAGGCTCAGAATGAAAATACATTTCGCTATTTATCTTAATATTATCATAAGATAAATAGTTTACTACATCATTACCATTGATAAGCTGTACATCGTTACAGTAACTATGTAGTAATTGTGGGTTTACAGCACATTATTTAATCTCTTCTACAGTAATGTATTGATTACTTGCTACTTTACATGAGGTCAGTTAAATTCTTGGAAATTGTGCTGCCTAGGTTTGCTATCTAAACTTAAGTAAAACATCTTATTTGATTTTTATCCTTCGCCAGCAATTTCATTCATACAATGGAAGATTCACTTCCAATTCCTTGATCTCTATTTTCACATTGCCTGAACATTCGAAGTTTTAGTATTTCACTTTTAGATGTTCACTTTGTCTATTAGTTTGTTTACTCATCACCTTAATCCAACTGAACTGACTTTCAATTTTCATCGAAATTAAAACGCAGTAATAATTATTTTTGTTCTCCATCTCTGCCATTGTCCAGAAATTCTTCTTCATTCCTTTAAAATTTGCTATAGGCTCCAAAATAAAATCCTTTAAAATACAGACCGTTTAAAATTTATGGCCCAAAATACAATACGAGCACTGTTCCTCTTCCATCTTCAAAATGAACTTCACTAGAGTACGTTGTCAGATCCTAGTAGAGATACTGTAGATAGTGGACCAAAAGCCTAATTTTTTGGAAGTTCTTCATTTTCTTTATTACTAGTTCAGGTCTCTTACAAATTCTTAGTAGCATTTCGTATTCTTATTACAGAATCCATGTAATAGGTTTATTTTAGATAATTAATTTCTTTTTACTGTAAGTCGTTTCAGTTATCATTTTTACAGTTGTTTTTTCACTGTTTTCACAGTTTTGTTTACAATTTCACATAGTTTATTAATTAAAGTGTAATTAAGTGCTATATCTGGTGTTTCTAGGTTTCAACAGAGCTCTCATCATTAGTCAACATTAAAAGGCTTCCAATAATCAAAACATAATCAGAGTAAACAAGTTTGAAACCTGTTCCAGATGAGGTCGAAAGCCTTTCTTCAAATCTAAATTTATTCTTTTTTCTTTAAAGTTATGTTTATGATGTCACCAAGTAATTAAAATTTTCTTCCAGGTTATTTTAGTTGTTGAGGTTCAGTGAAATAGTGAAAAATCCATAAACTCTCCTATTTTGCGAAGTAAAAACAAGTTCTACACTAAAATACACTTAAAATAAAAACAGCTTCATTACCCTCCCTCCATCCCCAGGAATTCTAATAATGAATAATCCTTTTATTTAATATACTGATCCTGCTTATTATAAGCACATATTAATTTATTAATATTAATACAGTAAAACCTCTTTAAGTCGTCACTGAAGGGACCAAACATTTTTGACGACTTAAGCGGAGTGACGACTTAGGCGGAGTGGGAATTTTTGAAAAAACTCCCACTGAAATACACTATTTTCATGAATTGCTTTAGGATTCGGTGAGAAAAACAAGATTTTCAGAAATCAATACATGAAAATGAATGAATGGAAAATAATAATAATAAAAAAAACACTTGTTATGGTTACCATATTTTAATCGTTTTAAAAGAACGGTAATGTCTGTCTTTGAAACGTTCCAGCCAACCATTGCTGCCGCCGAAATCTTCAATATTCAATATCTTTAGCAATTTCCATGGCTTTTTCTTTGAGAATCACGGCAGAAATCGGCACATTTTGCGATCTGGCATGTTTTAGCCATCGAACTAAAACCTCCTCGATTTCATCAAATTTCGATTTTCTCATTCTCTTTCTTTTGTCTTTGCAGTCAGCTTCTTCAATTACTTGTTTCGATGAAAGAATAAAGTTTAATGTAGTCCTGGGAATATGGGGTTCTTTGGCAAAACCTGTTTTCGAAACATTTGATTTTTCAAAAAGTGGAATTAAGTCTTTTTTTTCTTCTTTTTTTTCTTTAAAAGATAACGAGGTAAGTTGAATTTTATAACATGTCCCTGGCATGTTAAAAATGTAATCGAACCACGAAATTGCAAGAGAAAAAAATAGCCCTTTTAGCAGGGCTTACTCCCTATGAAATGAAATCACACTCAGGAGCGGTCAAGAAAAACGTCTATACTCGAAAGAGTCGCAGCAAGAAGTATGCTTTGAATAATTAGCAGCAAATCCTCCGAACCCAAATCCTCCGAAGGGGTAGGAAAGGAATAAAGTGACAGGCGAGGTCGAAAATTCCCTCATAAAGGCTTGACTTTCTTAAAATGAAGGGGCGGGGTTGAAAAGACGGCACGATGGCATGCAAAATTGAGAAGAAACGCTTTTGGCCATTTTTGAGGGTGACGAGTTATCCGGATTATAGATAATAATAATGATAATTATAGATTCGTAAATAGAAAAGTTACTTAAAAGATTTTTATTTACTTTTTAAAGTTATAGTCATTCCCCGCTTTCTAACAATCACGTTTCAATGCTTCACTGTTACGACAGTTTTCATCTTTCCCGATTTTGTGACGACAATTCATCGCTACAACACTTTAGTGGCATGTCCCTACTGCGTCGGCGTTCAGATGATACATAAAACACGCTGTATCTCTTTGTAACTATAGTCGGACAACGATAACGTGACGATTCGACGTCAGCATTAGCCTCTCGCAGAGATAACGAAGAATATTTAGTTACAGCTATAAAACAAAACAAAACAAAAATTTAGTTTTAATTTTAGTCCTCCATTTTCCAATTCCTTTCGGAAATAATCTTCAACGTGTAAAAGGATTTTTTGAGCACTGCTCTGTGCTCAAATGTACAATGGGGCGACATTTTGAGGGAAATTAATAGAGACCTGTGCTTTGAGGCGCGCTTGTTTGTGATTGGCTGAAAAATAGAAACGTCATAATCAGGTGGGGTTCCTTCCGATCGTCACGTTGTCGTGGTCGGATTATAATTTAATCTATTTAAAATTTCCTTTTTCTTTTTTTCTTGCGATTAAAACGTAAAATAAGTTAAATAATAGCAGATGAAGATAAAAGTCGTTAGACTTCCTTCAATGATTTTGTGTTTCTCATTCATCAGCCTTATAAACAGAAAGACTAGATTATAGGTTAATTAAAATTTTAATTACTATGGAAATGGTTCAGTTTCCTTACATTAGCGCACAGTCATTAGTGTATTTACCCTTTCCTCAAAATAACTTAAAGATGAATTTTAAGATTTAGAGTTTAGTTTAGTTATGTAAGTGTTTATTAATTAAGTGATTTATTTACATTAGTTAAGAGATGCTTCAGTACAGGCTTGGAAAAAAAAAAGGTAGTGCTATGCAATCCGCCTACTTTCCCTTCAAGACAACCTAACATACTATCGGGGGAATGGATATATTTTAACCTTAAGAGTTTTAGTTCTTTATTTGAAAAAACACAACCAAAAAACAAAAACTGATTTGTCAATTCCATCTGATCTCTTAAATTCGATTTTTTTTTCCAAACTAATGAGATGCAATGAGATTGATATGTAGAGGTCATTCCAAATATTAATACTGTGCGAAATATTTAATGAGAGCAGAAAAGTCTTATTTGTAAACTCATACCTTTGGCTGATTCATAATTCCTGTAATTCTGTGAATTCATTATGTAAATTTATTAAGTCTTTAAACATGTACACGACAAAATTAGTTTTGTTTCCATGGTGATATTAAATTCTTCGTTCGCTTTTAAAGTTAATCCAGTTTGAATTTATTTATAAGCAAATTTTTCAAGTCCATCGGATATCTCTCGTTCTGTTAAGTTCTTCTTATGGTTTTCAGAATCATCGTGAAGTCTGGAAGCTTCTCAATTCTTGACCATAATCATTTAGATAATTTATTCAGACCTAACTTCAGTTAATTTGAAGACAAGTTAGGCTAAGTAAATTCATCTGTTAGATGCTTCATCTTCAGATAAGTCATGGATTACCCAGTTAATAAATATATTTTTGCAATTTTTATTTCGAATTTCCACTTGAATACAAATTATTACATCTTGACTAGTAATGTTGTAAAAAATCTGAATATTTGAATTAGCAATACAAAAGCACTGCAATTAAAAGTCTTCAAATGAATTTGATTTATAAATCACAGATTAATAATCAATTTGCGGTTACTCTGTAGAATAAACTACCGACAATTTTTTTTTAAATAAAGCTAAATTAAAATAACTAAAACTAATTAACAGTTGTTTAAATAAGAAGTTTTGTTTATTCTTTCAATAGTTATTTTAAACAATGACGGGAAAGGTAATAATTTTTAACTTTGAGAATTTTTCAACTCTCCTTAAATCATAATAAAAAATGTAAAAACCCTTTGTGAATCGTCTAATTTTCATTTTCCAAACAGTGTAGCGAAATTCTTGTATTTCAGCAAAAAAAAAATTAATAAAAAAAAAATAAATAAAAACATAACATAAAATTTCCACTTCTGTCAATTACCTTAATTAAAAGAAAAAAAAACTAGTAGCTGAGTATAAGAACTTCACTGGTCTTCTAGAGAGAAAACAAAATCATTTTCCGATGAACTCCGCATCACTGGCTTGTCTTTCATTTAAAGGGAAATTTGTAAAAATCTAAAAATACGAGGGAGCTCTTAAGACAATAGAGCCGGGAATCGTGAACCTATTTCTCTCCACTACATGTAAATAAAAACAGACCAACAAGGCAAGTTAACCAATAAAATAATGAACAAACTTTATTTTCGTAACAAAATATAAAACTACAAAATTTATTCATAAACCCCAAAATGATAAAAACAAAAAATTGTAAAATACCCTTTCCTCTCCAGAGACCCGGGCAATCAACAATTAGCTGTTGTCGACTGCCCTAAACGTTGCCAAAACTAATTTCCCTTATTATTACAAAACAGTTTCCCCAAAACCACATCATCTAATATCTCCCACACAGCATAAAACATATTCAATATATCCCTACTTAATCCCTTCCCTTCTTTCATCAAACAAAAATTAGTTACAGTTAGAATTCTAAACACACAACATTAGATAACTCATTTAACACTAAAACAACACAAAATTTCAAATCGCGGGGTGAGCAACAAAGACCTGGCGCTTTAAATAATTCATGAGAGCTCTCAAAATATAAAAACTATAAAAGTACTTAACGAGTGAGTAAAAGTACGAGTAAAAGTACTTAAATACGTTCTCATTTGTCCGTGGATTCTACGTTGGGGGGGGGGGGCACACTATTACACAAGACTCTGGAATCAACGTCCGAACACCAAGAGTCCTAGGCTTTTCATCCACAAACGTCCTGACGAGGAACCAAAATCAGTCCGGCATTCATGCTTACAAATCGCTGGCGCTAACGTCCGATCACAAGTTTCCACGGCAAGGCAAACCTCCATTCGACGAATCTACAGCCTTCACTTGTCTTCTCTCGGCCAAACACTTACATCTTTACAATCAACTGCCGACGTCCCTCCGATCGGCTTCTTTGGATCAAAAACGAGACTTTTACATTTTGTCCGTCAACTGCCGGGGTCTTCCTCCGATCCGAACAGCAAAAAGAGAGAATCCCTTCTCAATTCCCCTTTCTCCGCATCAAGTCCCCGTATATATCCTAAGTCACCCTTTTTTTTTGGACTCTGCCCGCGGACCACCTAGTCGAGTCAAGGAATTTACTCCTCTTGTTACAGAAGCACTGAAACAATAGTTAAGGTCATTTGCTGTCATCCCGTTTTCTGTCACCTCCCGCCACGAAAAATCTATTTCAGGCGAAATGTTCAATATGCTCACCCATCACGACAAAACATTTAATATAAAAAAAATATATATAATTACATTATTCATTCATATTTCATAGAGCCGTTCAAACCACCCCTACTAATATTTAATCATCCCTGATTAAACCAAGTGAAAAATCCATTACAACAGCTCTATAATTTTTCTAAAAAAAATAAAAAGGAAATTTTTTTTGTTCAATTTTGAGAATTGTTGTAAGAATATAAATCAAAGTAAATTTTTTCAATTTCAATTTGATTTAATTTTAATTTGCAAGTCTTCTTTATACAGTGTTAGATTTTGAACCACAAACGTAATTGAAAAATATGATAAAGCTGTAGACTACTTGAATCATAGGAAGGTGGAGTTGGGGGAGGGGTAGCGCAAACTTAAGGACCCTCAATGATGAACCACTCAACAAGCTAACTAATCGATTCTGTGATTTGTGAATTGTGAAGCAAAACCGTTACGTAATCTAAGCTCTTATACAAAGGTTGGAAGGATTTGGCCAGACTTAATTTTTTTTTTTTTTTGTAGAATGTCCAGTCCAATGCCTATCTGCTGTTGTTAAATTTGATTTTGGGATTGAACTAAATGAGCTATTAATTACGAAGTCATAAAGTTTATGTTTGATTTTCTTAGTCTAAAAAAAAAAAAAAAGATAAATAATTCAATGATGTGTTTTTTTTAATTTATGTGTTGTTGTTTTTTTGTGTCACGGCTTTGTGCTGAATTGGTCTAAAAAATTTAAATTCTATATTTATGCATTTTAAATATTTTCGAAAGATAAATAATTCAAGTTAAAAAGAACTAGCAACCCGGGAAAAGTGGATTCTCCCAACGTGCGACTGCTTTCTGACAACTATCCGATAAAAGTGGATTCTCCCAATACACGACTGCTTTTAGAACCAGCGAGTGCATCTATGACGTCTTTTCATTTTTTTATAGGGATTAGCATACAGTCCCCGTGGCTTAACGGATAAGACGTCTAACTTCGGATCAGAAGATTGCAGGTTCGATTCCCGTAGCGAACTTGTAGAAATTATTTCTGTTTTCACAAATCACAACAATTGCGCCGGACAGACAGACAGAGAAATAAAAGATTTTAGTAATGTATAATATTAACTTTTAAATAGTCCTTAGTCGTGCAGGAAGAAAACTTAAATTTTTAATTTTAAATTAACTGTTTTTTTCATACTGTTTAGAAATTAAGTGTATTCAGTTCCGTAAATATTTGCATATAAATACGGGATGAAATTTAAAACTTTAATTCCAATTTATTCTCATTCGTTATCTGTTAGCTTTATGGTTAATAGATGAATTGAAACTCCGGTCCAAGTAATCATAAATTTCGTCGCTCACGTTCCATGACTAAGTCTGTTTATTAGAGAAAATTTACAAAATGATACGTTTCACTGTAACTTAACAAAAGTCTCTTTTTGCTTTCTCCTAAGAAATTCCTAAAGGGACTGAGTTACATTAAATTGTTTTAGAAATATGAACATGGTCCCCAGAGCACCAAAGTTGGCGCTCAGTTGTTTTGAAGGTAACAGTTTTCCATTTAAGAATATGCAGCTGCTTAGCTGAGAAATCATTTCAAGCTTTCGATCTTCTTAATTTTAGAAAAAAATAAACTTTGTTGTAATTTTGTAAATGAATTTTTTTTTAAATTACAGCAAAAAAAAAGTTTTTTAAGTGATACAAATTTAAATCTTTTCTTTAGCTTTTTTAGATTAGTGCAGTTCATGGGTTGAAACATTACAAAGTCAAATAACAAAAAGTCGAAGTTTTTGGGGGAAAATCAGAAAAGAAATGAAGAGTTTATTCACAAGATTTATTTATTGTAATTGAGGCTTCTGTTAAGGAGAATCACATCAAGAAGATATTGAACTAAATAATTAAAGTTAATTTCACTACAGAACCTTTGACATTTGGGATCAGGGAAGGTGATGCTCAAAGGAATTCCATGAACAATGCGAATACTTTGATGACCTTCCGCCTTCATCGTCTGAGAAAGAAAACCCGGAAACTGAAGCTCGGTACAGGGTTGGGTGACCTTTACGATCCGACTGCACGAGAAAGAACAAAACGAAAAAAAAAAAAAAAACCCGTTCTAGGTGGGGATCAAATAGGCTCCTGTAATTATCACTTGAGCTACCTGTCCGACATAAATTATGCTAGTGTTTTTGTACAAGTAAACTACCTTAAATTTTGGGAAATACAATTTAGAGTGAACCCAGTGTAACTCCAGTTGGAATTTAGGCTTAAACTGTTTCACATCTTGTTTACATTTCTAAACTGTTTTACATTTTATTAATTAATTCGTTTGTAATTAAGAAAGAAGAGAAAAATGAGCTATTTAAAACGGCATCAAGTTCTTTATTTGGTTAAATATGGTTGGATTTAGAAATATTTTCATATCATAAATTTTTCACAAATGACATTTGAAATAATCTTACTTGAATGAGGTTTGTAAAATTTGCGTTGGAGAATTAGCTGGGCTTCGTTCGCGAAGCATTTCCTCCAGTGCTGTATTAAAGACGATTTTTATTCAGGGAAAAACAAACTAGACTGTGATATCAATAACATTTTTTTTTTTGGTTTGCTTCAATTTTCTTTATAAAAAGAGAAGATCGAGCTGCAGATATCGTGAAACGTGACCAGTCATGATCTAAACCGATAAGTGATTTGTACTTCGATTCAGTTAAAGAAGAGTTCATCTTCAAGTTTAAATCTCAAAGTCTTACGAAAATATTGACTGTAGACTCAACAGATTAGAAAGGACTTAAGTATAAAAAAAGAAGCAACGACACAGTTTTCGGCGTGAGATCTTTTAAAGGTAAAGGATTTGAAATTTATTAGATTTAAAAATAAAAATGACAAAAAGAAAAAAAACACATTTATTTAGGAAAACGGAAAGGTTTTTTTCTCTAAAATTATGGTTTTTGAGATTAAAACCAATGATTATATAAATCCTAGTTAGCATTATTAAAAGAAATAAAAAAGAAGTTTCAGTTAAAATCCTACTTGATTAAAATTTGAAAGTTTTATTTTTGAGATAAGTTTATATTCAAATTATGATATCTACTGAAGGCCTCCATAGTTTCTTGGATGGTTCTTCTTGAAACTTGGCATGCATTTTTGAGATTTAACTTTTGTATTTGATTATATTCCAGAAACAAGAATTTCTCATAGCAAAAGATTCGAATCTAAGCAATGGTTTTCTATGAGTTCACAATTCATTGTCGTAAACAACGAATATTAACTGCGTAGTTTTAGCTAATTGTGTGATACGATCAAAAGTGGTTCGTTTTAATAAATTAAGTAACTAATACGAATTTGATTAATTTTTTTTAAGAATATGGGAAATTTTTACTGTTAATTTTCAGTAAACACAATCACAAACACAATCAGAGGATCCTTAATCTAAAGTATTGCCAAAGGGTATCTTCTTCTCTTTGATTACATCCTTTCAAAATGGATTCTTTCACTTTTTCAACTTGGGAAGATGACAGTGATTCAATGGACTTAAAAATTCATACAGATGGTTCCAGGGTTGATGATCAGGTAGGCTTCGCCGGCGTCTTTAAAGACCGTTTTAATTACACTATTGATGTCATCAGAGAAGTCTTCCTGATGATGCTTCTGTTTTCCAAGCCGAACTTATAAAATAGTAGTATGTGCCCTCTCCATGTGTCTTGAGCTTTGGTGCTATCCCGATTTTAATATTGCAATTATTTCTGACTCTCAGGCTGCTCTGAGAGCAGTTAGTAACTACTCATTTTCAAATAAATCTTCGAGGGCTGCTTTTGTTTACATTAAGAATTTATTAACTAAGAATGTTAATTCTTCTATGGCTACTTTACTCCGTAACAATGACAATATTTCGAGTAATCTATTCGATTATTCTTCTTCAGGTCGAGAAAGAAATAAAGACTGAACTCTGAAAGTCTCTAAAATGGCACTCAGAATTTTTAAAAAATATTTGAACAAGAGAAATTTGAAAAAATACATTAAGAAAGATTTGTTTAAGAAATTTATAGCATATTATTGTTATTATAATGCATCATTGTCGGTATTTAAGAGCGTTTAATATTGTAATCTCATGTGTTTTGGTTATTATTAAATAATTGAATTATATCAGAAAGATGTAATATATCAATTGTAATTTGGAATTTGTATATTCATTGTTTGTTTTATGTTCAAGGAGAGAAATAAATTTATTTCTTCCTTTTTCGACCTGAAGAAGAATAATCGAATAGATTATTCGAAATATTGTCATTATTATTGAGTAAAGAAGTTACAGAAGAATTTATCGTGAAGCTATCGTAACAGATAAGTATGTATTTAAGAATGTTAATATTTGTTTCTATTGGATCAAGGCACCTATGGGAATTATAGGCAACGAGGATGCCGACCGAGAGGCCAAGCGTGCCACAACCTTGGAAAGCATCACTTATCTCTGTCCCTTGCCTAGAAGTTTCTCAAAAAATCTTAAACTTCAGAATCAAGTAGCCTTATGACAAAACCATTGGAAACACACCAATAAAGGATAGCCACTTTTTCGGTTTACTGGCAAAGTTAGTGAAAGTTTGCCTTTTACTGGCTTTGTCTTAAATCAATTTTTAACGGTTTTTTAAAAGTTATCTTTTTAGGATTTGGCTTGAGGGATGAGCCCGAGTGTGAATTATGAATGAGGACGAGGATCCCGACTATGTCCTTTGGCGTTGTCGGAATCCTCAGCGTCTTTTTATTCGTAATTTCAGGAGTTTTCTATCACGAAGACATATATCGTGTCCTTGCCCGGACAATTATGCCCTTAACATTTTAAATTATTATTGTAGCTTTGTTAAAAAGATGTGCCTTTGAGTGGGTTTTCTTTTTCTACTTTGCAGTCGGATTCTTTCCTCTTTCTTCTTTTTTTTTTTTAACTATAAATAATTTAATTTTAATATTCAAATTTTTAACCTTTTTTTTTTTTATACGGAATCGTATGTTTGATTTTATCTTTACAATTATCAAGATATTTTGTTTTTATTGATATGTATATGTTACCGGCAACGTGTGAAATCCGGCATTCTATAGAATGCCTAGGAAATGTACAGAATGCCTAAAATGGAACGTCAAAGTATGAAATGATTGCTACTTTATACATTGCCTAGGCATTCTATAGAATGCCGATTTGCCGTGCGGCAAAGTATGTAATTGGCCGGCGGGGGCGCTTGGGTTGTTGTTTGATGATGGCGATCGAAGCGTAAGTCTTCTCACGACGTCAGTGCATGTGTATTATCCGGCTGAGGTTCCACAAATGCTCTCTCATGACGTTTCCTCGTGGATTGTTGTGTGACCATGTCGGAAGGGAGTGTAGTGCCAGGACAGGAATCACGCCATGCTGATATGCAACAACGGTTCTACGATGAATTATCTCAAGTAAGAGCCAAAGCTGCTAAAAAATGTGTTTGTTTAACCGAAACCAGTTACCCAAAATTAGTGGACGATGTGAAAAAGGCTAAGACGACCATTAAGAAAGAACCACGGGACTATTGGCTGGTAAAACACTATGATGTCATGATGGTGGAAAATAAGAGTAAGTTGATCTATCCTGTCAAAGAAGGTGTGAGTGCCATACAGTTTTACGTCGCGGACTCCGAGTTATTTGACATACTTCATAAGGCTCATTTGGCTATTGGTCATGGAGGACGGGACATAATGTTGAAAGAACTTTCATCCAAATACAAGAACGTTACCCGTCGTGATATTGAACTGTATATTAACCTTTGTGAGCCTTCCCAGAAAAACAAAAAGGTATCAAAAAAGGTGTTGTGGTCAAGCCAATAGTTTTTTCTGAATTCGACTCCCGCTGTCAGGTCGATCTCATCGACTTTCAATCCCATTCTGATGGGGAATACAAGTTTATAATGGTGTACCAAGATCATCTCACCAAGTTCGTGGTTCTCAGGGCCCTGAAAACAAAGAGGGCAGAAGAAGTAGCATACAAGCTCGTAGACATATTTACGTTGCTTGGTGCTCCAACGATTCTATAGACCGATAACAGCAGGGAATTTGCAAACAATGTGGTAAGCAGCCTAACGGAGTACTGGCCCACTTTGAAGATTGTCCATGGTAAGCCGCGCCACTCACAAAGTCAGGGGAGCTCGAAAGAGCTAACCAGGACATCGAAAATATGCTGTGTGATTGGATGCAAGATCAAAAAACTGGCTGCTGGAGTGAGTGGTTACGATTCGTCCAACTTATGAAGAACAGAGCTTTTCATTCTGGGATTAAAAGATCACCATACGAAGCTCTCTTTGGCTGCAAAGCTAAAGTAGGCCTCACAACGTTGTTCCTACCTGACGATGTTTTACAAGACGTGGAAACAGAGGAAAAACGTTCCTCTGAAAAAATAATAGAGAGCGTACAAACAACACAAGAGCAGAAAAAATCAGAGATGAAGAAATGCAAGAGACAGCGCTTTCTGCAGAAGACATGCATGAAAATGCAATCCATGATGACGGAAACCAAAGCAGTGGTTAAGCCATGATTATCGAAGAGCCTTCCATTTCCGTGGTTACTGAAGACCCTTCTTCTTCCACTACCTGCTGCGTCTGCTTAAAAGAAACCAGCGGTGCTCATACATGTCGAAAGTGTAACCGAAACGTTCATGTGGGCATCCCCCTAAAGACGATGCTGACGACAACGAAGTAGAAGGTTATGGGGTTAGCATTTTGTGCACTGTTTGCTTTAATATTAAGAAAGCTATCAAAAATAAAATGGAATCGAACCTTTGGGAGCCACTGTGCGAGTTCCCATTCACGATGTTGACAAAGGGCGGGGAGACTCGCGAAATCTGTTGCCAGTTGTTAAGAGCATGACAGAAGATGGCTTTTACCGGGTTGGAACTGCACAAGGAATCTTGAAGCAACTCTATGCCAGATCAGAATTCACCGTATGTCCAAAGGATTTAATCAAAGTGGAAGACGTTCCTGACCGTGAACTTGCTCTCCGATCTGCTGCCACTTCTCAGTCCACATGAAGCGGCAAAGGATTCGTCAGGTGTATGTGCAAGACGAAATGCCAAACTATGAGGTGTCTTTGTGTGAAAAAGAAAATTAAGTGCAATTCAAAATGTCATTCTAGTCTTCCCTGCTGCAACAAGTAGTTCATTCCAGTTGTTTTCTACTTGTTTTCACTGGTATCAACATCCTGTCCTTTTTATTTAGCAATTCTTCACTAATTCCTGAAATATGAATGTGCAAGACCTAAGTGCCAAAATACGAAGTGTTTTTGTGTGAAAGAAGAAAATTAAGTACAATTCTAAGTGCCATTCCAGTGTTACCTACTATATCAAGTACTTCAATCTCAGTTCTGCTGTAATAACCAATAAACGCTTTTGTTGTGCTCTTCTGTCACTTTGCCTAAATGATACTTGTCATTCTATATAATGCCTAGGAATTGTATAGAATGCCTAGGAAAAGTATGCAAAATCTTTACAAAAACAGATATTTCATACTTTGCCTAAAACCATCAGGCATTCTATACCCTAGGCATTTCCTAGGCATTCTATAGAATGCCGGGATTTCACACATTGCCGGTAACATATATATGTATATATACAAGTGTTTTTAGTGTTTATTTAGTTTTTTTTTTCTTTTTTTTGTGTGTTTCGCTGGTTTGTTTCTTTTTTATTACTAGTTTGTCATTACAAGTACATCCGTTTTACAAGCGGGTAGGCCTACATTATAATGCTTACTTCAGTGGCTCAGTAATGGCCGCTGAGCACGAAGACCTCTTCAACGTTTTTTTTTTTAACTCGATACCTATAAGGTGTCTTTTGCTATTAATCTTCAATGTATGGAAATTGATGTTAATGTTATTATTCAAAACGTTTTTGGGAATGGTTTTGATCCATTCATGTTCCATATGGTTTCATGTTAAACCATTGCTTCTTTGGAAGTTTGGAACTGGACTGAAACACATTGGTTGGGTCTTTGACGGTCAGTGTTGGAAGGGTGCAATTCAAACTTTCGCATCCTCCAACTGCTGAATCTTAAAAAATCTGAGATTTGCTTCATTTTTAATACTTTTTCTTTTTTTGTTTGTCTTTGTTTGTGTTGTGTTGTTTTGCGCGGACACCAGAAACCCTGCTCTGTTGCTATTGATCTTCTTGTCTTGATGTACGACTTAGTTGTAGTTTTCAGAATTTTCAGTATTTTGAGAATTGAAATAAAACTGTAGCCTTTTCGTTTTCACGAGATAATAAAAAAAAAGAAATTTTAAGAAATCATGTTTTAAGGAAAGTTGTTACAATTTTCGAATTTCGTATTTGTTTTTTACTTTAGATGGAAGATATTGCCTTCAAGAAGTTTAAGGATTTTAATAGAATAGGAATGGTGCTTAAATTTGCATGAGACGACCAGTACATCTTGTAGCTTCGATTATGTTATAATTTCAATATAGAGAAATGTAAGGATAGGCTGAGATTTTCCTATATTTAACTCTCAATATTTCGACTCAGTTAGCTTTAGCCTTCTTCAAGGAAAGGAGAATGGGCAGATCTGTCCCACCTCTGTATAGCGATAAGATATAGATGTAAGGAAAGATTTTTTTATCCTTATGACTTAATTATTAGCCCGTTCGGAGTTGTATACGTGTAGATACGACGTTTGAGTGATTGATTGTGCGGAATGTGAGTGCAGGAAAGCCAACCACCTACAGGCAGGGGGTGCTTGGTTTTGGGTGGTTGGCTTCCCTGCATTCACCACAATCAATCAATCAGTGTTAATAATTATTATACGTAATTAATAATTAATATTCATTTATTTCAAGTAAATAATAATTATTTATTTGTAATAAATGAAATAATATTTACTGTTATTGAAAATAAATTATTAAGTGATAATACATCCGAGAAGTAAGATTCCAACGAGATACGTCATATCTAGACGTATATGACTCCGAACGGACTAATAATTGCGACGAGTCATAATAATATGTTCTAAGTAAGGAGATCTTTCTGTAGGTATATATCTTATCATTATACAAGGTGGGGCAAATTCCCATAGAGTTTGCCCATTCTCCTTTGAAGCGCTATTGGTCTGTTGAATATTTTTGTTTGTTTGCTCCCTCCAAACTTTTAATGTCTCCGGCGCAAACAGCGAAATCAATATACTTGTACCTTTTTGTAGCAGGAATTGGAAGCCGGTTTTCAACATCTCCAGAACCATCTGTGTTCCAAAGTGGAAGCCTGCTCTTTCCACAACTTATCTCCATCTTAGCTTTGATGTTCGTTTCTCCACTGCTCTCACTTCTTCTGGCATCAGGTAACTTTTTCAAAATCGATATTTGAGCTTAAAAGAAGACGTTGTATTTGGTCAGCCAATGAAATGCTAAAATAAGATCAAAAACAAAAATCGCTCACTCAATCAATCTCAATTCTGAAATAGCTTCTCTAGTTTTTGAACCGCTTGAATTAATAAAAGTTTGTGAAAGGGCTTAAGCTTACTTTCCTTACATCTTGGACTTTTTTATTTGTACTTAGTATCTGAATATCAAACCAATGAAAATAGAGGAAGTGACCCAATGCTTAAGGCGCCAATACTGATATCGATATATTAATAGTTCAAATACTAAGCATCGCCATCACGTTTTTCGATGGGAACTAGATTTTCTTATTAATTTTTTTTCTAAAATATCTAGTCTTTGGACCACCTCTAATAACAACGTCAAGTCTCCGTTTATTTTCAATTTATAATATCTGTTTATAATATTTTTGGGGAAAAATTAATTTATTTTAATTTAAATTAAAAATTAACTTAAACATTAATTAATTACTAAAATCGACTGAATTTTAAACTTATTAATCCATGCTCAAATAAATGGTTTAGCTAATACCTAATGTTTAAGACATCAATACATGTCCATTGGTCATTGTTTTAATGTTTTTCTATTGTTGTCTTCTCTCGCTAACTTCTAATGGGAATTTTTGTCATATTGTCGTATATTAATTTGGAAATTTTCTATATTTGGAAAGATTTCAAATAGAAAAGTTACATCGTTTCTAGTCCTGGAATATGCATACCAAGCTTCAAGAAGCAGCTCAAAATTATTAGGAGGGAACACGTACAGACACATGCAAATAGACTAATCGATTCACTCTCTTGTTGGAAAGAAGGCTGAAAAGATAAAATTTTGTAGATAATTGAAGGTATGACTATGTAACGTGAATTATCATTCTCCCAAAAATAAAAATAAACAGTGAAAACAGTGAAGCAATACTGATATATTGTGAATTTCCCAGTTTCCATTCAGATTGCATGCGGTAGCAAAAAGAAGAGCAACAATTGTGCTTTTGATAATCGTTGCTGCAGTTTGTTTATTGATGTCGTTGTGGTTCTCAGGATTAGGCATCAAAGGAATTAGAAAGAAAATATAATTCCTAAAAAGTAAAAGGTTCCACAGTGAAAGATTAAGAATGATAAGATGATTAAAGTGACATTTCTTAATCCCTTGTTTTTTAGTCAGGATTTTCTGTGAAATATTTAATTGGGAAGCTAAACAAGATTTACTTCCTAACTGTATGTGAAAGTTTCATCCGACAATTTTTCAGTGCCAAAAAGCAAAGTGTAATGTGAATGTGCATAAAAGGAACAATTGGAACATTTACTTGTGATTCTTGGGATTATGTTTGTTTTAAAGTCGATGACAGATCAGCTATCTTATTGCGATGCTATGCAATAATGCAAGATGTAAGGTACTATTTTTATTTTTGCTTTAACACATGAATATTTTTCTTTTTAAACAAACTAAATAAAATATATATTCTTTAATCATCACTACGCTCAGACCATATGTTCTTAATTTTCACCATAAATTTAATTAACTCTTATGTATTGATTAAAATTAAGATTTTATGAAAATTAAAATACATTTTTAACATGTAATATGTAAAATTTCATACATCATAAGATTTTATTCAGTAGGAGGTGCTTTTCTCGAAAAGTTAATTGATTCTATTACTAAGTTAATTCATTTGTAGATATTGAAGATATTCTATTAAAACTCCTTCCAGTTTCTTTTAAGAATTGAGTTAATGTCATGCAGCCTTCTTTAAAAATTTCTGTAAAATATCTCTTGTAAAATTATTAGATAAGCTAAGAATAACTGTTGATATATATTGTTGGCCTGTCCATCTATAAATATTGTACGATATCATTTACACCAAAATCAAATGGAATGTGATTTGATTAAATTTAAGTGCCCCTTTTGGGGCGCGGGATATCCGGTTCCTAGCGCAGCGTTTCGTGACCAACGGGACGAAGTTGAGGTCGGATGGTCAGCCCGACGCCCGCCCGCCTTTAACTCCCGGGAAAGAAACCCGGTACCCATTCCATAGAGGGCTGGGTAGACCCTAGGACCCGTTTGGAGGTGAAAGAAGCGTGGAAAAATCCCCGCCCTCCGCCGAGGCCGGGAATCGAACCCGCTACCTCCAACCCGAGGCCAAACGTCCTGACCACTCGGCTAACGGGCCCACTTAAATTTGATTTGATTTGATTAAATATTTTTTTTTTACTGTTTGCCAGTCCTATTAGTATATCTATAGAAAAAATGGCTGTGGTATAATAGTGGTTGGGATATTTTTCCAGTCAGTAAAATTCCATGTTTACCAATGAAAAATGTTTTAATCCAATATCTAAAATTTAATAATATCTCTAGTTGATTCTTATCTTACTCTTCAATTGGAATATTTTTCTTCTTTGCTTGCTTATTTGCCTGTTACATTAAAACGTCTGGATTGATTTTCTTAGTTTGTTACATTTCTTATTTATTAACAAAAAAAAATAGATACAGTGTTACCTCCTTTAACGGACACCCTGATTAGCGGACACCTCTAATTAGCGGACATTATTGCGGGTCCCAGTCCCTTACAATAGGACATTCCATGTTATCCACTCCGAATAGCGGACACTCTGAATAGCGGACAGTTATTTTAACTGTAAAAACATTTTTTTTTTCGTTTTATATTTCGAGAAACACATCATGTTTGTATTCATCAGTGTCCCATACATTGATACATTGTATCGGTGTCCCTACATACATTGATACGTTGTATCTGTGTCGCATGATTCAATGCACGAATCTGAGGCCCTTCTTTTTCACTGCAGTTGCTTTGTAAATGTCAATACCTCGTAAAGCTATCCTATAAACGTGTTGATTAAATTTAGTGCGAATTAAAATGGCGTTAAAAAGGAAGAGATTGGCACTGAAAGAAAAAATTGATGTTCTTGAAGTTGCTGAAAAAGAAAAGCTGAGTGTGCGTTATCTTGCTGAACGTTTTAAAGTTGGAAAAATTCAGATAAGTGAACTTTTGAAGGACAAAGATGAGATTAAAAGAATGTGGATGGTGAATTCAAACGAAAATTCGAAGAATTTGAAGTTTCGTAAAACTGAAACAAGCAAAATCGATGAAGTGGTCATAAAATGGTTACGCTCATGCAAAGAACATTCCTATAAGCGGTGTTTTGCTTCAAGAAAAAGCCAGAGAATTCGGTCAAACTTTAGGATTGGACACTTTAAAGCATCAAATGATGGTTAGAAATTAATTTTCTGTATACTGTAATTAATTTTGTCATTATTTTAAGTAAGACAAACGGATTAGCACATTTAAAAAGGAATAAGCTTATAGTAAATAATTTGCAATTATTCATATTCTCTCATATCGCAATGGTAATTGTAGAAATTCAATTAAGATTGTACGTAATTTTTCATTAAATGACATGCTGTAAGCTAAAAAATGAAAAAAAAAGGTAGTCCTCCCCAATAGCGGACACCTCCCAATAACGGACGAAACTTCCGGTCCCGTGACTGTCCGTTATTCGGAGGTAACACTGTACAATTATTTTGGTCTTCACCCTTCCTATTCATAAGCATTAACCCCAAAATGTTACTGACAAAGTTGGACTGATTTTCTGATGATGTCTATTGGTCTAATGTAAAATATGAGTACGATTTACCACCATCTCCCAATCCTCCAAAATTGACTCCCTGTTGGATGTTCAGTCCAATGAAAGCAATGATAGCTGAACTTACGCCTAATGTATTGATATTTCGAATTAATAAAAATATATATATTTTTTACGCTTTTAAATTATTTTTAAATTATTTTCTATTTATTTTATACATCGTATCCTCTTCTATTTGAATAAGTACTTTAGAATTTTCAGGGAAAAAAAAAAAACGATTTTGAAAGAAAATCAACATTAAAACCCAACTACAATTTCAATCTACAGAAACAAAGGAGAAAATAAAAAAAAAAATCAGTTTAAATTATAAAGGCATGTTACAAGAAATTAATGTTAATGTTATCTGCACCTAATAGTAAATAACCATTAAGACTAAACAACAATGGGTGAGACCAACTTGTTTACAAGTGATATCCTGGAACAGCTGTTTCACGCTCTTTGGCACCACTGCGCTTCCGACGATCATTTATATTAGTCTCAGTATGGAGACCTCGTTGTTTACTGATAGCTGATAGCCAAAGAGCGTGAAACAGATGTTCCAGGATGTCACTTGGTAAACAATTTGCTCTCGTCCATTGTTGTTTATTAATAATTGAATGCACAGATTGAATTTTTTAAAGCTTTAAAAAAACATAGTGGTCGACGGACTGCTGGCACATGAATTTTTCATTAGTGAGTTTTTTATTGTTCGATTTTTCTTTTGAGGCATCACTGCGCTTCCGACGACAACCATTAAGACTATCCATCTACGTACTTTGCCAATACTGACGACAATACTTTTTTTTATTATTTTTAGTCTACATTCGTGTGTGTGTCTAATAACTTTGGAATCTCAGGAAAGATCGTTTTGAAACATTGAAGGACTAGAGACAATCTAACTTTTCCAAATGAAATCTTTGCTAAGTGGGTCCTTGGCGAGAAATTAGGTCACGAAAGTTATAAAAATTTCCACAGAAATGCATTAAAATAAACTCTGGATTTCAATCAATGGGGATTAATCTTTTTATTGCGCTTTAGTTTATGAGGGTTTGGAATTATTAAAATAATGCGATTTAGAAAACTTAACTAAATATTGCGACTTTAATTAGCAAATAAAAAGTTTAAAGTTTGTAATCATGATGTAATTTAAAAATAAACATAGGCTTTTTTATTGTTTTTCACGACTTTAAAAAAAATACAAAAAAATTAAAAAACAAAACAAAAACAATAAAGAAATTGAAAGGGGATATTATTTCAAGGAAAGTAGGTTTTAAGTTCTTCGAATTTCTTGTTTTTTTATACTGACTTTCATCTTGGCACTTGGAGTAACTCGTTTCGTGTTCAGATTATTGATTGAGTTGAGTACAACGCAATTCAACTGGTCACAGTTTTTCTGCTTGACGTGTGATGACGTCCATTGTGACGCCATCCACAGACACGTCATTTAGAGGAAGAAATAAGAGAGAGAAAAAGTCTCCAAAAATCAATTCGGAAATAAGTTTGAAGAAATAACTTCACCTAAATGAAAGTAAAGGAAATTACAGTTAATTACGTCTTCTTTAATGAGAATTGATGCGAATTGATAAAATATATTTTATTGATCCAAATACATTAATGGAATTTTTTTTCTCTCCCCTTATTGCATTGCTTTGGTAGTAATTCTAAAACGCTTAAGGATTTTTTTTTTTTTTTTTTTTTTTACACTAAAACATAAAGAATCCATAAAATTATTTTAATATTTAATACTGTGACGCATTTGTCGAAATTCGACCTTTTTAATCTATTTTCTTAGGAATGTGAGGCTCATCAGACTGCGCAGTTAATAAAGGCTTTTGAATTGTTGGTTGGATTTTATTGTAGTATTGTGTGCATATCTAAAGACGACTTATGTTTTGTTCTTGGAATTTTTTCTGAATGAGTCCTTGTTGACAGAAACCGACGAAAGTATAGAATTGATCCATAGAAAATGATCCATTTATCCATCGAAAAGCATAGGGATGTAAACAGTCCTTTTTAGATCATCCAATAATTCCGCGTGGATTGATGTGATTAAATATTAATAGGCAAAAAACGGATGTATGTTTGTCATCTAAGTGGAGAGAGCGGGAAGAGAGACTATTTTAAAGGGAATTTTTAATTTTGTTAGTGTATTTTTACTTTTAAAAATACATCAACAAATGTCTTTTTGAAAAGAAAAATACCCGGCATTAAAGCCCTCTTCCCATCCCTCCCCCTCCCTTCCTGCATAATTTGAATGCTCCACGCACGTCATAATACCATCATCCTTTGAGAACCGAGAACTCCTAAGTTATTTAGCCCATTTTTATTTTTTACCAGATGATGACTTCGTTAACCATGAAGTCCAAAGCTAGTGTATACTTTTTATAAGTTTTTAACCTTTTATCTTTTATGTGATTTTTAAGTGATTTTTATAAAGTGCGACGGCGGAACTCTCCTTTAAATATATTGCGCACGTAAAAAGACTTTTTAAACTTTGAAAAGAAAACGTAGTTGATTTAATGTTGGTGCGTAATTTCTACGCCCCTGTAAGGCATGGTGGGGCACTCGCTCAATTTGGAGGAGCCTATTATTTTAGGGCAGGAGGTTACCTTTTGTCGCCGAAAGTGCCAGGAAAACATGTTGATATTTAAAAATCAAGAATCGTATAACGATGGTCTTTCATGGTATTTCAAAAATGTGGTATTTGTTTTCTTCCGTGAATATTTCACGGGTTATAACTAGTTCCAATTAAGTATCGTTAAAAATAACGCGGATTGATTTTTTTTTAATATTAAATTTCTTCTGTTTAGAATCAGCAGATATTAGAATTAAAAAGTAAATGTAAAATATTTTATTTTGTTTGGTTAACGACTTAAAAAAAAAGAAATTTAAGGGCAATATGTGAAGGAACATATGCTTTCATTTATTTATTTTATTAGATAAATAAATTTAAAAGTTAGATAATAATTGATGAAATTAGTTAAAGACTATTTAATGCACCAGGGAAAAAAATTTTGTTTTCGATAAAAGTAAATGCGATGTACAAATTCCCATCAAGAAAAAAAAAATTCACCCTCGCTCGCACGTTTTTCCCCAAGGACCCTATTCCTTGTCAATCGATTTGTTCCAGGAAACAAAAGAATTTTGCAATCGTAATAAAAGTGCACGAGCGCTACCTTGTTTATAATCAAACTCTGACTTCTCCCTTTTAGTTGATTCCATCGCTTGATAATTTTGTAAATTTATCGATCCAATTCCCAGAACAACAACAATTAGCCAACAAACAAAAAGCTTCAAAGTTAATTATTAATTAATTAATATTAAAATCTTTAATTAAATTAAGAATAGAAACAAACTAATTTGAAAATTTTTGATTACAATTTAACTTGTGTTAAAGATTACTGTAGAAGAAAGATTTGGTCAAAACACAGGAGAAATAAAAATACACATTTATACAAGTTAAAATACAATCGGTTTCATTCCGATCAACGGGACTTCAAAACTTTTTATTCACTTAAATAAATTGATTATTAACTTAAGTAAACAAAAGTTATTTGTATTCTTATTTTCAAACAGTCTACCATCGAGACCAAATTCTTAAAATCTGTATTTTTCTGTACTTATTGTTGTTTAATCAATCAATCAAAAAACATTACACTAAAACAACTGAACTGATTTCTTTAAAATTCAAGGCTTACTTTTGTTCCCTTTTAAAAGAAATTAAATTTAGATGCTCAGCTATCCGTCACGTAGTGATGGGGAGTGATTGGATCGGAGAGGAAAATCGATTAAATCGAAAATCGAAGATTGGAGATTAAAAGAATCGTGCTTCTATATTAAGTTTAACCACAAATAAATTTAGTACCCAATTTTAAGGAATTCAGTCCAACTGATTTAGGGAAAGACTTTGTCTTATTTTTGAGAGATAGAGATGGGAATAAATATGTGCGTTTTAAAGTTACATCATTAACTAAGGATGTATCAAATTTTATGAAATCCGTTCAATTGTTTTAATCTGGTGAAAGTACAAACAGAGCCGAAAAAACCCCCAATAAATTTGATAAACAAAAAATACCTAAACGGAATAATAAGACTTCGCATGGTTAATCAATAATATCGGTGTTCTCTGTATCTGATGCCGTCATTTATTTTCAAGGAAGATATACTCTAGCGTCGTGATTGTGGAATAAACAACCAGGGGGAAATTTACAACCACCCCTGGGAATTGAACACGGCTTCCCCAGAACTTAGTCCAGTGATTAAACCACTAGAGCTACAACACCCACATCTGAATCAGTTACCTGTAACAAACTGAAATGGGTGCCTATACCATATTTAACATTGTAGTCAAAGTCCTTTTTGTATATAAAAGATTAAAACAAATGTATATAAGAATAAATGATATATTCGAAACAGGATTTTTTTCCTCTCCTGTTGTTTTTTTCTGCTGATTCTTTGCATTTTCTGACGAGGATTCAAAGTGAAGATCATCTTTCTATTATAACCCTAGCAATCCCTATTTGATCTCGAAATAAAGGAAGGTTATTATTTAACAAAAGCAAATTTTACAAAAATGAAATTACATAAACTGTATATTTCATATTTGAATAACTAATGAATGCAATTCAAATATTTACTCAATATATTTTGATAATAATTACTATTATTTTCGATAATTGAATTTACTTTGTTCCAGAAAAGACTTCAAATTAAGGAAAGTAAATGAATTCCGTTAACAATTTGTAATGCTTAATTATTATTAATAAAGTATTATTTTTAATTGCTGTTAATTAGTGTGCTTTTTTTAATACTTAAAGTATTTATTGAATAGGAATAATTAAATTTAGACCAAACGCACAAATGGTTAATTAAAGTTTTTTAAAAAATACAAATAGAAACACAACGTTTCGACTTGTCTGCAAGGCATAGACCAAGTGATTGATCCAGTGGATACAGTGGATTTATATAATTCTCAACAATCAAATATCACAGCTGTAACGTCCTGCCTCTAAAAGGCGTCACAGCATCCAAACATCCTAAGAATTAATGGCCTATTTCTTAAAGTTTGTTCTTTATTTTTTAAATATCTTTTATCGGTTAAATATCTTTTAATGGACAGTGGAATTTATATCAAATTTCAAGAAGATCCAGACAGCGGTTGAAAAGTTAATAGAGAAAAATACTTACCTGCACATATGTTGATTTGATTAATGCTTTTCCAGGAAAATAGGCTGAAAGTATTTGATTGATTCAAATCTCTTTTTGCACATTGAATAGTTGTTTATATTTATTATAAAACTAGTCAGGTTCTGAAAGAATATAATATCGTCCATAATTTTCTATAAGTATATTTGAAAGTTACTTGCTTGATTGAAGATACGGATAAATGGATGCTTAGTGGAGGATGTTGCTAAGTGTAAATTTACTAACTCGGACTCTCGATTAACTGAAATAACTAATTTTAGTCTCTTCTTATTTCAAGTCTTTTTAATAGGACGAATTTATTTATAACAAGAACTGCAATTTTATCTTCTTATCATCTATATGAGAATTAAGCCTAATACAAATCGTCCTGTTTATATTTACTCCGATCTTCCAGACACGGAGTAATTCTCCGATGCTACGATATTGACAAAAGTTCACTTTACCTCTACGTATAAAATAGTTGTATAGCAGTCGTTCAGAATCAATAGCTGACTTCTGCACGCTATGGATTTTAAATAACGTTCGTTCCTAACATCTGGATTCAGGAATCACTTTAATCGTCGACTCAACGATGTCTTCTGCGGAACATTGCTTTAGATGTTTTGAGGAATCACACAGAATTGCCCAAACTGTAATACTGTGATAACACTTATCAATATTTCTGAATAATGTCTAACTTCAACCTTAATTTTTTTTTTTTTACCACACTGTTTACTTTTCATTACCAAGTTCAACTTGTAGCCTTTTTGTGTCGTATCAGTTATTGTTACTTCGTGCTTTAGACTCACCTACATTGTTACTTTATTTCACAGCTATCGTGCTACGTTCCGGGCATTAACAACACAATATTTATCTTCGATGCACATCCCCAACACGAATGAATCGCCATTTTTATTATTTTTTTTTACTATTTATTCTCTTTGGAAAAATTTCTTTATGCGATAAGCCAAAATGTAACAGTTCTCACACACATCATATATCCTCAATTTCCAAAGTAGTTAAATTTATTGTTTTTTTTCCTTATTAACTGAACATGCAAAGTCTTAGTATTCGACTGTTTTTGTCTGTTTGTCCATTTGTTGTCTGATTAGTCTGTGTACACGAGCATTAAGTTAAAATTGAATTGATTTGGTATGATGGAATTTATCATCAACTGAAATGATGATCACAGATATTTTGATTTCCACTTACTCTAAAGGGACTCCTACGTGCTCAATCGACAGCTGGGCGTATATTTCCTGTATATTTCCTATTTAATCACTAACTTCAAATAATCATATTTTAAGTTGGGCCATAAATGCGCATCCTACCAAATTTTAAAGAAATCGTCCAGTCGTTTAATTCAAGGGGGAGTTTTAAAGGATGGAGATTAAAATGAATGTTTTAAGTTGGATCCTAAATAATTCGTCAAATTTTTACGGAAGTCCTTCCAGTCGATGTCATTTGATTCGCAAACAAACAGACAAATGGAGAAAGCAGAGAAAGCAGCAAATTCAGGTGCAACAATACGACTGCAACAATTAAAATCGCTGAACTGATTTTTAGAAATCAATAATAAGTTTTGAATTTATTACTGAGAATGCGAAGTATTCCATTCTTCTATTTTTCAATTTGATTGTCTGTAAGCGCATCAAGTTAAAACAGTTAGACAGATTTCCGTCAACTTTGTCAACTTTCTTGACAGATTTCGTCAACTTTCTTAGCTTATTGATGGTTTAAACGTAAAATAAAAGCGTGATTATTTTGGTCTCCAGCCCCTCAACTCCAGTCTTCCCAGTGCTGTGTGAAGTCCCCAATATCCGTTGGAACGTATATCTAGTATAATTACACGCTAATGTAACATTTAAATGTTTTATTGTAAAGTTCAAAAAGACTTGCCATGCGGCAAATGTCTCAGTTCGAACATTTCATCTTTGTTTATTTATTGTTCTTTTTATCTGTTTATATGCGCATCACACTAAAGCGCTGAGCGGATTTTTATAAAATTTGGATTGTTCATAATAACTTATTTTGGACGAATCCATCAAAAATGACGATCTCGGTAAAACAGGTAAATTGATCTCCGCATCCCACACACTCCCAGCCCTCAAAATTGATCCACTTTCTCCATCACCAGATGTCAGTAACCAAAGGAGAGTTGAACGTTTACTAGTTTCATTTTAAGTTTCGAGACTTATCATTTAACAAAATAAAATCTGCAATTAAAGAAGTTTGAGAAAAATCAGATGCATATTTATAAATAATGCTATGAATTTTATTTAATCCTTTTCAAAAGCTCAATTTTGTTGTTAATACAGAATTATTTAGAATTATTTCGTTTTCATTTAGGAAAGGAACAAATCCTTTAATGTTCCGCGAGCATTTAATTAAAAACTTAAAATGTCTGGTAAAATTAACTAAGTTAGTTAATTATTTGTAAGAATAAACTTACTGTAGAGGTAACTTTCGTTTCCGGTAAAGTAATTAAAATTTAAAAACACAATAAAACAAGGAGAAAAGGTCAATATTTATCATTTATGGTTGCAACTGAGAATCCCAATGGTCTATTTGCTTTTATGTTCTCTCTCTTGCAATCCTAACATCCTTGGTTTAAGACAAAGGTTCCCCAATATTTTTTTTTTCTGTGGGCAGCTTTTTTCAGAACGAAAATTTGCTCGCCCCACAAAATTTTTTTGACAAATTTAATACAATGAGCTCTCTTTGCTTATTCATTGTTGACTAAGCAAACACAAGAACACTTTTATTCTCTCTCTGTCTACTTTTCTGTTTGTTTGCGGATCACGCCAAAAGGGCTGGACGGATTTTCGTAAAATTTAGCACTTAAACCTGATGTCTGCAAACGAAGACAGCAACTTACAGGCGTGCCATCTTGCGTAAAGAGAGAGACCTTAACTAAAAACTTAAATCAATAAATATTATCACATATTTCTAAGACGATATGTTATGAATTGATTATTAAAGTGACATTTATAATATCATCGTACATTAAAATCATTTCTATAATCGTCTGATTTATAATGAGGTATCGTCAAAAATGAATTCAATTGGTGATTCAACACGGCTGCGTTCTCTACTGGTCGATTGCTTCTACGTCTTGGCAAAGATTGTGCTTTATTTAGCCATTCAAAACACATTGTATTGAATGTGCATTGCAAACTTCGAAGAGATAATCCTTCTCACTCAGTCTGTGCTATAGTCCAACACACGGATCTTGACGATCTCGTATTTTCGTGATTTCACGTAATTTACACAGGAATAGCTTCTATCCATGTCTTCTCACAAAATGGCGAGAAAGAAGGCTTATCGACTCCGGGAAAGAAGCGACCACGAGCAAGCCCCCATTACTGATGTCGACGATTTTGACCGATGCCTTATTCGCCGCTGCATCCATCGTCTCTACGCTGAAGGTAAAAATCCAACTTTAATATTTTTTCTCTAGCATTTTCCTAGTGACAGACATTCAAAATACTAAATTCCTTGAGACCTGCTGAAGAGGCTAATGGCCAGATCTCGTGTTTTCCGTAATTCTCACGCAAACGAGATCGTCAACATCCATCTGTTAGACTTTATTGTCGAACTGACAAATGACTTCCCAAGTATTAATCCGTTAATAGTTTTCAGGATACGGGCTGAAGAGAAACAGCGGTCCGCCGTCTCCGATTCACAGCCAGCCGAAGGCTCACAGCGGTGAAGAAGTTTGATACCTTTGATCTATCTTGCAACCGACGAAAGGTACTTGAATTTAATTTTGAATATAAAATCCCAATTGCCGCTAAAACCTTTCAGACAATAAATAATGATGATGATCTGCCAAATTTTACTTTGAGAACAACGCAGCAAAACGATTTTACTTATTTACAGACGCCTCCACCCCTGGATCCTACTTTGATTGATAGGAAAGATATCATTTTATGTCGACGTTTGTTTAGGAACTATTAAAAACAATATCAAGAAGAAGACAAATGTATTCATTATCTTGATGGAACCTGGATTAACGTAGGTCATTCGAGAAATAAAATAAAAATTGAAAAACAACAAAACATAGTTTTATTAGTTTTATTAGTTTAATCAACGTAGAATGAAATACTGAAGTTTTTCTATGAAGTTAATTGAAATTAAATGAAACATAGATTTTATGTAAGTCATTCGTTGGCGCAAGGATACAAGCTCTTCTCAACTGGATCTACTTCCCTAATAGTTCCAGTGCTACTTTCTTAAGTTGTCGCGAGCTTTAGCTTATTTATGATCCAATTTAGAATAAGGGACCATCAATAACCAAGAATCAATAGGAGACCATTTGGTCTGCACCATCTTCATCATTCCAAATTGAATGCTTAATTCTCAGTGCGGGATTGACAGTTCATTGTATATCTAATTTAAATGTAGTTTTGAAATGTAAAATGCTTGAAAATATCTACAAAATGCTTTAAATTTTCTTTATTCTCTTTTCTTGTTAAAACATCCATACTTTCATACCATTTGAGAACCACTGATTTAAGACATCTAGAGAATTCCATTATTTCAATTCTAATCCAATTGAAATTCCAATACTTATCTATTGGAGTTTTTAGGATCACCTCGCGCTGATTTCTTAACCAGAACCTACAGACTAGTCAAGAATTTAATATGTTGGTAAAATGTAAATTGCTTAAATGATCAGTCACATTTCAAGAAGATTCCTCTAATGATTCAAAAGTTGTTAGAGAGGGAAACCACAGACACACCCACAGAATTGAGTGATACGCTTTTTTTTAGAAATTAAAGACTCAACAGCTAAAATAATGAGAAGATTCTTTCAGTTTGCTTCAAAAACTAAATCAATTATTTGTCAGTTGTACGTAATAAGGCAGAAATTAGAATTTGTTACGAAATTTATTACTGTAACATTCTGGATATATTACGGAAATTTACTAAATACTTTTACTTAAAATGAATTACCGATTACAAAGTACATATAAAGTACACACAAGGTGTATAGTTTTAATGAGTTTAAGTGGAAATCTGATGCATTCAATAATGAAATCCTAATGAAAAAAATAAACATAAAATAATTCAGAGTTTCGTCTTTCATTTAAAATTAATTATTGGTAAACACAAATTCTACAAACAAGATAATGGATTCGAAATTAGATCTCCAATTTCAAATTTAAATTTACTTTTTTTTCTTCCACGAAGTCTGTTTTAAATTATTTCCAATCATTTTTATGTTTTTGCTATTTTGTAATTTTGAAATGGAACAATATAATATTTCGAAATTTCTTTATACAAATGAATAATTATCAATTTAATTTAAAATTCGTTTTGAGATAAGAAAAATATAAATTAGATTGTTGAATGTTTTATGTTTTTACAGTGTTTCAAGGAAAACAGAAAAATAAAAGAACTACAAAGTTTAATTTTAAATTTGTAGATCAGAATAACATTGTTATGTAAATATTCAGCTGAGAAGAATTCTAATTTGATTCAGTATAAAGATGAAATAAAAAGTAAGAAAGAACTTAAAGGCTACTTTCTTTTGAAATCAGGAAGACGTGCATAACGAAAAGCCTACATATGTATTGCAATTACAATATATACTGAATACAAAAAGTACAAAATTTCCATTTTCTGAGAAAAAGTGAATCAGCCTTATGTACTTAAATTGTCTAAAACGAAAAAAGAATTACTATTATTCAACCAATCCTGTAATCGCTTAACTAAAATGATGTAATATTCATTGTTTAAGTAAATGAGATATGAACAGAATAGTTTAGAAATCCGTTCTTTAGATTCCAATCCTTTTCCGTGGGAATTTTTATTTCCATCTCGCAGTAATTTCTCTAAAAGAATTTGGGAAAAGAATTTCAATAAATATATATTATAGTTTTCTGAAATTTGTAATGGGATTTTAAGTTTCAGATAGCTGTCCGGCTTGGTTATATTTATATAATACATAAATAAGTATTTTATATACATGTACAAGAAACTTAATATAATTTCATAATAATAATAAAACTTTAATAATAATAAGGGGAAAAAAATCAAGCCTGAAAATTATAAAGTTTCGAACAATGAAACAATAAACTCTATGGAAGCGAATGATTACTATAAATATTTGGGACTCCGTCGATCAAAATCAATAGAGCATAAAGAAATTAAGAAGGAATTAACAGTAGAATTCAACAATAGACTCATATATATCGTTAAAACTGAATTAAATGCACACAATACTACCAAAGCTATCAATACTTATGTTTGACCTGTGTTAACATACTCATTTGGAGTAATTAATTGGTCAAAAACTGAAATAGCTGGCTTAGAAAGATCCATCAGAATATTGCTCACAAAATTCAATCTTCATCACCCAAAAGCAGCTATAGAGAGAATAACACTTCCTAGATATATGGGAGGTAGAGGACTAATGGACATACAACAACTTCTAGAAAATCAAATACATAGCCTTCAAAATTTCTTCTGCACCAAATCTCATAGCTCGCCATTGCATAAATCAATATTATGTTCTGACAACAATCTTACACCATTAAACCTAAAAAATAGAGCTCCTCAAACAACAACCAATACAAATATCACTCATCTGAATAGAAAGGTTGAACTATGGACCCAGAAGGAATTACATGGACGTCATCTTAAGGATCTTAACCAACCATATGTGGATAAAATTGCGTCTAACAAATGGCTGAGGTCTATGGTGAAACGGAAGGGTTCATGATAGCTATACAGGATCAGGTTATCCATACTAAAAACTATGCAAAATACATACTAAAGGACAGCAACTTAACAGACAAAAAATGCAGAAGATGGTTTCAGGCTTCAGAAACAATTCAACATATCATATCTGGCTGCAAGATGTTGGCCTACACAGAATACCTTAATAGATATAATCAAATCGCAAAGATCATTCACCAAAAACTACCCCATTAACACAAGTTAATAGATAATTATGTACCATATTATAAATACAATCCAGAAACTGTTCTGGAAAATACCTCATACAAACTTTATTATCATTTGACGATTCAAACAGACAAAACTATTCCCATAACAGACCATAACAGACCATTAGTTAGTTATAATTCTAACTAATAAGCAAAATAAAACTTGTTATTTGGTGGATATTGCAGTACCACTTTCCCATAATGTCAAGAGAACAATTGAAGAAAAAGTCACCAAATATCAAGAACTAGCAATGGAAACAAAGAGAATTTGGAGTATGGAACAGGTTTATATAGTGCCCATTGTTATTTCAGCTATTGGAGTAGTTCCGAAACAAATTCAAAACAGTCTTAAGATACTCCATTTGAATCCAAATACATATATTAAGCTACAAAAGGCGATAATAATCTCAACTTTTCACATCATAAGAAAATTCCTCAACTTCCTTCAATAGTAAAGAGTTACTTTGGCTAAAACCCGTACTCTCTACTTAAAACTCAGTTAACACTGAAGAAAAGAGAACAATAACAATGATCAAACCAAGTGAGCCTATGTTTTAAACTGGACTATAAATAAGCAGCATGGAAATCCGTCCAACCGTTTTAATGTGAGGCGTGTACTAATTTAAAGCAAACAGATATACAGATAAATAACAGAAGACAAAATATTCAAGTTACTAATTAGACTACACGTGCTTCCGTATATTCAATAATATTATTATTATTTTCTGCTGATTTTACTGCTAAATTTGTGCTTGAATGTGTCTCCTTAATAAACTTTTGAACCATCGAATGAATCTTCTTGAAGACTGTCCTGCAGGTAAGGATAAAAGCCGTTATATTTTCTTTTCTAGGGTTTTTGTTATCGTGTGTCACCTGGTCGAGCAATTTCCTCATGAATATGCAGTAATTGAAGTGGAACCATAAACAATTGGAAGATTTCCGTAAATGTCTTAAACAATGGGCATTACTCCTATTAGTAATCCACTAACTTGCGCATGCTTTTTGATATCATCTAAATTAACTGCTTTCAGATAACTTGAAAGTGTTATGAGGATATAAATAAATTTTCAGAAAATGGAATGTTTGTATGTGTAAAGCAGATATTCTAATTTAAAATAAACAGTCTTTTCGTTTGCATTAGTTATTAAAAAAAAAGGGAAAACAAATAAAAAAAGACTGCTTCAAGTTAATTCAAGAACCTATTGTTAAATTATCAGTTAATTCCATCCATTTATTTATTTCGATTTTGAAAAACATTCTTTTAACTTCACATAAAATTCTAATCATTTTTAATTTATAGAAGACTTACAAAAGGCAAAACAAATATTTTTATTTGTTTTCCCGCCAAACAAAAGAGAATGGAGCTCAGAAAATTTTTAGCTAATGACAATATAATAAAAAAATAAAAAATATGAATCGAAAATATTTGAAAAATCAAAAATGTTTGCCAAAATCTGTTAGTTCTATTGTTTTTCTAGAAAAATAGGGTTCATGAAATCAATCTGTCTGTCTATGTTTATGTAGATCTCTCATAACTTTAGAATCGCTGAATTGATCTTCTTGGAAATTCGCTTGCTTATTGAAAGACAAGAGGTCATCCAACTTTTAAATTTCAAATTTTTCTCATGATACCATGTCGAGCAATTAGAGCCTGAAACTGAAAACAATTCCCAAAGAAAAGCTTCAGAACGATAAGATTAAGTTTCTATCGATGTCTTAAATAACGGATATTTTTAATTCGTCTTTTAATTCTCTTCATATCGACTCAAGCTTAATATAATTAAAATTAATTGGATGTAAACCATTATGTAAATAATTCAAATTTCATTTATTTTGGTAGTTAGTTCTGCATATATCATAATTAAAAACAAGTGGCCCGAAGAACTTAAAGCCTATTTTTCTGAAAATTTCTTAAAGCAGCGTTTCTCAACCTGTGGGGCGCGCCCCCCTAGGGGGGCGCGATAAAACTAAAGGGGGGGCGCGAGCATATCGAAGATCTGTTGAACAGATAGGTTTGGAGGCCTTTTTTCTTTTTGGTTGAGCAGATAGGCTTGGAGGTTTTTTTTTGGGGGGGGGCGCGATGAGAGTTGTGATTGAAAATTGGGTCGCAAGTACTAAAAGGTTGAGAAACACTGTCTTAAAGATTTTTTTTCTTACCTGTCAGTCGTGATAAGGTCAAAAATTCAAAATCCACCTTTATTTTCGAATTCTAATTATAAATAGTGCACAAATTTTCCATTTTTTTTAAAGATGAATTAAATCGACCTTATTTACCTGAATTGTTTAATTGGATTGATTTTAATTTATCTAACCAATGACAGTATACACAATCCGGTCACTTTATTAAGTACATCCCTTCTATACGCACAAATGCTGTGTCTCACAACAACTCTTCAAGCAGATGGGGGCAGTGTCATGGTGTGGGGGATGTTTTCCTGGCACACGTTGGGTCCATTGATGTCTCTGGAGGCACGTCAGGATGCTTGAGCGTACCTAAATATCGTAGCTGACCAAGTGCAACCAAGTTTATCCTCATGCAGAAGACTACTTCCAGCAGGATAATGCGTCGGTGCACAAAGCCCGCATCACTATGGGATGGTTTGAGGAACATGACGATGACTTGCTACAGTTGCCCGCTCAGTCCCCTGATCTCAACCCGACTGAAAATTTGTGTGATTAACTGGAACGGACTGTTCGCTCCAGGCCTACAATCTTCAGGAACTGCGTGACACACTCATGTCTGCATGGTACACAATACCTCAACAACGTTTAAGCATCTTATGCAATCCATGCCTCGACGAATTCAGGCTGTTTTGAGAGCTAAAGCAGGCCCAACACGCTACTATTGTCCTCCCAATGAATGATGGCCGCCCTGTTTTTATGAGATCTGCGCATCTATCATCGATTAGTCTGGTCAGGCACTTCCGTCTGATTTAATGAAAGGACGCCGCCATTGTGCTAATCGCTTGTTACTTTGCAAAAGAGCATTGTATTTATAAATAATATATATTTATTTATTTATATAAATATTTATTGTTAGCAACTGGTATTGAAATAACGCTAAATAGTCGAGAGAAGTTTTAATTTGGCGTTATCAACATGTCTTTCTCAGTGAAAACAGACTACGTCATCCATCGTGACAGGAAAACATAATTGATCACCTACCGGAAGGGCTGCGCAGTTCAAACTTCCGCCGCTCAACTTTCATTTTGAGGACAGTAGATAGATGTACTTAATAAATTGGCAGGACAGTGTATAAGCTAAAGGATTTAATATCATTGTATTAGATCTTGAGAGAATAATGGAAATAGCTTCGAAATTCATTGTTTGCATTTCATTGCGTTTCTGTTGAATTCTTGTTGTTTTCTCATGTTAATTATTTGACATGGACCCATTTGGAACAGATCTCGATCATCTCAAGTAATTGTAATCCATAGCAAGTTTAACACCCATGAGGTTTAGCAAGTTTAACACACCCACACAAACACATGTACGTACATACACACATACGTCCATCGTCCTATCGGCCAATTTGCCTGTTGGATACGGCAGGTAAGG
>JAFIDM010010028.1:5957221-5982469 GCA_023159025.1 Thereuonema tuberculata | reverse complement strand
CTCAATCTATTTTTAAATTTTAAAGTAAAATTTATTGTTAAGAAAAAGTTCGAAAGAACTTAAAGCCTACTTTCCTTAAAATGTTACTTTTTAAAGTTTCTTTATTTTTTTAAAGTCATGAAAACGAAAATTGACTTTTTTTTTTTTCAAATTCTAAAATGTGCTGATTATATAAGCAAATCCCACATTAAAGCCGATTGACTTCATCAAATCATGCTCAAATTAAAGTATTAAGTAGCTATGAATACCCATTATTTAGGACAACAGAATATTAATAGAAATAAGATAGAATCCATTATTTAGTTTCTAATGATTTTATATGGAAAATTTTGCTGCTTTCTCACATTTATTTCTAGACAAGGACTCACCTAGTTAAGATACTCAAATATTGCCTCTAGTCCTTAAATATGGATACCAAGGCTCCAGCGATTATCCAGAGGTTCAAAAGATATTAAAAGGGGCACGGACGTATAGACAGATATACACCCACTGAGGATATCATGTTTTCACTTTCATTGGAAAATAGACTAACAGGTTTTCCATTTCCTAAGAAAATTAATTAACTCCTCCAATATAAATTTTACTCAATTATCTGAATCAAATTAATTTTAATCTTAATAAACCACTCCGACTAAGAAGATTAAAAAGCGGATTAATATCATTGATGCTTAAGTATAAATAGAAATCCACTGTGGGTTGGTTCTAATGATTTTTCTGTGAGGAATTTTGTCACCTACACGTTTAATTTCTTGCAATAACACACGGAAAATTCTTCAAATAGAAACGTTATATCATCTTCTATCCGTAAGTTCACTCCAAGTTTCAATAATATAAACTTGAAGAACACAAAAGTGATTAGATGAACACCACCCACTGACATGAACACACACACAGACTGACTGAATTCAATGAGCCTCTCTATTTCAGGGAAGTAAGCTAAAAGAATCAAATTTTAAATTATTATTTCTTTATAATGTCAAACTGATATTGCTAATGTATTGTTGCAATTGAAATCGAAGTTTTTTTAAACACATTTAAACTATAAAAATGTTTGTTGCAAAGTGTCCTCTTTTGAAATTCTGAGTAAGGTTAAAAACATTGTATGTTTAGAATTCTGTGCGTAGAAAAGAGCTTCCACTGCTTCGTCAACAACCTGGAAATAAACAAAATTTACGATCCCAGAGAAACTCAGCCATTTCACATGTTTCTGACCGTGAATAAGTTTTCTCTGATTATTCTGGTGTGTCAGGGTTGGAATGCAATTACGAACCAAATAAAAACTTCACAAAAAATATCAAAAGGAAAGACACTAAAAATAGCAGTTTGAAATTTATCCTCTTCACTTTTCTGTAAAATTTAGAATAGTATATTTTGCTAAAGGATTTTAATCACCGAATCGATTTCAAACTATACTTTAATATTGTTTGCATATTTCTGTGTATCAAAATCAAAACCAAAAAAATTAAGAGAGTTGAGAATTCAGTCGATCCTCTGTTCTTTAAAACCTATATGCAGGAATTTTGGTATTTAGAAATTAACGATGAAGTTGTAAAGAACTTAAAGATTACTTTCCTTAAAATGTTGTTGCTTAAAAGTTCTTTTATTTCTTAAGTCAAGTAAATGACAAAAAGGAAAAACCTTTTCTTTGAGAAATTTGTCGTCTTCTCATTTCTCTGCAAGGGTCCATTGAGAAAAGATTTCCAATATAAGATTTCCGCTAGTTCTCAAATAGGCATGCGAAGTTTCAAGAAGATTCATCCAAAGTTAAAAGAGACGTACACGTAGACAGGCAGAGTGATTTCCTGAACCCCAGTTTCCGATTGGAAAATAAGCTAAGACCAAACATAGAGCTTGACAGTCTTCCATGTGAAGTATCTTCACTTGTAAATATAATTTAGAAACCTGATTACCGAAACTTAGCGAATATCTTTTAATTAAAAGATAAAGATTTCACATTATTGAATCATCATGCTTAGATTTAAAAAAAAAGAAAAATATATTCTATACTGTCCAATTACTGTTAAATTTCTTTAATTTCTGTTTTCAGGAAATTAATATTCTAAAATTAGCGAAGAATTGATTCCTCAATATATCCTGTAAGTTCATTATTTGGAAAAGTCGATATCAGTTTTAAAAATGCTGCATTATTGTCGCCTCAATTTTACTGCATATTTGCTTTACTTTCTGTGAACTTCATAAAGTGGAAACGTTATACTTGAAAAGTACTTATTGTAAAATAAAAAAAGGCTTTTTTTTACAATATTATTCCCTTTTTGTTAGAAATGCGTAAAGTAAGTAAAGACAAATAAAGGTTATTTTTTTTTCGCTTTTTTATTTGTCTTTTACTTATAACCAAGAAAAAAATAATCTTTCCTGTAACTTTATGGACTGCTTTCCAGGAATGTCCTCGAGGATCATCAGACCACTCAGTCTGTGTGAATGTGTCCCTCCGTCTTCTTAATAACTTTTGAATCGTTGGCTTCTTGAAACTTGATATACATATTTAAAGACAATGTAACTTTTAGATTTGAATTTTTTTCAGGAGTCACTTTGTCGAGAAATGATGGCGAACAAAGGCTACAAAAATTTCGATAGAAAAGCAAGGGAATATAAACAGTGGATTTTTATCCTATTTTTGTTAATAACATATTGTCTTAAACAATGATTATTCGTCCTTAATCTATGAATTTGTTTGTTTGACATTTATTAAAATTAATAGCCTTTAGACAATTTAATTAAATAATCCTGATTTAATCAATTTTTTGAGAAAATGGAAAATTTATATTATTTGAATTTAGCTTAAATTATAATTTGAAAATAAATAAAGGATTTCTGTTTGTTTCGTTTTCACGACTTTTAAGAAAATTTTATAAACAAAACAAAAAAATATATAATATCAAGAAAAAAAAAGAATGAATGAAATTTTAATAAATAACATTTAAGGAAAGTGAGCTTCCAGATCTTTAGGACTTCTTTAATAGAGCGAAATTCAAAAACCGATATCATAAGCAGTCTGGAAAAATGGAACAATTTTTTTTTTAGCTTTATGTAATGTGGTTTTTCATTAGGATTAACATGGCTTCGATTTTAAGACGGAAGCAATATTCGAATTTAATGGTTCGTAAATCATAAGTTATTAACAACACAATGGCAAATAAAGGTGAATTATAAGTCTGTAATAATCTACTCAATTGATTAGCCATTTGGGATTAATAAGGAAGATAGCGATTACGCGATTCATTTAAATATTAAAGGAATAAAATGAAAGCTTAAGTCATTCTTGTATCAGAACCATCTTTTGCATATAAGATGTAAAAAAAATAACCTCGTTATTTTAATTATTTTAATTTATTTTTTAAATATTTTAATTTAACGAATTTAATTTTTGACATTAATTTGAATGTCTCAAAATTTTGATCTTTCTGTCTTGTATGGATCTTGGATCAACTACTGTGATTTCCTTTACTGTTTTCTTTTCACTAAATTATTTTAAATTATTTATTGTTTCTATTCTTAGCTAAGAAAGTGGGCTTTAGCTCATTAGATGTGTGATTGCATTTTTGTTTGTATTTGTTCTTTCTCTAGTAACTGCTGTGTGGATCTTGTTTAAATTTGCACTACGGAAGTCCTTAGCATAAGAATACCAATAGAACATAAAAATCCTAACACTATCTGGGGTAATTGTCGTCAATTTAAAATAGAACGTTTCTCTCTTTTTATATCTATTTGCAGGCAGATTGAAACGTCCTGTATATACGTATTCTGAATTGACGACAATTACCCGAGTAATTTTAGGATTTTTAAGTTCTATTGGTGTAGGACTATTATAACGACAATTAGTGTAGGAATCCCAATCGAAATTAGGGACGGATATCACTTTTATATTTTAAATGTTCTTCTAGTAGCTTCCAATCCAGAAATCAGCGCAAGAAGGGGACAAAAATTTCAAATATTTTTATTCAAATAAAAAGAAAAACATTTGAAAAAGAAACATTCTATAAACAATGGTTTTATAGAATATTTCTATTCAAGTGTGATTGTCTTAAACAATGGGAGTTAATTTCTTTTTTGGTAATCCATTAACATGCGCATGGTTGATATGAATGAAATTATTCTGATTTTAGATGTTCTTAGGTAAGTTGTATGGAATTCATTTTTAAAGATAATGAAAAATGTATAGTAAACATAAATGATACTTTGAAATGTAGGCATTTCTCTTTTGTTGTTTTCACGACTTAAAAAAAAAAGATGAAAAGAAAAAAATAAATAAAGAAAGAAATAACATTTTAAGGAAAGTGAACATTAAGTACTTTCAAAATTAGTAATAATAATTTCAGACAAAATATTCTTTGCAGACAAATCAAAGCAAGCAAATTTAATGTAAATTTAAAAATGGCCAAAATAATTTGTTTTATTCAAGTAAGAACAACACTTAAAAAAAACACGTAATAACTTCTTCTTCATCATAAACATCTTTAATCAATATTTCAACTTCTTTAGCAGAAGTTTTCTTCAGGAAAAATTACAGAAAGTGTAAGAGAAAATCTAAGATTTATCTCAACACTTAAAGCAGAATTCCTGTTTTAATTCTGTTTTAAGTGTTGAGATAAATCTTAGATTTTCTCTTACACTTTCTGTAATTTTTCCTGAAGAAAACTTCTGCTAAAGAAGTTGAAATATTGATTAAAGATGTTTCTGATGAAGAAGAAGTTATTGCGTGTTTTGTTGGTGTTAAATACATTGTGGAAGAAGATTGGTTTTTCATTATTAAGAACAACACTCGTTAATATTTAGAAATATCTACAACAAACAATAAGTTAACTATTTACATTGAGACATAATTCTGGTAATAAATACTAGTTTTAGTCTGCTAATAAGGATCAGAAGACTAATATTCCCATTTTGTCTGTCTGTGGATAAGTATCATTAAAATATCATTATCAACAATCACAACAATTGCGTCTTCTGCATTCGCAACAATCACATTTATAATAATAAGGAAATTAAAGCAATATCAATTATATTTTCTTCTACGTAAAAGAAGACGTTCAGAAGCATTGTGATTGGTTTACTCATCGCTATCCCTACCTTGTTTTATGTGTACTGATCATAATTTGCTGTCATAAATAAATAGCCGGTACACCTGATTAATAATTAAGGATTTAATTATACACTAAGGTACAATAACCACGACCTGGTTTCAACTTTAAAGGGAAGTTTTTTTTTTCTATTTGAAGTTGAAACCGGGTGATGGTTATTGGCATATAATTAAATCTTTAATAATGAATCAGGTGTACCGGCTATTTATTTATGACAGCAAAACATAATTCTGTTATCAGCGAAGTTTCCATTTTTTTTTCTTGTCTATCAAGCAGACTTTAAAGTTAAAATCTGTCATTAAGAAAGTTTTTCAGAAGTTAAATTGTCTTTGATGATATATTTGTAATTAGTTTAAGCCTTGATAAACGAAGAAGCTGGAAAAGAAAAGTTTTCTTTCTGTAGTTACCAGCTGTAATAAGATAATGGCTACTTACCGTGACCGAAACTTATCTATTTTTAAATGTATTTTCTGTAGAAACTGAAAACATTAATTATTTCTAACACTACAATCTGAAAAAAAAAAGAAAAGAAAAGAAACGGAAAAATGTTTGACAGAGAAACATTTCATTCTAATTGAAGTTAAAATAAAAAGACAACACAAATTATAAGATAAAAAAACATTTAACACTTTAAAATACACATGTTTCTACTAGTCTAACCTGGACATTTACAAGTGATGTTAGGGTTTAAATACAGAAAATGAAAGGAAGCCAAAGGATGACGGTCGTCAGATGTCAAGAGCCGGAGCGCCACCTGGTAACAGATGTCGCAACTTTAACATCAGAACAGCATCTTGGTGGACCACGTGAATGGGACATCAACAGGAACCGGAAAGCAACCATCGAACTCAGGAAGTCATCAACCGAAGGCGGCGAACAGCAGTACATCTGGAGGAAAAAAAGAGAGTATGAGAACGAAGAGAAGAAAAACTTTAATCATTGGGTGAGGTAACTCGATCCTTTTTTTTTTTTTAGGGAAATCATAATTGTAAAAGATTTTTTACAGATATACAATCATTGTAACAGAATGGATTAGTTAATATTATGAAGGAATCTTTACATTTCCGTAAGAAATGCTGGGATTCCTGTGCAAGAATTACTGGGTTATTGATGTCTATAGTGTGACTGTATCTCTAATATGAAGTGCAGTTAAGTAATTGTAATCATTATCCGGATTCCAAAGAATGCTGCCCTGCCCGGACCTTCATAGGTTGCCGGGTAGGTATAGGCAATGGGAATCATCATAAATGACTCCACTGGGGTTATCAGATTGAGGGTGGTGAAAGGAAATAATGGAAGAGGCAAGAGTAACTGTAATCGGAGAAGTTAAACTAATGTTGTAAGGTTGTTTACTTCCACAACTTACGAAGCTTTTTACAACATTTATTTTAGCTTCGATTACATTTACTCTTGCCTCTTCCAGTAATTCTTGCACATGAATTCCAAGATTACTTACGGAAATTGTAAAGCGTCCTTCATCATATTAACTAATCCATTCTGTTACAATGATTGTATATCTGTAAAAACCTTTTACTATTACGGTTTCCCTAGAAAAGATAAGGATCGAGTTACCCCACCCAATGATTAAAGTTTTTGTCCCTTTCGTTGCCCCCGCCCCCTTTCTCTTTTTTTTTCTCCAGATGTACTGCTGTTCGACGCCTTCGGCTGATGACTTCCTCAGTTCGATGGTTGCTTTCCGGTTCCTATTGATGTTCCATCCAAGTGTTCCACCAAGATGCTGTTCTGATGTTCTTTTGTCTGATGTTAAAGTTACGACATCCGTTACCAAGTGGCGCTTCCTTTGGCTTCTTTTCATTTTCTGTATTTAAACCCTAACATCCTTGAGTTATTCACTTGTAAATGTCCAGGTAAGACTGGACGAAACATGTCGGATATTTATATTTAAAGAGTTGATCTTATAATTTAGAATTTGTCTTTTTATTTTAATTTCAATTGTATCACACACGTTAAATTTCACATAATAACATTTCATTCTATATGTCATTTTCGTATTTATTTATTAATTATAATATTTTTTTATACTGAAGGAAGGTGTTACATGTTTTACATTGCAACATTACATAATTACTGTAGAGTCTAGAGAATTCCATAGTTTAGAGTTGGTGTATGATGATTAATAACGTATGTCTATTTCGTCATGGTGATTTTATTAGCCTACTTTCCTAGACAAATGAAGCCTATGAGATCACTCAGTTAGTGTGTATTCACCTAATAACTTTTGAACCGCTGTATAGATTTTCTGGTAACTTGGTACGCATATTTAGTTAGTTAAAAAGTTAAAGTGTCCCTCTACAGGCCTTTGGGGCGCGGGAGGTCAGGCTCCTAGCGTTTCGTGATCAACGGGACGAAGTTGAGGTTGGGTTGTCAGCCCGACGCCCGCCACGCATATTTAGCCATCGCAAATTTTTATATTTTCATATTTTCCAAGCAGATCCTTGTCGAGAAAACAGCACGAGAAGGCGACAGAAGATCCAGTAAAAGAACATTAGAATCTAAACAATCAGTTTCTATACATATTCTGTTAATATTTCATTATTTCCACAATGACTCTTTTACTTTCTCCATTACCTTGCATTTTGACATGTTATAGGGAATCTCACTTAGACAACTTAACTAAGCCCTTTTAGTTTATTTATTTTATTTATTTATTTATATAGGAAAAGTGCAAATTTGCACTGTTTATATTCAGCAGATATTAGAATTTGAAAAATAAGCAAAGGCTTTAAAAGATATCAAAATAAAGAAATCTTAAAAATAATATTTTAAGGAAAATAGATTTTAAGTTCTTCGAACTTTTTATTAATTGAAAAATAAATAGAAATAAATTAAATAAAGTAGAGTTGTTTTCATTAATGCTGTTATAAAACTTAATGAAATTTAACAAAATTTAAATATAATGTAGGATATTTTTTGCCTTCCATATTAAATATTTGTTATTTCTTTTAAATAAACGTAAAGGCTACATTTGCTGAACTCAATTTAATGAATAGTTCAATTATGTATGAATTATTGTGTTGTTTCATCCTCTTGGAATCTTTTGTTGTTTTAATCAAAATCGCGGTTAAATGCGATCGCTGCAGCCGACACTTATTTGCTTCACGCCAACGCAACGAACTGTACCTCTCAGGTAAGCACAAGACTTCCAGTGCGCATGCTCTGGCCGATTGGCGCAGAATTATAAAGTGGCCTGCGCCTGCTCCGAGCCTAAATCGATCGCACAAAGCGCTCGCCGTGGTTGCCCTGCTTTGCTTCTCCGTGTGATCATCAACTCTTTGCCGACTGCTGCCGACATGAGGACTCTCTTCTTACTGACCGTCATCGTTCTCTGCTGTGGCTACGCTTTGGCTCTGGGAGGCTACAGGCACCGCAATAAGCAGAAAGCCTACTTCAGCTGGGGCTATGGACCTCACAGGGAGTTCCCAGAGGTAAGAACCTTCTCTACACTATGCTCCGTAAGAAACGTTAGATCTTCAGGTTTTATAGGGCAAATAAAAAAATATTACTGTTTAAATTTAAAATATTAAAAAACTAAAATTAGTTTAAGATAAAAACTTGTATTTATTAAAATTTCAAAAATAAAAATAGCAAAGGAAAAAAGAAAGAAACAACTAAATAAATGTATTACTTTTGGTAAAAAATATAATAAATATATTCAAATATATTTCAAAAGTATATTCAATATATTTTATTTCATATTTTTTAGTATCATTTAATACCAATTATTATAAAACATTTTTTTACAAACAAGCTATCAATAAAGTGTAAACTCTAAAAGAGTTTTGTAAATGCACAATTGAATTTGTAAAAAAAAATAAATAAATAAATAATGAGTTTTATATTATTATGAGTTTACAAATATTACTTATTGATATTAAAAACTTATATTATTTGAAAATTAATGATTTTAAAAATAGAAATTCTTCGCTACTTAGGTTGTTTTTTTTAAAGGAGTATTGATTTATTAGCATACTCATTTACTGTTTTACTGTTAATTTTAAAAAGTAAATATTTCTATTTTAATAATCTTAATTATTTATTTTTTTTACATAAAATGTTGGGATTTTTTTTTTTAAAGGGATAATTTTCAAAAAGGAAGGTGTATAAATATAAAAATAACGATGAAAATATTAAAAAAAACTATATAAAATTAAAAAAAAAAAGAATTATTGAAGTTAATTAAAACAGAAGAGAGAGCAAGTGCTGAGCCCTTTTAGTCTAGGGAATTAAATGTAAATAAAATATCCACTTTCCATTTTAGATTCGAATTTCCATTATTTAATTTTTTCCTGTACTTTGTTGATCAAAAAGGAAGTGCTTCCGTTAAGTTTAGAGTAATTTTGCTAATATAGATTAATTCTTTTTGAAGAAAAAGTTGAATAGATACTTGATAAGAAAGAACATTACGAAATTGAATCATAAAAAACATGAATATTAATTTCCGACTTCTTTAAAGAAAAAAATACTTCTCTTAAGATAATTAAATTATATTATTGAAAAATTAATGATTTTACAAATCGGAAATACTGCGCTATTTCGGAGATATTTTTTTTTAGAAGAGATAATTTTCAAAAAGGAAGATGTATATTTAAAAATAACGATGAAAATATTAAAAAATAATATAAAATTAAAAAACAAATAATGAAGTTAATTAAAAGCTGCTCCAATAAAAAAAAACGGGCTTTTGCATTAAAATTATTTAAATGAAGGTTGAATGAAATATTTTTTTTTATCTTGAATTCAATTATAATTTAGTGCATTATAATTTTATTAGAATGATTAAATGTATGCTTTTCTTATTTAATAAAAGCATTTATTTCTATCCATCAAATTAAAAAAAAATATTTAAAAAATTAAACACATTAATTTACATTTAAAGTCAAATTTGTTTTGCAAATTCATTTTAAAATTGAAGAAACTTGAAGATCCATTTTTCCTTTTAAATGTATTAATGGCCCTTTTACTTCAGTATTCTTTGCTAAGCCTGAAATTAGCAGGGTAATGAAGAGACCTAAGGGTAATTAGTAAGTTGCTCTTAAGTCCGTAATTTTATTAAAGTTTAAATAGATGAAGTCAGCGCTGTTTAATCTAGAAGCCTTGTTGTTAACATGTTCAATAGCCATTTAAGAAAGTTCTACTGTTCGTATATGATCTATAAGAAATTTAATTTCAGGAAAAAAAGGTGGGGTTTAGTTGTTTGAAGAATAAAATTCTCCTCCTTGAATTTTTTAAGTTTCTTTTCCTCAAAGCTCAGGTGTTCAACAGAGAAGCCAACTTAGGGGAGCATTTTTCATTTTAATTGAATAATAAATTGTTGCTATTAAGGTAGGAAATATAGGACAATAGGTTTTGAAATTATGTGATATCTAGTCATAAAATTATACCCTTTTTTTCCTAGCAGAGTGGGGCCCATCAGATCACTCACTCTGTCTTTATTTGCAAGATACATGACCACTCCATAAATTTTTGGGGATGAATCTCCTTGAAACTTAGTATGCTCATTTAAGAACTAGAGATGACCTATTTTTTGTCTCTATCTTTTTTTCTTTTTTAAAAAGAGATGATCTATCTTATATAAACGAAATCTTTTCAAAAGGATCAATAAATCAGCACCAGACAGTGACTGAAAATCCGATAGAAAAGCTTTAAAATTTGTTCAGTGGATTTCTTTCTTGAGTTAAATAAGGAATGTTATTTCTTTTCTGTAAATAATTAGCAGGTGATTTGATACGATTCAAATTCAGCCCATTAATCTAAAGCAAATAATATATGTTTAATTCATTTTTTTTCTTTAGAAAATGGAAAATTTGTACTGTTTATATTAGGGAGATATATTTGAAAATGAATATATTTTCGTGTTTTTGTCATTTTCACAACTTTAAAGAAAAATAACAAAGGCAATAATAATAAATTTTAAGAAACAACATTTTAGAGAAAATACATTTTAAGTTCTTATGAACCAGTTCAGTCTCAAAAAGTTTCTTTTCAATATACAGAACAATTTGCAAAAAAAATACATTATTGGTTTTGCTCCATTAAAAAATAGAATGGTTTTTGAAATTCAAATCAGCAAGCAATAAGGAATTAATTTTTTTAATGTAGCGTCACTTATCGGAGTTTTTTCTTAAATTAAATCGAATGATTTCAATCTATCTTAACCACTATCTTTGTCACTCACATTTTTATGCTAAAATTTCTCAACAAATTATTATATAGTAGAAATGAAATTCTCCAGCATAAAAAATTTAATTTGTTTTTCCTGAAAGCTCAACTGTTCAACAAAGAAGCCAACAAGGGAATTAATAATTATAATTACAATTCACTGAATATTGTAAAGAAATAATAAAATTTGTTGCCGTTTTTTAGATTCATGGTCAACAATTACGTTTAAAATTTTGCTTATGGACTGTAATTAGACAATATTGTCTTACATTTTTGAATATTAATTAAAGCATAATTAATTAAAGTATAGAAATATTAGTCTAAAAAAATACAAAGTAAAAAGAAAATAAATCACAATTTACGTTTTATTTTTTATCATTCATGTTATCCAAATTTTGATATTTTTAGACATCAAAGATGTATTGAAATTTTCACAATATTTCCTTCCAATGAAAAACTCAGTGGGTATCGAAAATAAAAAACACTTTGACAAAACTTGAATTTCAATTGTCCTATCTTCTTAATATTTATTTTGTTTTTCATTTTGAGACAAGTCATTTCCATACATTGATTTTAAAATGGACCAACTGTGAACCTGTGTTTGAGTTAATGCAAACTTTTCCCCCCTTTTAGTTAACGAGGAAATACAAAGGGGCTAAAAACGTGCTTACAATTTCAGTATGTTTTGCTTACATTTTTTAAAACCAATTTACCAAGAAATAAAAAAAAAAAAAAATATTCTCTCGAGATTATCATACCCCATTCAAAATTTAAAGCACTACTTTTTCAACCTGATTGTAAATAGTTTTCGGCAAAGTAGTTAGTATTGGTAAAGCAGAAATCGTAATAATCTTTCCCAAGGGATTGCAACTGTGAGTGAAATCATTTTATTCCATTGCAAACATTGGTTTTCTCTCTTTTTGCAATGCACCAGATGTAAAGAAATAAGATTGTATTTTTTAATATTGGAACTACCATTCTCTTTAGGAGACAATGGTTATTCAAAAACTGAACTTTAGGTTTAACCATTTTTCCTCGGATAAAGATCTTTTTATTGACATTCCTTGCGTTTCTAGAAAGAGAGCCTTATCAGTTTCTGTATATATTTGTGTATCCCCTCCCCTAACAACTTTTGAACCGCTGACTGAATCTTCCTGGCTACACATGTAAGGATAAGAGATTATCTAACTTTTATAATTTTAATTTTTTCTGTATCGTTTCATTAAAGAAATTGCTATATGAAGATGATAAAAAATTTTCTCATTGAAAAGCATTAGAGCTAGAGCTAAATTTCTATCGATGGCTTAAACAAAAGGTAGTAATATGTTTAGTAATCCTGTAATGTCTGTAATACTATTAAAATTAATTGAATTCCGGATACTTAACTACGTATTTCTGAATTTAATTGAGTTTTCAGAAAATAAGTAAACATCTGTTCATATAAAACTTTATCATTCAGCAGATATTCTATTTTTTTAAAAAAAAGAGAATTTTGTTTCAAATTGTTAAGAAGAAAAACCAAGATTTAATGAAAGCAGCATTAAGTTCTTTCAGGAACTTCTTTTATTTTAAAAAAGAAAAATAAAATCTCTCATTTCAACGAGAACCGTACAATAACTTTTTACGATGTCCTTTAAAAAGTAATAAAGTTCATTTTTTCCCTTTCTCAATGCTTTTAATTCTCTGAATTAAATTGTAAATATTTTCAATAGAGTGGTTTTGAAGTAAATTCCTGAGGGGATACAAGATATATAAACATTAAATAGATTTTTTATCCTAATATACTTCATTTCTATGCTACCTAAACTTTTGTTATCTGAAGAAACCTTTTTATCATTTTAAGTTTCAAGTCATTGAAACTCCTTGAAAAGGATGGTTTCAATATTTCGGTACTAAAAGTTGAAGAAACCCATAAAAGCATTAAACAGCAGGTTTTTCAACAGTTCGTCTATTCGAAAAACATCAGTATAGACTAAATTTGTAAGCTTGTCTTCATACATAGAATTCTCCTGTATTTAGAAAGAGTTTTCTGATATTGAAAATCGTCCTCCCCTCAAAAAATCAAGAACAAAACCCCTGCCGTAATATAACTTAAAATTTACAACAAATCAGTAACATCCGTTATTGAGTGTCTTCGTAGATTTGCTAATTGTAGATACAGTAAGAATTGTTTGAGCTTCAGTGCCATTTAAATATAATAAAGTAATTCTCATTTTTCAAGGAAAGGAATTACAATTGTGGAAACTTTATTTTTTACAAAGACGCGGTCATATTGATCATAGATAGATTACTTTCTGGCGAGCGATTTAATTGCTTCAGGGTCCGAAGATTATCTTCCAACTAAACAATGGTAAAATTAGAATGTATTTCACTTTCAGGGACGTCGTTCTAGTTGCATATTTCTATCATCGCTATTTCAGTGTCAGAAAACATTCTAAAAAGAATGAAGATATATTAAATTTGGATATAAATTAAAGATCGAAAGAACACATTTACATTTGAAAGGTGAATGGTAGGAGGATTCAGTCCATATTTAAGGATCTAGTCAATCCCTACATATTGGAACTTCTAATAACGTAGAAAAATAGGATTAAGAAGATTGTGGAAACAGAAATGGTCATTTCCGGGAACGGAACCAGAGAAAGGAAATAGACGAGCTCCTGCCGTTCCATCCAGATACTTACATTCGAAAATACAATAACCCACGAAAGCAGATATTCTGCCTCAGCAAACTCAATGAACATTCCAGGATCAATATGAATAACACCGAAAGCCTTAGAATTGCATGTGGATGCAACGTTCAATGTATATGTAGTGACTTTCTTCTCTTTCAGGTGTATCAGGGAAATAATAGAAAAATGTACAGGGCATCTTGTCTTCACGGCAAAATAAAAATTAAATAAAAATTTAACAATATATTTTCTCATGAATTTTGTTACTAGTTGTGTTCACAGATGGTTTATTCCGTATGATTGACTAAACATTCAATTGAGATATTTTAATCTAATCTTTTCATTTATACATTTGCAATTTCAATTAAAATAATATCAAAAAAGTACAAAAAAAAATTCAATGTTAATTTGAAAAATTAAAAATTTCTGTATAGTATTTTTTTAAGTATTAAAAATTTAGATGATAAATGTTCAGTGTAAATTTAAAGAAATGGATTTTAAAAAAATGTTTAACATGCATTTTTAAGAATGTTGATCAGTTGAGAATTCTTAAATTGTATTTATAGAATACATATTTTTTTTTTTTACTTTTGAAATAAAAATATTTCGAAAAAAAAAGTTTTAACAACAGAAAATTAGATAAAGTTTATTAACAAAAATACAACATTAGGTTCTTATCGTTTGGAATCCGAAGACCACAGATTTATTTTTGAGACCAATTTTAATATATTTTTGATTAATTCTTTCTAGTCATAGCGTAACACTGACCAAAACTTACATGTAATGAGAAAACTCTTTATTTTACTAATGCCGTAGATTATTAAAATAGTAAGAATTTCCTCGAACTTAAAACAAAAGAAAAAAAAAGCTAGAAGTTCGAAACAACTTAAAGTCTATTTTTTGTTTATTTTTTTAAAGTCTTATAAATCAAAAAAACGAAAAGTCTACATTTATATTCTAATTTCAATATTTACTGAAAATGAAAACAATAAATTTTCATTTCCTGATAAAAAATGGATTAAATCCACAGTATATATTTAACTTGTTGAAATTAGATTTACTTTAATCATAATACTTGCATATCTAAAAATTATTATTAATTATTTACGATAATGAAATATTAATAAGATAATGTAGAAATCCATTATTTATTCTATGGCAGTTTTCAATCCTGTTCGCCGTAATTTCTCGACACGGATTCACTTGGAAAAGATTTCCACTGCACCAGTTAGATCGTCCTTAGTTTTCGTACAAGGATACGACGTTTTACAAAGTTATCAGCTGTTCCTAAGTTGTAAGGGACAAACATACATTGAGTGATTTTCTATGAAAAAAGGCTAAAAATGAGCAACAACATTAAACATTATTTCTACAAATTCAATTTTTAACATTCAAAGCAAACTTAATTGAGAAAGTCCCATTCTTAATTGAAATGAGTCATTTGGAAAGTTAATAAAAATTTAAAGCGTAAACCTTTGATAAACACAAACTTAAATTAGAAAATATTTACAATTTGAATTTTAATGTCATTAATTTTAACGATTTTAATGCTTAATATATTCCATTCGATAAATAAAAACGTTGTTATTAACTCGTTTACAGTTATTTATTATAAATAAGGCACTAAAGAGGTGCAATATAAAGATTAAAACAGTGTTGCACTGAAGCGAGCAGATCTGATCCTGCAGCTATAATATTACAGCGAAATACTTCCTGTTGTTCCTCGGCCGGAAAAAGCAAACAATATGTAAATAACGGTTGAGGCAGCAGTCATTGACTGTTTATGTAGTCATTGGACACTTCCCTTCTACAATAAAAAAAATATTGGATGAACTAGAGACTCTGAATAGAAAATTAATTAAGTAATTAGAACTGAAGCAATTTAAAGAAGTCCATTTAACTGCACTGCAATTTATAGTTTTTAATTAAAATAGCAAACGTAAATAAAGAAATTTTAATAAAGTTGTATGTTTATTTAGGGTTGTTTAAGAATATACAAAAAAGGAAGCATGAAACATTATTAACAAGAAGATGGAAAGAACTTAAAGCCTACTTTCATTAAAGTATATATATTTTTTTAAAACTCATGGCATAACGTTATGTTTTTGTCGACATAAAAAGAAGAAGAAATGGGTGAGACAAAATGTGTACTTGGTGACATCCCATAAAAAGAACATTTGTATTCAAATTATAATACCTTAATATCCATAATCGAGAACCAGGGACAATCTACAGTATATGCTACAGTTGAAATGTTTTTCATATAAACCCTTGTTGAGGAATTTATGGTAAAAATTCCCATAGAAAAGCATTAATCGAAACAACGAATTTTTATTCTATTTCTATAAATATCTCCTTTTGTCCTGAACAATGAAAATTAAAACCGTAATCCATTGTGCATAGTTTGATACGATTTTGACTATTTAAGCAAATAATGCGTGTTATATTCCCTTTTTTCAGGAAATAAAAATTTGTACGGTTTTTATTCAGTAGATAATAAAATTTCAAAATAAACATTCGTCAAAGCCTCGAACAACAGGCGAAACCGGTCGTGGTTTTGTATTTTTAATGAATTAAACTTCTTATCATAATCTTGGGGGGTTGGCTTTAATTAAATTCAAATGCGCACATGTAAAGTTATTTTTTGTAAACATACGCTTTCTTTTTAAAAAGATTTGTATTTTAAAAAATGTCTTTTAAGGAAATTGGGCGTTTTCTCCGAACATCTAGTTATAACATTTGTTGAATTTCTATCCTGTTCCTATTAGTTTGTTATTGAATTAATCTTAATCCTTAATAATAAATTTTAATCTTCTTCGCTAATTCATTATTTAGCGCATGACTTGATGTGATTAAAATTAATCCGATGCTCAGAAGAGATTAATTAATTTCTTCAGAAAACAGAAAATTTTTTCTTTGTTTATTTTTTTCAGTTGTAACAAGTAAATGGAGGCTGTTCGTTTTTGTTGTTCAAAATAAAAAAGAAAGAAAGAAAGAAAGAAAGAAGTTTAAGAATGGAGATTTTAAGGGAAGCAAGCTTTGAGTTCTTTTTATTTCCTTTAAAATGATCCTTTTGTCAATATCTCAAATGACATAAGTATGTCTTGATGAAGTGACATTCAGAAATTCAGAAGTACTCAAGTGTACTTATCTATTCTAATCACTGAAGAGCTGGAATTCGATCCATAAATTAGTAAAACAAAAAAAAAAATATAGTAACTGACGTAATAGAAACGTCAACTCAAAGATCTTTGCGGTCTGAGCCAAATGATGAAGGGACTACGATCAGTTGGGAGTTGCAGCGGCAAATATATTACCCAATCTATATCACAAGGGAAGGAACATATCTTGAAACATGGCCATCTGACATGGGAAAACTTGGGCACTGATAAACGGATGAAGGAAGGGAGACGAATTTTTTTCTGTACATGTTCCAAAATTTCCTCTAAAAAAAAATTCGACTTTGAAGTTGGGGTTCGAGATGTCTTTTCTGGAGTGCGAGATATGCAAAGCATTTCATATACCGATCTAAGAAAGTAAGATTCATCGAATCAGTTTGCGTGTGTTGTCTCTAATCTTTTGAGCCGCTAATGGATCGTCCTCAAACTTGCTGATCATATTTAAGGATTTAACTTTTATATTTGAAGTCGTTTATAAGTAGGTCCAATACATTAAGAAATTAACAAGATAAGATGACAAAAAAAAATCCCTTAGAAAAAAAAATAAAAAATAAGAATGACGTCAAAGTAAAAGGATTTGCGAGAGGTTTCCTATGTTTAAATTAATCGACTTGAGACCAATTTTAGTAAATAATGCAGAGTTGCTTATTTTTTTCTTCGAAGTTAGCAAAATTTCTACTGTTTCTACAATATCATAATTAAAAAAACAAAACAAAACCAAAAAAACTCAGACTTTTCATTTGAGTAGCTTTTGCCCATTTGAAACAAAATAGAAAACAATGAAAAAAAATTTAAACAATAATGCTTTAAGGAAAGTAGAAATAAAGTTCTTTCAGGAACTTCTTACTTTCTACGTTAAACATAAATTAAACTGAGAACGATGTTAAATATATTTTTGAATTTATTTAAATTGTAATTTCAAAATTCATCTCTGAAGATTTATTGGTTTTACAAAGAATAAAAATATTTTTAAAAGAAAATACAATGTATACATCAGTATGTGTCGTTATGTTTAATGACAGAAACAGATTTGTCCTGTTTTAGGGATTTTTGATAAGAGGTGGAAAAATTGAATATTTTGATAAAAAGGCACGTAAACTTTACAGTATTTTAGTAAAGGTTACGATTATTACTTTAAGTACTAGAAAATGCTGCCTCTGTAGGCCTTGAATGATATAAAATTGATATCCTTTTTCTTGTTTTGGAGACGTATACTAATCTATAGACTACATTTTATAGAACATTAATTTTCTATTGGTGATTATTAAGCAAAACGTTTTCATTATAGTTCCTTTCTTTAGTACAATGATTAGTTCCTAATTTAATTGGAATGGAAAATGCTAACTGCAGCGGTGAAATACAAATGAGAGAAAAATTGTTTAAAAAAAAAACAACTTGAATGTAGCAGATGAGAATTCTAACTAGCATTACAAAGCTTTTTTTGCAATAGTCCTCTGATTAGATACTGAGAAGTGTGTGTTTATCTTCTTTTAGCAAGAAATCTGTCTATGCTTCGTCAGTTTTTCGTTGCTTTACAGAATGTAAACAATAAAAAAAAACTGATATCATTTACTTGTACGATTTGTAAATGTAGAACTTGCAACGAGAGAGTCGAGCAAACAAGAGATAAAAGTCAGAAGTAGCTTGACAAGAGAAAAAGGCAGGTCTGTTTTTCTTATTTTTTTAGCAGTCAAGAATTTCTCAATAGAACAGATAAGATGTTGAGAATGATGATGTACACTTTGCTTTAAATGGCAAAATGGCAGACAATTTTTTGTATGAATATTTTTGAGTAGTTTTTGCATGTAGAAGAGTTTATTTCCATCTTACTACTGAAACATTATAGACAAACATACCAGTCAATAAGCTATTAATTTGAATTCAGTGGCATTTTTCCAGATGTATTAGAGAGAAGAAAGCTTTTACCCTACTTTCCTAGGAAAGTGAAGCTCACAAATCAATGTCTGATGTCCCCTAATGGCGTTTCAACCTCTGGAAGTATCTTCTTGAAATTTGGTATGCATATTTAAGGACTTTACATTATCTTCTATAAATGAATGTTTTCCAAGTGGATTCTTTGCGCCAGAAAGGGTCAAAAATTCCTAAAGAAAAATATTAAAAACTAAACAATGGATTTCTATCGATATATTAAACAATATATATTAAAGCTTTATTAATCTATTAATGAGCGGCGGAGGTGTGATTTAATTGTCGACTTTAGACAATTTAATGATATAGATTTATTAAATAATACAGACTTAATTAATTTTTCAGAAAATGGAATTTATAGTGTTTGTATTCTGCAGATATTGCAATTTTAAAATAAATATAAGCTTTTGGTTTCTGTAATTTTCATGACTTAAAAAATAATAATAATAATAATAATGAAAAAATTAAAAATAACAATTTCAAAGAAAGAAGTTTTTAAGTTCTTACATGTACTTCTTGTTTGAACAGTGTAACTGAAATCAACTGGAAACTATGCTACAAAAAAAAAAAAACAAGCAAACAATATAAATGGTGAGGGATAAAGTTCTTGTCTAAACGCTTTATTGGTTACAAAACCCTGTAAGTCTTCCTCTAAGAAAATAAGACCCTGAAAAGAAAGAAAGCTAATTAACTTTTATAATTAATCTTTAATTAAGATATATAGATATTTTTTCAACAGTTCCTTCTAAGATTTAACATTTCTTCGCTTGAATTAAAAAAAAAGATTGAAATCATAAATTTTAATTTGAACGCAGTAATTAACGTGAAGGTTATTCAAAGACAATTCGTAGAAAGAAAAAGAGGGTTGATGAGTACAAGAGAATATACTTAAGGTGCTGCAATGATTCTCCATTAGAGTTGTTCATCAACTTCTCTACCTTTTACTGCGTCAAATTTCATTAACTTCTGAAAGAGTTTAACACAAAATTAAGATACAGACAAAATGTAATAATGGAAGAAAGTGTACATAAACATTTTCACGTTTATGTGAAAATAAACTAACATATTCACGTTTCCTAAAAATTAAAACATCGGATTTTATTTATTTGAAAATAATAATACTTATTAAGGTTCTATTGAGATTATATCAAAACGTGTATATGACTTTATATGAGCTGTATTATTATTAATGTAATAATGATTTTGGCCAGGTGAAAGAAGCATTCTAAATGAAGACGAAATGAAAGACTTGTCTTCTGAAGTCGCCATGTTTAAAGGGCCATGATTCTGTCAAAGTATAAAGCAAATGAAGGAAAGAATAGTTAAAAGTGTGGATCATAATGTTACGCCAAGAAACAAAAGTAGAAACTCCAAATTATAATCCAGTAATAGTAATTATGGAGAAGAAGTTTTCATCCTATTGTGCGTTCGTCGATGGAAGACAAGCAAATCTATCCAAATTTATAACATATATATATATAGTTTAGTTAAAACTAAATTTTTCCAAAGCGATGCTCAAATTTAAGCAAATTAGTTTTACTTTTATTCAGTTTTTCGTAAAATACAATAATGTGGTTTTTTTTTTTAAGTTTTCACATATTTTGTTTATATTAAATTATCGTTTTCATTATATTTTCAGCAATTCCAAAATTTGAAGGAACACTATTTCTTTTGCGCAAGTATTGATTAAAACACAAAGATTTTTTTTTTTTAATTTTTTTGAGTTTACAAAGGTAAAATAAGAGAGAAACTTAGTAAATTAGACTTATTCTTTTTCACGGACCTTTCTTTTATTACTCTTTTAGTAGAAAAGTCTGCGATTGTGTTAGTGTCTCTAACCCCCCTCACCCATAACTTTTGAATGATTTTTGTTGGAATAATCTTCTTGAAATTTGAGATGCGTATTTGAAGACAAGAGATGATCTAATTTTATTTTTTAAATATCTTCTAAAATGAATAAACAGTAAAAATCCCATAGAAAAGCATGGGAATCTAAACAATCCATTTCTATCCTATTTCTGTCTTAAACAATGAATATTAAACATTTAATCCATTCCACTTTATTTAAATGATCAAAATTACAATTAAAATTACTCACCCTAAATCAGACTTTAAAAACTCCTACCTTAAAAATAAGAGACAAATTTAACTAAACAAGGCTGGGGGTTTTTTCCTTACCTCAAATGAAATCGTAGTTTTTCTGAACATTTCTTTCCCTTTAGTCTGTTTTCAAAACATGTGTTCTGATCGCAATACCCTGAAATAAATGAGTTTTCTGTGAAGAGAATCGATATGTGGTTAATCTAATCAATACATGAATACAAGCAGTACAAGCCAGAAACAAGCGGGTATTGTGTTGAAATGAACATCGCTCTATTTTTCTGATGTTGTTTTGGAATAAAAGATAATATAAATTAATCCATTTTTCAGAAGTAGACGTCAGAACCTCGCTCGATAATATTTATTTAAAATCAATAACTAAGTCGTAAACTGTTTTGGTTTTAATATAAATGGATTATTATTATCCTGTTTACCTTGTCGTGGATTAACTATCTTGAATTAATGTTGTTATTTTCTCCATCTACTCTCTCCTGTAAGTCAAAGAAGACATTGCAATAAACAACATTAAAACAGGAGGAAAATAGGTTTATTATCATTTCCCTTTTTTACTTTAGGTTCAGTTGATTTTTGATGATTGGATTCTTAAAAAATGGATATTTAATGCTTTTAATAATTGCATAATGTTTAATATAATTAAAATTAATGGGGTTTAATTTAAAGTTTTTTTCAGAAAATGGAAAATTTCTGCTGTTTATATTCAATATTATAATTTAAAAATAAACGAGGACTTTTGTTTATATAAAATAAAAAAACAAACTACTGTATTTAAGGAAAATAAATGCTTTCAGGAATGTCTTTTATACTTTATTATAATCATTCTCACTTTCCTCTTTCCTTCCTTCCAGTCTTTTCACGCGCTCTTCTCTGACGTACCAAGGCTTTTCCGTGACTTCTGCCTGATTTAGGCGTTTTTCTCTTGAGCTGCTACTTCTGTTCCGGATTCTTCTTCCTTCATTAATCTTAGTTTTTGAAGTTAATGTTCAGGTCGTCCATCCAAGTAGATTTACTGCATTTCCTCTGTCCTAATGCATTGGTCCTACTGAGTTGTTTATATATTACTGTCCTTCTGTAATTACTGACATTGACGGTTCAACAAAGCCATCCAATTTTTTAAAAAAAAGAAGTTTTCTCAGACATGCCTAACAAATGGTCCAAAAATTAACAAAACAAAAAAAAAAAATAAAACAAAAGTACAATTTAATTTTAGGATAAAACATGAAAAGTAAGGTATTAACATAATTAATGCTATTATTATCTTACTTTTCAAAAAATTAATTAGTTGACTGCGAAGTCTAACCATTCTATCTGAATTCCTGAAAAAAACGTCTTCTTTTCTTTGTTTATTTATTTCTGTGCTCATCATGCTAAAACCGCTGGACGAATTTCCTTAAAACTTTTCATGTTGCTTTCAATAAGAATGCAACTTTGAACATACACCCTTTTTTTTTTTCTCCATCCCTACCATTCCTCTAAAACATAATCTCTGAAATCCCTGTCAAATAATGATATATTGATTTCCTTTAAAATTTAGTAAGATGCTGCTGTATGATCCGATTTAAATCACGGGCACTATTATATCGGTTTCCATCCATCCAATGCTGAAAATTGATTAATCATCGGTGCATGAGTAATTCCCACTATGCGGTTCATATCTAAACGCGTACTTAGATGTGGTAGATGTGATTTAAATATCATGTATTTGTAAATTTGCTGTAATTATTGTTACCCAAAGCTTCTTATCTCGTAGCGCACTGTTGCTTTTCACTCCTTATCTTTTCTGTATTTAATGTTAACCCTAATTTCTTGTTTTCTTTCTATAAACTTTAGTTATAATTGGAGGAACGTTTATTAATACAGTATAATATATCAGCATCTGAGAATATCTCGGATTTCTTAAATGCTCCCATAAAATAAGCATCGTATCATAGTTTAGAGAAATTTCAGAGGAATGTGAAGGATGGAGATCAAACAAATGTGCCCGGATTTTAAGTTGGATAATAAATCAGCTATGAACGAAATTTTGTAGAAATTTGTTCAGCCATTGTAATGCGTACATAGGAACAAACAGACAAGATGAACCAGTGGAACATATAAGACTTTGAATGTTCTGTCAAAGTTCTCCATGGATATTTTTTTGTATATTTATCGTTACGAATGATATATTTATGAAAACTGAATATCAGGTTTTCGTCCTTAGAGATATCTTTGATTGAATTCTTACTTCAGTCTATTTCAGATTTCAGTGCGCGAGGATATTGATCCAAGCTTTTTTCTGTAACAATGAATTTTATTTAGCATTATTCACAATTGTGAATATACACAATTATTCAATATACTCAGCTGATCGATTTATGTCTTTAATATCCAAATTATACTGTAATTAAAAGCTTTACTTTTGATAAGATATATAAAGATGTGTAATGTTTATGTAATTTTGAAAAAGTTGCTATTTTAATTGTTAAATTAAAAATGTGTTTAGTAAAAGAATATCGTATATTCTTAAGTATTTTTATGGAATCTAGTTAGAAGGTTTTAATGAAATCTTAATTGAATTGCTCAACTCATGGTATCAAGTCCATTTTTTCTTTTAAGATTGTAAATGTCTTAGAAAATCTCTATTGATATTTATTGAATATTCGAGATGGAAAGAATGACCCCTCAACAACTAAAGACAAGACAATAAAAAACAAGTACAAAATGTGGAATTGAAAACCTTAGGCAGCGTTTCGGCTATCTCCAAAGATATCGAAACGGCCGTCCCAGAGTTTCAACTCGACTCAAAAGGCATTCTTATTTCAATGATATTTATTAAATAATTCGGCATTTGTTTATAAGTGTCGATGGAGTGGTGCACTCAATTAAAACTTCTTCTTCTTATAAGTGTCGATTACGTTTAAAAACTAATTAAAAATATGTATTAATTAGATTTCACATTAATCTTGCAAAAAAAATAGCAACTTTAAAAAAACAAACATATTTATAAGGTTATTTTATTATAAATAACTACAGTCGTTTCTCATTTCTTCATTGATCTAAAGATTTCATCTTTCAGATATTGTGGAGCAGTATTGAACTGTAATTCAAAAACAAAGAATTATCCACAATAAAAACAAAGAATTACCTATGAATTAGTTTTAATTTATATTATTCCTATGTGTATATATACTTATATGTTTGATAATTTTGAGAGTAACTTATTTATTGAATTATTTTTATATTAGGGGCCGTTCAAGTATTAAATAAGCACATTTTTGGTCATTTTAGACCCCCCGCTCCCTTGTAAGATTTGCCAAATCATTAACAGTAAATACCCCTGAACAACAAATAAAAACAGTTTATATCAAAGTACAAGTCTGTCTGTCTTACGTAAAAATTGTTGTAACCCCCCCCCCCCCCTTATCATCAAAGATAAGCAATGCTGGAATCCCCTTATCCCCCCCCCCTTGAATGCTTACGTAATACTTGAACAGCCCCTTACGATATATCGTAAAAATCTGATGGAGAATTAGGTATGAACACATAGAATTTCTGTAATGTTTTTACCTTAGTAAACTATTTATTTCCTTCCAAATTAGATTCAATACCTGTCTGATGATCTTGGTGGTCTCTGTCTCTTGTGTTCCTTAATCTCATTGAGAATGACGGTCTTTTGTTTTGAAAATTAGGTTAAAGAAATGAAATAACTGAACGGAATCCATGATTTTCAAGGTATTTCCTTTTTTTCTTTAGTGCAGAAAATACAGGAAGTGAAAGCAAACAAGAAGTTCCTAAAGAACTTTTCTTAAAATATTTTGGCTAAAAATCGCTCGATTGTTTTTCTTTGCTTTTTTTTTTAAATCATGAAAGAAAAAAACAAACGAAAAGCCTAAACATTTATTTTTAAATTTAAATACGTATTTGCCAACAGTACAAATTTTTATTACCTGAAAAATAAAAAGTAAATTAAATTCACGTTACTTATTGAAGTTTTCTAAATCGGATTAATTTTAATCATAAAAGACTTCACCAAATTAATGGAAGCGAAAAAGAGTTTCTATCCATTGTTTAAGACACCCATAGAAACCCATT
>JAFIDM010010028.1:5894814-5952221 GCA_023159025.1 Thereuonema tuberculata | reverse complement strand
AAAAGTATAGTTTTATCTATTAACTACACTTCTTTATACTACACTTTGTTATACTAATAGATAATGTTAGTGTAGATTATATAATGAAATCTTAAAAAGTTTTAATTGTATAAAATTTTATAAAATTAAATTACAAAATTAAAATTTTTGTAATTTAATTAAATTACAAAATTTGAAATTAATTTTCTTTTCTTTATTTAGTTTTTAATTATATAATTAAAATTTAATTATATAATTAAAAACTAAATAAAGAAAAGAAAATTAATTTCAAAAGAAAATACAATTGCATACATAATTATACCTTACATATAAAAAACCAAAAAATAACATTTAATACAAAATGCAATTGAAACCTCAAATATATATATATATATATATATATATATATATATATATATATTTATTTATTTCTTTTTTTTTTTAAATTTTCAATTAATCATTTTTTTTTTAAATTTTTACTAGAGAAATAATAATAATAATATTAATAGTGGGATAAGATTGAACAACATTATGTAGCACAAGAAAAAGTTCACCGAAAGAGTTAAAAAATAAAAAAATAAAAGAAAGAAAAAGAAAAAAAAGTTATATAAGTCTCAAAAGTGCCTAAACAGAATAATAGGCAGAAGCAGAATAATATCACTAGAAGGAAAAAGTGTTTGATAGGTTTGATCTTTTTCTGCAATTTATCATTTCAAATAACTACTGGGACCTAAAATATGAACAGCTACAGTCAGTTTCTTGTAAAGATTGAAGTGACGTCAGAGAACCGCGTAACACATTATTCTGCAGCGAAGAATATAGTTCCGGCGTTCTTGCTATTTCATCCTGAATTTAGGATTCAAATTATTAGATTTGTTTATTTTCGATCACATAGCAAGGAAACATGTGATTGATTAATGTTGGTGAGGGTCTCATTTCAACACGGCATCCTTCAGTGCGTGGGACGCATCTCCTTAGAAATATTTCAAAAGTAATTGGTCAGTCGATTCAACATCTGAATATCCGAAATCACATTTGAAGATTTTAGCAAGAAGGTCGAAAAACTTAAAACTTATTTGCTTTAAAATTTTGGTTAGTGAGATTTCTTTATTTTTTTCTTTATTTTATTTTTTTAAATTATGAAATCGCCGAAAACAAAAAGCCTACATTTGTTTTCCAATTGTGAAATTTGTTGAAAACAAGCAGATCACATCTTTTATTTCCTAGAAAAATGTCCACATAAAATATTTAAATTGTCTAAATCGGATTAATTGCACAGTATAAAACCATGTTCAGTGGATTAACTGAAAGGATTTAATATCCGTTGAAATAGGATAAAAATCCTGTGTTTGATTCTAATCCTTTTCTATGAGAATTTTTATGCCTTTTCTGCCATTTTATCAAAAGATTCATTTCGATATGATTTCAAATACAAAAGTTAGATGTGGCTACTCCTCGGATTTGCATATCAAAAAGAATAATCCTGCCGTTCAAAAGTTATTAGTGAAAATACCTATGTAAAAGACTGACTGATTTGATAAATCTCACTTTCCTATTGTAAAATAGGATAAAAGTAGTCTTAATCTCGAACCATAAGCTCCTGAATCTTTTGGAGGCGAATCAAGTTTTTTGCAAAGGCTTGATACCTTTTCATTTCACAGCGACATAAATAAAACGTCCTGGTTTCCTTAGTAACGCTTCCATTTCCGCTTCTCCGCTTGAAGCAGAGGAAATGTTCTTTGAAAACGGCACCTGGCACGAAGAGAGAAATCATTTCATTCTCTGTGTCTTTTCCCTAAGGAAGAACGACTCCTTTGGTAAATGGCACAGCAGAGATCTCAACAATTACCAGCCATTTGTAAGAAGAGGGAGACTTCATTTAATTCTAAGATTCATATCATGTTACCAACTCCCAAAAAGTAAGAACCCTAATTAAAATCTACAACCTATGTGGAGACGGAGACACTTTTTTCTTCTACCTGAAAGAAGCAATTTGAGGAGAAATAAAGACTTTATGTAATATTTCTTGGGCACATTTCAAAGCAAACGTGACTCTGACACTAAATGGTCTTAAAAGTCTGCTTAAACATCTGCCTAAACTAGTGCCGAATTGACCAGATTTTCTGAAAGATTTCAAAAACGGTTTGCAATTTGTTTTACCTCAGCGTTTATTCGATTTTTGTTTGTTTTCTTAATTTTAACTATAACTTTCAATAGCTCAAAAATGTTTTTAGCTAATGCATTATAAAATAGATACAAACATTTTATCCTATAAAATCACGTTCATATCTCTATGCGAAATCTGAGTGGAAACATTAGATATTTAATTGACTGTGTGTTTTTTTAAGCTATTTAATAATGGCTTCTCAGCTGACATTTAAGACAAAAGATGTTTGTTGTTGGCGAATACAACCCAGGCTTCCAATTAATTTACGTTGATGAACAACTGATGTTGGTGTTTCATTGCAGTCAGTTGTAGATTAATCTGCGTGGGCGGAACGTTCTCATTGATATGAAAAGGGGGAAATTACTCTGTTGAAGTAGTAACTAAAATAGTTAAATAGATCAGTATTGTTTACGGAAAGAGCAGATTTAAAGGACGAAATCGTTTTATTAATTAATCTGTAGGATTAGTTATTTCTTTAAGGTTAGTTCAAATTTTTTGTTGATAAAATTCAAAAGTTAATTAATAAAAGATATGTAGTAAAAGTCAAAATGGGGCGAAGTACAGTAAGGAATTGAATATATATAAAAATGTAACGGAATTGAATATATAAAAATTCATAAAGAAAAAATTGATTAAAAAATTGATAAATTTTGTATAATATTGTGAAAAAAAATATGCAAACCAACAATCATTTATTAAAATGTACTTATCTGATGATTACAACAACGTATTGTTACAATATTTGTTAGATAAAATATATTTACTAATATTCAAAAAGAAATTTGTATATGAATTAAAAGCAAATCGTCCTGATGGAATAATAAGTTTTATGAATTTGTAACTAGCTCTAGGGTCACCTATTCATCGCATAGTAAGGACTGAGAAAGCAGTGGTCCATGGGTGGAGGTAGGGTCAATTTTGAGAATTGGGAAGATTAAAAAGTTAACGGCGCTCGTATTTTAGTCAACAAGCATTTGAACCAAATTTTAAAGAAATCAGAGCAGTCATTTTAGCTCGATATTTTCAAGAGCCAATTTTGAGGGTGAGACCAAAAAAAAAAAAAAATGAGCCTATGGTTTCGATTGTACTATAAATAAACAATGTACCAAATTTTATGGAAACCCGTTCAGCCGTTTTATCGTGATGCTCATGCAACAGAAAAACAGACACACAAAGGAGTATTACAGTGGAGTAGTAAGACTTCTCAGTCAACAATTCCATACGAAAACAATATTGTATTAAATTTAGGAACTAAAATAACAACAGGAGATTATTTTTCATTTGTGAATAGCTTTTGTTCCCCTTTAAGTTGCCTCGAATGTTTTTTTTTTTTTATCCAACTGATGATTTAAGCTACCTACTCTTCCAAACTTACTTTCTACAGAAAAAGAGTTCAATTTGCATGAAAAACGAAAGCAAAAACGTATTAAAACTTGGAACAATTAAATAAATTTAAGGGATCATGGCTGCAGAGAACAGTTATTATGGCAGTGATTTATTTTCAGTTTTTTTCTTGCTTTTTTCATTTTTTTATATTTGAAGAAAGTTAATTGGAAACACTGCATTACTGAGGAATTTACTGAGCACGAATTGTTGTCTGCATAATATAAAACACAAGGAACTTTCTAGAATATTTAAGAGAGAAACCACAATCAATTTAAGTACATTTTTCAATTTTTAATATCAATTATCATCTTCAATAAATTTCGCAAAATAAATATCTTAGGGAACAAGGACATTACATCAATTTTCAATTGGATCTAAAACCATAAGATTTAAAATTAGAATTTTTTATTTTTTGAAAGTCTTAAAAACTTAAACAAATAAATTAACTTTTACTTCCATAGAACATATTTCGTCTCAATAGTTTTATGCAAAATTTCTGGAAGTGAAATAAGTTCTTACAAATTAAGAATTATAATATTCTCTAAATATTCTTCAGTATTTGTCTATTTTTCTATATTTATAATTTTCTTCTTTTTCTATTGAAACTAAAACAAAATTTGAGTACTAGAATACGAATAAATCAGATCTAAATTTATAATTAACATCCTAAGATATTGAAAAAACTACAAACTTTTTATTCAGGTTAATCCTAAGATATTGTTTTCTAGTCGCATTACTGACGTAAATATTAAAATATTTTAAGATAATCTAGATAAGAGAAAACACTTTCTAATTTAGAGCAGAAATAAAACTAATACCAATATGTTAGGTCATTACAAATCTATATACAATCTCTGTTTAAAAAATCTAAAAACATATTGACTCCCTTGAAAGTAGGATAATGAGGCTTATCATATCACTAGGTCTACATGTATGTCAGTGGGTGTTGTGTGTCTTCTTAATAACTTTTGAATTACTCTTAATGGATCTTCTTGAAACTTGTTGTAAATATTTAAGACAAGAAAATTTCCATTGAAAAGAAACATAATCTAAACAATGGGTTTCTATAGCATACCTATTTGTATTTCATTGTTTTTAATTATCTTAACTACTCCATTAATCACCGGGTAGTTTGATAGGATTAAAATTAATCCAATTCCACAACTGAAATAAATAATGAAGATTTATTTTTTCAGGAAATGGAAATTTGTACTGTTTGTTTTAAGTGGATAGAATAATTTGAAAATAAAAGCAGACCTTTTGTTTTTGTCGTTTTTACGACTTTTAAAAGAAAAAAAATCGCTTAAGAAATCAAATTTTTCAGGAAAACAGATTTTAAGTTCTTCAACTTTTTTATTATTGATCCTTACCAACACTATTATAAGCAAATTCAGAACCATTTTTACATTTTTAAAAATTTAAGAAAGCGCTTTCAAACTATGTTTTTGCGGATGTAATTGAGCAGGTGTTTGATATTATATTCAAGACTTGATAATTAACTGTGATATTCTACAACATTAAAATTACCTCGCGCTTTATATCTAAATAATTCCAAAATTGTAATAACATTTTAATTTTATTTACTTTAGAAATAAAAATCCCCAAATCCCTAATTACATGCCAAGAGTTGAAATCTAAAAATCATAGATTAACTCTTGATCGGAGAGAAATTTAATTATTTAATTACATAAATCAGCGTAAGTATTGTACAATGATTTAAATGTGACTAATAACAATATTTTATTTGCTGTATAGTTTCTTATATATATATTTTTAAAGTAAAATAAAACCATGTCTTGTTAATATCCCTATATTTAGTCACTGAGTTCTTCACTAGCGAACGTGCTATAAATTGTTTATGAAAATTTTAAGGCCCATTAGAGTCTGGAAGCTTCTTTACCAATGTTTTTGTAGCTAATATAGTTCTAAAAGATGAAAGTAAGTTATATGAAAGTCTAAATCTCAAAAAGAAAAGTCCTGACTCACTCACTGACTCATCAACGCCCAGCCCAAACCCTTGGACCTAGAAAGCTGAAATTTTGCACAGAGGTTCCCTTTATGATGTAGACAAGAAATAAGGCCGGATTTTTCGAAATTCCCACGGGATAGGGAATAAAGAGGATTTATACTTTCGCTTTAAAATAACCAAGAAGTGTGTGGCGGCCAACCCGCAATACATCAGAGTTATCCGGAGAAGGCCACATCGGGCTGCGAAATCGTGCATTTTCCGATCTCGATATTAATTTGCTAAATAAATAAAGTTTTTTTTTTATTGTATATATGCAAGGGTTCCGGAGCGAAGCGACGGTACTCGGCTAGTCTTTAATAAATTGGATTGAAGTGCAGTTTTAATTGGATTTTTGTTTTCCCTTGGAAAAGAAATCATTAATTCATTAATTTCCAATTTGTATTCGGATGTCAGAGAGATTTTGTTAATGGAATATTGTTGATTTGAAATATATAAAATCGATACTAATGTTGTCTTGAAACATTAAATAATTCACGTAGAAGAAACTAATAGATTTGGAAAAGAATAAATTCATGCGTTGGAATTATTTCAAAACAGAGAATGGGTTAGAAATAATCACATTTGCAGAGAAAGTTAATAAATATCGTGAAATAATTTGTCTTCATTGTCCTAATGGTAAAGTTAAAGTCAAAGAAAGAAGTCGTTTCAACATCACTTCTAAGTAAAATCGGATTCCAATGCAATTACTCTGATATTTCATAGTCAAAGGAGTTTTCAGTTAATCAAACAAAGCGAAATAGTTTGAACACGAAAATTAATTAGAAATTCTGTATATTAAAATTTATTATAATCTTAAAGAAATAACTAGAATTGAAGTCGCCTGATTTCACGCTAAATACAATAGAGTGATTACTCGACAACTCTTTTAATATCTGTTTCAATAAATTTATACAACACTAACTTTAGTTAAGATTCGGTATTTAAATAGGTGACAATATTTTACAGTAAAACAAGTAAAATAGGTAACAATGTTTCATTATCAAAATAGGAGACAGTGTATTAAAATCAGTGATGATGTTTGGGTTTACAATTTCCCATTTAATTAAAGAAGATTCCATTTTTAATTTAAAATTCGAATTAACTGGAAAAAGAAAACGTACGAAAACAATCTTAATTTCCCGTCTGTATTAAAAGATTTCATTTCCCCACCCCTACTTAATTAAACATTTTGTTTTCCACACATTCACGTTATGATGATTAAAATCTAAAACCAAAGAAGAAAACCTACTCTTAAAATATAAGCAAAAAGCTTTTCTCACTAATCCTTTTTCATGAGTAAAAAACTCTTATCTAATTTGCCTTTTTCTTCTTTTCTTTCTTTTTCGGAGGTTAGAAAAATTCATTTCATTTGACTGTAATGTCATTGGAAAAGTCACGTTTTAATGCCTGTATTTTTTTAGAATATTTATTTTTATTAACATATTTTCTTCCGTTCTTTAACTTTATAATGTTGTTAGAAAGGTTGTTAAAATAGATATTGAAAATTTTAAATTTATCAGTAAACTTTCAGCTTCACTAGATATGTATAATCTCGACGAAGCTTACTTGACTATACAGCAACAGTCAGGAAAGCCGAATCACAACTTCCGACATTTCACCTGTTTTGAAGTCTCTCTCCGCTGTCAGCTGATTTTCTTCTCCAATGTGAACAACACGAAATCTGATCATGGCAATCCGATGTTGTATTATAGGTTTAAGAATTTTTAAAATTAATTATAATTAAAGTAATTAATTAAAGTAATAAAAAATAGGAATTATAATGAAAATTAGGAAGCAATACGGAAATTAAAAATAAAGTTGATTTTAAATATACTTACTCAAAGAGTTAAATTGATTATAAATTATTTTGAATTTGCTTTGTCATAAATTCATTATAGTATTTATTTTTAATAAATATTTATTGTATGAAAATTAATAGAAAAAAATATAAAGGGGAAAATATTATCAGTTAAAACTGTATTTTAAAAACAAGATTATTTAACGTGCCATTTTATTAAATATTATATATGCCTACTACATTGGCACTTGAAAGGTATGTGAAATTAATTACCTACATAATATACGAGACGTTTCGGACCCAGACTGGAAGAAGGAACCTGCAAAGAAGTTCCGAAACGTCTCGTATATTATGTAGGTAATTAATTTCACATACCTTTCAAGTGCCAATGTAGTAGGCATATATAATAACTGTATTTTAAAAGTCAGTTGGTAATTAATATTGAAAAAAGAAAGCTTTAATAATGAAGTAAAAGAAATGTTATTTCAGAGTAAAATGATTCTCTTTCGTATAGAATTGTTGCCCTGAAAAGGGCCGGGGGTTGAGTAGCTTCAAAGTCGCATCTCATAATCGGCGGAGCAGTTTGATTCCTCTGTAGAGTCTCCTACACTGAACTGTAAACATTCAACTGCAGTTTCTGCCAATCCGTCTGTTTCCCACATATATTGTTCTTCTTTAATTAAACGCTCAGTGTAATTTTTCCATTGATCTAAAGTTATTCTGCGAATTCCTTCCCCACTTCCGGTGCCTTAAAAGTTCGGTTTTCTCTGGCTACAGATGCTTTTATCTGACTCCATGCCATTTCAGTTAAATTTAATGTGCAATGCTAGGGTGGAAGTTGAAGTGCTGTATGTCTGTGCTGAGCACAATGTTGTCTATTCGATCGTACCTGGGGCGAGCGGAAGCCACGAACGACACCAGTTCGTTTTTCATCCGAATGATGCTGTGTTGCTGAAACGCCTGTCAATTCCGCAACCACAGCTGTTAATTCGTTGTGGGATTTCTCTTGATGCTTTTCCCTGAACTTTCAAGACACTTTGAGAACTGTAATCTTCGCTGAGCTCCTTAAAGGCTTTGTTTGTTGATGAGGCTGAAAAACAACGGAATTCGGCGTCGTCATGTTGTAAAAATTGACAAATTATCACGTGATTCCTTAATTAACTAATGACATTTGAAAGTCTACTATTTTTGGACGAATATCATGTACAATGTATTATTAATCATTTACAACCCATCATTTCATTTCATTGCTGTTGATTTTTGACAATATTACAGCTTTAACACACGGACTATTTCGCTTTTCTCTAACTTGTTTTGTGTGTTCAAGTAAGCTTTATCAAAAAAAAAAAAAAAAAAAAAGAAAAAAAGAAATCGCCTAAGCGAAAAACAAAATAAAGTATTTTAATTATTTTAAATTTTAAGAAATCATATTTCAAAGAATGTAGGCTAGTAGTACTTTTAGAAGCTTTCTTTTTTTAAAACTTTTTCTGATATTTTCAGCGGAAAAACGTTTTATGTTAATAATAAAGCAAATCTTTTTCAAGATTACTATAAAATATTAGATAAATCTAAGGGGAATAATAAAGAGGAAAGAAAAACTCCTTTTCTCACTGATTTCCCCAGAGAGAGATTCATTTAATTCTAATCGCAAATGGGTCAAATAGACAGAATTTCATTATCCGCTGTTGACATCAAACAGATGGAGATTGGAATGAATTCTTAATTCATGCATTTGAAATTTTTCAACGAAACCTAAAAAGTCACTGTCATCAAAAGCATCTCAAATATTTCGAGTATTTCATTCCTCTATTTGCCTAAGGATAGAATGCCACGAGGATCCTTTTAGCCTGCCTTGACGTAGAGAAACTGACTTCTCTCTTAAAAATAAACACATCTTGTTTGCTTTCGCTTTCTGTAAGTGGATAGAATTGTTGATGTAGAATAAATGATTAATGGGTTATACAAAGATATATGAACTGCGGCTTAACTTTATCTCAAATTAATAAAAACGACTTAAGCTTTTTTTTTAGCGTTCTTTTCTAGGAAAGTGAAACTCGTCAAACTAGTTAGTCTGTGTATCTCTTCCTAATAACTTTTTAACAGCGTGGTGATCTTATTGAAACTTGGGTATGAATATCTAAGGACTAAAGACATCTATTCATATTCTTTTCCAAGGGGTCCTTATCGAGACATTAGTACGAAAAGCCGACCAAAAATCCCCCCCAAAAGCATTGGAATTTAAATAATACTTTCCTATCCTATTGTAATTAATATTTCTATTATCTTAAACAATGAATCTTAGCATTCCTTTCATTTAATCCATTTATTAGAGCGCTGTTTTTTATGTTTAGCTATTCTAATTTCGACAATTTGAAATAAGTAATATGGATTTAATTAATTTCCGCAAAAAATGAAAATTTATACTATTTGTATTAAGCAGATATTATAAGTTAAAAACAAGCCTGGGAAAAAAAAATAGAGAAGAAATTTTAAATAAGATTAAAGAAAGTATGCTTTAAGTTCTTTAGAACTTCTTGTAGCAGTTCCTTCTTCCCTTGGCTTGCCAAGGATAGGAGTGATGTACAGTATTTCATCAACAGCTCTTCCCTTATAAATAACAGTTATGTGAAGACATATTCAGTTAAGTTGGGTGGCTGTCGCATATTGGAAGACGATTATGAATATAAAACACTAAAATTGAAAACCTTTCCTACTACAATATATCTAAATCCTCCAGTAAGTAAATTGTCCAAAAAATTGGTATTAAAAGATTGAGAAGTTTGCAAAGACAATTTATATATGGAGTTGTTTAAGAAGTATTACACAATTGTTTTTATTTTTTTATCATTGAAAATTTAAAACTTGAAGAAAACCTAAAAGACTCCTTTTTCTATTAATGGTGAATTTTTCACAAAATCTGAAAATTCATGGAATTCATTAAAAGCAATTGCCCAGAATTAATTGAAATTTTTATTTGTAAAAGCCAAGACCGGAAAATTCCTTTGAAAGAGTAAATCCAAGACTTAATGAGTTTCGATTCACTAATTAATATTTCACCTCCAAAGGGATTTGAATTCAAAAACATTCACAACAAAATTGATTTTTTTTTATCAAAAACTGATTTTAATTGAAGGAGACTGATCAAAACTGTTGGAGATTTTAATTTATCTTAAGCAAATAGCGGAAACTAAAATTGAAATAAGGAATTGGAGAAAATATGAATTGAATGAAATAGTTTCAAAGCTATTCATCGGCATCAACCATTTCTGTTTTTTCAAATTGGCTATTGAAATTATAAAACTTATTGAAGAACTTAACGATTCTTGGATTGAATGAACATAGAATGAAGAATAGCAACAAAGCAGTTTATGTTTAAAATTGAGGAATTCTAATAATTTTAGAAATAATATTAAAATTAAAAGCAAAGGTTCGAAAACCTACTTTCCTTAAACTGTTATTTTTTTATTTGTTGCCTTTTTTTTTTTCTTATTTGAAACTGAGAAATCGAAAGTCGATATTTATTTTCAATTTTTAATATCTGTTGAATAAAACAGTACAAATGTTTTCTTTTCTGAAAAAAAATAATAATTAAAATCCGTCTTTACTTACTGAAATTCTCTAAATTAGATAACTTTATCAAAATAAAAAATCACGCCTCAATTAATGGATTTTAATTGGATAATGCGTCGATTATTAATACTCATTATCTAAGATTATAAAAATAGGATAGAAATTCGTTGTTTAAATTCCAACGGTTTTCTGTGGAAATCTTTCATTGCCTTCTACTCTCATTCTTAGCAATTGGGAAAAATTTCAAGTAATAAAATTAACTCGTTTGAAGAAGATACATCCACTGTTCAAAAGTTGTTAGAGAGGGAAGACTTACACAGAGTGATTTAATGAGCTTCGTGTAGTAGGTAAATAGGCTAAAAAATGGGAATAGGACTATGGTCTTACTACACCTTTATATGTACTTACATAAATAAACGTAAGTAAATATCGTTTTAAATATCGTGGGGAAGCCTCAAATTAATCAGAGTTTTAATTAAAGAATGTGTTTTATTCTAGAGTTCTCCTTAAACACAAATGAGGCAAACCAACAACAAAAGCAAAACATGTAGAAACATTGAATGTCTTAAATAAATTATTAAATAAAACATTGTTGAGCTTTGAACCATACGCATCGTTAAGTCATTTTCTTCTTCTTTTATCGACAACGGCCAACTGTGGACCACGAGCTAGCCCTACCTGACAACCTCAGGATGAGGCTAGGAAATTGAAGAATGGGGGCGAGATTTAGTTAAGTCATTTTATTATTTACATATTATCTATTGTATCATTAGATTACCTAACTTTGTTTTACAATTTCTTCAACTTCATTAGGGCTTCTGATTTTAAGTTTAAAAAAAAGTTACTAAAATTTTCTATTATAAAAGCCTTCATTAAGGTATTGAAGCCCCTTAGAATTAGCAGGAATTGGCATTGTTATAAGGAATCTGTCTTAGTTTTGAAAAGCCTATTTTAAATTGGGCAACGCAAAATGAATTTACATTTCACTACAAGTAGAAAAACTTTAAATGGTATTTTATTATTTAACGATTTCCAAATTTTTTTTTTGATATTTAATTTTTGAAAGACACATTTGAATAATTGTCTTGCCAAGAACTGTTGTAATTGTTATACATGTACATGTAATTTAAATTGTTATACATTTAGATTGATATTTGTATTTCATTCTATAGAAGCCTTAATGCAGTAAACGTTGTTCTAATGTAAAAAGAATTGACTGTTTTAAATTAAAATTTTAAAGGAATTTTTGTTTATAATAACAAATAGTTAACTTAAAAGAAATGGTCCAACAACAGACCATGCAGGTCCTTCAATGCGGTGAATGTAGTGGTCCTAACTATTGCGTCCATCCTGACGATCTTGAGGTCATGACAAATAGTACACTTTCAAAAGTTAAACTGTTATTCATATATGATTTTTACTTCATAAATGATCAAAAAGATTTACAATCCTTTAGGAATACAACAAAAATCATTGCTATTCTAACAAGTACAATGAATAAAGCCCCAATTTTTAAACTAGAATAATATTTTTTTAAATCTACCAAAATGTTTCCAAGAGAAGTCAGTTCTAGAACTGTCTCTAATTATAGCTTTGTTAGTGAAATTAACCTCGGCGAGTCAATACACAAGTCGTTCTGGAGGTTGGGTTGAAATGTTTCCTGATTCCGGTTTCCACGAAATTTATCGATGAAACAACTGCACAAGGAATGGATCGATCGTTGCGTGGTAGAATCTCATCTCCGATTCTACTAGAAATGTTTGACAAGAATAAGTTCCACCTCCTCCACTTCTACGATTAATTACCATTAGGGAAAAAAAGGCAATGGTTGATTGGACCACCTACTGCTACGAGCCATTGACTGTTTCTTGTCAATTTAAATATATGGGCTGATAAAAAAAACAAGTAGTAAGGTGGGAACAGTTCATTAATTCATTTAATCTTTATCCTAATTTCCAATAAAAAATAAGGTTCATTAAATCAGTCAATCTGTGTGTGTGTGTGAGTTTGTGTTCTAATAATTTTTGAAGTGTTTATGGATCTTCTTGAAACTTGGTATGAATATTCAAGGTCTAAGAACGATATAAATTCTATATTTGAAATCTTTTGCAAATGGATCCTTGCGAGAAATTAGCGCGAGAAGAAAATTGGTAAAATGTTCAACTTTATTCTATAAGGAAACTAGTAAATACAAATCTGTGAAATCATTGCAGAAGGCGTAACAGTTAGTGGACTATAATCAACACTTCTTTTCTGCTAGAAACAAGATAGGAGCAGCAATCCCAGTAGCGATCCCATAATGCCCCACGGCTTCTATACAGACCGAATGCTGAAATCTAGGAAACTTTACAACTTCAAAACCGTACAGAAAAAAATAGAATATCTCCATAGATTTGGGAGATCCCATTATAATAAAAATAGACCAATCATTGTAAGATTTATTTCAAGAAAAGAAAAATTGGCTTCATATAACTAATTCATATAATACTTCTAGTTAAATCAATATAAAAAAAAATGAAGAAATAATTTTTATAATACAACGGATTTCAATAAAACTTTTAAATTGAGATCAAATTCTAGAGGAGGCCTATAACTTGAGAATCACACAAGTTAGAATCGAGTTCTCAACGGCTGTGAGCTGGTCTTGGCAAAACCTTTTTAACGAGGTATAGATCATGTCTCTAGCATATGTTGTTCCTGAGACAGGAATTTCACGCGACGGACGGACAGACAGATTGGGAATATAAGACTTCCCGTGCTATGAATTGCGCTCTGTATAGAAGCTTAAAGCTACATTTCAAATCCGATACAATTACAGTTATAAGCTAATTATCATTAATTATGAAATCGAAATGAAAACGAATTGTTCCCTTAGAAGAATTATATAAAGAAATGTCAGATAAATTCATCAGTGTTGGTTCTTAAAGTATGCAAAGAATCTCAAGACGGCTTCCTAAAATGCTGCTTTACTTGTTCACTGAATGTTTTTTTTTTTTTAAATCCATTTCCGATTATGAATAGCTACTAATAAATAGCTATTGTATAAGTACCAAAATATTGCAGCTTATTTTACAGCAATTGAGGTTGTATTATATCATTGCTACTTCTTCAATGAAATATTAGTAAAAATACTTCGAACATACTGAACAGATCGCAAGAAAAAGTTTTTTAAAAAAATAGAAAAGAAAAACAATTAATTTCTTTTGTATTTTGATTAAAGTCTATTTAATATATTATTTCTTCAGTTATTTTATTTTATTATATTTCTTTTTAGCGATCTCTTACATCAAAATGTAAAAATAGGGGGTGGCGACTCTAAAAGTGCTTCTGTCATCTCCCCTACAATACAAAGTACTTTAAAATCGGACATATATGCGTCCGAACTTATTGGAACCCTGACGATTTTTAAAGGGAGGGGAAAATACGAGATCCACTGCAGTCATTTCTTTTCTCAAAGGAAATGGTCGAAAGTGAAACATATTCGGGATCTCTATATTTCATCTACACCACGAAACCAGTTTGTTTTTTCTGTCTCTTTTCTTTGAAGTCGAAAACGACACAAACGAAAAGCCTACATTTATTTTCAAAATTCTACTATTTGCTAAATCAAACAGTACCAAGTTTTCCAATTCCTGAAATAACTTATAAGCTTACATGTGAAATAATTATATGCTCATTATTTACTTAAACTGTCTAAGCCAATTAATCAAGCCATGACTAAGGATTAATATTAATTGTTTAAGCCTTAGAACGAAATCCTTTGTTTAGCTTATAATGTTTTTTATGGGAAATTTTTGTCGCCTTCTCTCGCTAATTTCTCGACAAGAAAACCCTCTTGGAAACGATTTCAAATATAAAACTCGATCTCCTCTAGTTCTCAGTTGTACCTTCCAAGTATCAATAAAGTGATCCAATGGTTCAAAATCTATTATTGAGGATAGACCGTCAGGTGCTTATAGACTGACTGATTTAATAAACCTTAGTTTCTTAGGAACATAGGCTAAAAAATAAAAACAATGACAATACTCAAGATATACTCTAAATTTCGAAATTAGTTCATCGTGATTTTTTTCCATTAATCGTAAAATTCTCCTTGTCGTTTGAGCGTGGCTTAATCTCTAATCCATAATTCATAACTAATTCATAATTACGGTTCATTCTGAGTGGCTGAATTTAATCAAACAGTGCTCATTAATAATGAAATTGCAAATACAGAATTTTATTCTGACACTTGAGAAACCTGTTACTTATGAGGTAATAGTAATTAAAATATCACTATTTTACAATCATTTCTCCTGTTGATTACATAAATAAAATAAATTTTATATAAAATAAAATTTATAATATAAGTAAAATCTCACTGGAATATTTCTCTTTTCTCTGTTTACCAATTTGTTTGTTTATCTGATTTTCCGTTTGTTTGTTTATCTGTTTATGTTCGAATCACGTTAAAACGGCTGGACGGATTTCTACAAAAATTGGTACATAATTTATTTGGTCCAACTTAAACACAATGATTTTGGTCTCCACGCCTCTAATCCCTGAAGAATGTGCCCAGAATCTTGTAAAATGGCTGATATAATTTTAAATTTTCATACAATGCTCATTGACGGTTCCACTTAAAATACGATTATGATTAAATTGATCTCCACTTCCACCAGTCCTCAAAATGGATTCACTAGCTCTACTATGCTATGATGAGATTCAGCGCACGTTATTATATATTACTTATGAACTACTATGCTATGTTCAATTTCTTTTTCGCTGTAGATATCTGACGTTATACTTCAGGATCTAGGGTCATTTTTGAGCGATTAGAGTGAGACAAAAATAAAAGTTCTTCTGTTTTGAGTTCGACGATAAAAAAACTACCTATCAAATTTTATAGTTTGTTAATTCTCACATTTCATATAAAATATTTTTCTCAGAATCTGCGACACTGTTTATGCTGGTGTTGATTTGCTGGATGTAGCTGTTACAGATTTTAGATTGGTTTTATAGATGTTCGGATGATCCCATTAAGGTTTTAGGATGGCCTTATAGAATTTCATGTTGTTTCAGACTTGTAAAGTTTGTTGACAAGAACTCTCTTGGACAAAACTTAAGATATATAAAAGTTAAATCTTCCAAAACAATTTAAAAGTTGTTAGGGATGGGGACACACATATACCCACCAACCCACGCACAAACAGATTGGTGAAATGAGGAGTTTCACGTTCCAAAGAAAGTAGACTAAAAAATTAAGCTTTATACAAAAAAATGAGGAAAATTCCTTATTACTGAAATTTATAAATATAGGAATTAAACAGTTTTCCATGATTGATAAATAGCAATTTACCTGTCCTTTAATCTGGTAATTCAATCGAATAAATAAAAACAAAAGTAGATACCATAAAGTCAGCGAAATTAAAATGAAATAGATAGTGAAATAGTAGATCGTGCACGTAAACACAACATGTATGTTTAATATGGATTTGCATTTCAAGGTCACAATTTATTCGAAGGGCTGTATTTAGAAGACTTTTTTGATCTTTTCATATGCTTATATAAAGAACTTCGATCTTACAATTTGCGACAACAGGTTCCAAATTTAACCTCTACAACAAATGATAATGTATTTGTTTATGAAATATTCCTGCTTTGTTCTGCAGTTTTATGTTGCTTGTTTCTTCTGCTATATCACTGGATACTTACTTTCAGCATGTTTCTCTATGAAAGTGTATTTGTGTGTGTTTGTGTGTGTGTCATCCTAATTAACTTTTGAACTGTTGGATAAATCTTCTTGAACATGGCATTCATAGAAGAATAAGCGACGATAACTTAATTTAGTAATATAATTTAAATAATTTCAAATACAAGTGTGGGTCCTAGTAGAGAAGATAAGCAAGAGAAGATAAAAAAATTACATAAAAAAGGTATTGAAATGGAAAAATGGATTTCTATCAATATCTTAAAGAAAATATATTAAAATCCCTTTTAATGTCTTTAATATGACGAAAAGTACTTATATTCTATCAACATAAATTAGTATTAAAGACTTAGTTTTTGTCAGAAAATGAAAAAAAAAAATCAGTAAAAAGTTATTTGCCATATATAACAATAAAAAAAAAGATTTTTGTTCTTCCTCATGATTTTTTCTTAAAAAAACAACAATAAAACAGTTACTGAAAGAATTTGAAGCTGACTTTCGTTAATCTTGTTTTTCTTTTATTTGTCTTTTTTTTAATTTATAATTATGTTATTTTAAAGTATGAAAAAAAAATTTAATATAATCGATATGAATCCGATATTTTTTTTTTGAAATTCTAACAGCTAATTATCATTATCATTTTTCCACTTAGAGGGGTTTCCTCAACCTAGATTTTATCCCTAATATCCTTCCATTGTTTTCTGGGTCATAGCCTCTGTTAAATTATGGCAACCTGAGGCTATGATTTATATGATGTAACCATTTCTGTTTTGGTCTGCCTGTTTTCCGTTTACCGTTTATTCAGTTAAAATACTCTTAAGTGATGCACACACATACACACAGACGGACATATACATAACACCCACGAGACTAACTGCTTTGATAAATCTCGTTTTTCTATTGTAAAGTGGTTAAAAGAAAAGTAAACAATGTTTTTGAAAAAGAAAATACAATATTTCACGGAAAGTAAAAGTTCTTCTAGTTCTTACAGGATCTTCTTGTTAAATTCATTGGATTCTTCCCCAAAATAACAATTGTAGAATGATTTAAAATTCAATGATCGTTTTCAATGGAAGTAGTTAGATTAAATACATTAAAACTTTAAATGTAATTTTGATATGGTTCTACAATGTTTGTCAAACGGAAAAAAGTGAAGCCTCAGCAGACTTGAACTTTAGATTTGAGATTAAAACGGAAAGTTGAAGTTTAGTGGAGTAATAAATAAAAGTCAAAAAGAAAACTTAAGTATATGAATCCCAAGGGATTTAACTTTTAATTAAATGGGATCGCGTGACTAAATAGGAAGCCATTGGATCGCTACGTAGCCTTGCAGTAAATGTCGTTGCTGTTAAGGGCAAATCAACAAAAAACTTTATAATAAAAAATCTGGATTACGCCATTCATTCTATAAGAAGTGGTTCTGATTTTGTTAAAATTAATATTAACATAGTAGTTTACAATTATAACTTTACACACATGTAATTAAGTTGTTATTTAAAGTATTTATACAGTAAGATTTCATGTTTATATAAAAATTGCAATAACATCATATTAATTATACAAAATGTTTATTCATTAAATATATTTTTTTTTATTTTAATAATTTACATATATATGTACATATACATAAAATTACATAAAAAAATAAATTACGTTAAATTTAATTTTATAAGAATAGATACGATACAATATTGAAATCCATTTGTAACAGTCGGAAATTTCCGCAAAAGAATGAACCCTGCCGCAATACTCCTGTTGCCTGATAATGCGCGTGCGAACAGCAATTGCTGCCTAATTCAGTTGTTGCGGACGGACGCACAGACACTGTTTTTTTTAATAATATAAATTTATTTGTCATTTTCATAATATAGATTACGGTCTTACAAATATGCTAATATAAATTTACTTAAGTATAAAATCTAATAAATAACAAAAATATTTATTGATGAGATTCTTCCTTATCCTAACATTTTTATACAGAAAGTACAGTCATACCAAAGTGTTAACAGACGATATGCTTCTTAACAATTACTATTTGTTTTTCTTATTTTTGAAGTTAGATTTCATAGATCAAGAAGAAAATGTTTAGTATTATCTAAAAACAGAAGGGATTTTCGCACAGTCTGAGCCTAATGATCGTGTCTCATTCAGCTACTATTCGGCTGATGAGTCCGAATAAGGATGAAACAGCTGTCTCGGATTTCTTCGATCATGGCTCAGTGTGCGAAAGGCATTCTTTTGTGCACTAGATTGGATTTATCGTTTATAAGAACATTTCAACAATGGGCTTTTATTTTTGTAATTAAAAGTGTAATACAGAAAATGATTCTTCAAAAACCAAAGTTTTTGAAGCCTCAAGTGAAAAGGTTTCAGGAATATTAAAACTCACTGAATTTATTAATAATCAAAAGTTTTGTAATGGTCATCTTTCAAGTAATCAAAATAGCAACATTTGTGTTATTTGAGAACCACGGTGAAAAGAAACATAAACGCGAAATATAAATATTGAAATAACGATACATCAACACAACATTAAAATTTACACAGTATTAAAGTTATTAGATCATTTATTGCGTGGCCTTTGTCTTGAAAAGTGTACATCCACCTTTATAGTTGACGATTCTGAAACATTTATGGTTCGTGGCTTGCACTGACGACATATACAAGGCAAATAGTTAAATCCCGTTGACCCCCATAAAAGCTAAAGCAAATGAACACAAAGTTCAGTGGTTTACACGATTTAATTACAACATTAATACAACTCCCATGGAATTTAGAATAATTTAGAGTTTATTTTTATTAATGGCATTTATTTTTTTAAAAGAAAATTTAATTATTTTATAGTACAATTTAATTTGAATTTAATTTTGAATTAATACATAACAAAATTTAATTAGTGAACAGAACATTTAATTAGACATACATGTAATCCGTTCTTGGAACATTCTTTAGAATTAATGAAATTAGATTATATTTCTGAAAATAAATGTAATAAAAATTTTCTTTTAGGAGAAGAATAATTGTTTGATCACATTTTCTTTGAAGGAATGAAAAAGATTATTTAAACAATTATCGTACTCTAAAGAAATCGCTTGATGAAACTTATAAAAAGTAATAGAAGTAAACGGTAAAAAAAACTAAAAGTTATTTTTATTATTTAAATTAATAATTAAATATAGTTTGAATTAGATGAAACTAATCTATATCCATATTTATCGTTAGAAGTTGCTGTACATTCTTTTGGTTGGATCAAATAGCTCATAATATATATGAACATATTGTATTATATACATAATTGATCTATACGAGTATAATTGATATACACGAAGAAAGTTCAAAAAACATGAATTACTATAGCTTGGAATTAATTTGCAATATAAAAAATATTTAGAGAGAGAAAACAAGAGTGGAACCTCCAAGAGTGGAACTCTCTCCACTGATGATCTGCATATTACAGTGAAACAGCTGTTTGGAGATGGCGCATTGCACTAAAAAACACTAGGTCCTCTTTTAATACGGTATGTTTAATAAAAAATATTTTTTTCACTTTTCTTAAAAAATATTTACTGAAGCAATTAATGTTTAATATATTCTTGCTGTGAAATTTTTAATTTTAAAAAATAAATATGTATTTATTTCACAAAATGTTTTTAATTATTTTAAATGTTTTAAATATTTATTTAATAAATACAGTTACAAAAACATAAATATATTAATTAATTTTTAGAAAACATTCTACTTATTTACAGCATGTTAAATTGATTATTTTGATTAAAATTAATTAATATATTAATAATATATATTTGAGACTTGATAATGCTAGCTGTCTTGTTAGGTTTTCTGTCTCGAACCCACATTGCCATTTAAAAGTACAGGGTGATTATAAAGTTTCAGGAAATTTGGCAAAAATAATAATAAAAGAAGCAACAGAAGAAAGAATAGTGTCAAATAATTTACCACAAAGACAGTGTTTATGACCAATAAAAGTTCCACAAGCGGTAGTTAAACTGGAATTCTGTAGAAGAACTAGATAAATGGTTAATGTAGCATCAAGGATATAAATGTTTAATACGATGCTTCTGTTCTTAGTTAAGCGATTAAGACTTATCCTGCTTCTAAACCAAAGGACTATCGACACAAATCGTGCTCCTCTGATGATGTTTTTAACGGTTATGAAATTGATTAACAAAATCGAATTGAGATGCAAGAACTTTGACTAGATCTGTATTAGTTAATTTCAGATGCAAATTTTAGTCCATTTGGTTTTTTTTTTTGTCCTGAGGGTAACTGTGATTTAGTTTTGCCGCCTTGAAGACTGAGGGATTTAGATATAAATAGGTTATAGCAGTGAAGAAACGATTTTTAAAATCCTTATCTAAGGATTTGCTCCATATTTGTTTGTAAACAGATAGTTGTAAGTGTAAGATTTAAAAATTTTCTTTTTTTTTTCTTCTAAAATAATTCCACAGAGAGTAACTATTTCATTTCTATATTGCAGCAACTCGCGCTAATTTTATGCTGCTTTTTCTAGAAGCATTAAGAATTGGAATGAATACGACCTCTCGTGAAAAAAGGATTGTCCTCAAATGAAGTTAGACTTCTGCCTGTTGATCCGCGGAAAGTGTTTCATTTCCCTTCTACTACTGTAAAAGAGAGGCATTCCCCTATCCGCCACCCGGGGACGCGCCCTCTAGGGGTTACAGGCTCCCTCGAGGAAGAGATTACTAAAGAGATTGCTAAAGCTGTATTACATGTTCACGGTTCTTTCTGACTTCTGGAGGACACGACAACCAACCAACCAACCATTAAGAACTGGAAATCTTTCAAGCATCGCAAGACTGATCTGTTTCGAACATCTGAGATCTCATCGTCGTTGGTATAGCTCAGATGGAAACTCTCAATTCTTCTAAAATATCTTAATAGAATCCTAGAAGCATGAGGAGTTTCAATTTGCCACTATTCCAGCTAATGATATCATACCTCGAAATACATCTGTCCTGCTTAAAGGATCTGAAATGTCTTCCGAAGAAGCACAGCATTCGTAAATGATTGTAGCAGACACAGCACTAAAGGAATATAGAGTTAAAGTGTTTGTAGAATATTTAGGAGCAAAAGCATTTAGTTAGATTTAACACCCTTTATTATGAATTATTATTATGAATTACAAATTTAATAAGATATAAATTTAAAATATATTTTATTTGTAAAAATAAATTTTTAAATTTATATCTTAACTTTTTATTTTCTTGATATCGAAAATCGGAAATTTCCAACTCCCAATCAATTTGCCGATCTTAACCCGAATGGAGACACATGCTTGGCATGTCATATTATTTGTGACTATCTTTGTAATGTGAACATTTGAGTAGATTGCATGAAATGCATATTCATAGGATTAGTATCTGAGTTCTATGTAACGCGTGTACTGTAGTTGCTTTGTAAAAAAAAAATCTATGTATCTTTCGCCCAATAGACTTTTACTTCTTTCTAAAAAGTCATCAGAAGTTTATAATATTTTCGAACATTCAGAAATACATGAAACATTTATAAACGCATGTATCAAAGAGATAAATAATAAATATTCTTCCAATAACGCTAATAATTGGAAGAATGTGATTCATAAACTGTAAAATATTTTCAAAGACAAAATAAAATGCAATGAAGTTTAAAAGTATCTGAATTTTCATTTGGAGATACATTTCACGGAACCCCATTTAGTATACGAAACAATGGAAATCCGTAATGTTTAGTTTAATAAGTTTAATAAGTTTAGATTCTTCTGTTTCATGTTTTATGGAATTGTGTTGTTTATTCACGTGATATTGAATGTTCAATGTCTAAAATGAAATATCTAGAAGAAAAGAAAATGGACAAGAAAATGGTATTAAGGCAGGAAAAAAGGAAAAATCAAAAAGGAAAACGTAGAACATAGAAGAAGAATGACACAAAAGTATATAGATAAGATAATGAAAACACATTATTCAAGGTCGGGGTGTACGTACATCAGAAAATTCACTTTGTGCAAAGAATGTTTGTTGATGTTTTGGAAGAGAGTAGCTCTGAACAAAAAATAAAATTATCAGAATCCTACAAAAGTGTTTAATTAATAAGGATTATGACAATTTAATAGATACTGGGAATCAACTTTCTGATGTATGTCAAACAAATTTTTATATTTATAATATCCTAGCGTAAACGGAGTATTTTTTGTTCGTTTGGTATTTTTTTTTCCTAAATCCTTAATGAAGTTCGCAATCAAATATCTTCTTCCCTCAAAATCTAAGTAGATAATTTTTACTACGATATGTCGTCTAAGGGCTCTTCAACACGAAGCGACCATGATCGCGCGGCCAGTAAATTTTGGCCTCAATGACAATCGCCTGTGAAAGGCTCCCATTGGTTGCGTATCATGTCGCCACCAGAATTTTGGCCACGCGGCCAGAAGCGACCAAGCGGCCACGTGTGACAGGCTTCACTGAAATCTATAGAACGGCCTGGCCGTGCGATTGTCGCCGTGCGGCCATGGTCGTGTTGTGTGAAAAGTGTCTATTGCTCTATCAATGGCAACGAGTCTGGATAAGAGGTGTTTGACGTGTCTTATATCATTTTCTACCCAGATCAAGATTACTTTTCTTTATTATCCATAATCTTCCATAGACTACAATAGTTTTTTAGCCTATTTTCCAGTAGGGAAGTGGAGCTCATCATTTCAGTCAGTCCGTGTGTGTCTGTGTATATATCTTCTAGTTTCTAAACGCTAGACGTATCTTCTTGAAACTTGATATGTATATTCGAAGTTCAGAGACCAATTAACTTTTAAGTTTGAAATGTTTTCCAAATGGGTACTTGTCAAATAAAAAGGCGACAATAGCTTTTCCAAAAGAAAAACATTGAACAAAAGAATCTAAACAATGGATTTTTGTTCTATTCCATTAATTTCTCATTGTTTTAAACAATCAATATTAAAATCCTTTTACCGAATCCATTGCTCAACAATGGATATCATTTAAAATTAATCCGACTTAGACAAGTCAGAAATGCGGATTTGTTTCAGAAAATGGAAAATATGTTCCTGCTGGTATTCAGTAGATATAGAATTGGAATATATATTGAGGCTTTCGTTTTTGTCGCTTTCACAACCTTAAAAAAATTAATTTAAGACTAATAGTTAAGAAAATAAGCTTTCACTGCTTTTCAACTTCTAGTTTTAGTTCGTATTTTTCTTCGTCGCTCTTTTCTCCACGTAATCTTTGTTTGTAATTTAAACTATAACTATTGCACAAGTAATTCCAAGCTGCGATTTTCATTTGTGGAAAAAGCAGAAAAGTCTAATATTTTTGAAGATAATTACAGAACGGCAGAGGGACGGGTATCTGTTTAGTTGCGCATTTCCCTTTCAAATGTAGACTTCTCAACTGCAATGTTTTATTCAGGTGCTCCCACCTTAGAGAAATCGATAACAACCTGTATTCATTACCTCTTCAAGAGAATAGATTCGTCCGCATGCCAGAATAGGGAGCATCAAGTATTCTGCGGCTTCTGCTCCGGTTCTTTTGTTGCTCAAATGTCGCATTGCTGTAATTTACCAAACACCTCCCACACAACAGAACAATTGTCCTTTTTTTAAAATTAAAATGAACTCACGAGAAGTTTTCTCATTGCAGAAAAAAAAAATAAAGCTTGGGAATTTCAAATAACATCTTTCATTTTAAAATCTATTCTTAACAAGTCGGAAAGAATTTAAAGAATTCAAAATCATTCCGTCATACGAGTCCAAGCTTGGAAGATGTTTCTTATAACTACACTTGAAAATAAACCCTAATTTAAGACGAGGGTTTGAAACGTCGTGTAAGTTTTTAGCTTATTTATTTATTTTTAATGTTCGTGCTTTTAATCTGTTGGCAATTTTATAAAGAGTACTTTCCTTTAAATGTCATTTCTTACGTTTATTTATTTTTTACAAATATGAAAAAAAAAAAAATAAAAAGCCTGAATTTTAAATTTATTTTCAACTTTTAAAAAGTATCACTGTATAAAACAATACAAAGTTTCCATTTTTTTGAAATATTGAAGTAAATTCGAATACTTACTTAAATTGTCCAACGCCAGTTAATGTCAATCGTATGAAGCCATTGGAAAGTGAGTATAGATTTAATAGTTATTTAATATTCATTGTAAAAATAAAATAAAAATCGATTGTCTAGATTCTGATGCTTTTCTGTCGCACAAGGACTCACTTGGAAAATATTTTAACTGAAAAAGTTATATCGTTTGTATTACGCAAACAAATATGCAAATGATGTTTCAAGAAGATCTATCCAGTGGTTCAAGACTTATTAGGAGGAAACACACACACAAACAGACTGACTGATTTGGTGAGCCTCGCTTTCTCATTGGAAAGAGAATAATATGTCTGATATAACAAATATGACTAATATTGCAAATCACAATAAAAATTTCTATGATGTATTCGAGAAAGTTAGGTTTTGAATTTTACTGATGTTAAAGCACAATTTTTAAAATCTTTTTAAAAGACTCATGTTTGCTTATTAGGCAGAGAAACATACAGATAAATGTATGGATTTGATAGTTTTTTTAGAAACGTGAGCTAAAAAATAAAATCAGATGAATGAATACATCTAGCTAGTTTTTACAGATTTTGTTATATTTTTCGTAGATATTGATTGTCCCAAAAGGTCTGACGACTGTCATGACAGCTCTTTGGCTATTTGAGTCTTTTGTGTGCTCTGAAGGCCTATGTCTACTTCAATCTAATCTGAGATCTAAGTATTTGTGTCTTTATCAATTTGAAATCATGCCATTCATGAGGAATTCTCTGAATAGACCTAAACAGCAAAGAAAAGAATCTGTCGCTAAGATTTTCGATTCTTTTCTTCAAAAAGGCAGTTTTGAATTCAAAGAGAAACCACTGAAAATAAATGTCTCTACAGTTTGAAAGAGATTCAATTGAACTAATATTCATCAAAAAAACCTTATTATTCCACTTGACCAATCTTCTTCATTGGTTGTTTTGTTCGCTGTTTGTTTGTTATTTTATTCATTACGCTTCAGTTTATTGGACTGAATGAATTTCCAATAAAACTAATGCATAGTTTATGCTAATGTTTCAATTTTGATTCGTAAGCAACCCACCCATCCCTACCCCGAAGGAATGACCCCGAAGTTCTTTAGTAAATGGCTAGAAGGAGTTCTTTAAAAATGCTTACTTATTGTCCAACTTAAAATATGAGAACGATGATTTTTCCTCCGCCAGTTGTTAAAATTGGTAGTTAAGCGTTGATTACTGAGTTCTCCCTATGCGATGAATTTGCGCTTATACCTAATTGACTGAGAATGCGAAGTCTTATTATTCCACTTAACTTCTTCTTTGTTTATCGATTTGTCTGATTATCTGCTTGTTTAGACATCATGCTAAAACAGCTGGACAATTTCAAAAAGTTGAATGGATAGAGGTTTATCCAGGGCCGGATTTCCGCCTAGGTCTAGAAACTTCAGCCAGCCAAGGGGCCCGCCACATTGGATTGTTTTTTTTTTTTGGTTGTTGAATTGGAGATTCCTTTTGTTTTTTTGGTTGTCGATTTTCGGGATTGGGGGGGATTGCAAATATCAACTGCCTAGGGGCTCTGGGTGTTTAAGTCCGGCCCTGGGTTTATCTAAGATTTAACTTAAACATAGGCCCTTTATTAAGATCTTTTCCTTTCCCTTAAAAACGACCTCCGAAATCCTCTCTTAAAACATTTACACGAATTTGGTACGGATTTGGTACGATGGATGTTTATGGGTCAACGTCAAATATGAGGAAGGTTAGTTAAATAAAAATCAAAAGAAATGAAAGTAAGTAGGAAACAGATGTGTATTTGTCATACAGAATATCAAAATGAAAAATCAATAAGTTCCTGAAAGAATTAAGTCTATTTTCCTTAAATTTTGTGTTTTTTACTTTATTTTATTTTTATGAAAAGAATACAAATAAATGTTCGAATTTTCAAATTACTGCTGAAAATACAAACAATAGAAATTTTCCATTTTATTAACAAATTATTTAAATCCACATTATATACTTAAATTGTTTAAATCCGATTCATTTTTATTGCATTAAAGCTTGAGCAGTGTTAAGAGGATTAAAAGGCAGATTTTCACATCCATTTTTTTTTTTACTTCACTCACTCATTTCTCGACAGGGACTACACGGGAAAAAATGGAAAAAATGGATTTTGGAACGTAAACTCAACGAATTTTATTCTCTAGAATGAAATTTGTCTAAACTTCAAAGAATAGTAAATTTTGTGTAGCTTTAGAATCTAAAGGTTCACCACTTGAACCTTTACAGAACGTGTTATTATTCTGTTCTTTTCACAGAAATGGATCCAATCTGATGGAGACAGTCAGAAGGGAAGGAGGTTCTAATGGAACAGACACTAAATTCAAAAGTCGTTGTCATCTAAATGTCTGCTTCGGTATCTGTGATTTGAAGGCAACACGTCCTCTTCAATCGAGCAGGAAAAGCTTTACCTGTAATGGAAAATCCTCTCCACTGAGACTAAGCGTCACAGAATAACAAAGCAATGAATAGAAGAATATTTCAAAGATTTCTGTGAAGAGTCAATCAAATAAAGAGTCAATCAAAATTTAGTTGTAGATGCAATTTAAGAAATAAACCAGGAAGATTCACAGATAGGTATAACGGGAATGCGATGATAAAAGAAGGCATCTATTCTGGAGGGAGATTTGAAGACAAGTAAATTTTTGCTCACTTGTTACTCTGGATCACAAAGAAAGCAATTTAGCAAATTTTAAAGACATTAATCAAGTCATTTTAGAGATAGAATTCGGGGGAGATAGATTTTGAGGGATGAGAGGAGTGGATACAAAAATAAATGTAGTTGATACGAATCTGGGTTCGAATCCCTGCGTGGACTTGTTTTCTTCTTTCTTCTGTATATATGTGTCTTTTCCCTTTAAGGACTTGCTCTGAATAACTGCGCCTTGTTCCTGGTGCAGTTTATTCTCTTGTGGAATCGCAAAGAAACAAACAAACAAACAAACAAACAAACAAAATTAGAAACCAAATTTTATAGAAATTAAAGAAATCCATTTAGGATTTTAATGTGATGCAGAGATGAATTCAAATGTACAAACTAAATGCTCAAGTCGAATAGTAAGACTTCTCTGTTTATCCATTTGGCTGTGTGTTTGCTCATGACGGTAAAATAACGGTGGATGGATTTTCTATTATATTTGGTACTTGTTTACTTATGATCCAACCTAAAACTGAGATATATTTATTTTGACTTCCATCCCTTACAAATAACCCCGAAATCTTTCAAATGGACGGAGTAATTCTTTAAAATTTGTTCCATGTTGTTTATTTGTAGTTCAACTTAAAATACAAAATAAGGTAGGTGACCCAAAGGTGGCCATAGTTAAGCTTTACTGATTTTTTATAATATAATGGTTGTGGGAATATAAAAAAAATCTAGGGGTCATCACCCTGAACCTTCTCTAAACAAGACATACTGATATTGTTTTTCTTAAAACATATTTAGTTTGTTTTACAGTTATTTTATTAAAAAGTTACTTCCGGGCCATCTTCGGAGCAGGTGAACCTAAGGTGGCCCACTTGTTAAAAATCAATTAATCAGGGGTTGAAAGGACACTTACCACTTTATGACTAAATTCGGTATTTTATAAGCTGCTAGTTTTACATGCCTAAAGTCCTAATACTAAATATGCGTACAAAATATAGAGGGAAAAAGTCTTTCAAAAAGTACACTTAAAATTTTTGATTCTGTCGCCTTTCAATCTGAGTCAATGCAAAAAATACGCTTGAAATCTCTGATTTTGTCACCTTTTGTAAGTCCTTCACACTCCTCATGGACATATCTTAAACATTGGGTGCACAGTCTCATGTCAATTATTTTGTCCGTTCCCAAGGTGATCAGGTTGGCGGGCCACCTTATGTACACATCTCAGCACATTGTTTTCACAAATAAACAATGTCATTACCATGAAATTCTTAAACTGTGACAATACGTCCTGAATGAGTAGTGACCGAACTTTAATGAAATATACAACAACTTGCATTTAACAAAACTTTACACGATTAAATTTAATTTATTACTTACCGGAAAGCAAAAACAACGATGCTCAAAAACAAATGTCTTCTCAGTAATGGCCGACGTCTCGTCGAAATGGTTTAGTTTTCAGTAGTCAGCGCTAGAGTGCGACAGCTGTCAAATAGCAGCTGCCATATACCGACTATTTTGTATATTACCATATTATATAAGCAGATGACCACCTAGTGCACTCTGGCCACCTTTGGGTCACCTACCTTATAAAAGTTCCTAAAACGCGAGGATCAGTGAACCCATTCCTGAGCGCTTGTCTGAGCTAGGAGGTTTTTGTTGTAGAAGTAGTAATTTAGGATATCTTTTACGCACGTTTTAGAAGAGAGAAAAATAGTATTAATGAAGACTAATGAAAATCGTACATAAAACTATTTTTTGAGAGATTTAGTTTCAGGATTTTAAGAAATTCCTGATGACTGAAATGACAATGATAATTTTTATAACGAATGGTCCCTAAAACCCACAAATGGCCTTGTACTCACGAACAGTAAAGAAATGTAAATAAATGTTATTACTCTTAAATGTCGTAATTTTTGAAGAAAAAAAAGAAAAATACATTTCAACCAATTAAGTTTAGCAGATGATGTGGGTGTTTGGCGCTTGCGTGATTCTATGAAAAATAATGGAGACGGATTTAGCTCAAAGTACATAAATCAAAAATGTAGACTTTGAAGAATGAAATACAACCGATAGAAAAACAAAACAAAGCGCAGAAGTTATTGCACTCAATTATATAACACAAAATAAATGGAAACTGAAAAATAAGTTCATGGAAAAAAAAAAAAAAAAACATAGCCTAACTATTGTATCGTTTTAAAATTATTTAATGAAAGCAGAAATTGAATTGAAAATAATGACAATGAAATAATTTCAAGTTTTTTAGTGGATGACTTTTTTTTTATCCAATCTATTAGCAATAAAATCATTGTTTACAGTATTTCCCGGAAATTTAAAATAGCTGAAACGGATTAGAAATTATGGCTAATCTCCGTGATTTATAATCCTATTACGTAGTTAATGTTTTTAATTTAGTTCGGGTTTAGATTTTTGAGATTGTTTATATTTTTGTGAATGCATTAGAAATTTCAAGAGAATTTCTTACATTTTTAAAATATATATACCTGATAACAAAACTGAATCAATTACTACTAGGAAAATAGGATTTATTAGGTTACAAATGAACGATTTCTAACCTTCACAACTTTACGAAAATCCTGGATGCCACTGTTCGATCCTGTTCTATCTGATAGCCCTTACTTCGAACTCTTGTCCTGCATCGCAATTTCCATTCCAAAAGACTCCTTCTCAGAGAATTCGTATCAATCGCCTCCCATTCCTCTCTACAGTTTTCCACAAACAGTCCAACGAATGCCGTCGCCTACTTTGAAGGGTCCCGTTTTATTAACCCTAACCCGCAAAAATACATCGGGGATACGTCGGGGGATTGGACCGGGATATCAGAGAAAGGAATTGCACATACGGACGTTTTTGATCAAGCGTTTTTAAGTAATCCATTGTCGACTTAGAGGTGTGATTGGAAGTTTTGTCTTGGTGCATCCAAACTTGATTTATGTCTGTTCCATATAGGAAAGGATTTTTTTTTTGCAGTACAATGGATCTAGCATGTTTCTCTGAACTTTGACCTTACGAATCTTAGGAATCTGGAATTTAACCCTATAGCAGTATACAGCGATTATCATGAAACCTCTAGAAAAACTTTCCCCATATTCTCAATACCATTTTTGATAATATTTTTTACCTCTTGGCCTGTAATGTATTGTCTTATGTAATATATTGTTACGGTCACTTAGATATACATATGCGTCTTCCAAAGTCGCAATGAATTTCCATTTATCGCCGGAAAGATAGTGCTCATAGAATTTCGGCAATTGGTAGGTCGCTCTGCAACAGCTTATGCACATGAGATTTGTGACGTTTAACCAATTGCAATTTCTGGTAAATTATGTTGTGTACCGGTGATTGAGACAACCCTGCTTGTCTTGGAACAATCCTTTAAGTTTTCGGATTCTCTTCCATAACGGAGAGCTTCACTTTAGCAACTACCTCCGAAGTTAGATGAGGTTCTGCCTCGAGGTTACATTGAATATTGGTCCTGGTTCGTCCCACGTTGCCGGTGTTTCTTTTTGTATTTAATACGTTGCTCACCCCTTCTTTCGAAAATTGCAATCCCCAGGTTTTGCACATGCTGACAATCGCAGAATATGAAATATGGAAAGAATGTAATATAGCCCTCCCAAAATCGGTCTATTTTCGGCGGCACTGTAAGTGAAACACTGTTACCAAATAATGGAATGTTAGCTATTAAGCTGTCGTCATAACCCATGAGCGAATCGCCGGTATGCACCTCACGTGATCTGAGATGTTGCATATTGAAATCGTTCACTTGTAGCATAATCAACCATCTGTAGTTTATAATTTTTAAGGTTAGGATGAAGTATTTTCTTAAATAAGAGACTACTTTTATTATTTACAATATTACTGATTGTCATTTTTTCTTTATCATTTTTCTTCTGTTATGAAATGAAAAACCTTATATTTCAATTTCAATATAAAAGGTCACGTTTTTGGAATGTATGAGATATCGCTCAGTTATCGATTGCGATCGGGGTTGGGTCAATTTCGATAACTAAGGGGGTGCAATGGAGAAATGTATTTATGTTTTCAGTCGATAATAAATAAGCATCGTATCAAATTTTAAAAAAATCAGAATAGTTCTTTTTAGTGTAAGATTTCCAGGTCACTTTTGACGGATGGAAGGATGGAAATCAAAATGTTCCTATGTTTTAACTTGAACCTTTTCATGGTTTACATTTCATGAAAATCCATCCAGCAGTTTTACAGTGATGCCAATATAAAGAGGCAAAAGAAGAAGAAAAATGTTCACGTGCAATTGTAAGATTTCTTTTGCTGAAAAAAAAAAGTAATGGTGAAATTCTCCTACATTACTTGAAAAGAAATTATCTATTGTATGAAGTGCTTATATTTTTCAAACAAATAAAAATTGCTTGGAACTACAATTGCCTGAAGTGATGTTCAATTCCACTAAAAATCTTTAATGTTATTCTTTCCTCTTCACTTTCGTTTCTTTCAAAAGGAAAAAAAGAGAAGGATAATGAAACTGTCGTTTCTCGCTAAAAGAATCTCTTCTTTTTTCTTTTTTTCTTTCTTTTCCAACTTTCTTCTTGTTAGACGTGAGGAAAATCTTGTCTTCATCGTAGACCAGCATAACGTTCTGTGTGTAAAGAATTCCCATTAGCAGAGCATCGTTCAACGATCGCTAGTTAGAGGAACTTTGTTTTAGCTTGTGGGATTACCTAAAAGATGAAAATCTAAGTAATTGCTGGTGCCAGAGATTAATTTTGATTAGTCTGATGCTATTTTGTTTACTTACTATACAATAATATTAAAAATCTACATTCTACTTCGAGAAGAAAATATTTTGTTTGTGTTAACTTGATCTATGAATATTTATTTGTAACATACAAGATCTTCATTTAGCACGGGTATAACTAACTGTACTCTCACCTTTCCATTGCATAGTGAGCGCTTAGGGGAAGAGGTCCTTTTCGAAGACGGGAGGAGGAAGTGGAGATTAAAAATAATCGTGTTCGAATTATTAAGTTGAACAATAAATCAGCATCCTAAGAAATTTTAGTTCAACTATTTTTATAAGAGGTTTTGGGGAACAGTTTTGAGGGATTTGATTGATGGAGATCAAATCACATGGTGTGTGTATTCGTTCAAGTTGGAAGTATTAATAAGCTACTTACAAAGTTTTATGGAAATTCGTTCAATCATTTAAATGTGATGCATATACAAACAGAGGACGAAAATGCTCAAGTGGACTAGTGATGCTTCATAAACTCAGCAATAGAGCAAGACTCATTAAAAAAAAAAAAAAAAAACCATTAAATTTCTGTAGTAAGGTGAAGAATAATCGTAGTCTAAAATTCCCAATATTTGAAATATATTTGTTAAGTATCTCCATTATGTACTGATAAAAAAACTAAAGGAGTATGGTAACAAAAATCCCAAGAAATTTTTGAATGAACTTAAAACCTACTTTCCGTAAAACCTTTTCGTTACTTTTTCTTACTTTTATTTGCTTAGTCATGAAAACTACGAAAGCCTGCTTTACTATGTACTGTAGAACAAAACACAATAAAACTATTTTCTTTAAAAAAATATTAAATTCGCGTTACTTAATTAAAGTCTTGAAAACAGATTATGGAGGATTGGACCACGTTTATAAGAATGAATTTTCTAATACGAAAAGTCTAAGAAAAGCCGTGATTTACCACGGCTGTGCTCTATTTATCTGTTGTGCTCTATTTATCTGCCCTGCATTCGATGGATGTCCCTACATCATAGTTTCCATTGGAGGAGGCTGCGCTGCAGTGTGGCAAGGGGAATCTTGTTCCACTCCTCCTGACAGGCTTTCCATAAACCAGCCACAGTTCGAGGTCGTCGGTTTCCTAATGTCCGTTTCAACAGACCAAAGCCGTAGTAGTCCATAGGGATAGCGTCAAGTGCTTTCACTAGGATCGAACTGAACGGAATTGATCGAATTCCTGTTTCGTTGGCCATTCGTGACATGTAGAATATTGTTGTTCGGCTGGTACGACTGGACGCTTTGTCCTGATGGATCCATACTTCAGACGACGCAGTACCGTACAGAGCTGGAATTTCGCTGAAGTACAGTTGTTTAAGATGTTTTCCTGATAGTACATAGCATTAACCTTTGCTTTTCCATCAATTTTTCGCAAAGGCAACTTCCCCCGATCGCTGTAACCAGTCACGATCATGAAGCCCTCTGAAAACTTTTCCTTACATTGGCGGAACCATTCTGAACGACCTTTAGCATCACGATGACGATAAAAAAATTGCACTTGGTGGTTACTTAGTCGTTGAGATAAACCCATTCTTTGTCCAACGTCACAACATACTTCCAGTTTTCACTCGACAAATGCTCTTCATACAACTTTCGACTGTTTGTCTTACTTTCGGCGATGTGTCGAGGCAACAGTTTATGAACATTTGCTTTGTAGTGCTTCTTTAGATGCACGTCCCTATGAATTATGCGTGTTATGGTTGTTTTGGAAACTTCCGTTGTTGTGCCAGACTTCTGTGGGTGCTGAGGTTTTCTTTCATAATTTTTTGTTTAACCTTACAGACAACAGCTGGAGTGGCAGCGCTTCGTGGATGTGGTTTGGGGTCGTCGGGTTTCTTCCTCACTTCACTAACAGCTTCCTCACTTCCTCACTTTACTAACAGCCTTCAAATGTGACTCAGCACTAATTCGACTAATAACGGACTTGGAAGTTTTAAAATTTCGTTGATTACACATTTCTATTATTCTGGAATTCTTATATTTCTTATATTCCGCATCGGAAAGGGCTGTAACGTACGCTACCCACCAAATCTGTACTCTTGAAGCCATTCGAACACACAACACTAATGTATATGTGTTAACACTGACTGAACTCGCTCAGCAAAAACAAACAACAGGATTTCCGGTTCAATTCACGTGCGCATAACAATGCGCTGTTGAAAGTGGTCCAACCATGTATTTTAATCACATGAAGTCACTCGAAAATGAATAGATTAACTAAAGGATTACTACCTATTACTTACGACATCGAAAGAAATCCTTCTTTAGGTGCTCGTGCTTTTACTGTGGAGATTTTTATTATCTCTCGTTAATTTCTCAACACTTGAAAAATATTTGTAATACAAAAGTTACCAAAGATTTCGTAGCTAATCTAAATATGCATATCAAGTTTAAAGAAGATCATCCAGCGGTTAAAAATTATTACGAGGAGAGACAGATACATACATACAGACTTACTGATTGCATTTGATGACACTCATTTTCCTTGAAAATAGAAATCATTGTTAGAGGTATGAATCTTATAAAGAAATTGAAAATAAGCAATCGAATACATTTTTTTATATTTTGTTATAGAACGTTTTATAACTTAATTTTATTTTAATGTAATAGATATTAATGCTTTCTGAATTTTAATTTCATTTAAAAAAATATTATTTTGTTCAAAAATTTTATTTGCATTTTTACATAAGAAAACATTATTCTGAAACTATCTAAAAGTAGCGAAAATTTCAAGTTAGAGATAATATCTCTGTAATTCTTATCTTTTCCGAGCAGAATTGTAAAACAAAAGTAAATCATCATACAGGAGCATTCTTTCCTTGGCATTTCTTTTTCCTTAAATAAAAACGATGTGAACTGAATAACTAATGTCTCATTACTGAATAAATTACACAAAAACTGTCGTCCTGGTTTTTCTTTCTTTTTTTTTTCGGTGTTGCAGAAAATTTTCACGTTTTCCTGAATAAATTGAAAGACAATCGCGCGTCCTTGGTTACTGATGCAATTTGCTTTCCACAAACGATGCAAAAGATTTTTCTTTTACTCCTAAATGTACCAAGGCTAAGGGAAAAGAAAGAAACGTTTTTCACTGAAGCATCTTCTAAAAAGAAAGCTATTGGTAGTTAGAAGAGAATTCAACGCAATTAAGAAGTTGAATCGATGTTTGCAAACTTATCGAAAGAAATACACAGACGCTAAAACGAAGTTCTGCTTTTATTTTACAAAACAATTAATCAATTTATTTTAAGTGAAACCGTTAGCTTCGTAAATCCTTTATAAGAGGAAAGGCTAATTGGCAGATTATATTAACTTTACTTTGCTCTCGATTTATATAATGCATAAGAATTTGTTTACGAAATTGTTCTTAACCAAACAATTTGGTACAAGTTGAGTTCATATTAATATTTACGAATTTACAATGTAAATGAAATTGACTTCAAAATGAACATAAAAGAGTCATTTATTGGAACAGAGCAAATAGAAAATATGAATATTAAATCTTAAAAACCGAATTCATTTCTAATTGAAGAATCTCTCGAAAACTGAAATCTACTTTAATTTTTTAATTTTAATTTTTTAATTTTAACTGAAATCTACTTCTGAAGTTTCAGGTTTCAAGATTCGAGAAGATAAGATAATTAAATTCTTTATTACAATTTTACGCAAGGAAATTTAATTTGAAATTTAATATTTACCTTTTTTTGACGTTGATTTTTCTTTATTCATTTTATTTTTTATATGATTACAAAATGTTATTTAGTTAAAAAAACAATTAGTTATTTACCTGAAAGAATAATTCCGAACTTAAAATTTAATTAAAATAATTAACCTTATATTGCTATTAATATACAAGATATTTATGATGTAAATTCCAGCCTTATTGAATGACTTATCTTTGTCGGAAGTTGTTCACTCTCAATGCGGACTGAAGACTATTTATTAAACAATCTTAGAAAACATAATTTAAAGAAAATAATTAGTTTGAAGAAGTTGGCTTCACAACTATTCTTTTATTAGAGCTGTAACTATAGTAAGTAGATTTCAGTTTTTGAGAGATTGATGATTTTTGTAGTTAAAAAGCTGAAAACCACCAATAAATTTTGATGACAAAAAGCAAAACCACCAAGTTATGACAACACAACAGATATCTATATCTTTTACGTCAAAGTTTAATGTCAGATGATCCCATACTGAATGGGATTTCTCAATTGATTTTTGTATAATTTAATTGAAGTAAGGACTTTAATAATGTAAGGTGTGGAGTGAATGAAGCAGTTTAAAGTGATGCAGATTAAGAATATCAAATTATTCAATTATTCTTGGCCATTTAAAATGATTATAATTTATGATTCTTCACAAACAAAAAGCTTATTACATAAAAAAGGAAAATTCTACAAATGTTGAGCGAGAGATCATTTGCGAAAGTGCAACAACTAACAACTCAACTAACCTTCAAATTTAAGTTCTAATAAAAAAGGACCAAGCTGGTATCGTGATATAAAAATTACAAATCCAATATTGAGTTTACATGTTATGTATTATATTAATACAATTTACATTCTTTTAAAGGATCTGAATTTCATTATTTCTATTTTCTAATGAAAAATGCATAGTTAAGCTTTAGGGATTAATTTAGAACTAACATTTTATAAAGCAATTTAGTAAAGAATGAGTTTTCGCCTAGATTTTATTTATGATTTTACTGGAAAAAAATTAATCAGCAAAATTGGTTTTGAAGTCAATGGGATTTTAACTAAAAATCAAGTAAACAACAACAACAAAAATTGCAATTTATAATGTATATTTACATACATAATATATAATACATTATAATATATTTTAAATTGCTATTTTTTTGTTGTTGTTTACTTAACTTTTAGTTAAAATCACATTGACTTCAAAACCATTTTGCTGATTAATTTTAAAAACTGTAAATAATTATTAAGTATAATGAAAAATTCTACAAATGTACTAAACTTCATATACATTTCAACTCTAGATAAAAAAAAAAAAAGTAGAATTGTTTTTTTTTTAAATAATTAAAATTAAATCCAAAAAACCCTTGACAGTCTGCTTTACCTGATTTAATTCTCTAATATCTAATAACCTTTGTCAATATGTTTCAGCTAAAAATAAAAGTCTTACTGTAATCAAATTTCCAGCAAACTTAATTACTTGGTTTGCCTTTAGGAGGTTTGTTGACCTTCTTAATGAAATGAATTCATGCAAGATGGCCGTCGTTTGCCTGTGGAATAAGGATTTGAGAGAAGATGAAAACACCGCCTACCTCTTAAAAATGCCTGATCACTTAAACCTTTTCGAAAAATACAAATTTTTGGATTTGTTTCATCAAAATTTAACACCACGATTTCAATGTAAGAAAAAAAATTAGGTAAATGAAATTCTGGCATATTTTAATCTGTTTCAATTTTATGCTGAAACTGAAACTGTCAATTTCCAGTAATTTTAAAAGAATTTAAAGTCAACTTTCCGTAAGATGTTTTTATTTAAAGTTTTTTTCTAATTCTCTAAGTTTTTTTAAAGGCATAAAAACTAAGAAAATGAAAAACCTATTATTTATTCGAAATATAATATTTACTAATTACAAATAAATTTCCATTTCTTGAAAAAATTAAATTCAGTTATCTAAATCAGTTGTAATTATGAAGATTTTAACGTGTGTTTTATTATACTTATATTAAAAAACAACTATGTCTTACACACAAATCAATTCATTTAAGAAAGGTTTAAAAATAAAACATGCTAAAAAATACAATACGTTAAAAAGGTCTTGCTGATGATGGGGAATATGTTCCCCGAAACTGTCCTAGGACCTTTTTAACGTATTGTATTTTTTAGCATGTTTTATTTTTAAACCTTTCTTAAATGAATTGATTTGTGTGTAAGACATAGTTGTTTTTTAATATAACTAAATCAGTTGTCTAAATCGGGTTAGTTGTAATTATTCATATCTTACCCTGATTATTGTTTAGCTTAACGGATTAATACTATTTTTTAAAACTATTGTTTAAATTTCAATACTAAGTTTCTTTTTTTTCTAATTCTAATCCTCTACAAGGTCTTACTTGGGAAAGACGTCGAGTACAGTGTGGCCGGGAAGTTCCCGTACCCCTTAATTGGTAGTCATGTTTTAAGAAAATATTTACACATGAAGTGTCCAATGCGTCTGTGTGTTCTCCATCATGCTGTAGAAACAAATTCATACTCCGCCACATCCTACTTGATATTTTTTGGAGCATGTCCGGTGTGATGGTTCGACATGCGTCCCCTCATCTGCATTGCGCAATTCTTCATTTGTTGCATAACAAAGTTCAGACACGTAACCCTTGATGATTTCCACAGTGAGTTGTCAGGCATCGTGAGGTCAGGACTTCGTGGTGGCCATTTCAATGGAGCTGGCGATGCTGGAGCACTGCGACCAATCCAACACCTGTGTACAATGAAGGTTCTCTTTTGTCCAAAAGACAACATTGTAGTGCCACCTGCCTTCTAGTTCAACAATTGAAATAACATTCAATACTAAATATTTACATGTATTACTACACAAGAGGGGTACAGGAATTTCCCAGCCACACTGTTCAATGAAACTTTGATCGGGTCATATCTTCATTAAAATCACATTTCCGATGGCAGATATATTTTACTAAATACTTATTAGAGTTCCACTGAGCTCGGAAATTCGTATTCCGGAAACATTTTAGGCTAGCTTTTGTTGATTGCTGAATTATTAATAGCCTATTAGTATGTTATCAAGCTAATTCTCAAATGATAATAGAAGTTACATGTATATAAAAAAATGTTATTTACAAACATTTATGTTAAAAACATGCACATACACAAGTTACCTGCTACATGTGTATCGACAGGTCTAGGCCTAAATTTAAGTAAATATCGACCATAAAATGCATATATTTGTAATTTTGGAAATATGTAAATATTTATATACACTTGCCTAAAAACACAGGTTGCAAATACATAACTTATAGAATAACCAGACGGTTCAATATAAATTGATGAGAAGGCTTGAAATATTTTATACGGAATCTTTTACTTCTTATCTTATCTAGAGTCTAAATAAATAGAGTACTGTACAGTCAGGGCATTGAGTAAGTATTTCGTTATTTACTTTCTTTGTTTGATATTTTTACACAAAAAATTAAAGAAATCTGTTCAGCCGTTCTAGCGTGGACTTCCGTATTTTTTTCAGAGATGAGAGAGTTAAGACAAGAATAAATGTGCCCTGTATTTTCAGTTGGACTATAATTAAGTTAATGTAACAAATTTTAAGAAAATTAAAGAAATTAAAAAAAAAATTGTCCAGCCAGCATGTTGTATAAACAGAGAAATAGACCAATAGACAAACAATGTAGAAAATTATTCAAATGGAATACGCAGATGTCACATGTGTCACGTGCTCCATCAATTACAAACTGGTTTTTTTTTTTTCTGCTTTGTATGTTTATAATGAATCATATTTTTTGTTGATATCCAACATTACTTTTCATATGAATTTAAATCTTAATTATCAAATCAATTTATGTAAAATAAGTTCCCAGGCTTTGGTTATTACTAAGCTTGTTAGTTATTACTAAGAATGAAGTGCGTAGAAGAGTTCCAATTATCCGAAATAATCAAATTTTCTTGTACTCAATTTTTATCTTTTGAATTTATAATGAGCTGTGATTATCTTTATTAGTTCATATTTAGCTTCACTTGTAAGTTAATCTTCTTCTAAATTCTGTTACATTGATTAAGTTGTCTTTCTACTAATTAGTCTGGGCTAGAACTCATTAGCATTTTAATGGTGGAACACTAATTATGTCTTAATTTCGTTCCAATTTTTCATTAAAATGACGTCATAATGAAGCTATCTTGAGTGCATCTCAAAAGGGAAGGAAGTCAATTTGGCTACATTTTCCAAATCAAAGAATACGAGATTTACAGACTATCTCATTTCATTATCGTTATAATTCTGATATTTTTTCGTTCGCTTCAGAGATCGTAATTAAAGTTTCTAAAATAAAAAGAAAAGTTTTTATTTTAACAGACAGCCTAATGAAAGGAAATTGAATTGGAATTCTCTTATTAAACGAAATAAAGGAAGTTAGAACTCAAATTTCGACTGAAAGAACACGAAGTTCGAAAGAACTTTCTAAAATTTTTCAGAAATAATATATTAAGTAATCCATTATACTTAATATATTTTTTTTGAAAAATTTTCTTAGGTTTTTTTTTTTCCTAAAGTCGAGAAAAACGAAATAATTTAATTCTTCAATACACATTTTGTAAAATAAATAAATAAATAAATGTGTTACTTATCATTATTTCCTTGAATAAATCGGATTAATTTAAATCCCATTTGCGGAATAGATTCAGTATTTGATACTAATTATGTAGGACAATCAGATATTAACAAAAATTGGATAGAAATCCATTGTTTAAATTCCAATGGAATTTTTGTCGACTTATCGTGGTCATTTCAAAGGCAAAGATTTTTAGAAAAGATTTCACAAGTAAAAGTTAGAATATGCATATCAAGTTTAGAGAAGATTCAAAAGCTATTAGGAGGGACACGCCTGCACATACTCAGAGACTTGCTCAGAGTTTGACTATTTGCAAATTCCTCAATTTAATACGGTTGTTTTTATGTTATTTAGTGAATACATCAATAAATAAAAAAAAAAACACACACTATGAATATCACATCAATAAAATATTTTGTCAAAAAATTTGTCTAAAAACTTACAGATGATGAGAACGTTGTATTTCACCGAATTTTGTCCATTATGTTTTTTACGAATTTTTGTTCATTATCTTTTCCCTTGTCCAATACAAAAAAGAGAAAGGTTAAAAAAAGTGAATTAATTTTATGTCTCCTCAGAATCTACATTACAGGAGATTTTTCACTAATAATACGCATTTTTTTATTTGTATCAATCAAGAATGTTAGAATGTCGGCTGGTTCCTACTTGTCTTTGTGACGCATCGCATCGTTCCAGTTCTTAAGATTAATGATTAGTTATCATGATTAAGAAATTTTGCAGAGGCTCAGACATTTCTGATTTGATGAACCTTGGATCCAATTTTTAATTAAATCAAAAAGGACTTCACATTTACCAACCATTAAAAATTTAGCATAGGTAATGATTTTTTGCCTTTTGTTTTGGCAAACAAATTTTGAAAGTTATTTTTTTCTTCTTCAACTGCTTTTATTGGTCGAATATGTAAGAAAATCAACAGGGAAATTCAATTTTTATCTAAACCTGCTTCTAAAATTTCAGCTTCCAAGAATATGCAGTTTTGATTGATCTTGATCAATCTTTTTGATTGATCAGACTCCTTGGTACGTAGTTACCATCCTGTACGTAACACAATTCATTGAAACCTTAAAGTATTATAACTTATAAATTCTAGTAAATAACAACTTATAGAATAAAATTATAACATTTAGCATTACAAATTCTTACATCAAAATAATTTTATCATTTGTAAGTAATATTAACGCTATTTCTAGAAGGTGTTTTTGATAGGTAATAACTTTACAATTATAATAAATTATGATATTTCTAATTAATATCAACACATTTCAACGTTTTTGGAAGATTTAAACAGACTTTAAGAGAGTTCATTCTCTTCTGACGTTACATTACATTCTTATTTTAGATTAATATTGAAACGTGCTTATCAGGAATCCCATTGGAGACCATCTATTAGAACACACCTCTAATGAGGGCTTCTTTTTTTATCTCAACAAAAACTTTCCAAAAATCTGAGTAGCTCTGATGTAAAGATTTAGTAAATGCTTAAGTTTTAACCAACCATCGGCTTAATGACTGACTTAATGGACTGATAATGGTACCAGAAGAAAGAGAAGGGAGCCTTCCTTATCTCCTTCAAAATATTACATGTCAAGGGAACGATAGGTACTTTTTCTGAAAGAATCGAGTTCCTTATTTATCCCAATTATACCTAGAGATGGTTTCAGTTAATGTAAGAAGTTCTTGAAGAAATTTAAAGCCTACTTTCCTTAAAATAAGGTGGTAATTTCTTTTTTTTTAGGGGGGGGGTTATGGAAGTCATAATACGAAAATTGTAATTGTTTGTTTTTTAAATTATAATAATTATGTAACTGAAAACAAAATAATAAAAACTTTTCTTTCGCCTGAAAAAAATTCAACCCAAATTAGTTACTGAAATCAAAATTCTATTAATTTTCATCATACCTTAATGCACGCGGAATCACTGGAATACCTCAAAGAATTCATATCGATTGTTAAGACATCATTGTTTCGATTCTAATATTTTTAAGGCAATTGTTGTCACCATCAAGCGATGATTTCTGAAGAAAAAAAGCCACAAACAACAAATTTCATCTCTGACAGTCGGAACTGTGCTTTTAGCCCTGGATTATCAATTTTGAGGACTTAAAGGAGCGTTAAAAATAAAAATAGTCATTGGAAAAAAATGGAAATCTCCCGTATTAGTGCATGAGGCGAAATTTCCATTTTTCCAACATTTCCTCTTCACGTTTTCTTATAAAATTAGCATGCTAATGTTTGAAGTTTGATATAAATAAGCAGGGTACCACCCTTGAGAAAAATCAGTCCAGTCAATTAGGGATTCGGGGATCATTTTTAAGGTATGGACACCAAAATATCCTGATGCGCACACGAACAAATAAACAAACTATGAGACAAATATCAGAATAGTAAGACTGCGCATGCTCTTTTAGTTATATTTCAGGAAAAAAAAAAAAACAATTTTTATTGCAGGTTTTTTTATCCTCGCGACGCGAACTTTTTACATTAAATAATAGGGCAAGTTATTGCTTTTGAAATTACTAATTGAAGTTAAACGTTTGTTAATTGGATTTTCTCTTCAACTTTTGCTCTCCAGTTAAAATTGGAAACCTCTTTCAACGCGAGGGTCTCTAATGTTGTTCAGGGATTATTGACCCCTAACCCTACATCGGCAGAGCTCGCTAAATGGATCCCTCTAGGCTAATTTATCGCTTTGGATAATCCCTTTATAGCTGACCAATGAATAGTCTTTCTAAATAGAGAATCAAAGCAATGGAAAATATCGAATTTTTACTAAATTGCTAAAAATTCAACATAGCTCTGAAGATAAATTATAAACGAAATGATGCAATACGTTTTAACAGGCTCTGTCAGGTCGGGTGTTAACGTTTCACTAAAGATTTAAACGCATCCATACGTGGTTGCACTTCCGGTGTAAACGAATTAAGTTGTCTCCGGAAATCCAACAACTTTTGATAAATTACCGCTTTCTGAAGATACAACAAGTCGTTAAAATACGTAAAAATGAAGCCAGTAATTTATTTAACGAAAAGAAAAGATAAAATGAAATCATAGTAGGAATTTGCTATTTCCAGAGTCGAAATCAGCGCTTGGAATATACACAAAATCAATCTTTATTAGTTGATTAAAAACCCATTGTAAGATCATTTGTAAATTTAATTGAAATTTTACTTAATTTTCAAAAATTATAACGTTAACATTTTTTTACGTGTCGTTAAGGAACTATTAAAATATGCCTAGGATTCGACACTTTGCAATATTAAAAACATTTAAAATTTTAAAACATTTAAACAATCTGACGTACGTTTCGATACCTCTTAGTTCAGATATCTTTTTCAAATTCTATTAAAAGTATCCCCCTACCTCTAAAAGATCCTCCCTGGCCGGCAATCGTTACGAAAAAAAATAGAATTTGAAAAAGATACCTGAAATAAGAGGTATCGAAACGTACGTCAGGTTGTTTAAATGTTTTAAAGACTTTTAACGTTTTTAATGTTGCAAGGTGTCGAATCCTTGGCATATTTTAATAATTTTCAAAAAGTTAAAAATTTTTCATTTCCTGAAAAAAAAGTTAAATAAATTTTAATTAAGTAATAATTAAAAATTAACTATTTATTTAGATTGTTTCAATCCGTAATTTTAATCACATCTAAGCTTGAGCGACTTGATGGATTAAATAAAGGTATTAACATTGCTTAAGAATGAACGTTCACGCGCTGTTTACTCGACAAGAACTTACCTGGAAAAAAACTTTCAAATCTAAAATTACATGATCTAGTTCTTCAATATGCAAACCAAGTTTTCAGAAGATCCAGCCCACGGTTCAAAAGGTATTAGGGAGAAGAAGACACATAAACACACATGCAGACTGATGGATTTGATGAACTTTTGCTAAAAATACTCTCTGAAGCAATGTTGGGAAATAATTGAACCAGAATTATTCTTTGGCAGAAGAAGCCTTTTTTATTTTTTTTATTTTTTTTATTAGAGATAACATCACATGTTTTAAAGTTTTACGTTTTTTAGCAAATGATGAGAGAAGAACCATTAATAAGATAGGAAATTCAAGCCGTTTCTCTAACTTAAAGTTGAACAAAGGAAAAATGAGATGTTAAGGAATCTAAAAGTAATGGTATTGACGAATTGCATAAGACTACATTGCAATTGGAACTATCAGCAATTGGAATCGGATCATAAAAATAAGAAGATCTGTGAAACCAAAAAATCAAACCACGAAGAATAAAAACTGTATTAAGGCAATTCCTATTTTGATGTTTAAAAAGCCAGGATAAAAACTTTGCAGAAATCGGTTTTTTTTTTTTAGTCAAAAAAAAATTATAAATCAGCAAGTAGTTTCTTTGAATTCTCTAATAAATAAATTAGCTTCCTTTAGACGACTAATTCTGCTTCAGGGAAATCTCTTTCCACGCATTTTATATCTCCGAAAATCCACTCCCGCTCCAAGGAGGAAAGCAGATTTCAATTTCTTACGGGGACATTACTTCTTCGAAGCAAATTACTTCTTAGTAAATTTTATTTTTCACTTCGTAGATTACAAATCACATTAAATTTGTTGCCATTGTTTCAGTTCAGATTTCTGTAATTTTGACAGTGTATGTATGACTAGTGTATGTATTCAGCAGATATTACTAAAATGAATCTTTTTCATTTGTGTCATTTAATGAATTCAAAAGAAAACAAATTAAGAATAACATTTTAAGGCAGTCGACTTTAAATTTTTTTCTAGAATTCTTGTTACTTGTAGAAAAAAATTATCCCTGTTTTCTTCCGCAATTGTGTAAAGGATATTGAGAGGAAATTGACCGAAAGATGCTCCTTGAGTTGTGTAATTGGATTGAACGACTGAAGAGATGCGGTTCTCAGTCGCTAGAGCTAAGAAACGTCGATTTCATTGTCAATAACGACAAGATGAGATCAACATCTAACATCTGTCTGATTTCGTTCAATAATTCTCTTTATTTATTAAGTATTTTAAGATTCTCTCCTATTGTTCAGGAAGTGTATTACATCTTAATATTGTCCTTCTCAGGACGGTTACAACCATCATTACCCCCTCCCATTCCAAAATTCCTGCGTATCCCAAAGGAACCCCAATGCCACTTTATCGTGGTTACGTACTATGTCTGTGATGACCCAGGTCTCCATATTATTTTGGGGTTATTAATTTTTGACAGTTTCTATCGAAGATTAAATTTGCTATCTATCATTAGAAAGCAATTTACTAAGTAGAAATAAAATAGGCAATTCAATAAAGGCAGAAATAAAGACAACGAGTGTTCTCTCAGAACTTAAAGCCTCTTTCCTTTATTTGTTTAATTATAATATAAACAGTAGAAATACAGTCAAACTTGGATAATTCGAACTTGTTTAATTCGAAAATTCTGGAAATTCGAAATTTTTGCTCGGTCCCTAGAATTCTGTATCAAAATAATGTTAAAAAATAGTGAATAATTCGAATTTTATTTTGGATAATTCGAATTTTTCGTACGATTGTCCTTAAAATATTACGGTAAAAATTGTTCTTGAGACTTTCCTCAGCTAAGATGCATTATTTATTTTAACGGACTTTCTAAGGAAAACAAAAACGATGGTTGGAATGTATTTTTGTATCAATTGATAGGTTGGAATCATATGCTATGACTCAAAGATTGCATTCAATGAAGCAATTAAAAAATCTGCCTTTTTTTTTTTAAAGTGATGAATAATTAAGCTAGTAAAAAATGTTTGATTTAATGAAAAAAACAAAGTAGCAAAAAAAAAATATTCTTAGATAAAGTTTATGTGTTAAATCTTTGATCGTGCAGTTAATCTTTTTTATTTATCTCTTCTGTTTGATAGAATTATATGCAATTCAAATTTGTGGATATTTTCTCTGGTCCCTCAACTTCGAATTATCCAAGTTTGACTGTATTTATTTTTTTTTCTGGAAAAAATAATTAAAACCGAAATTATTTTAAATCTGATTAATTTTAATTATATTACAGATCGCTCATACATTAAGAAGATTAATAAGTGGATTAACTGTTTAAGACATGGACAGATATCTTGTTACGACATAAACTCATTATTAGACATTCTTGTTTATCTTCTAATCTTTTTCTACAGGAATTTGTGTTGTTTGTTCGCGCTAATTTCTGCACAAGGGAAACACCTTAGAAAAGATTTCACATGTAAAAGTTAGATTATCTCTAGATCTCGAATAGGCATATCAAATTCAAGAAGATCTAATCATCAATATAATAGTTATTGAGAGTTGATAGGAGCCAAAGGCACAAACTGACTGATTCAATAAGACTAAATTTCTAAAGAAAAATGGTTAAAAATGGAAATTTTTATGTAAAATTCATAATCTTTTTAAAAATCAAGATCAGAATTTAATAACTAAAATAAGATAAAATAAATAAATAAATAAACGTGTTAAACCTGCTCCAACCTTTCAATTCATTAATCCTTCTCTTCCAAATTAAAAATGCTTCTGTTGTGGCTTCAATTTTCTCAAAATCTCTCGTATTTTTTGGCTTTCTTGATACTTTTCTTTTAGAAATCCATTAAAACCTTTTTTATCTTCTAAACATTTGTGGTTTTCGCTTTTCAGCAAAAAAACTCCCATTCCAAAATATCGATCAATTTCCCACCGCAAATTTGAGGTCAACAGGGAAGGTAGAATGACGCAGCATCTCCTTCATAGTCTGATTACATAAATTCCAGAGAGATAGAAAGAAAAATGAAATGAAAAACCTATAATAGAAAGCACCCTCTGGAGAGAAAACGCACCAATGTAAAGATCCTTCAAACACAAGAGAAAATTCGTGAAATATTATTAACACCCTCAAAGTAGATCTGTCAGTTTTAGTGAATTTCAACGGAAACTAAATTTAAACCTCATTTTTCAATGATAAAGCTGTGGAAACTTGAAATTCTGTTTTAAACTATTTTGTCTGCTAGTCTGTAGAGCTTTCCGTTTCACTCGAAAACTATTCCTTGAATTTGATTCAATATTTACAGAATATATCGAAATGAGCTACAATTTAACCGATACCAATAAATTCAAAGTCATTATTCATTCATTTTTAATTAATCAATACTCAAAGTAAATATTAAACAGTTTACTAATAAATAAACCATTGTTCATTTGTTTGTTGATTTTGAATACTTATTTCCTTAGAATGTTAAAACTATGCTTTATGTGATAAGTTATTATAATACATTTCTGAAGCTCATTGGTTACAGCTTCTTAAATCTAAAAGATATTAAATTTGAAAAAGCTAAATGAAAATGTGCGTCCTTCTGTATCTTTGGAGCGTATGAAGTCTCACTGTTGGTTAATTCAGCTGCACGGATTTCGATAAAACTTTTCACTTACTTAATGGATCGTCCAAATTAAAATATTTGGTCTCCATATTTCTCATCTCTCAAAAACTAAATCTCTTACTAAAAAGGTTAAAATATATGAAATTTGGAGAGGGATTAAAAGATCAGCACAACCTTCAAAATAGTCGTACTGATAATTTAGGTTGGACATTAGATACGCACTCCACCAAATTTTATAGAAATCAATTCAGCCGTTTCAGCCACAATGTGTTTGTGTGTGTGTGTGGAGGGGGGGCATTCTTAAGGAATGGGAGGGTGGAGACTAAAAAAAAACGTGTCTGTGTTCCAAATTCAAACTGCAAATAAACTATGGGCCAAATTTCATGGAAATCTGTTCCTCCTCTGTTTTAATGTCACTATGTTTAGAGACTACGTTAACCATCTTTAATCCGTTATTTAAAACATAAGCAAACGCAGAATATTTAGGAAGCAAATGTGATGATTAAACTTTATTATAATAATCAAAAAATGTGAAGATTCCAGCGAAATGGTTTTTCTGATATGGAACTGTTTTTTGATGCAGTATCAGTATCTGTTCAGGTAGGCATTAGATTCACGATAGCACCGAGAAATTCCGTTCTCTGCTTTCTTGATGTGAAAGAGGAATGAGAAGGAGTATTTGAACAGAATCGATGAATAATAAGCGAAGTAGTTTTAGACTCAACGATTGTTTTAACTCTTTGGATTGGTAAAGAAATAAAATGAAAATTTTAAATTTTGCTACTTTCAAGTAAAATATTCGTGATGTTAGGTCAGAATATTTCATAAATATGAAGCTTTCGATGTATGACAAATATAACTATAAAAAAGTTATTTTATACTTAAGCAATGCTGAAGTAAATGCTGAGTATGGTGAAGAGATGTAATTTTACAGCTTTAAATAACAAACTGACGATAAATTTCTTGCAAATTAAATATCAAAACCTCATTATTTTTTAATACAGCGGAGGCGCAGTGGTGCCTCAAAGGAAAAAATATACATTTATTTTCAATAAGAAGTTCGAAATAACTTAAGCTTATTTTCTTTAAGATGTTATTTTTAATTTTTTAATTATAATTCTTTATTTTTTAATCGTTGACAAAAACGAAAATCATACATTTTAATTTAATATCTACTGAATAAGAACAACACACATTTTTTTTTATATTATAGATTTAAAACAAAAAAGTAATTTAAGTGCATTACGTTTTAATTTGCAAAATCGTATTAATTTTAATCTTCTCAAATTAATGGACGAGTTAAAAGGATTAATCGTCATTATTTAGAACATTGATAGAAATAAATTAGTTAGATTCTAATGGTTTTCTTGGGGAATTTCTGTTTCCTTCTCGCATTAATTTCAAGGAACCACTTGGAAACGATTTAAAATAAGAAAGTTAGATCATCTCCGATCTTTTAATTTATCAGTTTCAAGAAGATACATTCAGTGGTTGCAAAGTTATTACAGGGGAACATTTAGACTATCTTCCGAGCCTCACTTCTTTAAGAAACGAATTGTTACTAAGCTGATAAATATTCTTTTTTATTCAATTTTTTCTTCCTATATTTGTTTTACAATTGTTAACTATTTACGGAATTCCCAACTAAAGCTATTAATATAAGATGAAGATTCGAAACGTTGCGGTGTTTTACTCTTTTCACACGTAAGTGCTTTTATTACTGGATTAATTTGAAGATTTTAACGGAACGTTAAACATTTTGTTTTATAAAGTTATTAAGATTCAGTTATCATTTTCTATATAATATAATACAAATGCTTTTATTTTATTTGTGTAATTTAAAACAAAAACTAAAAACGGATAAAATAAAATAAGAGAAATAGAATGGCCGCAGATGTCTTTTTCTCAAAGGCTTTCTCAATAGAACGTCTTTGACATAAAAACATCTGCGGCCATTCGATGTCTCTTATTTTGCTGTGGTAACAGATCCTTGAATTTGAAGTAGAAGAGAGTTACACAAACAAACAAAAACAGTTGGTGAAGAGTCAGGTAACAACAGCAGTAAACAGAAGAAACGCTTTGTTTTTCTCTCATTCTAAAGAAAGAAATAAGAAAAGCTTTTCATTTTAAATTATTCCGCTAAAACGAAACAAAAATGATAATTTTTAAGTAAGAGATAGAAAAGATTTTCATTCAATACATTTTGTATTAATTTAATTGACTAACATTTTTAATTGCATGTCGAAATAAACTATTTCAATTCTTTTAAAATTAGATCTTAGCTCACTTGTATCAACCCTGTGACCTACTGACATTTCGAAGATGATTCAGTTCAGTGGCGTATATAGAATATATTTTCGGGGGGGGGGCCAAGATTAATGTAAGGTTAAGTTAAGTAATTTTAAGTAGACACCCCATGGAAACCTATCTCTTCAACCAAAAAAAAAAACGTTGGAGGACATACCTTCATTATTTCGGGAGGGGCCCGGGCCCCCTCGGCCCCCTCCCCCTTATATACGCCGCTGATTCAGTTATTTTATATCGTTTTTTTTTTGTTTTTTTTTGACTAGATATTTGAAAGTTTGAAGTTTATTGAATATTAATTAAAAAAATTAACGTTTTTTTTTTTTCCTTTTTAAGTTCTTTGTAATCTTTGGACAATTTGGCATTTTATCCCAGTTTATCCGTCAACAAAAAATATCAAGTCTTAACTGTTGTCCGTTCTTTCACTAAACATTTGCTTTGATTTTTATCAAAGCATCAATTTAAAATAACAATGGGTGAGACCAAATTATTTACAAGTGACATCCTGGAATAGCTGTTTCACGCTCGTTGGCGATTCCGATGTATCATCAATTTAAAACTTTAATAATATTTCGTCATTATTATAAATATTTGCCTACTAAAACACAGTGTTCCAGACTGGTAAACAAGCTTCATCTTACTAAAAACTACTTTTTTTGGTTACACAAGAATAAATGATTGACTTTTTCTCTTAAGGATGGTTTCAATAGTGGCTATCTTTCAACTTAAACATTCTATATTACCAAGACTTTACGTGTATTGTATTAAATTGGTTTTAATACAATAAATGAAATAATACAACACGACTACAGTTTCTGACACATAATGGAGTGCCATAATGGGCCAGAAACTATAGTCGTGTTGTATTATTTCAATTATTGTATTAAAACCAATTTATTCAGGTGCATCGGTTTCGTTTATGTGATTATTAAACATTCTATAATTACACTATATAAGTAAGTGAAGTTTATCAAATCTGTCAGTCTACATGTGTGTGTATGTGTCCCTGTAATAACTTTTGAACTGCTAGACGAATCTTCTTGAACTCTTGGTATGCATATTTGAGGACAAGGGACGATCTAATTTTTAGAAGTATTTTCGAATGAATCATTGTCATGGAATTAGCTCGAGAAGAAGACAGCGATTTCCATACAAAAGCGTTGAAATGTAAACAATAGATTTGTGTCCTATTTCTGTTAATAATTTATTGTCTTCAACAATGAATAATAAATCCTAGCTAATCGATTGCGCACCGTCTCGTGATTAAAATTCATTCCTTTTAGCAATTGTTTGGTAAAAGATTTGTCTAACAAATAAGGAATTTTCTAGGAGAAATATCTCTTTAATATGCTGACCTAATGGAACCTAATGTTTTGTGCATCAAGATATCTGTTTAAGGTCTTTCGGATAGATTAGGTTTGGTTTCGCCACCTTTGCATCCGAACAGTGTCATTTCCTTATCATCAGAGATAGGTTGGGACTCACTATGACCCACAGGAGCACTGGAGGGAAGGCTCCCAACTTTTTATTGCCCCGGGACTGAGATGAGGTCGGATGGTCAGCCCAAAGCTCGCACATCTATACACCGGGCGAAGAAACCAGATATCCTTTCTATACAAGGCTGGGTAAACCCTAGGATCTGTCTGGAGGAGAATTTAGAGTGAAAACTAAATTCAATTGAATCCGTCTCCCCCCAATCTGCAGTAAGAGCCTTACCACTTGCATAGCGTGCCCACAATGCTCAACATACTACACATTTATTCAATTTTTTACATTTCTATTATGGTTTAAATCTTTCCATTCAGCAAATACATATATGGTATGATTTACTCTACTGAAATTCAAAGTGGTGTTAATACGTAGGATTTGCTAGTGCAGCGTAATTAGTTAATATACAGCTAAGCATCGCGTATTGGGAAAGTCAGCATACAGCTATGGGGGCGGGGGAAAATGGGAAAAGGGTAAATGGGAGCGGAGTATGGGAACTAAATAATTAAATAAATCAGCCTAGTGATTTTTAGCAAAAGATTCAGAAGATCATGTTTTGGAGTGGGAGAGGTAAAGACCAAAATAATGTGCCTGGTCTTTAGTTGATCTTTAAATAAGTTATAAAAATCTGTCTAGCCGTTGCAAAGTGATAGACTTAGGAAGTGAAGAAAAAGAGAAGAAAAATGTTCAAGTTGAAAAGTCACTCTTTGAGAACTCAGTTAATTAAAACTCAAATGTAAGTTAGTTGTAAGTAAATAGAAACTATGATGCCTCTCTCTCTCTTAAAATGTAAGTTCTCTTGGGGCTTTCAAGTTCCTCATTTGAACTAAATTTGTACAAAATCCTTTTAGTAAATATTCAGTCATTCCATTTGAAGCTAGCAAATATTTGGCAACTGTTTCTATTTCATTAGTGGAATGTTCTGGAACTCTCTATATTCAGTAATAGATTCAAATTTCTTTTTCCATCTCTGCTGAACGCCTCCAACCACGGCTGAAAAGGTCGCATTAAGGAAGTTTATTTTTCATTTGAATCATTTTGTTAAGTGAAAACTCCTTTTGAATTACTTCATTTCTATATAGAAGCGTTGGACTCTTTCTCTTTTTCGAAAATTAAACATTTGCTCCAATATATATTTTAAAGTTTTATTAGAGATGTTTTTCAATTTGAAGATGTCTTCAAATTTTGTACTTTTAAAAAGCTAAGAATACATTCGGATTGGAATAACAGCTAGTCTTTACAGTCTATTTTCCAGTAGCAAAATTAGATTCATCAAATAAGTCAGTGTGTGTGTGTGTGTCCCACTGACAACTTTTGAACAATTGAACGGATCTTTTTGAAACTTGGTATGCATATTCTAGGACTATTATTTTTATAAATCAGTTTCATACTCAGAATCTTTTACAAAAGGGTCCTTATCGAGAAATCAGAGAAAATGCGACAAGAAATGCCTATAGAAAAGCATTGGAATCTAATTTCAACAGGATTTCTATTTCTAATAATGCCTATTATAGTAAACAGTGAGTATTAAACTTTAGCTAATCCATTGCGCATACGATTAAGATTAATCCCATTTATAAAATTGACTTAAATAATCGGATTTAGGAAAAGGAAAACTTGTAAGGTCACTGTACTATATTTCGACCACGTACCTAATTCCGCCTAGGGTCGTATAAAAGTGCTGTAGCCTAGCATTGTTTTCAAATTTTCAAACAATTCACGAAATGAGTAGTTTACTTTATTTTGTGAATGGTTCTGTCGGTGTTGTAACAATAACAGAGATAGCGTAAAAGTTATTAAAAAGCAACTCGTGATCTAACATCTTTGATTGGCTAGGAAAAAGCGAAAAAGCATGCCTACTTAGTTTTGTTGCTGATCTGATGGTCTGATGTTTAAGAGGATGAAACACAGAATCTGATGATGTATTACTTTTATCTATATTCACATGCAAACATAAAATATTGATCGTCAAAGACGACGGAACAGTCGTTCCTAACTCCACCTGTTTCGAGTTCCTTAAAAGGCGAAATTGAGAACATGCTGTTGTGACACAGCGAAATGCATCGCAGCCTCCAAAACTCGATGTCGCGGGTTCGATCCACGCAACAGACATTGATTTTATTGTCTTTAAATAGGGTGACCAGATTTTTACATTGGCAAAGCGGGACACCATTGACAGGGGGGGGGGAACACTGAATCTCCAGTTCAACAACCAAAAAAAAAACACGGAACCTCCAGGTTCAACAACCAAAAAAGAAAAAAAAAAAGGAATCTCTAGTTCGACAATCAAACAAAAAAAGGAATTCAATAACCAAAAAAAAAAATCGGGATTTTTTTAAAATTCCGCGGGACGCGGGACAAATTGTTAAAAATCGGGACGTCTGGTCACCCTACTTTAAACCACTCTTCTAGAATATTCTGGATGAATCTTCTCGAATCGTCACCCGGTATCCTAGAAGATTCGATCGGCGCATATATGCGATAGCTACTGACTTGCAGAACGCAATATCAGGTTGAATCTTGGGAAGGTACTACTGTGTGTCAACGGAAGGAAAACCAGCTGGCCCTGCGCATTGTTACAGTCGATTCGTTATCAGGTGTGCTTTATGTCCAAGCCGACTGGATCCAATAAAATTTATTCTGCGAATGAATGGCGCATTTCGTCGTCCATACCAAGCCTACAGCTCAGGATCCCGCTGTGTTCATATTGGACGGACAATACTCACACACTCGAAACTCAGAGGTGCTCGAATACGCAGGACAAAACTTTGTTTCGATCGTCTGTCTGACTTCCCAGACACACATCGAAAGCAGCCATGGAGGTGGCTTTTATGAAGCTGTTCAAAACTTTTTAGAAAAGGAAGTGGAGCGATGGCTTTCGTGGCATGACGGCAGAGTGATAACTCAGTTTCAAATAGATTAACTCTTTGAGATATGTCTATCAGAGGGCGGCGACTATGTCCAAGGCCATCAATGGATTAAGACGACAGGAATCTATCCTTACAGTGATCACATTTTCACAGAGCAAGATTTCGTTCTGGAAGTGGAGAGAGCAAAGGAGCAGCTGAGGGATAACGATGTCTAGTTCGAAATTGGGTTTGGCCGAAGGACATTAGATACCATCCATTTCTAGGAAACGGAAAGGCAGTGAAACAGTTGTGCATCCTCGAAAATAAGAAGCACAAGCAGCTTAAAAACTCAAGTTCTACCCAAAAGGCTGCAGAAATGAGAAAGAGAAATCGAAGAAGGTGGGGCTGAAACTGAAAAATGCTACCAGTACAAGAAAGCGCAAGAGGCAGTCATTCTCCAGTAATGATTCGTCCGAAAATCATGATCGACTCCAATGACTAATAATCCGTTTTCGGATGACGAGCAGGACTTGGAGTGCACATATTGCGCAACAAAATATTCAAAAAACAGTAATGGTGAAGACTGGCTCCGATGCCTTCAGTGTTTCGGATGGAATCGCTAGATGATTAGACAATATTATGCTTTATATCTTTGTTCCTACAATTCTAGCATTGCATACTTTGACTTGAGTGAATATTTGTCTGAAGTTATAACATTTTCATGAATACGGAAGATTACCCGATGATTGGGGATAATTTTAAGCTTTTTTCGATGAATTTTTTTCCATCGAATTGTCCACATGAGCGCAAAATAGGTAAGGGGAATACATTAAAGTTACCTTACTGTTTATATTCAATAGATATTATAATAGGAATTCAAAGGTAGACTTTTCTTTACTTGTCAATTGCACGACTTTCAACAAAAAAAAAGAAATAAAAAGAAATAAAGAAATTTTAAAAAACAACGTTTTAGGAATTGTACGGTTGAAGTTTTCTTTTGGAACAATTAGAATACCATTATTCTCTGTCATTGTTTTACAATTCTGAAATGTATTCTAATAATAAAATTTTTACGAAATTTGATTTTACTACTTATAAACATAAAGTTAATTGTAAGTTGATCTGACTCTTACTTCAAGCGAAGAATTTTTTTTTATTTTATGTAGCATAAATTCTGTAGCTTAATCCCCCATAATTAATATTTTGATTTGAATTTTAAAAACCTTATTCAACCATCTTCTAATCATAGGAATTATTAGATATATTTTATTTATTAAATTTAAGTTTACGCCCATTTTGTCATTGATGAAAAAAAAAAAAATAGTTTGCCCTTATCATCTAAATGGCAAGTTACTTGAACATCTGCCACGAAATCCAATATGATCTAATTTGAAGCAAGGTTTAGCAAGGTCTAATTTGAAGAAAGGTAACTCTACAGCCAGTTCTCACAGCTTATGTGAAAAACTGCAATAGCTAATTTTATGATGGGAGACCTTTGTTCGTGGGACTTCATTCACGGCTTTATTCACCACCTTCTGTTCGTCACCTTTGGCGGTACGGCATTTTTAATCCAGGAAGATTCCTATCGCGTTTTATGCAAGTCTTTGAACACATGTAAGCAGCTATAAGGCTGTGCAGCTATGAGTGTTTGTAGGATCACAACAATTAAAGTTTATGTTGACAATTATTTCCTGCTGCCCACAAATGGCACCCCAAAGACCACTCACCCTGGATTTAAACATTGCTATTCATTGAAGAGAACACGATCCTGTCCCTCTATTTCCATTCTATTTCTTTCGGTCTCAATAGTATCTGATATTATCATATCCTCCCTGATCTTATTTTACTATAAGCACACAAAATTAAAACGCTTCAGACTACGAAACATATTTATTTTTATACTTCAATTTATGTTAAAACATGTAGGCTAACATAAAAGAGATTTGGAATAGGGGATGGGAAATACGGTAGCGATGTCATCAATAAAAGAAAAAGAAAAAAAAATTAACAATAGCTTTATTTTAAAAATGAAGTTAGATAAATTAGAAAGGAAAAAAAAAACCACTTTCCTTTGCTGTTAAATGCTAGGCGAATACGTAGCAATCTGCGGCAATATTGTGGGACAATATTGCCCCTTTTTATTGCTGACAACCGTTGTCAGTTCATATCACGCGCGAACACAGAGTTGTTCCGAAACGAATATTGCCTTGAAAATTTATGGTTACGGCGCCTCTCACTAGGGAGAGATATTTTCAAAGTCCCGCCTTCTTCGACGTCAGCATTGACACGTGATTTAATCCGTTCATGTGATTCGCTCTTGTTCCAGCAATACGTTGCGGCAACTGAAATTGTTCCTTTTTTTCCGACAATCTCAATTGTCTTGAAATGGGCAATCTTTGACAATATTGTTCAGTTTTATTGCTGCAAGCGGTTGTCAGCAATGAAACGGGACAATATTGTCCCACAATATTGCCGCAGATTGCTACGTATTCGCCTAGCAAAACAGAATAATCGAAGAATTATTATTAAGCTTAAAACGCTAATATTTTATTGTTTGTTGAATTGAGCTCTCAAAAGATCTTGTGTCAAAGGCAAAGAAAATACCATACGAATGATAAATATTAGTTATATTTTATTTTTAGACCAAGCACGCGAAGTCTTACTATTTCACTTGAATTTACTTTAAACTATCTCATCTTTTTATTCATTAACACTATATTTCATCCGGAGAATTTCTGGACTTCCTCAGGCTACTGTTTGAAAATTAATAATACATAGATATTTCCATACGACTTTTGTTTTAAAACAATTTACAGACATTCTACAGACATTTTCTTGCCTACTTTGTTTTAAACAATTTACAATAATTTCACTTTAATTACAAGCCTTTTTCTTTAACAATTTATAACAATTCCACTTTAAAATAAGCTTTTT
>JAFIDM010010028.1:5846401-5894804 GCA_023159025.1 Thereuonema tuberculata | reverse complement strand
TTTTTCTTTAACAATTTATAACAATTCCACTTTAAAATAAGCTTTTTTCTTTAGCACAGTATAACAATTTATAACAAATTCGCTTTTTTCTTTACCAAAGTATAATAATTTATAACAAATTCGCTTTAAAACAAGCTTTTTTTCTTTAACAATTTATAACAAATTCGCTTTAAAACAAGCTTTTCTCTTTAACAGTTTATAACAATTTTAACAATTTATAGCAATTTCACTTTAAAAAATAAGCTTTTTTTCTTTTACAATTTAACAATTTTTAACAATATTTAGCAATTTTATGTGAATTTCGCCTTATTTTTTAATACTTTTTTAAAACTTTCTATTTAATACTTACTGTCCGTTTCGATATCCGAGAACCACGACAACACAGACGATTCTAGACCGCAAAGGGGTGATACACTGAGATGGGCACTTTCTTAAGACCTGTTTTTCTTTTAGTACCTGTTATTTTTGCAATAGTATTTATTCTCTCCATAATTCTTTCCCGAAAAGCGCAAATAGACCCCAGCTACTAGTAAACTAACACTAGAAAAAGTAAACATCCCATCTTCCTCGCCCCTATTTGGAAGAAATCGCAGGAGACCTGCCGCATGCGTAAAAGCGCTGAAGGCTCTTGTAAACGAAAATGAACAGTATTCATCTTTTGCCTTATTTATGCAATTAAAACTGTTTACAATAAGTGTCTTTATAATCAGTCTCGTTTCTCTATCTTTTATCTTTCTCTATCTCGGAAAAACCAACCCGGACCCAATAACCGTAGTCCTTTATCAGATAAAACATAGAGAAATTGTATTATAATATGCTATTTAGAATGAAACACAATACCATAAACTTAGCAAGTAAGAGGTCATTGTAAATCAGAAAGTCCCTGTCAACACTTGCTTTAAGGGCGGTGTGCACCAAGATTTCGTTAACTTAGAGGATTGTCAAATCTCCCCTGAACTGGCAGCTTCTATGCACCAACATTTGTTAGCTTTAACAGTCGTTAGATCGCTGATGAGTCGTCAAATGTTAGCATCTCGAGTTTCGTCCGTCAACTCATTCGTTAACTTCCATCAGCCATCTTTCATCTTTCTCAATATGGCTGACATCGGCCGTGATTAAAACCGATTCTTGTGATTTTGACGATGAATTAGACGTAATTTTTCCTTCTAAATGTTCCAAAATAATTTTAAATACCATCACTTCCTGTGAAGGTTCTTACCTTGACATTTCGTGTCTTCAACAAAATAATTCTCTGTACGTTTTTTTAGATTTTCTCGCGCAAATTTCTTGACAAGGATCCATTTTGGAAAATATTTCAAATGTAAAATATTTCAAAAGTTGGATCGGTCTCGAATATATACAGAAAGTTTCAAGTTCTATTCAGTGGTTCCAAAGTTATTAGAGAACACACGCACATATACACACACACACACACACACACACACACACAGATTGAATGATCTGATTAGCCTTACTTTTCTAGGAACATAAACTAAAAACCCAATGATAACATTTAAACGAAATATCTTCTCTTTTTTTTCTTTAAAGGCATGAGTCCCTTAAATTCACTGGTCTAATAAGATTGCATTGTTTTTCAGACAGGATTATCACAAGTGTTTTCCAACAGCAGTTATAAAAAAAGCTAAACCATGAAGGCTAGAGGCTGACATTTCCCATTTATTGTCTTGGCATTGCTTAATTTCTTATGTTTACTGAAATGAATATCTTATTGGCTGTTATATTGTTAGTGAGGTATGTTTTAATGCCTGTAGCTTACTTTGCACGAATTGGATATAAGTTATTACTGAGTTTCTGACTTGTATTGACCCTCGACAAGAATCCATTTGGAATGCTGTGTTGAAGTTATGAAGTTCCATACTGCATCACCCTTTAAAGAAAAGAGTACTTAGACATAGTGCCGCAATATATAGCAATCAGAAATCGGTTTATTATCATACAGCAAGTTATAAACCGTCTTTATTGCATTTGACAAAGATCACCCCCATTCTAAGAAAGGCTTTTGTAAAATTTTATCGACAGTTCGAGTAACAGATCTACAAAGTTTATTTGATTGCTGGTAACAAAATTTCTATCACATTAAAAGGTGGTAAAATTTCTATCAGTTCAATAATAATAGAGGAAGGAAAAAAAAAAACAGTTTTCCTCAACGAACTTTTCTTTTCATCTGAAATCCAAACTAGCTTCCTTATACTAACGTATAAAAAGCAATTAAAATCACTGTAACAAAACCGAGAACATTTTAATGAGAATCTTTAAGAGAAATATTTCCTCTTTTCTAGTTTACTTGAATTAAATAGATACAACTGAAAATATAATAATTCCTATTACAAACTGTATTTTTAATTTTGTATACAGTTAGTAACTACACTTATGTATATCTGTGATTATCAGACTTTTCACGTAACTAGAGAATTTTTCTGAGGGAGGGGAGGGGGCCAGGCCCTTTGTGTTTGGGAAAAAAAGCGGAGAAATTTAAAATTTAAACTTGTACCTTTGAATAATTGCATTCTTATTATTGCAAATAATGCATACAATGCCAATAAATTAAAAAATATTTTATTTAATTTATTTTTATATTTAAAATATAAAATAATTATATTAATATGTATTGTTCTGGGGGGGGGGCCATGACCTTTCTGGGCCCCCATCCCCTGGCTCCCCCCTAGTTACGCCTATGCTTAGCACCTCATTCTCATGAGCAATACCCCAAACTTAATAAGATGCCATTCTAACAAAAAATAATCATAAAGCTTATTTTTGTTAATTAAAAACGTTTCAGAAACGTTTTTTTTTTTTTAATCTTTCTCTGTATCACTTTGTCTTTTATTATTCATTTTTGGTTGAAAAAAACAAAACAAAAACAGTGACATTAGAGTAAACAGAATTTTAGAAAAATATATTTTTTGTCTTAAAAGAGCATTATTAACTTATCATTAATTTATTATAATTTTAAGCTAAAAATGTAAATGAGTTCAGATTTTAGTCCTAACACAATTTAGAACGATTGCCTTCCGATTCCAGATCAGGTTTTTGAATTTAGGTTGTATTAGATTTCTACAAGTTCGTTTCATATATTTCGCTCTAGATAAATTTACTTGGGTCGTCTCTTTGATATGATGCTTTTATAATAAAGGGAATTTCTTAAAGGGAATTCTAACATCAATTGTTATTAAACCTGAAACATCCATTGAAAGTAAATTTCCTCAATGAAATCCACTAGATGGCATTGTAATATCAGTTGATGGATGGTAAATAAAGGCAAGGCACGTGTCTGCTCTATCTCTGAAATCAATCTTGTTAAGACAAAGAACATTCTTGGTTTAACAATGAGTACAATGGAGAGGCTTAAGAATTCTTAGGTAATACCAATTCTAGACACACACACAAAAATACTTAAGAATTTTTAGGACGTTACTGCAGTTTCATTATTGGATTTTTCTCAGTACTTTAATCAATTTCATCTTAAGAATAGTGAATACAAGAGACAAAGATTGATTGTATCGCCCATCTTTAACCTTTTCCATTAACTTTTGGACATCAGCTTGCAGATATTATTACTTGTTCTCGATAGCTTAGGATAGATTTTCTTAATACTTTAGTGGGTTTTCGCTGTCTATGTGAATTATTCGCTGAATAACATATCACTATTACCATCTGTCTTTATGCAAAGCTACGATATAACTTCAACATCTTAGTTGTCCTCTCTAATCCTTTCTCTGTCAGATACAACCACTTAAAGTTAATGAAAGACGCCATATATTCTTCAAGGAGACCAGTAAAGCCTTCGTCTACTTCCCTAGTCCCAGCAAAATAATTTCTCTCCAAATAATTCAAAGAATATTACCAAACGATTTTTTTGGTAAATCTCTTCTATTTTCATCATAATTGAAATATGAAGATTTATGAATTTCCATTCATAATTTCTCAATTATTATTATTATTAAATTTAAATAAATAAATTCTAACCAACGATTAACTTTGTCTGTAGTTGCTGCCACGAAAGGAAATATATTAAATAAGGAAATGACTACAAATCATATGGCATGATCTCCCATAAATCAAAAGCTTAAGAAAACAACTCGATTTATGAGTAAATTAACAGCTATGTTATACTAATTGAATAATATGATCTAATTTCTAATGTGATATCTTTGTCAAAGGGTTCTTCTTGATATCACGAGAAGGCTACAAAAATTCTCGTAGAAAAGCAATGGAATCTAAACAGTGGATTTCTATGGATTTGGTTGTTATCTCATTATCTAAAACAACGAATAATAAATTCTTAATCCTCCATAGTTTGATACGATTACTATTAATCCAATTTAGATAATTAATTTTTTTTAGAAAAATTGCTAATTTGTACTTTTTTAAATAGCAGATATTAGAATTTATCACAAAAACTATTTTGTATTTCTATTACAAATTAAAATTCTTTATCAACAAATAAATTATAAGCAATATTTAAAAGAAAAAAAAAAGCTTTTAAGAATCTAGCTATTTCTAATAAAAACGCAAAGTTCACTTAAAAAAGCTGAAAAATATGGTAATATTTTCTTTTTTATGTCCAGTGTAAATATTATTCTGTCAACTCCGTTGGAACAAAGCAATATTCTGTTTTTGTGCGTCATTAGGAGCTGTTGTCGTCTAGGTGTCAAATATCTTTGCTGGTAAAACCCATTAACCTGGATGTTCTATCGCATGAACAGTTTTTTCACCTGAGCGTAATTTACTCATCCAAGTAATAGGAGGCCAGAGGACCATTATGGAGCCACGGGGCTGTAATAATCTCTAGAGAAGAAAGCACTTCTAAATAATGTACACACAGACACACACGAGACCTCTCTTTCACACTAACTAAGCTGATTCCAGGCATGATTTTATGCCTGTGGCCTTCAAAGTTTCGCAACATCAATATTTAATGAGATGGGGAAGATTTTTTTTTTATAATTTGCAAACAAGAAATGATTTTTCTAATAGAAGCGTAGATCTCAGAAAAGAATTTATATAGATAACAGCATTGGAAGAAAAATGAATTTGAAGAAGTTCCTGAACGAAGATATAGCCTACTTTTCGTAAAATTTAATTCCCTAAGATTTCTTTATTAGTAATCTTTTCTCTTTCCTGAAAACGACAAAAACGAAAATCTTACATTTAGTTTCAAATTAATAAAAACCGCATTATTGAAGTCGATTAATTTTTATTTTCTTATTTCACCATTCGTTACTTAATGGATTAGCTTAATGGATTAATATCCATTGTTTAAGACATCAATAGTAATCCATTCTTTAGACTGTCATGCTTTTTTGCGTTAATTTTTGTCAACTTCTCATGCAAATTTGTTGGCAAGGAACCATTTGGAAAAGTTTCAAATATATCAGCTAAATCGTCTGTAGTCCTTAAGTTTGCACACCAAGTTTCATGAAGATTCATTCAGTGGTTCTAAAGTTATGAGGAAGGATACACCATCCCACACACGTAAGAACTAAGTGATTTGACCTCACTTTTCTATGCTAAAAAAAATTGGTGTAGGTTATTGATTGGACGTTGATTGGTTAGGGTCATTGTGACGACTTATAAAGACTGAACATTTTGATCAAATGCTTCACCTGAAGAAGCTTGGCAATGTTCAGGCGAAACTGATAGTGACTTTTTAAATGTTTTATGTATGTTTAAAATATGTTATCTAACTAATTGGCTAATAAAAAGTTAAATTATTAGACAAATTAAATGAAACTCTTAATGCTTAATTAATTTTTAATTTAGTTTTAAATGAAGGCTACTTTTTTTCATTTCCGAACTCTGCAAAACTTTTATAAAACAGAGAACTGTACAGGTTATTTGAATGGAAGAAGGCTATAAATAAAAGATTCGTAGACGATGACTTTTTAGTCGCTAGGATTTGAAAGTTTAATATTCTTAAAATGAAATCCTGGGAAGAAATGGCAAAGTTGAAGGAAAGGAAATCAAGAAGAAAAAACTTGTGTTACTTTTAAATTCTGTCTGAGACTTTTCTCGAGGATGACAGAAGAAGAATAGAAATAGGAATTGCTTAGTTAATCAAAAATCTTATAAAGTAAGACCGTCGTACATTAAAAGAATCCTCCAAATGGAGAATAAGAATTCGTAAAAACTTAAAGCTTACTTTGGTTAAAAGTATTTTTTTTTTAATTTTGATGTTTTAATGTTATGAAAACTACAAAAAAAAGTGAAAAGCCCACATTTATTTTAAAATTCTAATATCCTTACAAAGTCTCCATTTGCTGAAAAGATAATTAAAATCCACTTTATTTATATAAGCTCTCTTAACCGGATTACTTTAACCATAGCCAACAACTTTAATTAACGTAAACGTCTTCTGATGCTAATTTCTCGACAAACATCCACTTGAGAATCCTTCTAATATAGTATACAAGGTTAGATCATTTCTAGTTATCAGGCGTGCATAGTGAGTTTCAAGAAGTCCATCTAACGATTCAAAAATTATGAGGGCGATATTCATGTACCCTAGACTCACAAAAAACAGATGAGGTATTTTGATGATGTAAACAGGGGTATTTTGATGAGCCTCACTGGAACGATAGAGATAAAAATAAATAAATAAAAAGTCATGAAAAAGTAAAAAGAAACGATTGTATCAGTGTAAATAAAGCAGGCATTACTAATTTCCTTACATTGTACACTTCAATTCAGCCCCCTTTTGTATGTATTGAGTGAATCTATAAATAAATAAAGCATTAAGAAAGTAATTGTCTGAATAGTACTCTTGGAACTAGAATATTCACTGCGAAATATTGAAATCATTGGGTAGTTAGCGGAGACCATTTTAGAAAATTCTTTGGCGAACTCTTCGATCGATTGCTGGTCTGGTGCTGCGGTCTTTTCTAATTCTTTCTGCGGCAAAGTTTGCTTAGAACAGAAGGCTGATCTCTTAATCTCAGTTAAGGCCCAGCCCCAGCTGCAACTGCTACATTTCTCAAGCCTAGACAAACAGACCTTAATACAGGGCCAGTAATTTTTGATAAAGGTCTCTGTAATTAGATTGTTCTTAATTGGCTTTAACAAAATAAGAGCAGGATACACTATTTACTGACTTTAATTTTAATAATTAAAGGTAATATTATGAGTTACTGTTATTTTTAACTCTTTCGGCCTGACAGGTGCATTTTTAGGTTTGAAATTGCAACGTTATTTAAAGTAGGTTTTTCTCCTACTTTCCAGAGAAGAGAGGCTTATCTGATCACTAAGTCTTTACATGTGTAACTTTTGAATCGCTGGATGAATCGTCTAGAAACTTCGTATGTATGTTTCAGGAGTAGGAACTAAATTTGATATTGGAAATCTTTTCAGGGGGGCTCCTTGCTCAGATATTAGTGGAAGAAGGCGACATATTGTCTTAAAGATCAACTTATATAATTGGCTAAGTTCGTCTGTCTGTCTGTAACTCGATGTAATTAAGCTATTAAGATAGATCCAAGGGTTCTCAATGGTACCATTGAATCAAAAGTACTCAAATTGGATGAAATATTAGTTCATTTTGTCATTCCATGTTGTTTCCATGAAATTTTATTCTTGGGAACTGACCTCGACAACTGAAATTCTAACAAAACATACGTTCAAAACCAAATAATTTTGTTACCACTGCACCGATTTTAATGAAATTTGGCATACTTATTCAGTTTTTTACCTGATTTTGAAACTCAAAACCATTTTTTGCCGTAGAAGCTTCGTTCACAAGTTAGCGCAGTATTTAGATTATACAAAGGTGAGTTTTAAATGCCTTTCGGCGTTATGAATAAAAAATAATAATTATTCTTTAGATAAATTAAACTTTAGATATGGTTGGTATTTCGTTTTTCTTTTTGGGTGGAAAATGATCCTTTAGATTAAACTCTCAGAACCTATATTACAAGTTACAGGTAAGAAGTATCTAAATAGGCCTGATAAACATTAAAAAACAAAAAACAAAATATTCAAATCAAATCATCAATCGAGTCATATATATATATATATATATATATATATATATATATAAATTGGCTAAGTTCGTCTGTCTGTCTGTCTGTCTGTAACTCGATATAATTAAGCTATTAAGATAGATCCAACTGTTCTCAATGGTACCATTGAATCAAAAGTACTCAAATTGTATGAAAATATTGGTTCATTGGGTCATTCCATGGTGTTTCCATGAAATTTTATTCTTGGGAACTGACCTCGACAACTGAAATTCTAACAAAACATACTTTCAAAACCAAATAATTTTGTTACCACTGCACCCATTTTAATGAAATTTGGCATACTTACTCAGTTGTTTACGCTGATTTCGAAACTCAAAACCATTTTTGCCGTAGAAGATTCGTTCACAAGTTAGCACAGTATTAAGATTACATTTACTTTATATTTGATAGTTGATAATAAAATGATTTTTCAGATTTTTTTATTCCTGTCAGCCGACAGGCTTTGCTGCCAGTTTTTAAATAATAAAATAAAAAGTGAAAGGCATATTTATTGTCCGGTTGGCGATTTTCTCTCCACTTATTAAAATAAAAAGTAAATAATGTTAAGTAAAGTTTAGAATGTAATAACAATAACAGAAATTAGAATAAAGTTAATGCTGTTTCCTGTCTTTCTTTTTCTTTGTCCTTTATTTATTTATTTATTTATTTATTTAACCTTTTTTTCCCCTAAAATAATTAAAACAACAAAAAACGAAAAGTCTATATTTATTTATTTCCATTTTGAAAACAAATTATATTAGTTATTCAAATGGCCTAAATTGGGTTAATTTTAATCTTATCAAAACTCGCGCTAATTAATGAAAAGGATTAATATTTGTTGCTTTAAGACCACTAAATATTTTTATCGAATAGGATAAAAATCTATTGTTTGTAAGATTTCAGTGTTTTTCTACAGAAATTTTTATTTCTCAACAAGGAATCATTAAAATGATTTCAAATTGAAAATTTAGGTCGTCCTCAGAATGTCAGAAAGATTAATCCAACGGTTCAATAGTTAAAGGTAGGACAATACGCTGATACTTACACCCACACATAGACTAGCTGATTTAATGTGCCTCATTTCCTAAAATCTATTATAAATTTTAATTTTCCTTTGGGATTTTTGAAGCTATCCCTTTAACTTTTTAAGAATAAGGAATTCTGTCGTTCGATGTTTTAAATTACGATAAAACTACAGAGGCTGAAAGAATTCTGTCGGAGCTTCTAATATTTTTTTAATCTGGAAGTGCTCGTTAAAATTTATAGAAAATCCCCGAGGCCAAAATTAATATTCTGTGAGCGACTCGATACACGTTGTCTGCATTGCTGATGAACCGTTACTCAATTTCTTTTTATTTAATAAATATTTCACCTTTGAACTTAATATCTATTCTAGAAGCGTTACTGTTCTTAAATATTTCTTGTATTTGTAGTGATTCTTCACTTGAATCTAGTGGATCGATGAAAAGCATGTTCTATTGGCTGTTTTCATGGCCCATCTTCCTCTTTCTCATCCATTGCCTCGACATTAGAGAGAACTGTGCAACGTTTTATTCCTCCCCAAAGATCAGCCCAAAGCTCTCAAAGCTTCAGCCCATTCCATTTTTCAGTGTAACGGTGTGTTGCTTTACAAATGGTTATCTTCCGTCTCTTGGTTACGTAACTTTAAGATGTATTTAAAAACTCAACCTCATTCCACCTATATTAACATTGAATTACAAATCCTTTAAGATTTTTTTTTCCTTCAATAATAGAATGAGTCTCCATCCGTACATTCCTTCAAATACACATACAACTCTGACGTTGTAAATCTAAATGCAGCATTTATGTATTTGAATATTCTTTAATTTATAAAAAAAAAGCTTAGATTTTATCATACAGGCAGTTATAAAAACCAAATCTTTTAACATTTTTTTAAATAATATGGAAACTCCTTGGATTTTCTTACAGTGTTGTTAACAAGTTATTTATTTTAGTTTTGTTTAAAATTCAAGTCCTACGATAGTAGCAATTTTAGCATTTGTGTTGCAGTGCAAAGTTAGAGTTCATAATTATAGCTTTTTTGTATATAAATAAAAACTGTATGCCCAGCCTTAAAAATGTATAAACAAATGTTCAACACATGTTGAATCATCTGCTTTAATTGTCAAACAGATATTGACAATTTAAAATCTCTGTAAATCAAAAGTCAACAGTTTTTATTTCTAGAAGTTTCCAGTAAAATTCAGTGGTTTCTGTGATAGAATTACCTTCATAACTTTCCGAATCAATTAATGTAAATACATACAATTTCAGAGTTTCATTGTTGTTCAGAGTATTTTTCCTCCAACTCCAAAGTTAGTCTAAAGTTTTCCCATCATTATAGTTATTTGATCCCAGCACAAAAAGACTCAATATATATCTATACACATTTAAGGTATTTTTTTTCCTTTCCTGTGGTTGTCCGCTTCTTTCCCTTCAGGTCTGAAGCCATTCCATAATGGTTTCCTGAGGAATGCAATGGAAATCCACCTCAGTATTATTCCCAGGTAATTCTGCGGATCGTTTCTAGGGATTCACTATGATGGAGATTCATAAGACGCTCTTAAATAGACAGAGAGAGATCATGTCTATTAAAACTACATCAGATTGTTGGGAAACTAAACTTCAGAACCTATTGACAGTGAATACTTTCCATGGTATAACTGTAATGGAAGTTGTATAAAAATAGATAAGACGATTCTGTTGTTGAAACAGATGACACAAGGAATGCATATTAGGAATTAATATTAAATAATAATAGTTGTTGTTTTATTTTTTAATCAGTAGATCAATTTCTGAGTATGCTAGTGAAAGGGAATAAGTTGAAAATAAGATACAACAAAGTTAAATAAGTGCGTGGTCATGATTTAACATCTCTAAATGAATATCTTTTAAAACTTTATCTCTGAGCTACAATTAGAGCTGTGAAATAAAAGCATTTTTTCACTTAACGTCATTTTAAAAGTCACGATTCTTTTACGCATTCACGAATTTTACAATGAATCTAAGGAACAGAGCTTCGAATTCTATTTATGACTACGGTACATATAAGATCTCATTCAGTATTCAAATCTTTTTCATGAAAAGCGACAGATGATAAAATTCAGTAACCTCAACTTCATAGTTAAGTTCTTGAATATAAATATCCCCTTGTAACATTCTTTTTAATCTACTTTCTAAAGAAAAGTGAGACTAATGAAATCAGTTAGTCTGTTAATTTCATTTTCTTAAGCAATGACTATTAGTTAATCCATTCTGCATCGTTTCACATACTGTATTAAAGAAACATAAACGTATACATATTATATGTTTGGCGAACATATTAATCTTTAACAAGTTAAATCAATTATGCGAATTTAACGAAATCTTTTAGAAAATGAAAAATTTGTAAAATATAAATTAGAATTTGAAAATAAACGTAGGCTTTTAGGTTTTGTTATTTTCAAATAAAAAAAAAAGAAAAAAGAAAAGAAGATAAAAGAAATTTTAAGAAGTAACATTTTAAGCTTAAAGTAGGCTTTAAGGTTTTCCAACTACTTTTTTGTTTTTTTTTACAAGAAAAACATTTACAAACTGGTTGGAACCAGCCATTAGTTGGAAGCATCCAATTTGCTTTGATAAGGATTTGATCCGAGGGACTGAAGTTGACCTTTTAATTATTCAGTTTCAAAATAAAGCAATTAAGGTAAACTCATCAAGGATTTTTAAACAGGAATCTTGGTTTATTGTACTTTTAGTTATAAACATAAGAAAACAAATTTCTTGTTTACTTGGCAACACAAAATGCAAATATTTTAAACCGTTAATATTTATAAATTTAAATTTTATAATAATATTTTACAAAGATTCTAAATATATTCGAAGCATTTCTATTCAGAAGCAAAGTTTTTTTTCCGATCAAAAATTCAATTTTGTTTCCCATTAAAAAGAATTTTTTTTTTTTTTATTAATTCTAAAAATCTTTTAAAATAGGTAAGATTTCCAGAATTAATAAAAACCTTTTTTTTTTCTTTAATTATATTTCAAAAAACTTCTAACCTCTAATGTTGAAGTTACGTAATTTTATATTTTAGTTTTTATAATTTCGAAAAAATGAAGATGAATCTCCAGTAGATTCGAAAGTGTCCAAATTGTAAATATTATTGTTTTTATTGTTATTACAAATTTAGTGTGTTGTTATGTACTTTTTAACTTAGAAAGTCTGTATCAGCTAATCACCTATCGCGGAATGATGATAATAGAAAATTGCGTAGATGCGAATTAAACCGAATTGTTGTAAAACGGGGTGTTATTCTGTTAACATTTTTTAAAGTGTATTTTAAATCATGAATTCTTTTTTAAGAATCGTGTTTTGGCAAAATAATGTTTATTTCTCTTTCCTTTGCATCCAATTTGTTTTTATAAATTGAATTAAGAGTTCGAGAATTTGCGTTAATCGATTGTCTGATGTCTCTGATGTCTTCTGGAAAGATTACATGGGATGCTGGGGAAAAAAAATAGTGGAATAATGTGATTAACGGAATCAGCTTTTCGCATAATTAAGTTACGTGATGAGTTTGGTAAAAGACGTAGGAGGCTTTGGAGAATACACTTGTCTCACGGAAAAGCCATTATCGCTCATAAGTCAAGTTTCATCAAATGTTTAAGAATGTACGTCACTCTATTCTTAATTCATGGCAATTTTAACTTAATACTTTTTGAAAATGTTGTTGACGAATTCCAAATTACTTAATCGCTGTGACCTTTACTCCATAGTTTGACAAACGACTTAAGAAATATCTCGACAGTTGTAAAGTCTGGCGGGTAATACAAATTAACCTTGAAAACTACTAATTAAAAGATAATAAATAAGAATAAAGTTATAAAAGAGTCAATTATGCAAAAGATTCGGTGAAAGGTAGAGAGGATAAATGTTATTTTTAAATTTATGCTTTTATTAAACTATTATATTATCTTGGAAAAGATTTGAAGTTGTAGCGAAAAGTAATATCCTTTATTTCCTTACTTTATATTTCCTTCTTTAAGTTCATTATTGTAAAGTTTTCAGTATTTTATTGGATTGAATTGACTTTAACTTATTTTTTGAAATTCATTCAGCGTTAATAAGTTTATATAGGAAAGTATTTATTCAAAATTTTAATTGACTGCGTATGCGACGTCGTACTTTACCACTAAATAGTTTTCTTCTCTGTTGTTTCTTTGTTTGCTTACTTGTCTATTTGTCTGTTTGTATGCCCATCACAACAAAACGACAGAACAGATTTCTGTAAAAATTTTATGCTTAGGTTATTTACAATCCAACGTCGAACTGACGTTAATTCCCGTTGGTAACACAATAACTCGGGAGCCTTACCTCCCGCTACCCAAAGAGTCTGATAGGTAAGCCTGAGTTCAGATGCTTTAATTGAATCTCTTTCACATCGTCCTCGAAATTGATATTTCGGTCTCTACTAAGTGCTGACACATGAACGTGTACCTAACAAATTATTGACTACAAATTTATTTTATTCAAAACATATATAAGAAAATAACAATGGTACTTTCCATTTCTACATAATAGGACTATGTACACTATATTTTAAGTTATAAAAATTTAAAAATTACTACGTTACAATCTGTTGTAGTATAATTACATAATTACATGATTAGAAAAGTTTTATAAACAGCACTTTCTAGCCTTTTATATCTGCAAACTTTTTCCTTTGCTTTTAAATAAGTTTTCCTAAAATAAGGCTCTTTATTTTATTCATTAACAAAATGAACCTCCACACACTCATCAACGGCGCTTCCTCTCTTATTTCCTAATTTAATTTTAGTGTTTCTTCTGCTCAAAAAAATGCTGCACTTCTTATTATGAAATTACTTTTAACCTTTTTAAAATACTCCGTTGCATTTAATGTTATTATTGTGTGTTTATTTTTAATTACATTTTTTTCGTACTCTACAAAGCTTATTCTAAAATATTGAATCTTAAAATATCCGACGTTGCTTCAATTTACAATTTAATGTGATTTTTCGAAAAATTCATTGATTTTTTTTTTATAAATTGGTTAATTGAAGGTAAATTTCAAGTATTTTGCTTAAATGTTGTTGAATAATCAATTCTTGTTAAAGTTAGAAATACGTCCTAAGTTTGTTTTTAACTTGTGTTCAATGTTTGTTAAGGACTGTTCTGTGTTCCTTAAATTGTTTCATGTGTTTTGTTATGTCGACCATACTCTTTAACCTAAGTAATATATTCTTTAACTTGTGTCACATTTCATATATTCATTAACTTGTGTTCTTTAACCGGTGGCTTATGTTGTCTGTGTCTTTATATATTCTTTAACCTGCGATGCATACTTTTTTCAACTATTTGATATCTTCCTTAATCTCTGTTGTATATCTTTAATCTGTATCCTATGTTTCTTTAATCTGTGACCTATGTTCTTTAATTTGTTCTCATATCTTTAAATCTGTCGTATTTTATTTACGCTCTGTCCTATGTCCTTTAAGTTGTGTTTCTGCTTTAAGTGAATCAGTGCCAGAGTTTACCTCGTTGCTGGGGTCAGGATTCCTTTGAAACCCTAACAGCGTCTTTAGTTTTCGTGAAGGAACGCTAGAGGATGAACAATAACCGATGCATAATGAATGAGTACGAGGAAATCCAGACTAATGGATTGGCAATATGTGTTCAAAGTTTTATTTTCCACACCCTGCCACCAATAACATAAAATATTCATTTTCTAGCAGCATCCACGGATCTCTATTTTCTTTCCGTATAAATAGAACTGACATTTCGTTCTATTTTTCATAAAAAAATTAGAACCAAAAAATTATTAAAGGAAAACCTCTAGATTTGAAAAAAAATTCCAAAAATATTTAAGTTTAGAAAGAAAAACATAGCAATTTAAAAACACAATAAAGATTTTTATTTTTATATAAATTAATGTTTAATTAATTTCAGTTTTAAACACTTAATTTTCAGTCGTTATGAGTTATATAATGTTATATTCAGTTATAATATAACTGAAAGATCCTTTTTGTTTCATTTTAAAATAATATCAGATTTCAACATCTTCAAGCAAGAAGAGTATATCTGGGCTTATCCAGGTCTTATCACTTGCTTCCGGTTGTAGATGTTAACTGAATTGAACTGATAAAAAATACCAAACTTTAAAGAAATACTGGATAATTACAAAAGAAAAAAAAATCTGGAAAAGAAAATTTGTCAAATTCTCGAACAATACAAGGAAAATTAATGGAAATCTATCTGTTTTGAAATGAAACATCAGAGATTTATTCATTTTTTTTCAAAAATATTAGTGTGAGAAGGAGACGAAAATTTCTTATAGAATAGCATTAAAAACTAAGCAGTGGTTTCTACGATGTCTTCGAAAATCAGTATTTATTCTTTTCGATAAATATTAATTCTTTTAGCAAATCCATTCACATGATTAAAGTTGTCAGACAACTTAAGTAACTAATGTGGGTTTAATTGTTTGAGAAAATGGAGGCTTTGTATCACTAGGTACTGTAATTAGAAAATAAAAGTAGATATTTCATTTCTACCGTTTTATGAATTAAAAAAAAATAAATTAACAATAACATTTTATGTCAATTGGTTCTTCCAGAAACTTGTTTCTCTTTAGACTGAGCCAAAAGTGTGCTGCCATTCTGATAAATTGTGGTTTAAAGCAATTGATTCAAAATTATGGTTTGTGTTATCTTTATATGAGTGTCGTGCCAGTAGATGCTGCATCCCAATAACAATAGTGGGAGGAGATCCAGGAGGCTCCGGCCTAACAGAGCAAATGTAAAAGTTCCTATGTTATCAATAATGCAATATCTGACGAAGTTACATATTGACCAAAAATATTATCTTGCTAAAAACAAGAAATACCTGCAAAAACTTGAACTTAGCACTTGTCTTCCTTGTGTCTTACTTTTCATTCATTCTTTCCTTTCTTTTTTTTAAATTTGAAAACTGAACCGAAAAGTGTACGTTTATGTTTTTTAAATTATAATATCTACTAAATTTAAGCAGTAAATATTCATCCAATTTCTTACAAAATTATTTAAACCTACGTTATTTACTTTTAGAACACAATTAATTTTAATAATATTATAGCTTTCTCAGACTTAAAGAGGATTAACAGCGGATTAATATCCATTATTTACGACAACTTCTGTTGTTTCGGTTTTTGTCACTTGCAGGCGCTTGTTTTTTTGACAAGGACCATTTCAAAAAGATTTCAATTATAAAAAGTTTGATCGGTTCTAGTCCTTATATATGCAGACCAAGTTTCAACAAATTTCAGCCAACGGTTAAAGTTATTACAGGAACAACACACACCACACACACACACACACACTAATTTGATGACCCTCGTTTTTTTAAAAAAGAAAATTCGAAAAAATAAAATTAAACAAGGTTTCAATACATTTTATTTATTTTTTTCATTTGGCGTAGGGCCGTGGGCATATCCATGTGTGCTTTCATCTTTGCGGATCTTTCGCACTAAGCCCACAACGGGGGGTTAAATTCTGACAATTTTTCACACCCTTCAATACCATAGACAGCGAAAGAGAAAGAGAAGACAAACACAGGAAAGAAAGTAAACATTCAAGCTGCCGCCGGGATTCGAACCCAGGTGCTGACGCATCAGCCTCGTGGAAGACCGCCATCTAATCCACTAGACCACGCCAGCACGGCGCGCCATGGCGGTTTCATTATATTCATAAAAGCTCAGACATCACTGTTGTGCCAGCGCCAGAAGAAGTAGTTAGGCCACTGTGTAGCTGCTATTCATAATTAGAGACTGCACAAAAGAGATAAAGCAGATGAAGCTATTATCTTCCTCAATCAATATTTCTCAAAAAAATACCATTAATGTTTCTCAATTAATAAGTAATTAAGAATTCCACGACAACGTGTCTGTAGCTTCAATTATATGCACAGTTATCGGTCAAATTATCGAAGGATTTTGAAATGAAAAAAAAAGCTTCACAGCTTTCATTTTCTGAAGGGATCACAAAATAGAAAAGAAAACAGAATAAGTATTTTTCATAAAATGAATCTTTAAAATACATTTTAAATTTTAATTTCAACTGTTCTTGTTTTTCGCAGTAATTAGGGATTTACTTTGTAATCCATATTTAAGTAAGCCGAAATTCTTACTTAAGACGGAGCTAAAGTTCCTGTGCTTTTATTCTTCCGATATAGAATCGTCTACAACTTATTATTAATTCAAATATTAATATTTTCGAAAAAACTGAAACTTTGCAAAACCATGGGAAAACGCTGTAGTTTCAATTTTAAAAAATGTTAAAATGGATTTGATTTATGTAAGATAGTTTTAAAAATAATAACATTTACAAATTTATGATAAAGAATTTTAAAGGATATCTTTTATCGAACCCTCAATCGACAAATTTTTATATTAACTCTTAAAGAAGTTGACTGAAAAATGTCTAAATATCTTCCTTATTTTCATAATAGTTATTTAAAAAAAAATTGATGCCAAAGGTTATGATTTTCAACATTGAGATTTTTTTAGACTCTCTTCATAATTTGCAATTAAAACTGTAAAAATCAGGAATAAATAATGGTCCTCGTAAATCACCTCCCATTTTTCAATTATCTAACTTCTGTTTTGCTTTTCTAAACAATGAAATACAAAACAAAACAAAAACTTCGAGAATTATTATTGCTAAAACTTTGATAATTTAAACTTCTAAAAACCATATTATATTATACCTTCATAAATTCTCAATTTCCCTTAATTTATCTTCTTTAATCTACGATACTTAATTTTTTATATATTTCATTTCCACGGAAATCTTCTTTAGGTTTGATATTTTTGAGGAAGTGAAATATTTTTCTCTTTCCTTTACAGAGTTCGTTAGAGATAAGAGAATGATATTGCTTTTCCTCAAAATTGTATAACCTGAAGAAGTTTTCCATTTAGGAAAACGAAATATCGTTGATTAAAGAAGATAAGTTAATTATGAATTTATGAACATGTAAGATGATGATTTAGCGTTTATTGATTCTGATTTTTAACCAAAAATTTTTTTGAATATAATAAAGATTCCATATGACTCAATATCGAAAGAGAAACCAAGGCTCTGGGAGGGGGGGGGGTTTAGAGACATCTTAAATGTTTAGGGAATATCCTATAATTTCTATTTAAGTCGATTTGCCACCTTTCTTTCTCTTTCATTTTTTTTTTTTTGAAGTTTAGCTACAATAAACAAGTAAAAGCTCCAACTGATGATTTTTTATTAATTGTAAATTATTAATTGTTGTGTCTTTCTCTTCATGTTAGACTTTTGACAACAGACTCTAAACCGGCAGTGAACTGACTTAACATGTTTTAATGTTAAGGTATTATTATAAGATATTTTTATTATTCTGTAGACTGTTAGCTATCCATCGTGTAGTAGGGAGTAGAAAGTACCCCTAGGAGTTCATTGAGGACTCAGAGAAACTGAAATAACCGTACTCATATATTAAATTGAATCATAAATACCCCATAATAGTCAAATTTAACGTGCGGTGAGGATATAGGCCTGTAACAAGAAAAAGAAGCATAAAACCGCACACAATTAAAGGTTCGCTGAACTATTTTTGGATTTTTCGTACCGGAAACCCCAGACGGACTGTTTCGTTTGTCCTTTGTATATGTTTCTTTTGGTTTCACTTAGCTATTGACTACTGGGCGAACCCAGACGATGAGAGATAGGAATCTCGAAACAGTCCGTCTTGGGTTCCCGAAGAAAAATCCAAAAATAGCTCAGCGAACCTTTAATTGTGTGAGGCTTCTTATTCTTTTATAAATAAGCCACTTATCAAATATTATGGGAATCCATTTTAACGTGATATGCATAGAAGAAGATAAGTAGACAAACAAATTAAGAAAAATATTCAAGTGCAATAGTAAGACTTCACATATTTTATTAATAATATGTCATTCACATTGATCCTTTAACAAAAAAAAAATAAGAAAAAATAAAAATAAAAATTAATCATATAATTATTTTTTATTAAAATGTTCAAAAACCCACTGATTTCTTTCTGTAGGAAACTAAATATACCTGAGCTATTCATCGCATAGACTGGGAAAAGCAACGTTTCAAATTTTATGGAAATCAGTGAAGCTATTTTAAGGTGATGCACATGTAAACAGACAATTGGCTAAATAAATAAAACAAAATGTTCAAATGGAGTAGTAAGAATTGCTCAGTCAATAAACATAATAAAAAATATAGTATTAAACGATCATTAAATAAATAAAGAAAGAAAAACATATACCATTATTTTTTTAGATAGCATTTTTTTTTAAAAAAATGATATTTTTAGCTTTTTATAACATTTTTTTTAAAACTTAATTAATATCCACAGAAGAACCAATATAAGCTTAAGGAATAACTTAAAAATTATAAAGTTCAATTTAGATTTGTAAGATATTAGTTTTATATTAAAGTTCCTTTTGTTGCCTATTCCAATCAATTCCTCTATTAAAATTTCATTAAAAGTTTTAATTAAAAGTTTTCAATACACGTATATGAGTTATTCGTGAGATTTTAATGAGATTAATTTCAAGTTGATTCTTTTTAATTATATTATGTAATTGGACTTCATTAATTTAAGAGTGGGTTCCCTAATTAAACAGATATATTTTGAAATATAGAAAATTTAATATTCAAAATATGTAATTATTAAAAAGCACTTTAACAGTTATTAATTATTTCCAATAATAATAATTAAGGAGTGATTTAATTGACTGAGAACTCTTCCTCTTCAACATTTTTCTTCTGTGAATAATAAAATTTAACTGGTATAATTTAAAAAACACGCAAAAAAATTATCAGGATAAAATCTACTAATTTCGATTACCATTTCGTTAATCTTCTTCAGACGCACTGAGGGACCAAAATTCCCTAAGGGAATTGTCAATAAAATCGAACAAGTCTACAAATGGAAAGGTAAATTAGATCAAAACATCAAAAAACTTAGAGATTGGTTAAATACTGCCCATTAAAGAGTTTGGCCAGGTTTGGTTATCTCTATAAAAGATAACAAGATATTTTTTTTTTCCTTTACGTAACCCCTTATTACCTACGAAATAATGGATTAATCTCATAATATGCCATTATTTTGTTTCTAATTTTGCGCTAATTTCTCGACAATGTCCTACAGAAATATTAAAACATAACAGTAAGATCGCCTGTAGTTCTTAAATGTACATACTAAGTTTTATGAAGATCCCTCCAGCGGTTTAAACGTTATTAGGAGTACATATCCACTTTCACTTTCTCTTATACAAATACACACTAGTAATCTAGGGTACACTGACTGATTAATTTTATGAGGTTGTGTCTATTAGGAAAGTGGACTGTAAAAAAACTGAGTAAAAAGGCAACCAACGAATATTAGAATATTTTAAAAAGATCATAGTTTACATTTTTATTTAGATTTTTAATTTTTTTTTTTACATTTATAGTTAAATATTTTATGTTTGTAGTGTCTAACTCACGTAATCATAATAAACAGAGGCGTGAGGCTCTTCAAATCATTCAATCTGTCTTAATAATGTTGGATCCACTGGGTGGATCTTTTTGAAACTTGGTATCACTACGTAAGAATTAGAGACGATATAACTTTTATATTTGAAATCTTTTCCAAATGGATTTTTGTCAAGAAATCAGCTCAAGAAGGCGACAAAAATTTCAAAAGTAAAGCATTGGAACCTAAACAATATATTTCTACCCTATTTCTATTAATACTGTATTTCATTATCTTAAACAATACTTATAGTTAAACCGTTCGCCTGCTTTGACAAAGTTAAAATTAATCCTATTTAGGCAATTTTAAATAACGATGATTTAATTTGCTTTTTCCAAAACCGAAAATTTTGTTCGGTTTCTATTGAGCAGATGTTACAATTTAGAAATAAATATTACCTTCGTTTTTGTCGTTTTCATGTCTTTAAAAAAACAAAACAAACAAACAAAAATTTAAGAAAAACAGGCTTTAAGTTCTTCATCTGTTTTTGTTTTTCATGCAGTTTAATTCAGAACTCCCACGCTTTCATTTGATCTTGCAATGACTCTTGGAAGTTTTATTGGGTTCTTCAAAGGGCCCGAAGACCAAGTGTCAATTGGAACCCAGCCCATTCCCAAGAAAGCAATTCAAAGCCAACAGGAAATTTCTTTTAGGAATTTTTCATTTAGTGTTCTTTATTCCCCATCTTGTGTAATATTAGGCTTATACTGACTTTCGATCTACGCTAATTTCCTCAGTTCTAGCCTCACTCTTCAAAGAGCTTGGTTAACTGCATGTTTACCTTTAGTTCAACTCCTTCCGTTAAAACTCTGAGAATTTCGAAGTATTCCATCCACTGACACGGAATAATAAAAAGTACTAGATTTCAAAGTTAAAACAAGGATATAGACCAAAGGTCGCGGTGCTCGGCTTCCCTGCCACCCTCGCCCACTCTATAACATAATCTAACTTAACATAACATAAATCAAGGATGGAATTGAGAATAAGAGAATAATAGAGAATAAGAGAATGACTGAATATTAATTGATATTCGTCCTCTGCTAATGCTCAGTGTAAGCTAAATATTCTTATTACACTCTAATTAAATCTAGGAACTAAAGTCTTATTAAAGGAAAAAACCCACAAAATATCACTTCATAGAGGCTACAAAGAAAAATCGATTAACAATATAAGCTAAATATTCTGATTAAAATTTAACTTAGATATAATCTTAGCTATTCATCACTTCGTGGGAACTGAGAATACGGCATTACGGCATTACATTTTGTGGGCGAAGACCAAAATACCGTGATCAAAATATTGTACCAAATTTTGGAGAAAGAAATCCAAACTAAGTGAGCGATTTCGGGGTCATTTTTGAGGGATACGAGGGATGGGAACTAAAATAAGTGGGTCTTTGGTTTTCAACGATAAAAAAAGCTATGCACCAAATTTTATGGGTTATCCATGCAGCCGTTTCAACATGATGCGCATTCATAGAGACCAGGGAATAAACAAAGGAGGAAAATGTCCAAGTGGAGTAGTAACAGTTAGATGCGAAATTGGAGGAAATTCTTACAAACCACCTCTAATAGAAATCCACAATCTTGTCTTAAAAATTGAGACAATTTTTTTTGATTTGATAGGGGACTTATTTCATTTAAAATATTCTTCATCTTGTTAATATCGCCCGAGGCGGTCGTCGAACGCTGTCTTCTACTTTAAATAGCTGCTGTTCTCTCAATAAAGCACCAGAACTATAACGAGAGCATTCACAGCAGAGAAATAAAATATTGCGTTTATAATTATGGACTTGGTATTAAAATTGCGGAAAAATATCATTTATTTATTTCAAAACAAAACTTTCACAATTCGAGAATTCATTTAATCATGTCTTTAATTTGAGTTAATCAAAAATAAAGACTGGACAGTTGAGCAAAACTGCTTAGAAATACAGACTAAACAATAATAATAATAATAATGCAAAATAATGGTAATAAATAATAAAAATAAAGTTAGTACTTGTAAAAGAATAATGTAATGACGAACCATTGCAAAATTTTATGTTTCTGTGGAAAACGAAAAATAGTTAAAATTATAGTTCTCTTTTTCTTCATACCTAAGATGCTTGATGTTTTAAAGTAAGATTATTTTGTTTGAAGAAGAATTATTTACTAATGGAAGAAATTATTTTTATTATTATCGTTTCAAAAATAAAGTTTAGTAATTATATAAATAACTTAATATACTTTATATGATAATTTTTCTTATCTTAATTTTGCACAAACATCACTGTAATGCGTGGACTATTTCGTTTGCAGCGCTGTAATTCTGTAAATTGCTCCTGAAGCTTTGCAGTATACGAAATAATGCATTCAATGTACGAGAGTTGGAAGGAAATACACAGAAGCGGCTTAAGACGGCCAATTTTGTTAAGTTTATTGAAAGATAAAAAAGGAGTCTATTTTATGCAGAAACCTACGGAAACGACAAGAATTATAATGAATTTAGCGAAAGAAAAGTGCTCGCATTTGTGTGGTTCCTCCTCCCTCCGTAATTTTGGAAGAATAGGAAGGATCTTAAACTTGATATCCGTATTTAAACATAACAACTTTTATTTTTATTTGAAATCTTTTCCTTAGGAATCTTTGTCGAGAAATTAACTCGCGAACGTGACAAAAATCCTTATAGAAAACAAATGGAACCTAAAAATGGATTTCAAATTAACGTCTGAAATAATGAAATTATTTAATTTATGCTAATTCTTTCAGTACGAATTCGCAAGTGAATGATTCATTTAAAGCTATTTAGGCAATTTATTATTACTGTCATTTTTCAAAAAAATGGAGAGTTTGTAGTGTTTGAATTCAGCAGATATTATAAATTGAAGATAAATATGTGTTTTTGTTTACAAAAGAACTTTAAAAAGACAAAGAAAAATAACAAAGGGAGATAGACTGTAAAGGAACTTCTTGTTATGCAGTGCATTTGAGAACTTTATTTTTCACAACATAGCTTTATTTTCGCAATATACTTTAGGAAAAGAACTTATGCTCACCATTATAACATTTTCAAAGATGTAGAAGAGGAAAATACTCTTGACTACTTTTGAATTCTTGTAATAACACGATTTCAAAGAATTTTAGAAAATGGTTATTAATCCAAGAATTCTACATTTAAATGTAAAAAATTTTATGTGTAGATACAAATTTAGATAACAAATATTACACTAATAAGATGAATATTCTTTCCAACTGAATTAATATTTACATTTATTTTGCAATTTTTAATGTTGCAATTAGTGATCCTTTTAGTGGATGCTAATGAACCTCTCATTAGGGTAATGAAATAACAAATAGTCTGTAATTAGTTATTGATTAACGAGTTAATTATTGACTTTTAGTCATTTGAATTTTAAACTCTTGTTTTAGCAGATCATAAATATTGATAGAGGGTATAATGTGCGGTTAATACATTGCTTCCATTTCAATATTAATATTGGAAGTTTTTTAATTAACTTTTCATTTTAATAATTACATTAATTTTAAATTTTAAAAAAATAGTATATCGTTTCCAATATTCAAAATGGCTCCGAGGTGTATTAATTAACATACAACAGTTGTAACTGGAAGAACAAAAAAATATAGTTGCAGTATCAATTTGTTTGCTTATGTGTTTGATGGGCCTGGTTACTCATCTAACGAAAACACTGAAGGACTTCAAGTTATCTTTTTTTGTACCAGGCATGAAAGCATCTATCATCTGTATACGTCTTTGTTCTCCTACTGTCCTAGGAAATTGAATCAAATCACTCAGTCTGTATGTGTGTGTTGCGCAGATGACTACAAAGCATTAATGAAAGCAAGGACCAAACTACTGTAATTCTCAAGTAGAACGCACTTCTTAACTTTCCTAGAAAAGTGAGGTTTATCAGATCACCCAGTCTGTGGGTGTGATCCGAATTATTTTTGAATTGTTGCATGAATCTTGTTGAAACTTGACATGCACATTAAGTAAAAGAGATTATCTAAATTTTATATTAAGAAATTTTTCCCCTGTGGGTCCTTCTTGAGAAATTTTCACGAGAAGTTAACAGAAATTTCCCTAGAAAGTCATTAGAACCAAAAAATGAATTTCTATGGATATCTAAAACAAAGGATAGGAATGGGCTTAGTAATCTTCGTAACATCTGCGTGACTTAAATATTATTAAGCTTAATAGGATTCAGGTATCTTCATTAGTGGATTGAATTCATTTATCAGGAAATAAAGAAAACCTTTAACATTCAGCGATATTTAATTTAAAAAAAGAAATAAAACAATAAAAAAAAGAAAACGAGATTTTTCGTTTTGAGAGTTTTCTTGGCTTAAATAGGAAAGAAAAAGAAAGCGCAAGGAAAGTAGCCTTCACGGTCTTTCATGAACTTTGCTGAGACCTAGAATAAAGAAATTACGAGATTTCGTTCTGTTTAATTCGGTATCCTGTCTTCTTGAACAGGTTTCTCGGAAAATACTTGTTACAGTATTTGAAAAAGCATTTGAACAAGCCTACTATTATGTAAAACTTTTTTATCAATATTACAATTTGGAAAATTAAAATAAAATTCTTCAGTCTTTGGTTTTTAAATAAAGAAATGTTTTAAAATAACATCGCACTTTACCAGAAAAACTTTCAAGGCAGATTAAGTCTTTTCTCTTTTTCTTAGTTCCTCCAATTCTCTTGCTGCTTATTTAGAAATCATTTGCCGTAAAACTCCGAGAATAAGTTTTTAAGACCTCAAAGACATTTTTACTAAGATTGCCTTCCGTTTCCCAAAGCGTTCTCGTTCCATTCCCAACCGCATTGAGGTTCTTCATTCATCAATGTCGCCTACGAAATATATTCATTTCTCCTTAGAAATGATTCTCATAAATTGTAGCCAGGTGCCGCTTTATCAAGCGTTCACATCATTTCCAGAATCACACATTTTATTTCAAGCAGAACTTCCAGTTCACTGATTAAATCAAAAAGAATTATTTGAATTGCTTGCAAACAGAACTCTTGGCTTGAAATTTATTTCTAAGAATAGGTTTATTTGAACAGAATATCTCTACGTTAAAATGGTCTGGATAGTTTTAGCTGAAATCTGTTATTTTCGGTTTTAAAATTGTTTCTCTATTTATCCAAAAGCAGCAGAAATTATTTGTTTTTTTAAATTTTTTTCGTAATGTTACGTACACTCCTGTTAGGATTTCAAATTCCCATCAATAAGTCTGAAATTCTTTGTTCTACATATAATTCTTTATTCTATTTTATATCAACAAAATTAATGCGCTAATTACACTACAGAATACATTAAGACTACCTATGTTTGCATACGTGTACATTCTTTCGTATGCGAAATTGATAATGGCTAGCGTATGGGAATATAAATCGTAACTCTGTATTGTTAAGGATAGGTTTAAAGGAAATGTTTGCAATAGATTATAAAGAATTTGTTTAGAAGAGCACTTTTTATACAAGCTTATTTTTCTTATATTTAATCGTTGTTGTTTGTGAAAACAGTTGAGAAGTTTTGGTTTTTTATTATTTCCCTACAGACAATGTCTCAGTAATTGTGCAACTGAGAAGAGAATCAAGAAAGTCCTGAAAAAAGTTTTCTTAAATCTTTCAATATGTTTTAAATTATGAAAATCAGTGAAAAGACAAATTTCCGTTTCTTTCTAATTTGTAATATTTGTTTAATATAAACAATAGAAATATTCCATTTTCTCAAAAAATTAATTTCATTCGTAACATTGTCACTGTTTAAAGCCAATGATAGATACTATGAGGCTTCAATGCCCGATTAATATCAAACTTATTATTTATTGATTTATTAAATTCAATTTAAGCTGTGATGTCATTGGAGCAAATGAACACATCCTATCAGTGTCAATGGCTGAAAGATAGACAGATTGAATCTTTAATCCTTGTCAAACTAAGATTAAAAACAATTAACTGTTCTGTTCCTAACTTCATTTGCTGACGATTGTAGTGATTAATTTTTAATCTCCATCTCTTGTCTCAATCCTACATAGGATTATCAGTTGGCTTAAAATAAAATATTTACTTCCTGCCCCAAAACCTAAAGAAGAAGTAGAAAGCTAGAAACAAAATACAAGTAACTTAGTCTGTTCTTATTAAGATAACAGTGAGCTTTTTGGAATGAGATATTGGAAATAAAGTAGATAAGTCAGTGATCCAAAAATATAATTCTCAAAGACGGAAATTAATATGTGCTTAGTGTTACAGTTATTAATGAATACATATTTTTAAATTTATTTATTTATTTTTAATGTAACTGTTTTATAGGTCAGTACTGTCAAAATATCACGAGCATTTTTTATCAACCACAGTTATTATTAAAAGCAAAGATAAACAAAACATTTAACGTGCTGTGGAAAATTTTTAAAAGCAAGGAAAACAAGAGCAGCAGAAGATTAAACAAAACAAGAGGAAATCGCCTTTCTGATTCATTTTATGGGGAGGGAATTGGGAACAGCTGTTTCGTGCTTATCACTCATCAGCCCAAACCTCGCCCTCCCCGATAAAGGAATCAGAAAGGAGAGATCCCTTTGGTGAAGACCACCGCCAATCGGGCAGTGACCTCCCAAACAAGAAAAGGCAAAAAAAATAAAAATAAAAACTAATAAAAATTATTTGCTCATATTCCCCCACGTGGCCTTGCGCATATTTCTCCTGGTGCCATGTACTAAAGTAGCTGCTGCCAGGGCCATGATGCTTTACTAAAATCAAAATATTTATTGGAAAGGAATGCCCAAGTTTTCAATTGACTATTGTGTCCATTTGTTAGATTAAAAACTCTGCTGTAAGTTTAGTTCAACAATATACACTTGGAAAACTATCAGACTTCATTTTTAAGTGAAATTTCGCTGACTTAGAATGGCGAGGAAAGTCATCAGAATGACAGCGCTTGGTAGAACGGTGGTTGAGACTATGAAGAAATGATTCCATTTGTTTGACACGGAAAGTTACATTGAAATAACACTTCAACCTGTTCATATTCCACTACTTCCTCTGTTGTTTTTTAGGATTTTCGTTTTTGTTGTTTTCACAATTAATAAAAGACTAAAATAAAAAAATAAAATGAAAATTAAATTAAAATTTAATGAAAATAAATTTTAAGTTCTTTCCAACAAACTTAGGTTTAGCAATGAAAAGTTTTGAAAAAAATTAATAAAATTTAATAAAAATTAATTTATTAGTTCACATTTATAAGCTGTGAGTTAACACTTATTTAAACCATATCAGTGGCTTCGATAATATTTTTAAGAAATGAAAGACATAAATTTGAATTACACATTAGTAGATCTTTATCAATGACGCCAAGATGGTTATAAGATCCATTCTGAAATAGAAGATAGCTTTAATTATCTTCCAAAGCCTAGAATATCTCCTTTCAGTGCTTTTACTTCCAGGAACTCAGTTTTCAAAGTAATCGTCCTACATTAAAGGATTCTACCCTAGGAGACTGAAGTTAAACACCTTCACCTTTTACTTTTTACAAGAAATTAAAAGATTGTTAATGTCCTTCCTCAAAATTTCTTTTTTTTCGTATTTAGAGTTGTGATAACAGTAAAAAACGACGAATCTACATTTGTATTTAAATTATAATATCTATTGAATCCTAATAATATAGCCTTTATATATAAAATAGGATAAAAAATTCAACAATTCCACATCGACAACTAAAAGTAATACGAATTCTAATTTTTCTGTTTTTATGAATTACTTTTGGACGTTCAATTATTGTTTTCTAATACGGATGTATTTCAGTTTTGTAAAAATCGAATTAACTTTAATTGTTAATATCAAATTGTGCTTAAGTTAATAGATAAAGAATTACTATTCATTTGTTTAAGATAAATATTAATAGAAATAGGGTAAAATTAATCCGTTGTTTAGATACCAAAGCTTTGCAATTGAAATTTTTAGCCTTCTAGGGCTTATTTCTGTATAACGATCCACTGGGAAAAGATTTCAAGTATAATAATTAGGCGCCCTAAATGATGCTTCAATATGCGTAGTAAGAAAGTTCACCTAGCGGATCAAATGACACACTCACAGACTGCCTTACCTGATAAGACTTATTTCCTAAGAACGTAGACTAAAAAATGAAGGTGATGTCACTTGTGTGGACTCAAGGTCGTCTATATTTTAGTTCTTGTTCGAACCTTCTTTATTAAATATGGATAGTATAAAAAAAGGATGAACTAGTTTGTTTAGGGTTCGCGTTCTATATAAATATTTATTACATCGCAATCCATAATTGAAGTTCAGGAATGTACAGTGAAAATTGATGTGAAATAAAGATGCAAAAAAACTAGATCAGGGTTCTTCTTCCAATCTCCCCCGAATGTAAATCTTTCACAAAGTAACGCCGCTTTTGCTTTAGATAATATTTTAAATTAAAAAAAAAGCATGTATGAATTCTTTACGATGTATACAGAATCGCCGTGAAGTATGGACTGAATGGAAAGTTCGTTCCTATATTTCTCAGTAGTTCACTTCTATCATCTATTATTTAGCTCCTCAGTTGAAACCTACCAATTGTTTATACTTGTACAATAGTTGTCTATATTATTGTGTTGCTTATTGTTCAATTTAATTGAAATAATGTATGTGGAATTCCTATAGAACCAATTGTAAATGTAAGATACTCAGATGTACAGTAGGTTGTGATGCTTGTATGTCATAGTGGAAATACTCTAAATTACAGAGCGGCGTCCCAAAAGTGGTTTAGGAAATTTAAAGCGGGCGATTTTTCTTTACAAAATGCACCATGTCTCCTTCATGTTTATTTTGTCTTCCAATTTAATATCTAGTTGTAGTGAAGTTCTTTTATAAAACAAAATCCTAATTGCAGATTTTTTAACTCTTCCATTATAAAAGCACTTTAGATCAACAATCTTCACTTCTTTTTAGTATTGGTATAAGAGAATATATTGAATAAATAATCCTAAATTAAAAATATCTTAGGAGACTATTCATAGCGTAACGGGGACTGCGTAGGCAGCGCTTGGTGGGGTGAAGGGTGGGAGATCAATTTTGGAAGTTCACAATAATTGTTCTTATATTTTAAACTGAATGAGCATCAAATTTGAAAGAAATCGGCCCAGCCGTTTTAACGAGGGATTTCTAGGTAACTCTCTTTCCCTTTATTCACATTTTTAACGTTCGGCAAAAGTTGGACTGGTAATGATCAGGTTTTGATTTATAAACTTTATAAAGCGGTAAAATTCCATTGTTTTGCCCAAGGGAAAATATTTCTTGTTACGTGTAGAATTCATTTCAAAACGTAGAGTATTAATAACATACATTCCCAAATTAATTTTTTAATTAAATAAAAGATAGAAATATAGAAATTTCATACATTTAAAATTACATTCCTCATAAACTGTGAAAATATTTGTCAGAAGAATTTTGAAAATATTTTTTAATATTTTTATTTAAGTACAAATAAATATATTAGTCTTCCTATATTTCTCTAATCCAATGTTTCATTTAATCTCAGTTAGTTTTAAAGATTTACGAGAGTAAATTAAAAATGGGAAAAATTAAGTATCTAGGGATCTTTAAGCGTAGATAAACATGTCTGCGTGTTTATTTAAGTGAATATTTGCCTCTTCACCAACCATAAACGCTAGAGACAGGAAATTAGGGGGAATTAAATAATAAACATTCAGAATTGACGTCAGTCAAGGACAATCGAAAGTACATATCTGCGCACATAAAAGGAAAGGAAATAAAGTGCATATATATAATGCAGTACAATGCTGTATAATAATAACCAACAAAATATTGGTTTTCTACAATAAAAACTTATTTAATATTTTTGTTAAAGTCCTGACGTATTAGTACCTTGTATCATAGGCTGAACTTCTCGTATTTAGACTTCTGCTTTCTCGTATTTTGACCTGTACTTCAGTTCGTCTTGTCTTTAAGACAACAGTAATATAAAGTTGCCAAATATCCTTCCAATTGAGGAAGTAAAATTGAGCAAGAGTCGTTCATCCATTTTTATGTAAATTTTGTGTAAACATTCCCTACAGTTCAGAACCAGTATGTCCTAATTTTATTTTGAAAATAAGAAGTGATTATCTTAATGATTTACATTAAGTCGTACGAAAGCGAGCTCGTGCAAACTGTCAGGAATGTTTTGTTTTTACAGTGATATTGTTCAATCATCTATAGTTGTAATGTATTTGTTATTAAATAGATGATTGATAGCAAACAAAGTGAATCAGCAGTTTTTCATGATTGAATGAAATAAAGACAATAGAGTTTCGATCCTATTGCCGAAAGAACATTACATCTATAAATCACCTAACACTGTCTCTATGATTAAAACAAGAATCGTGGAAGAATAAAGGTGATTGTTTTTTATATATATATATAAAAATAAAATTAAGAAATTTCAGTAGTGATGAAATTATTTTTCTAAATAGTCAACTTTAAGATATTAATGTTGTTTCATACAGGAACAAAGATTTTTATTGTAAGCGCTGTCAAACTTTCTTTCGCCACAGAAATAAAATACTTTAGCACTTTACTTCTATTGATACCAATTTCATGTGGGCAGGTTAGAAACAACAGTTAGAAGGATGTAAAATGAAATACATGTGTCCGGTGGTACTGGTCTGCGGGAGAACGAGCAACATTCAATTTCCGATGTAGTCAGGGAATTTTCTGAGGTTATGTCTCCTTCAGACGTATCCTAGAGTTCATTCAGGCTTCTGCAAAATGGAAACCGGATTTATTTCCCGGCGGTAAATGCGGATGAACATTTCCCAATCTCAATCTCGTTCTTTGAAACGTCAGAGCCTAAATCTTGGCATTCCAGGAGCCACGAAAATTATATTGTGTCCAAAGGAAGAATCACAATAATTCCCTGTTTGTCTTAATCACATTTAGTTGTAATCAATCCTACTTTTGGCCACTTCTACAAAAATCTACAAAAATAAAAAGCTATTAATAAATAGAAATGACAGGAAACTGAAATGTCTCCAGTAAGATGTTATATAAAAAGTATCTTTTAGCCTGTCAAATATTACAAAAAAAATTAATAATAAATAATTTTAACTCGTGATTATTTAAATAAGAAAGCCAAAAGCTAATTGTTTGTGATTGTGTGCAAAAATGTGTGATATAACTAGGAGCAGATCAGGGATAGTATCTATTCGCTGCTATTGGAGGCTTTGCTGTTAAATTTTAAACAAAGTCGCTTGTGGATTTTCTTTGTTACAATTTCAGGATGGCAGCTATAACTAATTTTCCGTTTTACAATAATTTATTGTAAGAAAAAAAGATAGTATCTTGAAAATTGTAAGTGCTTTTTTTGAAATTGAAAAAAAAAATATTAAAAAAGAAATTTTTTAATAAAAAAAAGTAGATCTTTAGAAGCGCAGTGGTGTCTCAAAAGAAAAAATGAACAATAAAAAAAAATCACTAATGAAATATTAGTGAGAAAATTCATGTGTCAGCCGTTCGCCGGCCTCAATGAAATTTTTTTAAGAATAACAATTCAATCTGCCTATTGAATTATTAATAAACAACAATATTTAACAATAACTTTTTTATGCTTTAATTTTCTCACTAATTTTTCATTAGTGAGTTTTTATTGTTAATTTTTTCTTTTGAGGCACCACTGTGCTTCCAATGATCATTCATATTAGTCTCAATACGGAGACGTTGTTCTTTTACTGGTGACTTCTCCTTGCTGATGATCGCCAAAGAGCGTGAAGCAGCTGTTCCAGGATGTCATTTGATAAACAGTTTGGTCTCACCCATCGTTGTTTAAAACAAGTAGATCTCGGTATTTAGTACAGATTTTTAGATACGAAACTTGTCTGTGGAATCGTTTAAGTTAATTAGGATTTTAAAAATTTAATTCTTACGTTTCTGATCGAACCTTGTCGATGAATTTCGTCTTCTGAAGTTTCATTTTAAGAAAGAAGAAGTTTCTCGATCGTATTCTGTCCGTTTTAATGCATTGCCTATTGATTGCAGTTTGAGACATTTCTTCACGGAATAATCGTTTAGTAAAAGCAGTAGCTCACCCACAATACTTTTAAGTGCACTATTATAAAATGAAATTCACGATTTAATGCAGTGAAACACATTCACCTTCAATCCCTTTTTAAATTATTTCTTCATTTATTATTTGATAACTTCAAGAGTTAAGTTTCCAGAGGTTTTTTACGACGTTAGAATTTTCATATATTTATATTTTTTAAAAAGTATTTTAATCGAAAACTTTATTGAGATTATTGATGGAGTGGAAGGATTTTCGGGGGATTTGACTGGATTTGTAACAGGAAAACTTATCTCGTAATAAAACAAGTTGTTCAAAGAACTTAAATCTACTTTCCTCAAAACGTCATGTATTGAAATTTCTTATTTTATTCTTTTTCTGTTGTTTCAAACAAAACAGCATAAAAAGGAAAAGTCCTAAATTTATATTACGTAAACAAAACAGCACCTGTTGATAGGAAGTAACTGTGTTAACAGGACTGGAATTGCAATCACTCAAAGAAAAAGAAAAATAGAAAAAAATCCAATTATCTACCGAATACTAATAAAACAACGAAGTATTTATAAATATAGGATAGAAATTCAAGTTTAAATTTAGTGGTTTTTTTTAAGAGAATTTTTGTTACCTACTCGTGCTAATTTCTCGACAAGAACCCACTTGCAAAAGAAGGCAAACATAAAAGTGACATCCTGTCTAGTACTTAAATACGCCCACCTATGTTTCTAGAAGATTCATCCAAAAGCAATTAAGGACAGAGGAATTCACACATAGACTGAGTGAACTACAATCTCAATTACCTAGGAAAGTAGGGTATAGCCTAACAGTTGTTTATTACCCTTGGACTTTATTATAAACTCTTTTATTAATTCACTTATTATTTATTTATTTGTTTATTAGTTTTAAGAGAATATTCACACCATATACTTAATTTTCGTAGTGAATTATATTATTGATTTGGGAGATTTATTAAGAGACAAATACAGGAAAGATTAGGATTAAAATACAGAAAAATATTAGGATTTTCAGTATTATCATCTTCTCCTCCAAACGGGTCCTAGGGCATACCCTGCCCTCTGTAGAACGGGTACCGGGTTTCTTTCACGGGAGTTAAAGGCGGGCTGGCGTCGGGATGACCACCCGACCTCATACTAGTCCTATTGGTCAAGAAACGTCCGGAGCCTTACCTCCCGCGCACCCGTATGCCTGTATGGCCTGTTTGGGGATAGCAGCAGTATCATCTTTATATTAAAGTCAGTCCTATTAAAGTATTGCAATGTAAGGAAAAAGTTAATTGTAACAGCAAGCTTTAGTTTTGCATTGACAGAATGTATAAATGAATAAATAAGCAATTTATTTATAACACATCTATTTTATATATTTCATGTGTTAATTATGTATGGATTAGTGGAATTCAAGAAAAAATCTATGTAAATAGAAATTCAAGTTAATTTACTTGGATATTCTAAAAATACAGCTTTAATAGTGTATAATGTTATGTTTCCAAATTTCATTTGTACCACATGAACTCTGATAATACTATTACCATTGGCTATTTTAATGGCTTTTATATTATTATACATTTAATATTAAATAATGTACGTAAATGTTAATCTAAATATTACTGTATAATTGGTAAATAGAGTTAATTGGTAATAGCAAACAGCTTTCATCACAAAATAAATCGTTATAATATTAATATAAAACTAAAAGTTATAATACTTAGTTAAACAATAGTAGATATCTTCATAATAGTTAAAATGTATCATATTCGCAATTAGTAAACAATAATAGTTTTATTTTAGACTGATTTGGAGCAATAAAATATAATTATTATATAATTTATTATATAAAATACAAACGCGTGTGCTTCTGTAACTCACAAAAACTTTGCATTAGATTCCGGAAATTGTGAATTGCAACGACCCAAGTTGACAAATGAAGTTATATTAAGGTTCAAGTAAATGAATAAAAAACGGTCATCGGAGCAAAGAACTCTTTTTCCAAACGCAAAAACAAACAAAAAAAAACAAAAAAATATTCTTTATTGACTTTTCAATTAGGCTGAGGGGTTAATAACAAAAAAGGAAATCGATGAACTCTTCCACTAATGGCAGCGTATTAAAATTTCTGAAAAACCAGAAAATTACTAAATTGAATATGAAATCAATTTTGTTTGCATATATCCAGAAATGAGATAAAAGCCAAGTTAATAATTCAGGGTTTGTTAATGGAAATTTAACATATTTCCGAATGTATGTGTGTTTAAAAGACATTTGGAAATAGCACAGAGCGATTGGAAATTTTTAGTGTAAACTTAAAGGCGTCAAACAAAGAGGAAATTCGATGAAAATTGAAGGAACTGGATAAGAAGAAACATCACAAGAATTGAAACATTAAAAAAAAAAAAAAAAGGATTAAAGACACAATCAAAAAAGAACAATAGGATTTCGTCTATTTTGCTACTTGGAAAATAAAAACGAAAATTAAAAGAAAGACCTTTAGGAAAAAGAAATTTACCTTTAGGAAAGAAATTATCGTGAAAAATTGAATAATATTCTTAAAAATTAGTTTTGAAAATAAAAAAAAAAAAATACTAGAAAGATTAATTAACTAATTTAATTAAAAAAGCTAAGCCACGCCCAATTAAATTGACTCTAATCGAATATCTTTTTTATATTTTCTTTTGTTAATTATCTTAATTAAACGAAAATATTGCTATTGAATTTTTCTTCAATAAAAAACAAGAAATTCCTGAAAGATGTTTTAGCCTAATCTTTAAAATTTTAGTTCTTATCTTTTCTGTATTGCTTTTGTCTTTCTCTCTTTCAATTTTTAATCAATCACGAAAACGATAAGAACGAAAAGTCTATGTTTATTGCAACACATTTTCTTTTTTCTAAAAAGAAAGTTAATTAAATCCGCGTTATTTACTTTAATTGGTTAAAATCTGATTAATGTTAATCAAATCACAGCACGTGATAATTCAATTCTGTTGTTTAAATTATCGATAAAATTCATTGTTAAGATTTCAGTTGGAATTTTTTTTTGTTTTTTGCTAATTTCTCGGGAAGAATTCGCTTGAAAAAGATTTCAACTATAAAATTTAAATAGTCTGTTGTCCTTAAATACAAAGTTTGAATTGCTTGATTAAAAGCGTGACGTTTCACAACGATAACGAAAGCAAAGTATGCATTAAGGAGAGTGAGCTTTAGCTTAGAATATTAAAGACAATTTTAAGTTATGACGGATACTGTCTAGTAGAAGTGATTCATGACAGCATTTAGTAATGCAGTAATCATTCCAGATATCTTAGCGACATCCGTTGTTGAAAAACTGAACTGCTGTACTGGGATTTCAAAATAATCCTTGTTGTTTATGAGCAATTTAAACGACTACTGGAAAATGAAGTGCTGCATGGTTGAAGTGTAGTTTTCATTATTTATTTGTAATGCTCTACAACTGTTGCGCGTGTTGGTGTCGTAATACAAATAAAATAAAAAAACCTCGGTTTCATAAATTCTCAAAAGAAAAATTAAACTGAGATAATAATTTGGTATTGAGGAAGACAATATAATTTCAAAGTGACTTAAGTTATTATTTCAGTTCTGAATCTTTATAACAGGAATACGATTCAATTGTCTTTAATTTATTCTGGATGATAAGTTTAAAAATTAGTAATCGTAATAATGATTTCCAATAATGATCGTTGCGTTGTTTGTTTGCGTCGCACGACGGGAAATTACAAAGCTTCGGGTTTTTTTTAATTTGAAATCACATTTATGTAAACAATTAATATTAAAATGACCAAAAATCCCCTAGAAAAACACTGGAATCTAAACAATGGATTTCTATCCTATTTCTGTTACTATCTATTATCATTTAGCTAATCCATTGAGAGTGAGTTGATCCGATTCATTAAAATTAATGCAATTTATACAATTCAAATAAATAATGTTGGATTAATTCTTTTTGTTTTATCAGAAATTGGAAGTAATGTGAAATTTGTAATCATTAGATTTTACAAACTTCACAAATTTTAAGGAATTCAGTGTTTTTAGGAAAATTTAAGTATTTCCGAACGTGTTTAAATATCAATTTTACTATTAATTGATTATTTTAGTCATATGTTGAATGACTGTTGATTTCCAGGCTTGATCATTTCCTTGTATGAAAACATTCATTCCACCTACAGGAATATTCTCAAGTAACTAAAGGAAGAAGGATTAAACAAAAATGGATATTTTATATCCAATTGGTCTCTTGACATCCAATTTTATATCCAATTGGTCTCTCATGAAAGGTGGTGGCCTGGCACGATGCAAATGCTTTGGAACTTGGGTTCGAATCCCGGTCGCGGCTTGGTTGTTTCAATTTCCTTTCCTGTGTTTGTCAACCTGGCCGTAATGGCTTCCTGGGAAAGGCACGGAAAACCACCCCGATATCTAATCCCTAGGAGGGAGCAGGTCTACAATTGGAGGGCGTCTTTCGACAGTGATAACGCGAAGCCTTTAATACAAAAAAAAAAAAATATATAACAATCTTGGTTCGTTGCCTTTAGATGTTAATAATAAAAAAAGAAGGTATAAGACCTTTATATCCTGTATTTATATCCTGCATATAATTTACTTCTAGAAATCCTTAATATAACAACACTACTTTAATTTTCACGATATTTCTTCGACTTCTTCAGATGGTACCAGAGGACAAAAATTTATTCTTCTTCCTCTACATTTCATTAGGATTACAAATAAGAAATAAAATCCCTTTCTAAGATGTAAGGCTGTTGGCGCACTTTCTTTCAAAAAAATCTAAATATTAGAGCACATTAAAAAGAAAAAAGAAAAACAATTGTCCCTTTAGAACAGAGTTATTCATGTATTTGTATTGGAGGATTTTGGCCCTTCAAAATTTAGTATCATGTAAGGTCCTATTTAAAATATAAACTCGGCATTGTGGCCTCCATCCCCCGCATCCCCATAGTCCACAAAAATAATAGCATATCTACATCTCAACCACCACTGTACGATGGATCTCTGAATGTATAATGTTTATTCTTATGCACGAAGCAACCTACTTTATGTACTACTTCACTGTAAACACAATGAAATTCATTGTAAATTGCAAACACGCAAATACATACACTGTAAAGATTTAGGACCTTCCGGAAAAGGCTGTTATCTAATCTGCTATATAGAACTGACAGTACTCTATCATCGGAATGGCAAGACTCTGTAGTAGATATTGTAAGTTTTTGTATGGTATTCTTCCCCTTAGTTCAGTTTGTTTGACTTTTTAAAATTAGTTTATTGTTGCTTAATGCTAACTATTACAAAAAAGTATAAACTATTAAATAAACAAAAAACTGACTAAACAAAAAATTAATATTTTTAAATGAGCTTCTATTAACAACATCAAATTATCAGCAAATTAATGTTAACTTAACATAAGCTTTTAATTATTCAAGGAGATTATAGTGTTTATCTCAAAATTTAAATGGATGACGAAGTGAGGTAATTATAGGTAATTACCTAAACCAGAACATTAGTAAAAGAAGTAAACAAACTGTTATTCAATTACTAATTTTATATTTGGTTTAGAAACAGGGAAAAGCAGCAGTAGGAATTAATTGTCCTCGTAACTCTTCATTAATTACAATAATATTTGTAATTAATTCATGGATTTATCTTATTTGCGTGACTAGAAACGCAGTATTTTCTATTTACTCTTTTGTCTGAAAAATATGTTTACGACAAATGATGTCTTTATTATCGACAATAACAATCTGGCTCCAAGTAAATAAAACGAATACAATAAATCTTTCAGCAACAGCTGAAATATCAGGAAAACAGGATTCAAATATTAAAACAATAATCAGGATTCACATATTGTGAATTATTCGACTTATTTATTGAATAAACAAGAAGTTCTTTAAAAGAAGTTGAAGCCTACTTCACTGTTGAACTGAAAGAATTTGAAAGCTACTTAAATGTCGCTTTTTTTTTGTGTGTGTTTTTTTTTAATTTATAAAAATAATAGAAAAGATAAGTCTCCGTTTATATAAATTTTTAATATTTTCTGAAAGAATAGAAAGTTCCTTTTCCTAAAAAAATTAATTAAATCCCTACAATTTACTAAAATGTTGAAATCGAGAATAACAAGGACCAAATTAAGAACTCCTACTTCTTCAAACTGAAGATAATACGTAGCATTAGGAATTTTATGCTTCTATATTGGAAAAAAAAATTGATAGTAATGAATTCATATTTATATTCATCATATAATTTTTTTTTCTATTTTTTTTAAAGGCATGGAAACGACAAAAACGAAAGCCTATAATTTAGTTTTAAAATCTAACATCTGCTGAATACAAATTTTATGAAAAAAAATTAAATCCGAATGCTAATTGGTTTGGTAATATTATAGAACTTCGCGCAATTGAATGGATTAACTAAAAAAAGATTAAAACCCATTGTTTAAGTCATCGATAGAAATCCATTGTTTAGTTTCGAATGTTTTTCTATGGAAATGTTATCGACTTCTCTAATTAATCTCTCGACCAGACCCTACATGGCAGAAAAGCAGAAAACTTGGATAGTTTGTAGTCCATAAGTATGCATACCATGTTTCAAGAAGATGCATTCTGTGGTTCAAAAAAATTTTTTCGGGGGAGATTAGATACACACACACACACAGACTGAGGGATTTGATAAGCAGCGCTTTCATAGGAAAGCAGGCTACTGAAAAAGTTGTCTGGTCTTATTACAATAATTTTTCATTAAAATTAGGTGAAATTGAAATTATGTGGATAAGAGTAATATTTATCTAAAAATACTGCAATAATTGGGAATATCACTTGAGAAGAACAAAACAAGAGAGAATTGATTTCTAAATACTTCATGGAATATTACAATAAATATAATACGTCCCTTCTCTTTTAAAATATGTACAACTTTAATCAATATTTAATGAAGTAACGCCTTCCACTTCATCACGAAATTTAATATTATAAATGGAACGGTGTAAGAATGACACCGCATACATAAGTGCATTAATAGACTGTTTAGAAAGAAAATAAAATAATAAACTTTATAAAGAAAGAAATTCTTTAAAACGTACATAAAATGTCATGCAAACAATAAACAGAATAATCCAAACAATAGAAAACGTTAACTAATAATAGGTTTTAGGACACTGCTAAGTAAATTAAATTTTAAAAGTTTTTTAGCCAATTTATAATTTTATTTTATTTAATTTTTATTTCTTTTGTTTGTAAACTGTCTAATAACACAGTTTTGAATCTAGTATTGTCACTCTTTAAAAACATAAAATTATTTATTCCCTTTGCAATATTAAATTTCCTGATGAAGTGGAAGGCATTACGTCCAAGAAATATCGATTAAATGTTATAAAGTTTAAAGGAGAAAGTGTGTATTAAGAGAGAAATGTGTTTTGGAATAACTAGGAGTGGAACGATCTGTATTTTGTCTCAAATGTGTTTATCTTGTCTTATATTCCTCGGTCTTCATCATTCTCATCAATTTACTTTAACTTAGACAATTATGCAACTGACAATCTCAGTTTTTTTTTTTAGCAAACTAAAATTTTTTTCACCTCCTTTTATTTAGATGTCTGTACTAACTTCCTACAAAAACAGGAAGATGATTTGGAAGATGATTTTTATTTCATTGTATTTAAGATAGCATTGTTTGATAAATTGCTTTTATTCCACATTTATAGAAACTTTCTCCTATTCTCTTTGTTTATTTTTCAAATGTTTTTCTCTTCGTTCACAGACTGATGAACGCAGAACTCAAGAAGAGATACTCGATGCTCTTTTGTCAGAGAATGACGAAGACGAAGGTCCATGTTTTGGAAAAAGATGTCTGACAAATGATCGTTGCTGTAAAGGAGCAGTTTGTGTCAATGTTGATGGAAGTAAGTAATCTTTAAAAATGAAAATCTTTTTATATCTTCCTCCTTTCGTTTTCTTTTTTTTTTAACCAAATCAAAACATCTTGATGGTAATTTCGTCTGGATCATTGCTATTCATATTTAGTTCTCAAATCTCTAATGGATGAATTTCCCTCTTATTTCTGGAGCAAAGCAAATTGAAAACTTTATTTTTTTGTTTCAATTTAAAGTAAAGAGCTACTGCAAGATTTCATTGGCTGAGTAAATATCTTATGTCAAAGTAACTTCAGTAGCTTATCACATCGTATTCGAAGAATTACACCTCAAACAAAAGTCAATCCAATAACAACACCAAAAACAACATATAATTATTATAAATAAAACCCTCTTACAATTTCTTTAAAAATAGTACCACTATAATAATTCTCACACATATTTTACTAATCTTAAATTTCAGTTGTTTGTAATAATTATGAACTTTCTAGAATTTCTAGTTTATCCTTAATCATTAAACCTTATACTCTGTAGAGATGGTAAGGGCAGTGCAAAACCGTTAGCGTATTTAGCAGTCGATCATGATTTCGAAAACAATTCCTTTTCTCATCAAGGAATTACTAATTGTTGTAATTTTGTCTGCTATTTTATTTCGCAATATTTTTTTCTGCAAACGTTTATCAGTGATTTCCAGGACTAACTGCCCTGGAATGAAAACTAGATCTAAACAGTTAAAGACTTATAAATTCTCAGTGAATAAAAAATAAACTAATAAAAAACAATGAAAGTATTAAATTGTAAAAGGATAATTTATGCTTTTATTTTTGAAAAATATAATAAATTATAAATAAAATATTTATGCTCTGTCTTATGTTGGCAGATCTAATTTTCCAGAAAGTCTTATGGGAGATATCAAATTTATCTCAAGCTTTATCGTTCATCTCAAGCTTTTGTAATAAATTTCTTTATAATTATATCTATTATAATTGGAGGATTTGGTAATTGATTCGTCCCTTTAATAATTGGAGCACATGATATAGTATTCGCACTAATAAAATTTATTTAATTTTAATTTATAGTTAATTCCCACGAATACTTCATTTTTGCTACTTTTAGGATCTTCTGTTGTAGAAAAAAAAACCAGAACAAGTCAAAACAAAACTGTATTAAATATTAATTCAATTAATGTTAATATTTTTCAATGAAACACTAAATATTATTAATTCTAATAATTAAATATTAAATACTGCACAAGCTACAACACAATGAGCAATACATAGTTGAATAATTAGGTATTGGCTCAGTTATTACAGCGTTCAAATATTCATATTCGTATTTTAAGCTGAACAAAAAGAAGTCTAAGCATCTTATCGCATTTTAAAGAAATCTGTCTGCCGTTTAAACGAGACATTTCAGGGATTATTTTTGAAGGATGAGAGAGTTGGAGACGAAAACAAATGGGCCTAAAATTTAACTTGGGCGATACATAAGTGACATATCAAAATTGATGAAAATCCGTTCAACCGTAATATCTTGATGCGCCTGTAAACAGAGCACAAAAATATTCAACTGGAACAGAATAGTATTATTTTCAAATGTAGCTAGATTATTAAATTATATACATTTGTTTCCTATTTATCTTCTTAGATAACGTCTTTAACTTGGGTAAATTATAATTAATGAGCTTGAGACAAACTGCAAAGCCCAAGGTTACACATTTAACACACCCAGCGTTTCTAAGCCATCCCTCTGTTGTCTGTGTGGCCTTTTGATCTCAAAGGAAGATGAGATCTACATATGGCCTAATCCTATTTCCCAGAAGGAACTGAAAAGCCTCCACCTCTGCCAGAATAATCCGATTCTGATGTCGCCAGTCTCTGCCTAAAGTAGTTACAAGACAAACAGACGTCAAAACAGATGACGACGTTTCTGAGCAGACATCAACTCAAAACAACAAGGGTTATAAAAATAGAAGACGAAAAAAGGTTTAGCAATTTACATCAACCTCTTTACATGTTTTTCTTGCATCAGAAGTTCATTTTAATCATTATTTCAGAAAGCAAAAACACGAATGTTTAAAAAAGATAAAAAGTTGTTAGATTTAAATTATTGATTTTCTTTAATTGTGAAATTTCAGAAAAAATATATTATAAAAACTAAGGATAATAACAAGAAATTCCTGAAAGATCTTAAAGACTATTTTCCTTAAAATGTCGGAATTAATTTTCTTAAATTCCTGAAAACAACAATTTTCAAGTTATATCAACCCCAAACAGTACAATGCTTCCATTTTCTGGAAACTATAAATCTGCAGTATTTGCTAAGTTATCTAAATCGGATTGATTATTTTAATCATATCATATGATACTCAAAGTAGCGGATTAACTAAAACCCATTCTTGAAGTCATCTATAAAAACCCATTGTTTTGGTTCTAATGCTCTTCTAATGGAATCTGTAGGTGCTAATTTCTTTTCAATGCCCTACTTGAAAAAAGATTTAAGTATAAAAAGATCCTGAAATATATGTAGTAAGTGGCAAGAAAATATATCTGTTGGTTCAAAAGTTTTTAGGATAGAGGGAGACATAACACACACACACACATACACACACACACAGCTGAGTGATCTAATAAGCCTCAGAAACGTAAGTTCAACGTAAATGAGTAATTAGACTACCATCCCATGTAACCCTGAATGTTGGCCCAAAGTTAGCATTGACTGGCCCAACCAGCTTCCAACAGTGTCAACCAATTACCACCGTTGGACCAACAGTCTTTATTATATAACAACTACAAGACATAAACAAAATCAAAAGCTGTTTCTTTTCTTAAAGTCAAGAAGGAAGTTTCATACCATTAAGAATACATTTCATATTTTAATGTTTTTGAAATAAAATGGAAGTTAACTTAAGCATTACTTTCGGAAGTTCCCACTACATCTACTTCATATTTCTTATACTAAAAACTATTTTCTGAGCTAAAACCAGACTGAAGTAGAACTTAAGAGTCTAATTTCCTTATTTTTACTACTTTTTTAAGGGAACCACAAACTCATTCACGCGTCCACAAAAAGAGACTGCTTTGCAAAACCTTCTTAGGAAGGTAGCCTAATCTAATTACTGTTAAATAGTCCCAAGGAACTATCCTACTAAACCCACTTAATACGCCATAAATATACTATTACTACTATAATACAATTAATGCCCAATGAGATATATTATTAATATTCAATGAACTATACTATTGATATTCAACATAAACATACCGTTAATACCTCTGTATATTTTAGTATGAATAGTGAACAAAAATATCAACTAATACAACTAAAATGTTTTTTTACTACAAAAAACCATCTGAATCTTTCTTGAATAACATATCTTAAATTTTAGACAATTAATAGTGTAATAAGAGCTTCTAAATGATCTTGCTAATAATAGAATAATCTTAGGAAATCTTATAAAGATCTCTGCCTCTTCAATTTCAGTAACTTTTAATTTACAAAGTTTAATTTTCCATCTCAGTTTTAATCAGACAAAATAACACATTATTGCTGCTCTTTCTAATCCAGTCTTTGAATCAAAGCAATAGGCTTAACAGTTATTAAGGAAAGTTCCCGATTTTCTCTTGAAGCTATTCCAGCAACTAATACCGTTTTCATTTGCGAAGGCTTAGTATGAAAAAAAATGGAGAAATAAAAGAAGAACAGGAAATTGCAATCACAAGCTTGGAGAAAAGAGAAAAATCGTTTACGAAAATGAAATCATTTCTTTTTCTGAAAAGCTATTTCTTTAATGCGTTTAGGAGATTTCCAATAAGAATTCAGAATGAGAAAAGAAATACAATAATATAATAGAGGACTTCTAGGGAAGAAAAACAGATTAGAAATCAGGATAAATTCCATCATCACTTCATTATAAATTGTGTGCAGTATATTAACTGAGTAGTTAGCATTGTACCTTAAAAAATTCTCTGTTGCTGAATATAGTCTGGCTTCTCCATTCATTAATAAAAAAGAAAAGTTCGAAAGAATTCAAAAGACTAATTTCTTTAAGACGTTATTTTTTAAATTTTTTTTCATTTTTTTATTATATTTTTTCTAACGAAAAACCTATGTTCCGATTATAATATCTTCAGTATATAAACACTTCAAATTTTCCAATTTTTGGAAAAATTGAAATTAAATCCACACCATTTACTTAAGTATTTTCTAAGTCGGCTTAATCTCAATAGTATTGAACCAACCGCAGTGGATTAAGGACTTAAATTTCATTCTTTTAAGATAGCGAAATATTAGCAGAGTGAGGATAGAAACCCATCGCATAAATTCCAAGAGGTTTCATTCTACTTTCAAGGATCTGTTTGAAAAAGATTTCAAATATAAACGTTGTATCGTCTGTAATCTTTAAATGAGAAATATCGAATTTCTGAAAATTTCATCCAGTGGTTAAGTTTTTATGATAATAAAGACCTGCTGATTAAGCGAATGTGATGAGTCCCACTTTTCTTGGATTGTAGCTAAAAATGAAGACTTGAATCACAATATACATTTAAGAGAAGAGAACACATTTGGATTCTCAAATCATATTTTGAGGAAGTTAATTCTTTTACTGCCTCAAAGAAGCAGAAATGTATTTAGAATCCTTTAGTATTTACCATCATATTTTACTGCAATGACACGTCTACTAGATTTGTTTTCTTCCATTCTGTACTGAGTATTTTATTCTTTTTTATTCTGAATGAAATGACTCAACATTTCAGAGAGAACGGCTCTGCTTACAGCCAGTCTCCACTTCCCAAGTAAACCATATACATTTTACCAGACAGAATTAAATGAATTATCTAATAAAACTACGAAGGAATGGTAAATAATAGTGCTATCCAAGACAGCAGCACTAGAAGAAATGTGTCACGTGAGACAATTCTAGTGATATAAAAAAGTAATATACTAAGGCAATTCATACCAACGGTCCAATATTGCGCTTCCAGTAGTGCAGTAACTCATATTCTTAGCGAAAGAAACTTAATAATTGCTAATAAAATCTGTACAAAACAACTAAGCACTAAAACAATTTTTTAATTGTTATAATGAATTTTTATAGAAATCCAAACATTAAACAATAAATTCCTGAACGAACTTGTAGCCTACTTTCCTTAAATCTTGCAATTATTATATTTTAAATTAAATTTTTTTTAATCATCAAAATAAAATGTAAGTCTCCATTTATTTTTTAAATTATAAAATTTGCTTACTACAAAGAGTAGAAAATTACTACTCTGAAAAAAATTATTAAATCCCAATTTCATAAAAAATTTGAAATTAGATTAATTTTCATTATGTTCGAGTTTTAACGTAATATCGAACAGATATTAAGAAGATGAAAACAAAAGTTAATATCTATTGTTTCTCATACAAATCATCATAACAAGCCAGTTTTTACATCATAACAAGCCAATGTTTGTGTTCTAATGCTTTTTATGAAGTGTTTTTTGACACTTACACGAGCTTATTTCTCAACCGAAACCTTCAAGGAAAAATTTCGAAAATAAAAGTTAGATCGGCTCATGTCTTGACAATTGACAAATAAACATATCAGTTTTCTTAAAGATCTATTCATCAATTCAAAAATGTTAAGGAAACATAAAATTTTATTTATTGTCTTTTTTTTATTTATTTATATTTATTTAAGGATTTTACTTTAATTCTTACAATGATTGTAAGGAAATATCTTATGGTTGCATTTGTAATAATAATAATTGCAAAATTTAAATAATTATTATCAAATTCGATAACATTATTTGTTATAAGACTCAATGTTATTCATATTTGTTAAATTGTTGTCATACTATTATCAGACTCAAGTTCTTCTTTATTACGCTCAATGTTATTATGTGATATAATTCAATTGTTTTCATTTTAGATGTTATTCCATGTTTTTTTTATTTAGGGAGAGGAAACTTCTTTGGTTTCACTTCGTAATGTACGTACCTGAAGAAGAAAACAGTTTATGTCTTTGAAATATAATGAGTTAATCTAGAAGAAGAAAGAGTTTGTTGTTTTATTTATTTAAAACTTAAAAGTCTTTCAGGAACTTCTTAAAGCTTGAATTTTAATTTTAATTTAATTCCTAGAACAATCCCTACAAGAGATGAGAGATGATTAATCCTTTTCTATTATTATAGAAAAAGTAAATATCTACTTAAGCAAATTTTAGATTAAGAGCATTCATGCAATGTGTAAACAGTTATCGCATTCTTCTTCGAAAGCCAGCTAGATCTGAATGCTCAGTTTGAGTGTGAACTTTCAATTAGTTTCTGTGATTGTTTATTTCTGTCGTTCTGCTGAACGATAACTTTAAGAGATCTTCCACTGTTGTCTTTCTAGCAATTTCTTTTTTTTGTCAAGGAATCGGAGACAAAAATGGATTTGTTGACTCGAGAATTGATGAAATACAAACATAAACAACCAAAATAAATGAGATTAATAAGAAATTTATAAGAATTGTCCGCAATGCATCAATTGCACGTTACATTCCCTTCAAAATAAAAAAAAAAAATCTTAAAACAATCTTTAATGAAAAGTAACTTAATGATATCTATAAATAATTGCTTATTTATTTACTTGGGAAATTACTACCATACTTGATTTTCCCAGGAGATGTTAATTATTTATAACCTTATTTCATTTCAACGTTTTAATGTTTGTTTTTCGTTGAGAGAAATTGTAATTTATTAGCTGCAAGCCAAATTAATTATGCACATTATGAAACAGAGAGAAGGCGGCAGACTTTATTTTCAAAACTCCGGTTATAAATTCATTGTTAGTTATTTATATTTCTATATGAATTTCACTGTATTTTTGTATTGCTTTTGACTGAACCCACGTTTAGTAAATTAATCCATTCTTTAGATTCTGCAAACATGTTTGAAAGCCTCTGACGTCAGCAATAACTGAAATTAAGAACAATATGACGCCCAGCGATCAATAACACAAGAGAGACAGAAATAACATAGGAATCCTATTGGATATTTGTCTAGTTTCAAAAGCGTTTATTTAAGGGCTTTTTTATTTTCAAACGAAAGAACAAGATTGGTCAAGAAAATTGAATAATTGGATACAGCTTATAAATAAAAAAGGTCAATAAAGATAAGGAATTTTTTAAATTGAAGGATAGGGTTTTCAAAACAAACTATGTTCTTAAAATTATTGGGTTTTTAATATTTCTTAATTACTGAGCATCCGAATCTCACTATTTTGCCTGAACATATTTCTCCACGTTTATCGTTTGTTTGTTTGTCTGACTTGTATCACGTTAAATTGGCTGGACGATTTCTATCACATTTGTGGTTTAGCTTATCTAAACTTAAAACATAGCACATTTATTTTGTTCACTGCATCTCTCATCCTTCAGAACTGACCCTTGAAATCCTTTGCTTACAAGGCTCGATGAATAAATTTGACACGAATTTTATGTTATCATCCTACAAAAATATGAATACGATTATTTTACTCTACACCTCCACACTTCAGTCTTCGGAATAGGTCTTGTGAGCGTCTTCTCTCGTTCTTCAGAATCCAGCTTAGAATTTTCATTTGTTCATTTACGATCATTTCGTCTTGTGATATGTTCTATCCTTACTCTTTATAGCTTAATGTCAGCCACTCTGAATTTCTCTTTCCCCAATACATTTAGAGTATGACGTCATCTTACATCGGTCTCGTTCCATGCTTCTTTCTATAGTGGAAGAGAGAGTTTTGAGGAATAAAGATTAAACTAGAGGACATTTTAGACGTGCTTTTTCAGTAGGCAATCTGCACCCCATCTACCCTTACATTGCCGTTAGCATTGCCTACGTCTTA
>JAFIDM010010028.1:5827141-5846001 GCA_023159025.1 Thereuonema tuberculata | reverse complement strand
ATATACAGAGGTGCTTTGGTAATCTTAGCCATGTTTTTAGAAGTGACACACACACACACATCACGTGACTTTGCCAGCCTCGACCCAGAGACCTTAAACATCCCCATTGATGACTGATTGATGATACTTTCTAATTTATAAACGTATACATAATTGTATACATGAATGTATGTCATGTATACATAACAGACGACATACATTCATAGGCGAAATAGTTTTCTCTTGGTGCTCGCTACCTTCCATTAAAATTTGACAGGGTCTATCGCTAATATTTTAAAGGCATACATACATACAATGCTTTACTAATTGCAGCGATGAAGTCTCCTCTATTAACATGTGGCATTCCAATGGCGAAAGGTTCCCTACCCGTATACTAGGATATCCTTTGTAAACAAAAAGTATTTTTTTTTTACTTTTTTAATTCAAGTGAAATTAAACGTTACCGCTTTGGAATAGAGAAAAATCAACAGTATTCAATAAAATTGTTTAAATGCAAAGAATTGAGTAAATGCATTCTACAATATTACCTTATTTCCGCAGATTCAACATATCTTAAATGTGATATTTCGGATTTATTGTTTGATGCTATAGGGTTGGTCCAAAATATCTCTTATTTTCTCTAAATAAATGATACATTTGTACAATATAACAAGAAAGAACTTAAATCCTACTTTCCTTAAAATGTTATGTCTTAAATTTTTTTTTTCTTTTCTTTTTGTTTTTATTATTTATTTATTTAATGGATTAGCTGCATAAGCATTAACAGAAATAGGACAAAATCCATTGTTTATCTCCCAATGCTTTTAATGGAAGTTTTTGTCTCCTTCTAGCGCTGATTTCCATGTAGATTCTGTTATGTTTGAAATAAATCTCTAGTCTTGACTGTCTACTTACAAGAAGATTCAAAGACGTTCAGAACGTTATTAGGAGGACACATCCTCTCACAGAGAGACTGAGTGATCCTCGCTTCCTTATTAAATTAGGCTGAATATTATTATTATTATTATTGTTTTTATATCTTAGACTAAGCTTTAGTTGTTGAATATTATCAATGTTATTCTTTTTTTGAATAGATGTTCCATATTTCAATTTGTTTTTACTTTGTGTTTTTCCAGTGGTAGGCACTTGTCTACCTGTGTACGGAGCTCGCAAAGGAGAACCTTGTCAGCGAGACAGCGACTGCGCTACGGGTCTTTACTGTATCGACTCCGGCGACAACGAGGTTCTGCTTCGGACTTGCCAAGCAGAGAACAGGAGCTTTCTCAAGAAGCAGTACAGTAAGTTCAACATAGATTTCAAAATACCTTAAAAAAACCTTATTATAAAGCAGCCTAAAAATACAACATCACTTATTACAGTTATATTATTATATTATTGTCAACCTTTGATCGTAGTTGTTATTCTGAATATTATAAATTATTCTTTTACATTTAAAATCTTTCTATATGTTTTCTTTCGAAAAGCAATATGGTACTTTCAGAATTATGAAGAAATGCAAGCAAAAATCTGACTCGAAATCGTTTAATTTGAAATAATGGCTTCTTTTATTATTGTACTGTTAACTCTTAGATTAAATTTATCTTTAATTTTCACTTTTGTTTTTTAGGTTTATCATAAAGTTTTGTTATTAAGAAATTAGGGGTAAATTCTAATTCTTCATCCTTATTGTAAAGAGTGGACGAGAAGTTCCTATATCCTCTATTATGTTATTATTAAGAGGTATGGGAACTTCTCGGCCACCTGCTATTACAAATACTATCGAAAGTAACTGTTGATAGTGAATTTCTTAAAACTCCTTTATTCTTATCACGAACGACATTTAGATTAAGACTAAAACAGACTCCAGATGTCAACAGATGAATTCTTAGATATGTTTATGTCAACGTTGAGTCCAGACGCACTTTCTGATGATGATAGCCTATGTTATAAATATTTTAAGAATGCGACGATGATAATTGTTTTCTGTTAGCTTTTGATCTTTAAAGACAGTACTTTAAGGAATTAAAAACTTTTAAGATTTGAAGTAAAGAAACTACTGGAAGAAAAAGTGTTCTTATATGTATTGGATGAACCTTACAGATATAATCAAGTGATATACAGGTAATTTACTATATAAAGAGAAGCATCATAATAATAACATAACACGGGGTTTGGGAACTTCTCGGCCACCCTGTACTTAAGAATATAAACAGAATTACTTGCAATTCTTTCTCTTTATTTGCATTTTTTCTCTTTCTTTTGCAGTAGAAGTTTATTCGCGAATTCATGTACGACATTTTATAAATTCTACTTCTAAAGCGTTTGTTTGAATTACTTACGTATTAAATGGACTTAATCTTTTCTAAAGTGTTTTTCATAATAAAGGTCAAGAAATAAGACCAAATGTTTATGAGGTATCAGCTCGCAACAGGTATTGGAAGCTTCGTATAATCATCATTCGAGAACTGTGTAAAGTAGTGATCTGAAAGAGTGATCAAAAGGAACAGTTTTATGTGGAACCTCAAGGAACTAAACAAACAAAGTATTAAAAAAAAAAAAAAACATGAAACACTGAGGAAAAGAAAGTATGTTTGTAGATTGTATAAATATCGTAGTATAGACTGAACTACTTCTTACATTCCATTAAGTACTAGTGATTCTCCTATGCCCAACTTACTTCTAATGTGACATAATTCACTGTGAATGGCAGATTCTTCATTAACATTGAAAAATAGGTTGACATAAAAAAGCATCAAAATTCAAAAATCATTAATTAAAAATATAGAAACTATTTATTCTATTCTATTCTATCTATTCTATCAATATCTATTGATATTTCTGTATAATAGGAAATCAGCACATTGTCGTGTCAGAAAATTGCTCTTATTTTCACTGTTCTTTACCAAAATGAAAAGTTATCTATGAAATAGTTGTTCCGTGCCGGCGTGGCCGAGCGGTCTGCCGGTACCCGGGTTCGAATCCCGGTCATGGCATGGATGTTTCTTTCTTCTTCTGTTTCTACTTCTGTCCGTTCCTGCGGGTATCACTTGATGCTGCCTCCTATGGCGTACCCTGGGCAACGATTCGTCGGTTAAAGGCATCATATCTTGCCCCTTGTTGTTGGCCTAAAGAAAGATGATTAATCTAAGAGTCCGGGCATTTGTAAAAAAAAAAAAAAAAGAAATAGTTGTACAAACTGATCAGGGCTACGCTATAACACTTAATTTTTAAAAATAAATTTTAATTTTAACTAAGTGATTGAGTTATTAAGTAAAAAAATCGGTATACAGGCCAGGGCGCTAAAGAAAAATGTCACGACTGTTATCACTCATCAGGTCAATCTAAAAGGAAGGATTACAACTAAATAGAGAAAATAAACAAGAGTTTCCGGAGAATTTAAAGCATACTTCCTCGAAAATGATATTAAAATGATATTATTAAAATTCCTTAAGGGTCGTGAAAATGACAAAAACGATTATCTGCCCTTTATCTTAATATTACAATGTCTGATGAATTAAAGAAGTGTTAAATCACGAGCTAATTGAGCTAAAAGATAGTTTTATCATTGTTTAATAATCGATGTAAATCATTGTATAGTTTCGAATGCTTTTCTATAGAAGTTTATGTTACTTTCAAGGATCCACTTCCAAGTAATTTCAAATAATAGATATTTGTATTATTTAAAAAAATTTCCAAGCGGTTCCTGTCGTTTCTAATCTTTAAGTCTGCATACCAAGTTTCAAGAAAATCCATCCAGCGTTTGAAACGTTATTCAGGTGAACTCCCAGACAACAGATTGACTGAAGGGAAGAGACTCACTTTCAAAATTAGTTCCAGTCTTAGCAAAAAAGTCAGCATCTTAAAAATTCTGTTCTGAAAACGAAAGATAAATTCTAGAAAATATTCCATTTGGAAAAGGAAATGCTTTTGTTTATTAGATATTAAATTCGCTAACCTTTATTTCCTTTTTCTTGTTGGAGGCTCAATTTAAATTCATATCTGTTGTTTTTGAAAATTGCTTTTTGAGTAGCGAAAAAAAAAAAATGAGTATTTCCAAGTAGTCATTTATTATTCATGTCTAATTTCAAACCAACTTATTAAATATAGATACGACGTTTCTGTAAAGGAACTTTGTTTTTTCTATTTCAATTTGCTACAGGCTACTTCCTGAACTAAAGTTTTAACAATTTTCTTGAACAAAACGTAATTTAATTAACTTTTATCGAATCAAAAATTAAATTTTTTCAACCAATTATTAAAACTTTCAACTTTGCTTCAGAAAAACTTAATATTTGGCAAATGAAATTAGGAATTGAGAAGTCGAAATGGAATTGGGCTTTAAATAAAAATTCCTTCTGAGTGAAATCTTGAGTGAAAAAAAAGTAATGGTCGAGTAAAGTTTTACTTTTTTAACAGATTAATTTAATTTATTAATTTTAAGCTAAACTAGGAGGAGGAAATTAAAAAGTGACAATTTCATTCCAAACCTTTTAAAATGAACTCTACAATAAGCAGTGTCTGAAGAACTTAAAGTTCTGTTGTTTGTTATATTTCTTTTTTTTATCTCGCGAAATTAATGTAACTTTAAAATACATAGGAAAAGTCTTCTTTTTACTATAGAATATTGTATATTACTAAGTAGGTATCCATTACCTATGAGAATTGAATATGCAATACTAAGGTTACAATTTTGGGGACTGTATAGAAAGTGATGGGCAACTAAAAACGAGTCCATATTTTTTAAATAAGACGTTGATCATGTGATTTGTTTCTGTGATAGATTTATCACAGAACATTATTTAGGACATCCTCTTAAAATTTTCTAAAGCTAATCATGCCCCGAGTTAGATCATCTCCAGATGTAAATATGCATACCAAGTTTCAGGAAGATTATGTTTAATAATTATGAGATAAATATGAGATAATTATGAGATAAATTACGAGATACTGAGTGATTTGCTGAATCTCACTTTCCTATAAAAATAGGCTAAAAATAAACAATAACATGCGATATTCAAAAAAATCATATGATATGATTCTCATACAATAATATAATAAGATTAAATATGATCTTCAAACACTCAGATAAAGGGAATTTGAAAAAAAAAAGTTTTAAACTTTTCAGGCTGTAATTTGCGTTCTGTGATAGTCATTCCATTTCCAAATCTTTCTCTTTCTGAAAACTTGATTTTCGATGAATCACTTTGGATCCCAATTAGTGCAATTACACAGTGAAAACCTTCATCTCTTTATCGCAGTCTTTCCAAAGCAAATAAATCACAATTAGTGGTTCTTAAATGTTACCAATGACGTCATTAAATTCTTGGCCAATTACCACTGTTTATGTCAAGATGCCACTGGCAACTAATCATTGTCGTCATTTATTAGAAATAGTCAAATTAACCAATTAGAACACACGACTTAATCAGCCTGGTAATTAGCTTGGCTTTGGCTAGTGGGACTTCCTCTGCAGCTATATTTGAATTGCTATTAACCCAGTAGAATAAACATGCATTCTATAAAAAAAGAGCAAATTTTATTAACAAATAAAAATTTTATTTTTAACAATTTATGTTTAACAAAACTACTGTAAAAGTTAAAATGTAAAGAAATAAACAAAACAAAATGAAATTGCAAAATTTCTCTTCTATTATTCGATTCATTAATTTTTAAATAATTTTAAACAGGTTTGATTTAGTATTAAAATTGATCTAGAAACTACAGATTCGGGTTAAGGTTAGCAGGTAAAATTAGTGCGTTGCTTTAGAAGTTTTAAGTAAAGCTAGCTTTAGGATATGTATTTGGAAAGCTGAGTTGAAGTGGCCTAATGAAAACGCTGGGATATTAGCGCACAGGTTGGTGAAAAAAACCGATGGAATCATTGATTCCCAACTGTGATTAACCTTCATCTGCTATTTGAAGAACAGGTCTAGTTCGCTGCTACCTGCTTGTTTATTCTTTGGGTTCTGTTACAGACGATTCTGTATTATGGATATAAAAAACGCCTCGTTACTATCTTCAGGGTTCTCTGTTTCTGTTCTTTTCTTTTAATTCAATTTACTTCAATTACTATTATTCATAGTGTGTGTAATAATATAATTAATTATAAGACCATCCACACAAATAAGAAAGATATAATTTATAAATCAAAACATAATAACAGTGACATGTTTCGAAAATTCATCGTCAGACTGTAAATAAATATAAAACGGAAAAACATAGGCTTATAAGAGCCTTACAATGCAGAACATCGTAATTACTTACGATGTTCTGTATTGTAAGGTTGTTATAAGCCTATGTTTTTCCGTTTTATACAGAGGGTTGTTTACAATCTATGGTAACGATTTGCATGGCGCGTGACGACGCAACCAATCACAGTAGGTATGCAAATTTATGCAAACGTACAGGTGAGTACTTAAAGATTAGTGTGGAGGGGTGCGGGTTAGTTTGTTCGGAGAAATGCCGCCGAAAGTTCAAAAGAGACATAAAAGCAAGGTTCACAAGCTCTTACCAAAGCACATTTCAGAACGTAAGACAAATTGCAGAAAACTGTATTGAACGACATCTCGCTGGGGATAAATGGAAGTATGTGGCCACATTAGACGAAGCATATGTTTATCTGTCCGACTGCAATAAACCAAAGGCGATTTTCTGTCGCCCAGTGGGAGCCAAATCGTTTCCAAATTGGTACAGAGAATGTCGTGAAACTTTTTCGAAGGGATTCATGATCGTTTCGGGTTATTCCTATCAAGGCAAGCTACAGATACGGAGGGTGGCTCAAAATGTAAAGATGAATTCTGCGTACTATCAGGATCACGTACTGACACCAATTTATATACAGGAACTACCTGCTCTTTACGGAAACGACGTTTCCAAGGTCCGTCTCACCAAGACAAGGCGTCCAGCCATACGTCCAAATCGACCCAGAATTTTATAACGAATGGAACAGCAAACCGGAATCCAGGCTATACCGTTTACCGAGATACTAGTGAAGTCTCCAGACGCATCGCCCATGGATTTTTGCGCATTTGGACTATTAAAACGAGCCTTGGGAAGACGACGTCCTCGTTCATTGGATGGACTCTGGAAATGTTGTCAGCAGGAGTGGCAACGTGTAAGTCTTCCCGTTCTTCGCAGTAGTCTCCTGCAATGGAAACTGCGCTGCAGAGCGATAGCAGTATCTCATGGCCATCAAATAGAGCATGATCGTTGGTGAAGAAAGGGAATTTCTGGGAAATAGACCCGAATCCAAATCGTTACCATAGATTGTAAACAACCCTCCGTATTTATTTACAGTCTGACGATGAATTTTCGAAACATGTCACTGTTATTATGTCTTGAATTATAAATTATATCTTTCTTATTTGTGGGGATGGTCTTATAATTAATTATTTCAATTACTTTTATATATTATTAAAAACAAGCATCGTACTTTAGTATTATAATAGCAAGGAAAATAACTGTCAGCTATACGTGGAGCAATAGATTTCTCCATATTTTGCAGCCATGTTTCTGGACAGTAACTCAAAATTTCATTTAGCACATCAGCACGTACTAAAGGAAACAACAATTCGTAAGAAAGGATCACCCAAGCATTGTAGCATTTTTGGAACAACCTAGGAAACGGATTGCAAATGTCATTACTCCGCCTCTTAACCTCCAGGAGCTTAAATATTTTCTTATAAATTAATGGTAATTGATCCCCTCAAAATATCATAGACAATCTTATCAACAGTATGCATCGTCGGTGTTGAGGCTATACTTCAGCTGGAGTATATGAAACCACTACTAATAAAAATGTCATCATTGAACTTTTGCTTTCAATTGTGACTAATGGTTTACGTTCCAATGGAAGTCTTACTTTAATCAATCATTATTGCTCTTTCTTATTACAAACTTCCTCTGTCAATGTCAATCGTATGGATTTTATTTTTGTTGTTTGTTGTTTAACTTTTAAGCACTAGTTTATAAGAAATGGTCATTCTTGAAATGAAAATGTTATTTAAACTTCAAAGTGTTTTGAATTGTCATCAGATTTAACCTTTTCTTTAACATTCCTTCCTGAGTCAATTGATTAATTGTTCTTTTGTTTTCTTTTTTTCCGCAGATGAAGATTGTGACGTAAGCAGTGACTGCGACTTAGAGAAAGGGTTGTGCTGTCAATTGCAGAAGCGTCACCGTCAAGCTGCTAAGAAACTCTGTGTCTATTACAAGGAGCCGCAAATGTGCATTGGCAACATGGAGGGAGCTCCCAAACCTCCGCCAGTGGAGCCAAAGATGGCGGCTATTAAGGCTCGCCTGGGCTAAGGACAACCGCTGCGCTCCTAGCGGCGGTCGTCGTTTCCCCCCCTGGAGACCAAAATTACAAAACCCAATCCCTGCGCGCTTACATTGCAGACCAGGACTCCATCTGAAGGCCGCCTGCAGAAATAAATTTTTCCTCCCGCAACCATAACCTTTCCTGTTTTTCCTTAGCTAAAATGAGCTGTTTTTCTCATCGTTCTTCGGGTAATCCAAATTGTCATCTCGTCTGTCATCCCTAGTACGGTACTTGTAGTAAATCTTGTCATTTGTTATTGTTATTTTGAGTTCTTCAAAAGTACAATAACTGTAATAAAATTCCCTTTCAATTTTTAATTTCTTTGCAAAATACACTCATGTCTTTTAGGAAAGTATTCTATTTCAATATTTCTTTTTTGAAATATCTTCTTTTGGCCAAAGGATCCGTTTTGATTTCAGCCTATTTCAATGTGATTCTATCAACTCATATCATAAAACACAACCAAAAAAAAAAACCTATCAATGCAAGAATTGAGGGAACCTTTTCAGGTTTTCATAGCATTAGAATAGAATCTATTAATGATGTATTTTTTAGATAGCTAAGTTTTAGGGCAAGTATTGGCCCCTGTAATCAAAGGAAAAGAATTTAGTAGAACTAAACAACCGATACTTATACAAATAAGATTTTTCGTAATGTTGGCTTTGAAATCTGTAGGAGATTATTAAAAGAGAATCTATTAATAATCAAAAGAAAGTATTTGGGAATGTCATCAATGCAATGTTAACTTCTTTTTTGGAAGAGAGATTCGATTATATAAAACATTAAACTTAGAATCAAAACTTATCCGGTTATTCCAAATAGCTTATCAATTCCAGATCCTTATTTTCTATCTCAATGCAATGCAAACCCTCGCCAAAGGCGGATCTGTTGTACCTCCCTCATATACTATCAATGCACAATTTTGTCAAATCCTGGTGCTGTTACTATACTCTATCGTTTCAACATATTTTTGATTAAATATCTTTTTTGCAGTAAGATCTCTTTATTTACACACTGCATATTTCTTTCTAAACTATTGCACCCAAGTGAAAAAAAAAATCCAATGTAATGTTTTTGAAGATCACAGAGCCGTTCCATATGTACAATGTAAATCTATGTATATATTATCAATTACTGTAACAGATTTTATGACAATTTATCTGTACTAAGTCATGTTTATATTTGTTAATAAAAATCCCCGTTTAAAATTTAAGTGTATTTTATTGTATTCTAAAGTTCTAATTATTTTAGTAATTAATGGACTGGCAACTTATATGGAATATTCCGAAATAAAATCAGTTCATGATTATTATTCTATTTTTGAAGGATTTTTCTGAACAAAACATATACAAACAAATTAACATAAACAAAATAATCACCCAAATCATCCAGAAAAATTGTAGGGATTTATAATTTAGAAACAAGTTCTAAAGAATTTAAAATCTATTTTCCTTAATTTCTTTCTTTTTTAAGTCATGAAAATGACAAATAGAAAAACCTCTCTTTATATTCAAATTCCAATATCTACTGAATACCAACAGTTATTTATATTTTATTTTTTGACACACAAAAGTAAATCCGCATTATTTATTTAAATTATATAAAAAGAGCTAACTTTAATAAGATGGAATTACTAGCAATATTAGCTAAACAATATTCAATTTAACACAATGACATATTAATAGAATAGCATAGAAATCCACTGTTTACATTCCATTACTTTCCTATAGGAAATTTTGTCGCCTTCTCGTTATAATTTCTTAACAAGAATTTGAAAAAGATTTCAAATATAAAAGTGAGATCAACTCTAGTCTGTAAATATGCTTATTAAGTTCGGAGAAAGTCCATTCATTGATTCAAAGTTATTAGGAGGGGAAGGAGGCACACAGCCATTAACTGTGTAATCTGATATGCTTCCTTTACCTACAACTGTAGACTAAAAATGCTTTCTTATTTGACAAAAACAGTCGTTTGGCGCTTTTGTTCATCCGTACGGTTACATCATCTGTACTTAGCATTTCTATTTCGTAACTCACAGGATCGTGGTTTCTTTGAAGGCGTCATTTATCCGTTGATTTTGAAGAGAAAGAAAGAGAGAGACGTAGATAGAATTCAAGAATTAAGGCAAAGTAGGAATTCTTAAACAGGTAAGTTGTTCGAATTTAGTTCTGAAGCTGCAATTTCACTTTCTACAATTTATTGTTTTTTTTTTTCATAACTCATTAAACAGTCATAAAATAATATCTACAAAAAAGAGGCAAAAAAACAGATGTCCGATGTTTGAAAAGTATTACAAATAGTTAATTCAGAATTATCAGACATTAATTCTTCTTCATCTTCTTCAATGGCTCGACAGTCCTGGGTGGGCCCTGGTCTTCTCCAGAAGTTTTCTCCAGGCATCTCTACTTTTGGCAGCTGTTCTCCAGTTTTTAACCCATAGAATGTTTAGGTCTTTTTCAACACAGTCGATCCATCTTAGTGGGTGTCTACCCCGATGTCTTTTTCCCATGGGCTTTGCCAGAAAAAATTTCTTACAGCATCGATCTTCATGCATTCTTGACAGATGATCAACCCATTTAATTCTCTGTATTTTGGTAAATTTTACTACATCAGGTTCTTTATATATCTTATAGAGTTCTAAGTTAGTTCTTCTTCTCCATGAACCATTTACATGAACCCGCCAAGTATGCTTCGTAAAATTTTCCTCTCAAAAAACCTCAGAGTTTCCTTGTCACGTAAAGTCAATGCCCAGGTCTCTGATGCTTATGTCAATATAGATCGTATAAGACTTTTGTAAAGGAGTAATTTAGTTTTTAGTTTGAGAAAATTGGATTTTAGATACTTCTTCAGGCCATAAAAAATGTATTTGCAAGTGTAATTCTTTTAAGTATTTCTGGAATTAAAGCATTATTATTGTTTATTTCCACTCCTAAATAAGTAAAACTGTCAACTTTTTCAAATTTATAAATTTCAATTTCTAAGTGGCAAATTTGAGGATTGGACTTTAAATAGGGCAAATATTTTGTTTTATTTTCATTTACTGAGAGATTAATTCTTCTTGCGTTTTGTTCCAGTGCTGTAAAAGCTTGCTTAAGAGCCTGTACGGTCCGGGCAATTACGCAAATGTCATCAGCAAAGGCTAGTATATGAACTGACTTAGTAAAAATAGTTCCTCTGGTATTCATCTCTGAGTCTCTAATAACTTTTTCAAGTGCTATGTTAAATGATAGACATGCCAGTGTATGTCCCTGTCGCACTTCATTCTTCACCTCAAGCTGTTCTGTGAAGTCACCTTGTATGCGTATGTGTATCATAGTTTCCTTAAGAGTCAAGACTACAAGTGTATAAGTTTATCTGGAATGTTTAATTCATGCATAGCCTCTATAAGAAATTCTCTATTAGTACTGTTTATATGCTGTTCTGAAATCCCCAAAAGGTTGTGTTTCGATTCCAAATTCTTTACATTTTTCAAAAATCTGTTTTAAGTTAAAGATTTGCTCAGTCGTCGATCTTCCCTTTCTGAATCCGCAATGATAGTCGCCGATCACATGCTCGACATTTGGTATAAGTCCGTCAAAAAGGATAGTATAGTGTAGATAGAATTTTGTAAGATGTGCAAAGAAGATTGATTCCTCTATAATTACTATAGTCAAGCACATCTCGTGTATAATACAAATGTATTATTGAGTCTCCATTCCATGGGTATTGTTTGGGTCTCCATTTCCATGGGTTCCATATAAATAGAATCACATCCTTGAATAATTCATAATAATTAATAATTCATTAACATTAAATCTTTCGTACATGAGTTTGTACTTGTTCTCAGATTCCAAAAATCTGAAAAAAAATTTTCATTATAGTAATATTAATAATAATAATAAAGTATGAATAAGTGAAAATAACAATGCTCTGTTTTTCTTGGCTGGGGAAACCCATTTCAAGGACTGTGGGGGTAGGGAGATGGAGATCAAAATAATCGTGTTCGTATTTAGATTACATTACTTGTGAATGTGGGTGGCTTGACAGCTGAGCACGTCGACCTGAAAGATCTTTTGCACTATCCCACGGAAAGAAGGACAGACGGAGAGAAAAACTGAGAAAGGATGGTGTGAGAAATGCAGGGGAAACGGGAGAACCCCGGGAAAACCTGCCCAGCGCAGATCGCCACCATCAACGAAACCCACATGGAACCGAACCCGGTACTCAGAGGTGAGAGGCCAGTGTCTTAGCGCCATCGCCAACCACGCGGCCATGTTCATATTTAAGTGACCCATAAATGAGCCTTGTATTTAAAGAACAGTCTAACTATTTCAGCAAGGGTGCCGTTTTTGATGGATGGGTGTGATTATGAAGTTCATTAATTAATTACTTTCTTAAATACTAACTTTTTTAGGTCGGAAATTTAATTTTACTGACTTTTCAAATAACACCGCTGTTTATCAGAAATCCGAAAGAATTCTGCCAATGGATGAAGTACTGTCAAACTCGGCTTTAACACAGTTATTTATAACGCTAATTCGGATTTAACGAGATTTGATCTTGGACCCCTTCTATTTTGGAAAGGGTATGTAATTGTAAAATTGCAAAATTTATTGTATTTTCGCCCAAAAAGTACGAAAATCGATTGATTTTAGAGAACTGCTCGCGATTTGCTACTTACGATTAATACTTACTGGGTAATACCGCTAAACCCAAGATGGCGGCGTCAAACCGTAAGAAAACAGAAATATGAGGATTTTGGCTAATATAACCAATCAAAGTGTTGAAAAGGTAATGATTTATAAATATTTATAAATATAAAATTCTCTCACATTGCTCTAAATGATGTAGGTAATCGCGAAATGATCATTTTAAATCGATTTGGAATCGTGTGGGCGATAATAGGGTTCGAGTATACGACATTTGGCATCGTGAAGTAAAAAAAGCTCGGGCAGATCGCGATCTTCGAGATCTTGGATCCGAAAGATCGCTATATATAGCCAACTTTGACTTTATTTTTTAATGGAAATCGAGCGTGAACTCAATTTCCAGCTGTGTTTTCAGCAGCCCTCATAGATTGAAAAAAAATTGTGCCAGTCGTTGAGATAAAAAAAAAAAAATCAGATGACAAAGTAACAATTTTTCATCTGATCTAATTAACGAATCACGTTTCAATTGTTACAATAAAAAGAATTAAAAAGTCTCATTCATTTGTTTTCGTAATCACTTTTGTTTGATTGTGTCAGTTTATTATATGTTTTTTGTGATTTAGGCTAATTGATATCAGATATGAAATAACTTTATTGTCTGTTATCGGAAGGAGACAACATCATTTAGCAAGTGGTCTGTTGACAGGACAAGGGCTACTAGATTGGTGACGTTATGTTTACAGAATCCAAAAGACCTTGCAAAGACGCTCACCTACTATCATCATTCATAATCTGTGACTGCTGTAACAAGAAACTTTTAATCCCGTTATTATTTAGGATCAAAATTGTGTAAGCTTCGAGTTAAATAAACATTAATAATTTGTTTTTAATATTTACAATCTATAGGCGTGCAATATAAGTTTAACAATATGCAGCAAATAATAATTGTTTAAAGAGAAATCATGATTGCACAAGCTAATGACCTACAATTGGTTAGTAGGACGATATAAAAGGTTGAAAAGAAGAATGTAGCAACCGAAAAAAGCAAGTATGAAAGAAATAACGGGGATCATAAAATGTTATCAGGGTGGATTAATCTAAAGACAGTTTATAAGGAATATAAAGCTAAGGAATGTAAGATTCTTCTTTATACATGATGCTGCACATCCATAGAGGCAAGAAATAAACTGATGTATACTTGTGAAGCAACAAGCAAATAGAGCAGTGTTAAATTGGGTTTCACTACAAATTTTTCATATTCCTCATAGATGTTCAAGTTGACCTAAGTATCTGTGGACTGATTTCATAACTTCCAGGATCAAGTTATTACTGACATTTATTGAAGCAAGACGGTAAGTATCTAATATTCATTTCAGAAGATAAAACTAAATCGCCAATGTATTTATCGAGGGCCTTACGAAGATTCGATGGACTTAACTTTAATCTTCTGATCATTTTATTAGTCTGTAATAGTCCAGAATACATATAATGTTTAATATTTATTAAAAATCCTATATTTCTTCTTTATCTTTTATCTTTATCTTTTCGATACTTTGGGTCGATTGTTCCTAAAAGCTGTGACGTGTTCATCTATCCGTTCTTCTAATATTCGCGTATACTTTGGAAACTCAGGGCGAATGTTAGAAGAACGGGTAGATGAACACGTCACAGCTTTTAGGAACAATCGACCCAAAGTATAGAACTGGGCCGAACATTGCATAACCGAAAATCACAACCCAGACCCTAAAGTTACTATTCTTTTCAAAATTCAAGATAAACATAGTAGGTACGTAATCGAAGCATGTATCATAAAGACTTTCAAATGCATAAATAAAGACAAAGGGTACATGGTAAACCCAAACACCCTATCCTATTTCCAGGACATAGTAAAAAACCAAAGAGAGAAATTTCAATGAAGAAAGTGAAATAATAATTATAATACATTGTTAATAACAATTGGTTTTGTTAAACTATTTTTTATACATTGTCATTAATAATTGATTTGGTCTTTCATTATGTTTTGGTTGAAGTATAAGAAAACAAACATTATAAATAAATATAATACAATAATTGAAACTATAGTAATGTTTGTTTTTGTTTACGAGAACCTTAAGCGCTTTTGCGCAAGCGTCAGGTCTTCGATTTCATCAAAAAAGGGGTGAGGAGAAATAAAGAGGGGATGTTTACTTTTTATCAGTGTTATGGCCGTGTGCACCAAACTAGAATTAACTTTGTGGACGTAGCTAAAATTAGTGGGGGGGGGTGCCTTTGTTTTAAAATTGTGTGAAAGGAAACAAACATATATAAAAAGAAAATTTATTCAGAAACTTGATTAATTTACCTGTACATGGGTGGCAATTAACAGAATTGGTAGGAGTTCCAGCGAAACAATTTGATTTTCCGGTGTTGCAAAAGCTTTCTGATCAGTTCAAACGAGATTACAGAATATTTTCAAGGAAAATGACGAAAATAATAACAAGAAAATAAAATGTTTGATGAAGAGGGAATACAAAAGAAGAAAACATTTGGAATTCTGATCAAAGTAGATTTGAATATGAAATGACATCTGGTAGAACATTAAGTGTCTGTGGAGAAAAAGATACTATCGCTATTGTCCAATCAATTAATGGTACGACTCATTCTTATAGAATTGAAATAGGCTACATTTGTCAGTATTATCATAAAAATTACACATTTTTATTAAGAATAATCAGAAATTTTATTTAATAAACAGTTGTTTTTCCATTTTTATTAAGAATAATCAGAAATTTTATTTAATAAACAGTTGTTTTTCCATTCGGTTTCAATTCTTTGTTCCCTTATTTTCTTTCTAACAAGTTGATTAACTTACAGTTTGTCCTCTTTTATTTATTTTGACTTTTCAAACATCTATTTAAATAAAATCTTAATGCCATTTATTATACATTTCCTTACTTTTACTTCGCTGTCTCTCCATTATTGATCGCAACATTCGAGTTAGATCCATCACAAAACAGAAGACGCACAGACACTGTTAGTTAAGGCCAGCAAGTACAACTGTACTTGACGCTGACGTCTGCGAACAGAACGACTTTGGGAAAGATCCTTTATATGGGTTAAACTAATTGTAAAAAGAATTTCAGACAAAAAGCTCTTAGGAGTTTGACACTTCCCTTGTAAGATAGATTGTTTCTATTCTGTTGGCAGTCAAACAATGTGTGTACTTGAATATAGTGCGTTGTGTGTTGTAGTGGTGTTATATCTGAATGCTTTATTCTCTGCAAGAAACGATTGTCATTGTCGAAGCTTACATGCGTTCAAGATTCTTTAAGGAAACATGGGAGATATTTGCTGATAAGTTTCGTAATGTAAGAATTCCAGCAAAAGAACAGCATACAAGACTAGGTTAAAAAATGGAATACAGCAGGATCTGTGGCAAATGCAAAACGAAATAGATTACCGAACAGATTAAGACTCCAGAGACCGTGGCCAATATTCAACAGAAATTGCCGCAAAAATCCGTACGTAATTTATCAACAAAGTGGTGTAAAAAATAATATACTCCATTTTTTATATTTAATATCATATCATGTAATATCGATATCGGAACTAAAGGAGAAAGAGAGGTCAAGACGTTAGAATTACTGTCACTGGCTTCTCAATAAAAAATCGCTGATGGTGAATTACACCCAACGCTGTAGTTTATGAGTGACAAAGTATAGTTTCATTTATCTGGACATTGCTGCCTGGTTTTCGGGCTAATAGGGAAACAGAGGTTACAAACAATAACCTAATTAGCTGGATTAGTTCCATCCTCTTCTTAGAAGACTAGTGAAACATTCATTCAAGTTTAATAACGATTATTTGGACACTTCTTGCACTGTGTCTACATTAATATTAGTCACCTGGCTTCACGATACCTCTTCTACTGTATCTTCAAGCACTGAAAATATATTCGTACTGACACCTCTTGCGCTGTGTCTTTTCGTTTACGGAGGAAAGACACTTTCCTCGTTGTCCCTCCTTACACTGTCTTAAGCTGCGTTGGTAACATCTAGTTTATTAGTTTATTAGTTCTTTTAATAAACTGTTCCCTAAGTGTTTTCTTTTTTTTATTCAGAAAATCACCTTGAATTCTGCACTTCACGAAGTTAACTCAAAGTAAATTGAAAGCACTTAACTTTTGTTGTTGTCGTCCAGTCCGGTTCTTAATCTCTTCTGTTTTTCGGAAACCACTCTTATTTTGCAATTCTTCTTGGTATGAAATCCAAGGATCTCTCTCCGTCTTGAAAACCAAAACTCACGAACCGCTCTCTCTCCAATGACTACTCGAGTCACACTCAACTGCCTTCCACCAACCCCTGATGTTAATGCTACTTTGCAATAAAACACAATTTAAAGCAAGAAGTGCAACAAATTCTTTAAAATAAGCATGCAAGGACTCGCTAGTATGATTCATTGCAGACATACAGTATAAATCTCAATCATTCAAGGGTATTATACTTCTTATTGATGAAAGGATTTGCTGATATAAGAATTCATCCAAACTTATTTCACGGTAATATCGACATATATGTGATGGTACATGAGACTGGTGAAGTACTAGATGATTATTTGAAAAGTAACAAGCTTCAAAAAATTAAGTATATTAAACTTACACTCACCTCCTCAACTCAAAAGAAATAAATACGATATTCATGTAGAATATCGTATTTATATATCGTATTTATGCTTCGTTTGATGAATTGGCTTTATGTTGAGTTTTTTCATTATTACCATGTGATTTATTTACTTGTAAATTTATTTCCTTTGTTTTTATATTCCTCTTATCATTTGTTATCAACAATTTTTAGTATTTAGTCATGTATATTGTTCAAACGATAATGTCTTCCTTTGATGTATTGGCTTTGTATTTATTATTTCAATCTATATCATACATTTGTTCCTTTACTTTGTTTTGTATTCATGCACATCCTTTGTTTCCACAGTTTTTGAGTCATTAGGCTAGTAAAAGGAATTAACGAAATAAATTCCGAAAATTCGCCATTCTACATGAATATCGTATTTATTTCTTTTGAGTTGAGGAGGTGAGTGTAAGTTTAATAATTATGTACACAAGAAAGAGAATTAGAGAGATTTATGGAATAATTACTTATTAAGTATATTGTTCCAATGTCCTGGTAGTGAGTTAAAAAAAAATCTCCATCTCAGAGTTTAAACTTTCCATAAATATAACTTTGAAGTTATTAATTGATTTAATTTAAAACTATAAAATAAAACTGAGTAGAAGAGGGGGAGGGATATGGTTATTAAAAAAGAAGAATTTATTTTATTATTAAATCATGAATTTGATGAAGAGAAGAATCTGAAGGAAGGATTTACATTGTGATGCCACTGTATTAGATACACCTACCTAATAGCATACGGCACCTCCTTTAATCTTCAAAACTGTCTGAATTGTCTAGGCATGGATTCCATAAGGTGCTGGAACTATTATTTAGGAATGGTGGACCTTGCACCTGAATCGAGAAGATTCGAAGGTGCAAGGTCTGAAGGTGGAGACTTTGCAGCGAACAGCCCTTTCCAACTTGTCCCAAAGATGTTCAATAGCATTGAGATCCGGAGACTGAGAGGGCCACTGTAGCAAATGAAAGTCATTGTCATATTCGTGGAACCATTCCGTAGTGATTCGGACTTTGTGTGCCAGCGCATTATCCTGCTGGAGGTAATCATCTGTCTGAGGAAACAGAGTCAACATGAATGGATGTATTTGGAAAGCAATGATGTTTAGGGACGCTGTGCCATTCAGACGTGAATCTACGGATATCAAGGGACCCTACGAGTGCAGGAAAAATTCCCCAGACTTTATTACATCGCCTCCACCAGCTTGCATAATTGTCGCCAGATATGCGGGGTCAATGGATTCATGTTGTTCGCCAAATTCTGAACCTTAC
>JAFIDM010010028.1:5799737-5811366 GCA_023159025.1 Thereuonema tuberculata | reverse complement strand
TCTCACTTAAACGAAACTCACTTACACGAAATATTCACTTATATGAATAATTTTTGGTTCCTCCTCATATTCGTATAAGTGAGACTTCACTGTATATGGTTAATGTTATACATAATTTTATTTATTTATATGTATGTACATCAAGGTAGAAAATTGCATATTTAATAAATGATAATAACTATATTTAATACATGTATTGTGGGCATTTTGTACATGTTAATAATAATTACAAATATTAGGCTATAGTATTGACTTTTCAACTACAAAATCGCCTTCCGGCTAAGGGGCAAGCAAACATCTCATTTCAGAGCTCGACTCACATAATTTGTTTATTATAGCTTCACTGTCAATGTACATAAGACGTCTTTTTCACTTTGCATAATGATAAGCGGTTCAAGATTTTCGTTTGACATAGTAGATCTTAGACGTGTTTTGATTAACTTTAATTTAGAAAAAAAAACTCCTTCACAGGTTACTTGAGTTAGAGGAATGGTCAATAAATATTCATGAACCTTAAAAAGTTCCGTGTACTGAAGGCAGTACATGGTATATTCTACAATTACTCTAAATGCATATTTCACACAAGAGCTTCATTCTTTGACTACAGTGCATTTCATCAGAGATTCGAGGTCTTCTTCACCAGCTTCAAGTTCAAAGTCATGTTCGGAATCAAATGCCTCCTCAACTTCTAAATCATTCTTTTCAAAATAATCTTGATCAATAGGTCGTTTTGAAATTTGGGGCCATAGTTCAATTAAGGTTCTAACTCCTCTTTTAGCTTTCCTTTATCCAGGGAAGCTATTACTTGGCATAGCTTTTCTAGTGCCTTAGTGGGTTTTTAAACTGGTTATGGTCGAACCAGGAAAGATCAAGATAAAGTGTTTAATGATTTACAAACCGGCTTTTCATAGTTTGAATGACAGTATCCATAACAACATTGGATACAGAATATTTGAACAATTCCTCTGCGGTTGTTCCTACGCTTTCATCTTCAGCAACCTCGCCTGGCATCTTTTTGACTTTTATGGTACGTTTCTTTTTCAACTCAGTTTCGATTGTCATATTGCCGAGTGATTGGTCTATTTCAGTCTTTTCTTGGACTTCTTCAGTCATTTTTTGCCCAAATTTGTTAGCAGCGCTCAAAGTTTCATGAAATTGATGTCTTAAGCGTTTGAGTCTTGACAGTGAGAAATATACCAGTCTCCAGGCTTGCGCATAATCAATGTTCTTTGTTTGTAAGTAATCAGATAATGGAGTAGTAATTTTAAAAATTTGAAGGAAAGTCATTGTCATTAAAATTGTGTAAAAACTCAACAACTTTTGCAAGATGGATGCTGCGTCATTTCTGATTTTTGGATGAATTCAGTATCGTTGGAAATCTTGAATAATGCCACTGATAGTGGTACATAGACAAGCTTAGCTGACTTGGATTGATTTGTCTCGTCTTGTTCACTCGATGTCCAGTCATCAATTCTTCAAAATATTTTGGTTGTTGCATCACTCCGACTTCTCCATCTAGTTGCTCCAATAGCTTCCAGTTTGAAAGCAGGATTTTCGGCAATATACTTTTGAAGTCTCTTAAGAGATTCCTTCAACAATTCCTGAGCTTCTTTAAGCAGGTCGAAAAATGATATACGGTATCCGACAGTACAAGATTAAGGACATAGCACCACGTATTAACATGACTGGGAATAACGTTGGATAATTGCGCCGTTAACCCGATATACTGCCCACTCATGTTTGCAGCTTCGTCAAATGCGTTTGCTGCACAGTCCTGAAGGGGAATTCTGGCTGAGTGTTTTGTAATGTATCAAATAATCCCTCACCAGTGGCTGATGAAACACATTTTAGTGCCATTAGTCGTTCAAACACCTCATGATCCTTTACGTATTGCACAACAAATGCACACTGATCGTTGCTTGATACATCTACTGTTGTGTCCATCATGATTGAGAACTTAACTGCTTGTTTGATATCTTCTGTTATTTTTGCCTTTATTTCGTCTGTTATTATTTTCATTATCTTTAACAGCGTAGTTTTACTAAAAAAAATCACAAAACTTCCTCTCCCTTCTTGTTTATTCTTCTTAGTTGTATCTTTCCTATTTTTTTCTCTTGATTGATGAAGAGATTGACTTCTAGACGAGACTTACCTTAATATCTTAATATAATAACCATCTGCGCTCATTAGAAGCCGAAGTAACGGATAATTTGGCAACTTGTAATTCTAAACACAATGTTATCCACTTGACTCGCCCGAACCGAAACAGAAACTGTACTGAACAAAGCGGGTACAAGCGGCGGACAGTGAGCAGTCACCAGTCAAGCATCGCAGCGACGACCATGGGAGCGTAGAGCGCTTGGAGTGTCACAGCCAAGTCAATCCACGCTGCAAATTACCGTATCTCGAAGTGCACCATTTGCATCAAGCTCATGCGTAATATTTTATAATATCAAATAATGTAGCATTATTATATTATGAAGGTAGGTTCTTCGGTACAGTGCACTCTCTGTATCTGAACACTCTAATGTGAACACCCCGATATTATAAACACATTACGACGGTCCCGGTGAAACTACATAGACTTAACATAAGATGAACTCTCTGTATTCTGAACACCCTCTAATCTGAACACCCCAGTATTACGAATGCTACTTTTGATCCCCATTCTACCTTTACTTCTCTGTAAACTGAACATGTTTGAAATCGGAATTCGGGGTATTCTTCCAGCATGGAAATTCGGAGAAATGCCCAGGCCCCCCCCCCCCCTACAGATAAGAGACAACAGATGTTAGAGACAGTAGTCAAAAGTCCCGCGAACACCATGCAATTTTTCAGCAACTTAGTCGTCCGATTTTGACGTCAAGAGTTGACTTTTGTCAAACCCCGAACACCATGCAACTCGACCTGAAGTCGGTGTTGAGAGAAGGAATCCCACAATGCAATGCGTCTCCCAAACTCAATGTGGAAAATCCGAAAAAATAGAGGTTTTGAAACCTCTCTGATAAATTCTGCCGCATACAATTTCTGCATTTCAGTATACACTTTATTTAGGCATGAAAGAAACTCGCAATACTCTTGATATTCATCTTCGTATCGAATCGGCGAATATAATTTTCGACGCCATATCTTCCATGGGTGTGACGTCACGACTGACTTGTTCCAACGCTGCCCTGTGATTGGGTAATTCCCAGCGACTTCGATGCAATTTTTCGAGTTGCAGGTGTACGAACTACTCGAATCGGATGACAAAAGTTGCATATAAACGGGCTCAAAACTATCTATATCAACTCGTGACGTCAAAATCGGACGACTAAGTTGCTGAAAAATTGGATGGTGTTCGCAGTATACCGTATATTTCGGCAGATAAGACGATAGTTGAATCATTAAAAAAGGCCCCCAAAATCCGGGGTCGTGTTATACAACAGATACAAAAAAATTAAGATTGAAATTTATATAAAATCATTATAAAATAAAACAAAACACTCACTTCAAATCTATGTATTTAAAAGCACGTGCTTCTATGTGATTCTACGTCACTATTCACAGGTTCCTTTTTCCTTTCCATTCCTGATCTGTGACGCGTTCTGCTCATGCGCAGTAGCGTTTAGTGGCCGGCGTGCCTACTGGAAAGCGACTTGAAAGGAATAGCCGGGCGTTGCTACCGTGGGATTCTGCAAACGCTATACAGTATTATTATCAAAATGATGATCGCTGATTTAAACTGAATTAATAGGCCATTGATAGTTTGGGTTCTTAGGCACAAAGCTTATGTATCGAAACATCACAGTCCAGTTTTTTTTCAATAGTTGAACTTTACCTTGGATCGATATGGACTGGTGTTTATGTTTGACACCTCCACTCACACTCGCATCTCTCTTAGATAGGGTTACAATAAGCTAAGAATCACATAAAATCGAGGTATCGCCACCACCAAGTAACAGCGTAAACAATCCAGTGAGCGCGCGCCATAAAATTTCAAGCTCCTCTCTTAATTTTGTGACAAATCGTCAGTGTACTTGTAAACCAATCACATAACAATGGCATTTACAAAACTTCATTCTGATCTAAATGTTTTCTCCTGTTTTCTTTCTTATTTTAATATTAAAGAGAATGTGAATAATACGAAAAAAAAAAGATTTTCTAAAAATCGTAGATTTATAACGTTCTAAAATTTTATTCACAATATTACATCCAGTTATAAAGGTTTTAAAAAATACATTTTTTATAGAAGTAAAGCTCTTTACATTGTTAATTTATTTTTTTATTTTTTTTATTTGCATCAATTAATTCTATGTCCCCTCTGGAGGCAATTGTCCCTGACATTTCGCAATATTTACCGAAAATTATTTGATATCATAAATTACAAACATACATAGGAATTGAGACAAGAGAATAGACAACAGATCAGGTTTTTTCTGTATTTTTTTCATTTTGATTTACACAAAATTATACCATACGAGACTACGTTCAAAACATATAACAATGGAAGGAGAGACAGTCATTTTGTTAATAAGAAAAAAACAAAAACTAAACAAAACTGTATTATTATTATTTACATTGTACATTGCTTTTTGGTAAGCCTAACAAAAAACGAGAAATTCAATTGCATTTTCTAAGTTATTATAATTTTAAGTACAAATTATATTCCAAAATACTTTCTGTTGACACAAGATTAACATAACACAAAAAATGGAACGAACATCGTAACAAGCAGAGGAAAGAGAGAAAACAGTCAGATATGTTCGGAGTTATTCAAAGAACTATTTCATAGTAGAGTTCATCAGAGCAAGCAATTGGAGAAGCGATGATTTAAATTAGCTAGTTTTTGAAATACAGGAAAAAGAAAGTTTTTTTTTTTTTTTTTAACATTCAGAAAAATTTTCGGAGAATTCTTAAGGATATGTATTCATTCTGAAACATTTCCATTTTGTTACTCTGTTCTTTTACATGGGATGTCTGACAGTTCCTTAAAGTAAATTTAAGTAATTGCGGTAAAAGTGTAATTGCAAAATTAACAAGAAACTTTAACTTAATTATCAAACAAACAGAAATAAAATCCTTTGTAAATTTTCTAGTTTTGTACTTTTTGATCTCGTAGTTCAATTTTTTCTTTTCAATAAAAGCAATCTTTTAAGTAAATAAAAACAGTGAAAATTACAATACCTTTAACTGGTAGATAATTTTAAAACTGAAGTATATAATAACAACAATTTTATACTTTAGATATTAGTTTTCATCAAAGCGAACCAAATTTTATATATCCTTCTTAAAAAAAATAGATCAAAATGTGAAAGCTTAAATTTTCATTGTAACTGTTTCTTGTTTTCCGAAACCAAGAAAGAATAAAACTTAAATTTATTTGAAATTTAAATAATCCTAAACCGAGGAATCTTCAAAGTCTCAAAAACCAGAATGAAAATTAAAAGTGGTTGTTCTCAATACGTAAAATAAATAAAAGAAAATCTCTGTTATTGATAGCTAATAATACAAACATAATACATACATATTTCATAGAAACCCTTTTATCTTTATTTGAGAAAACATTCCCTCACTAGTTAATAGTTTTCATTTCATAACAAACCTAGAGGGAGAAATATGCTTCAATCGTGGAAGTTCAATGTCTTTAACAAACATGAGGGTGTATTTACAAAAAAACAACTGTTAAGTTCTTAGTATGTTAGACCCGAAACCTAAAACATTTCACTTAGGCATCAGAACATATTCCAGAAATTCATAATATTTCAAATTAACAACAAAATTACGATGTATATTGTGTTTATTGCAGATAAAATTTTCTTAAATTTCTCCCGAGTGATGTTAATGGATTCATAATGATAGTAAGATATAACAAAACACCTCTGTGCTGCTTGCTTGTTTTTTTAAATTTCGATTTGCCTCCAACCTATTGCATCTTCAATACTAGTGGACTGCATTTATATCATAAATGGAAAAGCAGTTTAAATTTTCAAAATGGATTTTATATATTTGATATTTTTTATAATAGTAATTCCAAAGTTGTAATATGAAATTTATTTTTGAGCTTTTATAGAACAATTTATCGATAATACATCGTTTTCGCATTAGTAATTAAAATGTAATAAAAGAAACTACTTAATGTTGTTTAAATAAGAAGTTTTGTTTATTTTCTGATTAGTTATCTAAGAAATGAAATTGAGGCCAAATGTTATAGATTTCACCTCTGAGGATTTTTTAAATTCTCTTCTTAAATTAAATATATAGAAAAAAAACGTATAAATAAATTATGGCTTCCTGAATCGCTTTGTAAGTGCCACAATTCTGTGTAGTTATTCTAAAAATACGGAGGGAAAAAAACACTATAATATTTTTATACAACTTTGGCAATTGTTATTAAAGCTATAAGTGAAAATGTATTTTGAAAATTAAAATACAATGATTTTTTGTACAAAGATTCAGATTTCTACACACAATAGTATTTAAAATGTGATATAAGTTGTAGGCGACTCGAATATCGGAATAAAAAAAAAGCATATAAGGGTTTAGCAGCACCTTATATAATGAATGAAAACAAAACATTTGAAATTGAATGTTCGAATAATATTTTGAAAAACACAGTTTATCCTTTGCTGAATGTACAGCAAAACTCCAACCATTATGCATGTTATGTTTTTAATATAATACAAGTCTATTCTTCTCCTTTTAATTAAAACATTTCATAATAAATATAGTTAAAGACAAATCAATTGTAAATTTTCATTTTCAATCCTGAAAATATATTTGTAAAAGTTAAATGTGCACAAACATAAACATAAGCACGAAATTCTTGACTGTAATGTTCCAGTTATAAGTTCGTCAGAGATTTTGGCAACAAGATGGATATAGAATATTAAATTTATGACTTAGAAGTTTATGATTCCTTATTTTATGTAATGTTATAAGAAATTGCTTTTTTTTTCTAAAATACAAATTAATTAAAATATGATAATTCATTGTTAAAATTTATTTTCTTTGATAGAAAAATGGAGTCGGTTTGGAATCAAATTCAACATGGAAGTTTTATTTGAACCTAAAGGAACAGTTCAAAACAATCGTCGTTAGTCACAACATAATATCTCAACTTATAATAATAATTAAAAGTGAATTGTGATTAGAATTATTTTTTTTTTTTACATTTTGCCTTCAATTTCATTAAAGCAAAGTAATTTTCTAGATTTTTTTTTTAAAAGCGAACTTAAATGAGCTTGTTAAGAAGGTAGGGCAGTTACATTTGCTTTCGTAAAACAAAGAAAGTGAGAAGAAATTACAAGGAATGTGTGATAGCCTATGGAGAAAATAGTGCTTCAGAAAATAACACAAATGGGAGAAAGACTTCAGTTGGAATTAGTTAGTTTGAACTTCATGCTTTTTTAGAGACGCTTTTCAGGCCCGACTGAGAATTCTGGCTCGTCTTATGGTCATATTCCTTATCTGCAAGAAATAGAGAAATATTGGTTATCAAATTGGACTTATTGTTACTCAATTGTTAAAGCTTTTTATTTGTAGAGCTATTACTTTTGGTGACGACTGTATATTTCTTTTATATTTGTTCTTCTTATTTTTCCTATTAATTCAATACAAAACTCCTTTCTCTTCATCATAAAGCATCTTCTTTATTACCTAGACGATCTTTCTCAGAATTTATCATTCTACTTTGTCAAGCCTTTTTTTTTTTGAATATTTTACAATGAATAACAAGTATGTATCAATACATTGTCAATGAACATGACCTAACATAATTAAACAACAATAATAATTGAAACAGAAATTCAATCATTTTTAGCTAACAATTTTTTCAATAACAATAATTAACACTGTGGAAGTAATTCATTTTTCAATAACATTATGGAAGAAACTTATTAATATGAATGATTTTATTTATTTAAATCTAGCCTCTTCTTCGAATTGGGCTGAACATTGCCTTGTAGAACATCATAACCCAGATCCCATAGTCGAAGTACTTTTCAGAATAAAGGACATACAATAAAGGCGTTGTGTTATATAGGCCTGCACTGTAAAGACTTTTAATTGTATAAATAAGGACAAGGGGTATATAGTAAACCCAAACACATTAGCATATTTCCAAGATTTGATAAGAGGACAAGAGGCTAGATTTAAATAAATAAAATCATTCATATGAATAAGTTTCTTCCATATTGTTACTGAAAAATGAATTACTTAGTGTTAATTATTGTTATTGAAAAAATTGTTAGTTAAAAATGATTGAATTTCTGTATCAATTATTATTGTTGTTTAATTATGTTAGGTCATGTTCGATGACAATGTATTGATATTTACTTGTTATTCATTGTAAAATATTCAAAAAAAAGGCTTGACAAAGCAGAATGATAAATTCTGAGAAAGATCGTCTAGGTAATAAAGAAGACGCTTTATGATGAAGAGAAAGGAGTTTTGTATTATATTTGTTCTATTAAAACAAAGATAATTAGTCTTAATCTTAGTCTTAATATATAATAAATGGATTCAAAATAGAGACACAAAATTACACAAAACATAACGATGATGATAGTCCTATGGTTTCTTTATTAATAGTTTTATTCCGCATTTCAAATTCCTTCCTACTAAAATGATTATACACACAAAGCAAATCTTATTCTTGGAATTACTTTTTTCCTATTTTACGAAATCAATTCCATTATTCTTTTCTGAAAGTTAAATAGATGTTTTTCCCATCTAATTGAAATGTACAAGCTAATCTAGTGGCTATATATTCAAAGAATAGAAGTATTTCCTTCAATGGAAGTCCTCATAACTGACGTAATCTTATACAATAATAACCCTTCCCGTGTAAATTAAGTAGACAACTTTATAAACACATTCACAGTTTTTGCATCGACATGAATCAACTGCATGGAAACACAATTCCATTTCTTTTTAATATTTAAATAAAAGAATCAATATCAAGTCTAGGGCTTTGGAAGAAAAGGTGTGATACAAAGTACAGCTATTCCTATGAGGTTGATCGGAATATCTTTTCAAAAATGGCAGAAGGAAAATATATTCTTTAATGAACATAAAAATCACATTTAATCATTTTAACCGTACGGAAGTGGAAACTAGTGACGGTTTTTAATGTGATATTTTTAATTTTAAACAACTTTAATTTTAGAAAAGTGTTTCATATCTTCTATTTTATCTCAGTTTCTTTTCTTCTATTTAAAATTATTAATTTAATTACATTCATTAAAATTAGTGATTCAGAGAAATTTCGAGATTGCTGGTTTAGATGTACATTTGTATTTAGACATTCTAACAGTGTTTTCTGCGAAACCCTTGCACTACTAATGCCCACTTACATCAAAAGACGGAGAGATTAAAGACTTGCGCTGTGATCGAAGTTCTCAGTAGATGAAGGGCATCACAGGTTGTAAGTTTATTGTGATTTAAAATGTTTCAAACAGTGTTTTTTAGAATATATAATTCTAAATTACATATTAGAATATTCTGAGAATAAATTGCAAATATTAATTCATTTATGCTTCTTGTAATTAAGGGATTTTTAGATTATTTGAGAATGAATCTTTCTATTGTTAATTGCAAGGAATTCGTCGACATGAGGTGATGCCAAATGGCCGTCAACATTAGTTCCGTAAATCGCTCCAATTCGCCAATCAACGACTGAATCTGCGTGATCTCTACAATTCGAATGGTGCAACAAGCTTAAACTTGGTTTCCGTTTCTCTTGAACAGAGTTCAATCACTGATGAAGGCTAGACCTCGCAACGTCTTCATGTATTTATGTTTCGACGCATTAAAAAAATATATATATCTTTTAATAAGTTTTTTTTTAAAAATAACTGTGTTTCCTGTTAATTATTCTCATTTATATTTCACATAGTTCCTTGAAAATTGTTCATCTATTTTTAATTATGGCTTACTATTTTTTAGTTTTAAGGAGAACTTGAATATATTTGCAGTGTTTTACAAATATTTTAAATTTTACATATATATGTAATAAATCCTTACCAAGAGTAAGTTGTTCCTGTTGTCCGTTTTTATTCATAAGCCTTTCTTCTTTGTTCTGTGCTGTTGAATGACTATTCGCTCCCTTCAAATCTACGGAATACAGAGTGGAATGCAATCAAGACAACTGCAAAATTTTACGACACTTTTCAACTTTTTCAAGAATTAAATCTTAAGAGTTTCATATTTAATTCATCAAATCTAAATTATACGAATGTTATTATTCTTCAATTTTCTGATTGAAAGGATTATGGCATCCGAAAGTCTTCAATTTGTTTTGTATTGAAACCAATAAATGTTATTTTGCTTTGAAATATCAATGTCGCTCAGAATCTCGACAGTCCTAAAATCTTATGAACCATTCGATAAATTAATTGCCGATGAGGATGAAGTCTATCTAATGCATGTTATAAAAGCTGTCAAGAAAACAAAGTTGTTTTTGTTTTTTAGCAAAACTGTAGTATCTTAAATGTTGTATCTTTATTAAATATTGAGTTACTTTCAACTACTTTAAAATGTTTGAAACTAGACCAATAAAATTGAAATTAGGATCAAGCTGAGGTCAAGCTGAGGTCCTGGACAGCCGTTTCGAGCTTGTTGAGCTCTCCTCAGTCAGTGCAAAACTCAAAAGGCGAACGTGGGGAAGAATAAGTCATTCAAGATTTAAAGAGTGACTCCTCAAAGACTAAAAAGACCTTAAAAGTCCGAAAATCCGAAAAGCTAACATCTGCGCTAAACAAGTTAGGCTAAGCCAGATTTTCGTTGTCAGGATTTTGGCCCAGACTTTGACCACGTTTACAACAAGTTAACCAATACTCTGAAAACCACCCCAAACATTAAGTACTCTTAATTTTGGGTATCTGCTCTTTGCTATTTTATTCTTTTGAATAATATATTGTGACATACCAATATATTTTTCTACTGCACATATAAATACAATTTCAAAAAAAACACCTAATTGTTGATTTGTTGAAAAAGTTTTCAACATTGATTCCAACATCTTTCTTATTGAAGATTAATTAAGAGTTATTGTAATTGGCTATAATTAAACAAACAAGCGTAATATAAATAACAATATTTAATTACTTTTCATAATTCGGAAAGTAGCTTTTGTTTAAATGATTTTTAAAAACATCACATAAGCTGACATTGATGTAAGATTGTTCTAGAAACCATGACGAAGCAAATGACACATCTAATTAAATTAAATGAATTTTATATAATTAAATTCTGAAAGAAAAGGGTTTACCTTGAAGTGCCATATCAGGAAGAACTGGACCAGGCTGAAACGCAGCTAATTCTGGATGTTCGCCTACTGTATCTGCCAATGCTGCCACCATTACACCTAGAACAAAAACAGAACAAACATATTAAACTATTTCTCATTAGGTTCATTTATTTTGTTTGTCATTTCTTTTAAATAAACTCAGTTTTCAACTTAAATTGATTCCAACAAACAATAATCTTAAGAAATTGCTGTAAGTTATATTAAGAAAAACTACTTTTGATTTATAAGTTATATAATTTTTTATTAAAATCATAATCAAAATTCTAATTATTAAAACTATTAATTCTAATTGATTTGTAATTTGAACAGTTTCAAGTTCATTTATAACTTATTTTAGCA
>JAFIDM010010028.1:5660318-5799727 GCA_023159025.1 Thereuonema tuberculata | reverse complement strand
ACAGTTTCAAGTTCATTTATAACTTATTTTAGCAAAATACGAGCAATGTACGTATAATAATATCATGTCTATATTATTCTGTTCCAAAAAATTACATTTTTCTATTTGTAAAATTACGATATTTTTTATTAATCAGAATTAACTGCTTTATCTTTAATTTCATTATAACTATGTAAATGTTTAAATATTCTTTTTCGTAAATTTCCAACATTTTAAGTTTAATTTCTAAAATTTTGTCTTATAAAATAGAACATTATTCAAATAAATATTTGCATATAAAATATTTAACGGAATTCATGTTCTCCGGTTCTTAGAAAATGTTTAAGCTAACGACACAAATGGCAGTGAAGCCTACATTTTCAGATTATAATCTACTGACTACAAACATGATAAATATTCTAAAAAATGACTTAAATTCGCCTTATTGGATTGTCTTCATCAGGGTTGCCAAATAGTTGAAGATGCTTGTGGCCAAACACACAAATTGGGCAAATACGAAATTGGACCTAAGACTTCTCGCTTCCAATAATAGTCGTATCAACTTATACGAAGCTGTGCTTTTTGTTGATGTCTGGTGATGGAAGCATTGCCAGTGTCAGCACAAAATAGAGTTCTTTTTTCATCAAGAGATATTCTCAGCCTATAGCCTTCTTTGATGAAATAGCACCAAGAAAAACCAAAAAAAAAAAAATCGATACTATCTGCAGCACAAGATTACTGTGTCCATCATGAATATCAGAAGAAATCTGAGACAAATTCTTGACCCAAATTCTTCAGCTCCTCATCCCAGGCATACTTAGAGCAGCCCAAGTTAATGACAAGGAACAAAATCTTACCATTTCAATTCACTGCAGGATGAAGATCTCTCCAAGTTTTTTCCAGTTCTTTCAGTCGGAAGCTTTTCTTCTCCAATCGAATCCAACAAAGCTTTTAATTTCAACCACCCATCTACCATGTGGACGCTTTCTGGTCCTACTTTCATTCCTCGGAATCCAGTTAAGAATTTCCATCTATTATCATTACGTCTTGCTACATGGTCAGTCCAATTCCATTGTAGCTGCTTTGTAGTGATAATAATATCAGACACTTTGGTTGCTGTCTCACACAACATTTCTTTTACGGTCTCGTCTTGTAATTCCTAACATATATCTTTCCATGCTTCTTTGAGTTGTCTACAATCTCTGATTTGCTTTCCTGGTCAATGCCCATGTCTCTGCTCCGTATGTTAGAACTGATAACATACATTGGTTAAAACTTTTCTCTTTAAACATAGAGGCATTGCTTCTTTCATTATTACAGTGTTTCGGCCAGAGACATTCCATGCAAGTTTAATTCTACGATTAATTTCTGGCATAATGCTTCCATCAAATGCTAGTCTGTTGTTCAAGATACACTTAACTGCTAACCTCCTCTAATTCAGACTGACCAACTGTAATTGAATGCCTATTAAGAAATCTATTAAACCTAATCTTTGTAAATAAAACAGTTATAATAGGGAGCTACTGAAATAAGTTTAAAGATCAAAATGCTTTGACGATACAGATACTCTCATGAAACTACAGCTAATTATAGAGCATCATACGTTGCAGAGGCCGAACTAGGGTTAACAACTCCTAAGTCTTGGAATCTTTTCTTTAAAATTATGGTGAATTCTTATATTGGTAGTCAAACTGATTACTCATTATAAAATAAATAAAAAGCAATTTTTGATATTTAGAAAATATGATTTAGAACTTCAAACTAAAAGAGTATTTTTCCTTAGCATTTTCGTAATCATAAAGATCTCTTCCCCCAACCTTTAGAGGCCAGAGCACAGATCGCATGAGCCTCTCCAAGTTAAACCACTGATATGGTGCGTCTGACTCAAAAGTTTTGATCGTGTTTAATTATTGCAATAATGTCTGACCAATTGAATATTTTCAAATCTGGCCTAGAAAATCAGCAATGTGAATGGATCCTGATGAACTGCAAATGTACAGTGAAATTTCAAGAAATCACATTGTTTCTTACAAGTTGTAAGTGCTTTTTATGTCCTTTTCATGGACATAAAAATTTTAGATCACAAAGTTTGAAGTTCTTAATACAAAAGATCACCCTTATTCTAAATAGCAGATGATAACAAAAAAACTGTTTCATTTTAATTACCTTTTTTTTTTAATTACAAAGTAAGTAAATATCGAGTTCGTAAAAATTAAAAAAATTTTTAATTTTTTTATTTGTAATCGTAATCTAGATTTATATTTTAGAAGGAATTATAAACGGATATTTTTACCGATAACTTTTCGTTGTAGCTCTGGTGAGATGCGCCCTCTATTGGCTTCTTCCTGAAGGAAAGCCGTAAATCGTTGCAGCGCTTCTTCTGTGTCGCTGTTGCCTATTTCAAAGGGAAAAAAACATAAAATATTATATATATATTTATTGAGAAAAATATAAAAAAAATAAAATTTATTTATATTTAGAAAGTGATATTGAGTAAAAATTAAGAAAAGATTTAAATGGAAGGCAAAAAAAAAACAACAATTAAAATTAGATGTAAATAGAAAAATAGAAAATTTTAATTTGTAATAACAAAACAGAATAATGTAGACTAATAAATATTACAACTTAATTTACAAAGTTATAATTTACATAGACTACAAAAAAGTAGCAAGTGAAACAAAGCATAAATACATAGCTACGAAAGAAAAAAAATATCTATAACATCTAAATTAAAGTACATATTTCAAAAACTATATAATATGAGACAAATGAATAAAATTAAGTCTATAAAGCTTTTTTTTTTTTTTTTAGCCATTTCACAATTTATCTACACTGGTCAAAACAATTAGGGGGCATTGCGAAAATACTAGAGAGGGACAATTAATCAATATCACCATTTTTCATCGGCTTTTTTTTTTAACCAACAATCTGGGATAAGGATTTGCAAAAAGAATTAAAATCATCGAAAATTTGCAAATTAGAAGAGCATACCCATTATCACGAGGATGACATTGCAGTGCAGAATGTTTATAAATCTTGAGTTCATTCGATAATTTTCTGTAAAAAGTTGCAGTTGTTAGTTCAACATTATAATGGACAATATCCGTGCAAGGTGATATGTCAGAAAAAGTAGCTTGGAGCACAATAGAATGATTGAAGTTGGATAGACAATAGAATGACTGAAGTTGGATTTGTCTATATCTCTGTATACAAAGACGATGGTGGAGGAGGTGTTTACACATCATAAGCTGACTGTGGAACCGCTTCCAAGTGTGTTAGTATGATGTAGTTGGATGTACAATTTGCATTTTAATTTCAACTGTCGGTTTGACTCCGGAAGTACAAGTTAAATAAATAAGCTATGTACACTCTCAGCTTTCCATAGCTTAGTGGAGACAGACCATTGAGCGGTGGAATCCCTTTTTCGGGAACTTGGTGTAGATCCAAATAATTGTGCTTAGGTTTCAAGTAGGATCATAAAGAAACATCGTATCAAAGTTTATAAAGAAATCGTTTCAGCCAGTTTTGATGGAGATGTAGATGGAGACAAATTGGTCTACATTTTAAGTTATACCAATATACTAAATAAACTAGGCAACAAATCCACGTTTTAACTGGATATGCATACAAATAGACAACACAGAATAAAAATGTTCAAATGGAATAATGAGACTTAAAATGTTTAGTGAATAGTTATTTTACAGAAACACACTCTGTTTGTGAAAATTCAACACCATGAAGGGACCATCAGAATGGAAGGAAATTTGTTACACACATTACTAATAGTGATACAAACAAACGATTGAAGTTTCAGAGCAATGCAAAAAAAAATCAGTATGGTGTAAAGCCTCCCTGAGATGCAATAAGAGCTGCTATAAACCGTGGCATCGAATCAAACAGGCCTTGGATGTGTTCCTAAGGTATCGCCTGCCCGGCTGCTTCTGTTCGAGTCAACAGTTTATCGGTATTGGCTGTTGAATGACAATGACGGGCTAGTTGCTGAGTGACCACACTCCAGACATGTTCAATAGGTGACATATTGGGCGAACATGCAGGCCAGAGAAGAACGGCCTTGCTTCGAAGACGGCCTGGACATTTCTGGCAATATGTGGTCGGACGTTGTCTTGTTGGAATATAGCTCCAGGAGTATGCTAAAGGAAGGGTACGACTGCAGCTTCCACAACTTTCCTGATGTAGCTGTTGCTGTTGAGAGTGCTCACAATTCATAGCAGCCGAGATCTCCCTATGATATCCAATTGCTCCCCAAACCATCATGCCTAACGTTGCATGGACAATGCAGTCTGAAGGATGGCGCTCACCTTGATATCGTCTAATGCGTATGCGGCCATCATTGTAATCCAAGTTGAAGCGGGACTCGCCCAAAAACACAACATGGTCCCAATCTGCACACCTGTGGGAGTATTCGTGAGCCCATTGTAGCCTGAGCGTCAATGGTCCATGCCCAAGGGAAACCTTCGCAAAGGAATGCATGCCCATAGTCCTCTGCGCAGTAGACGCTCTCAAACCGTGAAACAAGGCAATGTCAGACCTGTTGATGTTCCAACGTTGTGCTAACACTCGAGAAGAAGCTGAACGGTCCATCACTGCCATGCGGATGAGGTGTCTATCATCCCGTGCTGCCATCACATTTTGTGGTCCACTTTCGGATTTTCGACTCGTCCTATTCTCGTCCGTCCACTGCTTCCACACTCGCATCGCTGTCGTGATATTACGCCCCGTACGAGCAGCAATTTGACGGTACGAAAATCCTCCTTCACGCAAGCCGATCATTCGCCCCGTTCAAACTCCGTAGCCTGCTTATAAGGCGCCCTTTGACGTGGACAAGGCATACTGACTCAGTAAGCACGTGTACAGCTCAGCGATGATGAAAACTAGTTGTCTGGATCCACAACAGTCCTTTACTTACACGACAATTCAGAGGACGCTGCTGAGTCTAGGCATGCGCAATCATTCCCAAATTTTAATCCTTTGCATATCATACCCTGCTTTACATTTCCTGTAAGTTCCACTTCATCTGCAAGTTTCCTTCATGGTGTTGCAGTTTTGACAAACATGCGTTTATTTCATATTAACAACGATTTATTTCTTCTTAAAGCTAGAATTTTACAAAAATTGTAGGTGTTCCTGTGTTATTGAGTTTGTTTACCCCGGAAGTGCGTTTAGATCCCATGGAAATATAGTTAGCTGGGACAAAAAGTATGTTAAAATATACAACATTTTTGCAAAATAGAGTAAGGATCTTTTATTTAACGCAAATCTCACGACTGAAGTGGAAATTAAAAATTTGTTACTTCCGGAGTAAAAAATGATGGTTCAAATGTTAACAACCCAAAATTGGATATCAACCTATTTTCAAATAGATTACGACATCTTCATTTCTTCGTGTTTTAACTACGTAAGTTTGTTTATCTGAATGTAGAGTCTTTAATGTCTTCCTTATATTCTTTTCTCCTAAACATAGAGATCGTAATGCATTCAAAAATTTCAATTGTTAAATCCAGACATAACCTAATATTTTGTCGAACGACGAAAGCAGTGCCATTGGAATATAGTAATTAGGTCTTGGAATGGCGCCACTAACTCACAGCGGGCAGCGTTGGGCGCTCGCAATGCGTTCCCAAGTTTCCTCTGCACCGTATCTCAGAACCTGGAGCAGAATCAAGAATTTTCATAGCTTTCAACAATTTGGGTTACGAATGACAAGTGAAAAAGGAAGGAGTTCACTGGCTTGGAGCTACTCGGTCTCAAGGCAAACGGTTGTCTTTTACGACAACACTAAAATGGTCTCGTTTCAAAAACGTCATCACAATAAAAAAAAATCCAATTGACAAACTTTGAATGAAAAACTTTTACAATAAATTATAAAAATTAAAGTTATCATTCGTGGATAGATTATTTAATCATTTATCTACTTTGTAAAAAGTTAAACAAACAAAGGAAACCAGTCTAGTGTTTTTGGCAATTTTGAGATGAAAAAATATCTCAAAACACAAGTTATTGAAGACTATAAAATACATATCTTGAATATTGACCAGAAAAGATTTACTTTTTTAAAAATTAAAATCAATAAAAATAACTAAAAAAAAATATGTAATTAAGCCTGTAATTATCAATCTATGCATTGAAAAGAAAAAAAAATACCACAAAACCATTATCAATTAAATAATAATCTGTTGAAATTATGTTTCAGGTTTTATAAGTTGTTGGTTTCTGCAGAATTCTTAAGTTCTCTTTCCTTTTGTTTCTTTTTTTCCGATTCAGTTTTCATTTGGAAAAACAAATCTTCTTAGTTTATCCCAAATATCTAATTAAGAAAGAAACATCTAAATGCATTTGTTTTATTATTTTCATTGATTTTAAATAATATCCTGAATAAAGCCAAAATAGTAAATTTTGAAAAGAAAAGAAAGCCAATAGTAAATACTTCAAGGAAATATTCTTTTCTTTATTTACTTGCTGCAAGGAGAGAACGAAGATAAAGGAAATTCAGCAGAATCCTAACTAAACTATAACGTTTTCTTTATATTATTCCTCTTTTGTCATGCAGACGAGTTACTTATCCTTCCTCCTCCTAACTTTTAAACTTATGTAAAATTTCCTAAGCTGTTATTGGTGGAAAACAAAATTCCATTACTTAGCCAAAAATAAAGAGACACAGTTGCCGTTCATTTATTCATTAGAATGTAAACAAAACATTCAGAACATTATAAGTTCTCATTTGGAACTACTTTATCTTCGGATAAAATACAAAGCAATAAATTTCTGAAAGTCATTTACGGAAAGAAATATACAAATCCTTATCTAATTTGGTATAGTAGCCAAATAGAGATATTTTCTGTGATTAACAGATATTAATAAGAAAGCCTGAAATTAAATAAAAAATAAACTTAAAAAAATCAAAAAGTTCCTGAAAGAACTTGAATCTTACTTTCCTTAAATATCTCTTCCCTTTTTAAAAGCAAAAAAGATGAAATAATACAAACGCTCTGCTTACTTTTAAATTATAATATCTGGTGAATACAAATTGTAGAAATTTTGCATTTTCCAAAAATGCAAAAGTAATTAAATTCCTTACTTTAAATCCGATAAATTTTAATAGAATCAGACATTAAGAGGAATAAAAAGCGAATCCATTATTTAAGACATGATAGAATTCAATATTTTGGTTTTAAAGAGTTTTCTTGGGAATTTTTTCTATTTTCTTTACAGGGATCTTACAAGAAAAAAAAAATCAGATAAAATTTAAATCTCCTTTAACTATGAAATCTAAGTTACAAAAAGATCCACCCAGGGATTCATAAGTCGTTCGAAGGGGGTAAATAGAGAAAGAGATTCATACGATGAAGATCACTTGTATAGGAAGGTAATCAAATACTCCCACACGAAGAAAGAACGAACTGTAATTGAAATTAAAATACTAACCTTTGAGTATACTTTGAGCAAACATCTGTTTTGCCAACTGATAAATGACTTCTTCAAGAGAGAATTCCTTCGATAAAAAATCAGCCAATCTCACTCTTTCCATCATCATATCTTCGTAATCTTGGTCGTTTTCACCTGAAGGTAGTTCTTTATCATAGACATCGTTTTCATTCAAAAGCCCCTTTCGTCTCATTCCGTTGTATTTGGCAGAATTCATTGTCCTCTTCTCTGCAAGCTCTTAAAGCAAAAAGGAAAACATTAAAGAACATTAAAAGTAAGAACTGTAGAAAAATCTGATACCAGATAATTCTTCATTAATTTAAGAAAAGGAGGGAATCAAGAAGTTATTTCAACAAATGAACGAGAAAGATACCTTTTTTTTTTAATTTCTTTGTTTGCTTTTTTATTTGAAAACATTAATAAACAAAATCAGTTTAATTCTAATATCAACTGATACAAACAGTAGAAATCTTACTATATTTTTCTAAAAAATCCACATTATTCACTTGAAACGTTTAAAGTAAGTTGCTTTGATCAGAATATCAAACCACCACAAATGAATGGATTAAAGACAATAGAAATAGAAATAGGATAGAAATCCATTGTTTAGATTCCGATTTTTTTATTTTGAATTGTTATCATCATTTTTGAGTCATTTTTGAATTGTTATCATTTTTGCTATCATTTGAATTGCTATCATTTTTGAATAAATGTTTAATAATAATTTAATGAATATTTAATAACAGTTCAGTTTTTCAACAACATTCATATTATTAATCAACCCACCCTTTAGTCATGTGAACTACAAGAAACTAGATTTGATTTTGAAAATATATTCAGGAACTGTAGGAGTATTTCAGTTACGTCATACAATGAACTATGAGGCCTTTGGGAGTCAATTCCATGGATACTTATCGTCATTGATGGATGTTTCTGGAAGAACACAAATCAACGGATTTTAGCCAACACGGACTTTTATCTTTACGATACTGCGAACATTTTTTATGTCAGCCACACAAATCAATGTGTGACGTATCTGGATAAAAACTAAGAAATTCATTCATGTTAAAATAACGAAGTTCCAGAACGAGCCTAAAACCTACTTATAATTTCGTTCTTTCTTTTGTTTGTAACAGTTTGTAATGTTTGTTTTGTCAGTCACGTAAACGACACAAATGACAATAAAGCCTACATTTTCTGATTATAATATCTACCGAATATAAACAGGATAAATATTTTTTAAAAAAATTACTTAAATTCGCCTTTTTGGATTGTCTAAATTAGGGTTACCAAATAGTTGAAGATGCCAAATAGTTGAAATACGAAATTGGACCTAAGACTTCTCGTTTCCTGTTTTCAGTAATAGCTGTATCAACTTACACGAAAACCTCTGAGTACGACATGAAAAGAATTATAAATCAAAGAACTTGCATATTTATTCTCAACAAGTGCTTCTCACTTTCAATATCCATTGATAATTAAGCAAATATTTCCTCGAAAAGGTCAAAAAATGGCCGGAATTATAAGTATGGCCAAAACAGAAAACTCGTAAACAAATGTATTTGAAAAAGCCAAAGATGATGACCATAAAAAGGGAAAAATGGCAATCCAGGTTTACCTACTTAAATCATATCAAACTACGAGCAAATTAATAGAGTGGGATTAATTCTTTAAAAATTCGACAGAAATCCATTGCTTAGTTTCAATTACTTCTCTGATGGAAATTGTTTCTTTTTTCATGCATTTGATGTTTGTTTTATTTTGTGGTGTTTTTTTTTTTCTTTAAAGTACACTGCAGATGAAAATGAAATATACTAATAATTCCTAAAATCCTTCGATCACAATAAATCACTTTGTTTCGTTATCTAATTGAATAAATGAAATTTATCAGCAGAATGGTTAGAAAATTTCTCAGTTTATGATTACAATAATAATGTTTTCTATAATTTCAACTGCAACAAATTCAACTAACAACAAACATAGAACGGATGTTTTAAATATAATCTGCACATTAATCCATTTAATTTGAATTAAGCTCTAATTTTAATTATAAAACAAATTGGATTCAGACAATTGGAATAGGTATTTGAGAATTACATTATTTTTTTTCAGAAAATGAAAAAAAAAAAAAAATCTACTATTTGCATTAAAAAAACAAACAGTGACTTATTCTTTGCATTATTTTCACACGAAAAACCCTCAAGGAAAGTAGACTTCAACTTCTTTCATTAACTTCTGGTTTTCAATGGCTTTAACTTTCTTCTGTAAATTATTATTCTGAGCTCATGAAGATTTATTTCCTACACAAACGAAGGAATTGGATGAGGAATTACAATCGAAGAATGTTGGAATGCCTGAAAATGGGAAAACCACAAAAGAAAAACAAAAATAAAACGATATTCAAAGATGCGGCTTTAAATTTTCTTGTATAATTGTACATTATACTGATGAAATTATTCAATAAAAGTTTAACAATAGAATAAAGATATAGTCTTCAAGAAATTACCATTTTCTTGGCTAATACTAAACGTTTCCATTCCTGAATAAATATCAGTTCGTTTCTTTTAGATTTCCTCAATATTTTGATGAAAATATTTCTTTACCTTCTGTTTGTTGAAACCCATCCATCGAGTGACTCATTCCATTGGGAAACTGCCGTTCTTTAGTTTTCAACATCCTTTGGACTGGTTGTAATTTTCTTCGAGCCACAGCCATTCGATCATCAGCAAGATCCTACATCGAAGAAAGAATAAAAGTGTAACTTAGGTTTACTCTAAGGTTTCTGTAAAATTTATTAGATTGATTATAATAGATTGAAAAAGTCCGTGTGTAATGGAGGAAACGTCTGTGAATATATGAATTTTTACAATTTTATAGGTGTGTCTAATTACTTATTTATTGGATAATAGATTTAATATTTTATTTATTTATTTATTTATTGACTCAGTATGAAAATCTATGGCACTAAAATAGGATCTGTCCGTCTAGTTGTATTAATACTAGTGTAGGCGTATCAGTATGCTAACTACACTTCCTTAAAAGTTAAAACGAATTTCCTTAAAAGTTGGTTCATTGTTTAATTATGATCCAACCAATTGATCACCTCCCTTCCTCAAAACAGGCACTCCCCACTTGACGACCGAGTTCCGTTCCTACGACTACTTGGTCGATAAGCGAGGAGCTTAGTCGTTTTTATTTATTCTGAATAAAGAAAAGGTCTAAAGGAAACTCCTACTTGATAACTTTGTTTTAATTTTCATCTCTTAGATATTACAAAACATAAAAACACAATCAGCAAAAATTATAAAAATGATTACATCAAAAAAAAATTAAAGTTCATTTATAAAAAAAAGACAATCAAATCGTGCTAGTATGAACCAGCAGAGGATTTCCGGTTTTCGATATTGTTCATTGGTCGGAGATGTTTCGTTCGCATTTTCGTTGCTGTCAAACAAGATTTCTCGCGCTGGAGAGTTGGTCGTAAGTGCGAATGGCCGTTAAAGAGGTAAGTCAGGTGACGAGTGACTGTAGTAACATCCGAATTCCCGCATAAAATGGCTGGTCTGATTTATTTTTTTAATTTGGTTCATCGCATATTTATGGTCCATTATCAAATGAGAGCACGAATATTTTGCTGTTCACCCTTCGTATTCCTTCCCTTTCAATCCTATCATGCGATGAATAGCTGAGTAATGTAATGTAATATTATATAATATTATAAATAATCTTTTTCGGTAATAATTTAAAGCTAAAACAAGCTATAAGATTAATCCATTTCATTTCCGAGTGGCAACGGGATGAAGAACTCTTGGATGACAATTTCTCCTTGGATTCCTGCCAAATAACGCGTGGAATGGGTTTTGTGCTTTGCAATATGTCTACTTAGAATCTTGATGGATGGTGTTTTCCTGATGCTTCTCAGATCAAAGAATTAGTTACACTTGTTACAAGTTAATAACACAAATTCTGTTAACAATAATATTCTTCCTTAAAGTAAGCAATTTCGACTTATTTTGGTTAATTTTAAAAAATATGACTGTACGAGATTATAAAAAACATAATATATTTAAGAAGATTCTTTAAAATTCTTTTAACATTTGATTTAATGATTCGTAGGCTTAATCGATTCTGAAAAATGTTATCAAAATGATAATTTATAATAAGAAGAGATACAAATTAAACAATCAACATTTTATAGAAGCTGACGTCAAAAATCCAAAAGATATTTTATCTTTTGTTTACTTTGGTTTCAAAGCTTTTTTTTATCCTCTAGTGCAGTGTTTCTCAAAGAATGTGGACGCGAGAAAAATATAACAAACAGTATTTTTATTAAAACGGGAAAATTAGAGAAAATATAAAATAGGTCGTCGGAATCGCAGTGGTATCTCAAAAGAAAAAAATGAACAATAGAAAAATCACTAATGAAAAAGTAGTGAGAAATTCATGTGTCAGCAGTACGCCGGACTCAATTAATTTTTTTAAAAGAATAAAAATTCAATCTGCGCATTGAATTATTAATAAACAACAATGGGCGAAACCAAATTATTCACCAAGTGACATCCTGGATGTTTCACGCTCTTCTGCGATCATCAGCCAAGAGCAGTCACCAGTAAACAACGAGGTCTCCGCACTGAGGCCAAAGAGCGTGAAACAGATGTTCCAGGATGTCACTTGGTAAACAATTTGGTCTCACCCATTGTTGTTTATACAAAATAGGTATTAAATGTTTTCAACAACGTTGTTTATTAAGACAACAGATACAAATAAATAGTAAGTAATACAAAGTGGAATGGTTAAAAGTAATGAGTTGATAATTACATGCTTGTTATAATTCAATGAGAAATATGGGTTCTTTACATTGGCCCAATTGTTTATGTAGTAGAGCAACGAAGAGTGCTGTGGGATATTAGGAGGAGGGTTAAGTGAGCCGCCGGATTTTTGCAAATATCTCAATCCGTGAAGTAAAAAAAGATTGAGAAACACTGCTCTAATATAATTTACACAGAACGTCATGGACATTAGATCGGTGAAGAATGATTCTGTCGTTGGATGGTTATCGGACTTTAGCGTCCTTTAATGAAATAGAAACAGTGAAGAAGAAAGAAACCTCAAGCTCTACGCCGGGATTCGAACCAAGTTCAGACATATCAGCCTTAAGGCAGGCCATCGCCTTGACTATCCGGCTGCGCTCGAAACCCTTCAAAACAACAAAACAATGTAGTTTTAAATTTAGGAGGTCTGTGTATAAGCACATAAATTCAGAATGTATTTTCTTTGAAAGATCAATTTTTAGTGAAAACTATTCAATAAGATTTCTCCTACTGATTGTTGTACAAACTAACTCATTAATGTAGACGTGTTTTCTGACTGATGCTAATCTTGCCAGATTGTGGTTCCCTCTTATTCCATTCATGATTTCCTTCCTTATCTCAGTTGGTCATACAGGGCTTAGGCCTAAACCAAAAATATCTTGTAAACGAAAAATCTTGTATCGGATAGCGTAATTCTCCATAAACCACTTCTTGTTTTAGATATTTGTCAGATTCCTATTTTATTTTCACAATCAACTGTGGGAATAAATTGGCGTAATTTACGGTTTTCATTCAATAAATCTTTAAAAGAAAAGAAATTTATTGGGTATATTTTTGTCTCTTTGACAGTGCGTCTCTTGGTTTTGTGGAGACATTTTGAAAATTACACGGAAAATTGATTATGGTTTGAATCAAATATTTAATAGCTATTAAATGAGTTCTTCAGTTGAAAACAGGCTGAAAAATATCATAGAAGACGATAACAAAAAATTAAAAGTCTCTTCAAATAAAAAAGAAATCTCTTTAAAATCTTTAAAATAATTTTGGTTTTATAATAACTAGTCGAATAATAAGTAGATTATTTGGCAGTGATGATGTACCATTGTAAATTTGGGTTGGATGATGGGATCTTTTCTTTTTTTTTTTTTTTTTGATTGGAAGGTTGATGGTTTATGATAAAAATGGAAGTCAAACGACGTTCGTGATTCAAAAAAAAAAAAAAAACGATTAGGAAATAAGCGAGCCTACACTTGTCTTTCAATCTATTATGAGGAGATGGTGCTCTTTGCTAATATGTACAACATACATCTTTTTCTATTATCTTCTTTTATTAACAAAAATATTTCGTTTCCTTTTGCAGATAAACTTCCTCAGGTTGAACATATGGACAAGAAAAACACTTTTCTTCTTCCTCTGTAGAATCCGTTAATGATCTATTTAAAACAAATAAGCACATACAGTCTAAGATAAACGTGTCAATATAACAATTTGCTATTTGTGAATTGTTATATTGACACGGATTTTTGGATTGTACGTGTTTTTTCGAATTGTTACTTTAACACTAATTTGATATTTTGTAAATTCTTGTATTGACACGGTTATCTTAGATTGTATGTGTTTATTTGTTTTAAAAAGATCATTAACGAATTCTGTACAGGAAGAAGGAAAGTTTTTCTTGTCCTCATTTTCAACCTGAGGAAGTTTTCTGTAAAAGAAAATGAAACCTTGTTGACAATAAAAGAAGGTAGTAGAAAAAGATGAATCTTTTACATATTTGAAAAAGCCCTAGAGATTTAGGAAACTCTTTACTATTTCGACTTTCAAGCAATGCGCTTGTATTTTTCTTTGATAAATACTCTGCACTTATTATACAGGCCGGCCTAATGAGCGAAGTATAGAAGTAACATCACGGAAACATTGTACTCTTATTGACGCTTTCAGTTCACATTGTGAATATCGAGTATTATCAATGGTTTCTTGAAAATCATCTCCGTCCTGCATTATGAGAGAAACGCCTACATTTCATTAAAGGCAATCCACCACTACTCAATTCACGATAATGTTCGTTGTCCAACCGGTGAAGAAACTTTTGGCACGATGGCGTTGGAGCACCCACCTTATTCCCCCGACTTGAGTCCCTGTGACTTTGATCTATTTCGCAAACTTTTTAAAGCGTCCCTACGAGGACAACGTTTCCGAGATGTTACTGAGGTACTTCGCTCATTAGACTTACTATTGCAGCTATCAACAGAAACGGATCCGCTAACGACAGCCACTGTCACCCACACATTTGGAAGAAGGTTATTCATGTGGCCGGTGATTATATTGAAGGACAGTGAGATTCAATTCATATCTAACTACCAAAACTTATCTATTATAAACCTATTGCCAATTGCTTTCGATCAACCCTCGTATATTATTCATTCCATCCTTTAAATCACTTTTCAATCTATTGTTTAACATTATTTGTTTAGTAATAACTTATCTATCTTTACTTTATAATTATGATAACTACAATTTATAATTCACTTAGTTTCGATATTTTGAGGCTTCTTTTAATAATAATTCAATCCATTTTATTTTTACCTGGCTGGCTTCTCTTGCTTGTTGTAGAGAAAGTACTTTCATTCTTCTCGAATGTTCTTCAGCTGATCTTAAGGCTTCCAGGTTCATCTTAACGTCCTCTAAGTAAGATACAGCGTCATCCCGCGTCATCTGCAAGAAATCGATTTACTTTTCAATGACTTTGCAATATTCATGTGAACTTATGAATTTCAAGCCTTCATTCTACTTATTACTTGATTCATTTTCTTTTAAAGATGAAGTGAATACACAAGATTAATTTTCATGACAAAATAACAAATCCTGTATTGCAACCCATCTCATTATCGTTTCTTCAAGTCAGCATAACAATGTGACCTTTATAAAAAATCTTCATAACCACACGTTATCCTTTAAAACTCTTTAATCGTGATATTTCGCAATCTTTTATCAAGATTGCTTCGTCGGATGTTAGGTTTAAGTTTCAAAAAATTATTCCCTAAGATTTGAAACTTATACCTAACGTCCGACGAAGCAATCTTGATAAGAGATTGCGAAATATCACGATTAAAGAGTTTTAAAGGATAACGTGTGGTTATGAAGATTTTTTATAATATTCAGTGAAATTCAGTTTTTAAATGTGACCTTTTTTTAAAGTAAAATTTATAATACAAAAAGACTGCAAACCTTTACATTATATGAATTAACATTTATGTTCATATCCTTTAACGTGTTAATTATACATACTGTACACGTATTGTTAACGTGCAATATACCATGTGTATGTAGCAGTCCCCAAAGGTTATTTCTGATAGGTCATTCACAGAATGTACACATAAACTACAGTATATCTCAATTATTAATTCAAAGGAATAATATAGAATGAATTGGTATAAGGAAATAATCTTATTAGAATAATATGCAAATTACATGTCGGAATTGATTCGGATCTGTCTGCATATGGATGGGTAAATGCGTGATCTACATATGAATCTAATTTCGACTCGGGAAATAGCAAATTCTTACTGCGATTTCAGCTTCATTTTTGAATTTTCATTACTTATAAAATTTTATAAAAGAATTGAACATTTCAATATTATATTTTATCTTAAGGATATGACAATTTAACAAAATAAAGGTCTTTTCGAGTCATATTGGCTTATTTACACAGGAAGTGCATTTACATCCCGTCCACCTAGAACGGGGTAAAAAAACCATCATGTAAAAAGTTTTACACGGGTTCTGTAAGTATATCATATAAATGTAATACATTTTAAATTACAGTTCCTGCAAATAACGCAATTCTGATTTATTTATATGAATAACTATTACCATACATTGCAGTATAATAATATTAATAAGTAGATTTACTCAGGCTTAATCAATAATAATTTTTTAATAAAACACTAGGCAACAAAATTAAACTTTTTCTCTGTATCTTTGATGAAAATAGTTGAACTTTTATGTTTTTCGAGTGTGCTAAAGATGAAAATGGCCATTAAAATGCATGTTTAGCTCTAGTTTTTTTAGATATCTCAACTTATCATAATTATCCTTAAACGCATAAACCAGCAGTAATCTGCCAACAATGCTGGATTCTATAAGTGTTTTCTTAATAACGTTATCTTTTCCAGGTTCACGTGGAAAATAGGCCATTCCTTCTGTTTGTAGTGGCATGCCGTGGCACGACTGTCCCAGATACACAAAAAGCAACAGAATTTGGTGTAACCCTGTTGCAAGGTAAATAATACGGCAATGACTTATAGATCCCCGGAAATGTGCCACTTAAACTTCTCATAGGTTACTCTGCGTAACAGTTGCTTCATATTGTCATAGGTTTCTTTCATGTAGGCTACATAACCAATTGGTACGTATGGACACAAGTTACCATTGTGTAGAAGAACAGCCTTTAGACTTATCTTTGATGAATCTATGAACAGTCTCCATTCATCACTTTTATAGTCAATTTTCAGAGCTGTCGTGAGACCCTCAATATCACTGCGAACTACCAAGGTATCTTGTTTGGTGAAAAACGGTAGGAATGGAGTGTGGCGTTCACGGAACACACTGACATTTACCGATTGGTCAAGGCAATTCCACTGTTGCAATCTAGATGCCAACAGTTTTGCTTTACCTTTAGGCAATTCCAAATCTCTTACCAGATCATTCAACTCACACTGTGTTACTTTGTGTTGCTGTGTAGACTCCTCATTACACTGAAAATCAGGATCTTTCGATGTACTCGGTTTAGAAGGTGATGGAGTAGCATTAGAGTCCTGCTGTCCTCGTTACTAACTGTGTAAGAATCAGGTGAGATGGAACAGGTAGTCCATCTCCATGAGGCACTGGACGCATAGCTGATCTTATGTAAGGATACGTCAATGCTAACTTTATCTTTTTTGAAATACCATGTTTTAAGGGAGTTGTCATGCAAAAATAACAATCATTTATGTGGTTTAATGGTTCTCTCCAGATCATCGGAATAGCAAAGCCCATTGACGATCTTTTACGATTCAACCACGATCGAAGCTTTACAATATCTTGTTATAATATCTTGTTATCTTTAGAATATCTTGTTACCTGTAGCACAAGATATACAACATATACGAGGGTCTATCCCCTCCCCCTTCTCTGTTGCTGGGCACTGCGGATAAAAAAAGGCTTCCAACACTGCATGATATGAAGTAAGACGGTTAGAAACTGTAACGAACGCTGCTCGTTACCCGCGCTACGCTTTTATCCCCTCATCTCCTTTCCTTTTGTATAACATTTCTATTATATATTTTCACCTTTCTTTATAATTTTCCTAATTCCAATATCTTAACCTAAAACTAATGCCGGTATTCATAGGGTTCCCTGCTTTAACTGCCGACAAACTGGCGCCTAGAAGCTTTTGTGCCTGTTTTAATGACTTCGGGAATGGCTCGAGAAAGCTTTTCAGAACGGTCCACAAAGGCTATCAGGCCATGAAGCCTATTGTTTACCTTAAAAGCTTTCTCCAACTTTCTCCCTTTTTTGTTATGTGTTTTTCTGTCAACAGGGGGAAAACAAAGGAACTGCCGACAGACAAACAGAGGTGTGCCAGAAGCGATAGAGGGAAGGAAATGCTTCGCCACCCCTCCCACGAGCATATACGTCGGTCCCTGAGAGAAAGGGTGGTGTTCCTGAGGAGGTGAGGTGCCACGGCAGGCGACCAGGCTCTGGCGGTCAGCGAGCCAGATCGCCGAAATGCCTGCCCGCCTCCACAATTGCCGACGACTACCGTAGCCTTTGACCGGACGCCGACGATAGCAAGCGGATGACAGCTGCAAAGATACGGCCCAGGTCCCGCGGAATGCGGTACCGATAGCAGCCACCGTATCCGCCTTCAGTGTTTTCATTTTGCCGGCTTCCACCGATTGAAGTCGGCGAATCCCTCGACACTACGCAGAGACATGCAGGCTGCGCCATTACGGAAGAGAGTCTAAGAAACGGCTTCGCAAGATACCCGACCGTCATTGATCTCCCGCCGCCTGACCTTCAACGCCCGGCCGCTGGAAAGCAGCGGCTCACAGCGATCATCATCAGGATTCCCCATAGCGCCCGAATCCTGAATCGTTCCGTCCGGAGGAACCCACGGGAATCATAGAGGCTGCCAGATCCCCCCTCGACGGCCCGACCATAAGAATTCAGCGGACCCACTGGCAGTTCCCACTCCGACGTACGGCATACCCCGAGCTCCCGAGTCTTGGACAGTTAAACGGACCCTATGACCGGTTGTAAATAGCACTTGTAATCATTTATCTTTCTTATCATTTAATAAAATCTTTTCTTGTATATCTTACTCCTGTCTTAGACTCCATATTCTTTAACTGAGAGGCGCGGGTCTTCTGATAAATCCCCCCCCCCGTCGCTAGGCTGGCTTTCCACGGCACCTCCCTTTATTTCCCCGTCCAGTCTCCTCATTCACCCCTTATTTACCTTTTCCCCTTTTTGCCCCGTAACCGTGGCTTGCTTAGGGATGCATCAGATGGCGTGCGCCTTAAAACCACACGTGACAAAACGCTATGCTGTTTAACGTATATGGGATTTCCACCGCAATTTCAGGACAGGCAAAATGAATTCTTAGCACTAACTGATTGTGACCAACCGCCCGCCCCCCCTATCTATGAAACTAGAACTAATCTGAGATTTTAATGGTCATTTTCGTGATAAGCATGGTCGATTTACTAAAGATCAAATGGTTTTGTTAAAGATATATTTTCACTATTCCTAGTGTAATTATCTTAAAAATCCCCTCATCATTTTCTAATTGAAAACAAAAAATAAATCAATTGATTTATAATGAATCTCCGAATTCCAACCTCCTAGAAATGGAACTTGAATAGAAATAGGAATTGAAATCTGTGTTTTAACATTGGAGACAATTCTTACCAGTCCTTCTCTCATAAGTTCTTCTAAAGCTGACGTCACTCCTTCCTCGTCCCCTGTTTTATAAATATATTCCGCCATGTCAGCTGGAGTGTATTGGACACTTTCGTAAGGTGAATATTCCTATTAAAATAAGAAAAACAAATATTTTAAAAGATGGTATTAATACCATTAATAAATATTGATATGGTCCTGTTTTTCTGTATAAGATATTCAATGATAAATGAATCGATAAAACCAAAATTAAAAAAACTAGTTGCCTGTGATAAAACGGGAAAGGCAAACAGTTATTTCGTTTACAATATCATTAACTTAAAATTAAGAAGAAATTTAAATTTCTTCATTGTGACTTTTCATTATTGAACTTTTAAATAAATTTGAGATTTTTTTTCCAGTTTATAAAATATCAAATACTTGAGGTGTTATTTTTTAGCAAAATACTAGAAAAGCGTGGATCACTCAGCCAATGTATGTGTTCCGGGTGTGTGTTTATGTTTGTGACCGCCCTCTAATCCTTTTTGAACCTCTGGCTGGATCTTCTTGATATTTGGTATGCATATTTAAAGAATACAGACCATTTCATTTTTGTAATTTGAAATCATTACCAAGTGGGTCCTCGTCGAGAAATTAGCTTTAAAAGGAGACAAAGTTCTTCAAGAAAAGCCATGGATTTGTGTCCTTTTTTCTATCTCATTATCATAAACAATGACTATTAATTCTTCAACCAATCATTAGCGCATGACTTATTATGAATAAAATAATCCTAATTAGACAATTAAAGTAAATAATACGGATTTTAATTAATTCCTTTGAGAAATTGGAAAATTTGTACTTGAAAAGTAAATTTAGTCTTCACGACTAAAAAACAATGATAAAAAAAATGAAATGTTTTTCATTAAAAACAATTTAAGAATAAGATTTTTGGGAAAGTAAACTTTTAAGTTACATCAGGTACATCTTCTTGTTTTAATTTTGTTTTTATCTTGTTTTAATTTTTAGTTCTGAGTCGAAATCAGTTTTCATTGTTGATTCGTTTCTTGTGGTTTTACAAATTGAATCTGTTTATTATTGATTATCGCCTTCTTTTGAAATATCGCTTCTTTATGGTGGAGTTCATTTCAATACAATTGATTTCCAATGACATTTAATTTTCCTTTTTCTCCTTCTGTTTTATTTCACTCGTGTAATTTATGGCTTCTTTTACGCACAATCTATGTTCTAAGACAGGGGTTGGGAACTTTTTTGTCATTGGAAGACCACAGGTTAAGCACCGGAGACTTCATCGGGCAGCAGTTTAGTAAAGAGTTGTATAAATGTAAAATATTACCGATAAATCATGATATATTTAGATTTAAGTAGTAAATCTCAATTTTCCAAGAACGTATCTAGACTTATAACAAGGAGTAAATGGAAAAATCGCTATTCTTTTAGCGAAAAATAAGGTTCAAGGAACCTAACTCTGTAGTTGAACGAAGTAGGGCTGTATCGAAATAGCAATGTTTGGGCGACTTTATTTCAATCGATCTTGTGAGCTTTCTGTCTTTATGTAATATAATCTTTTACGGTTCTTTTTTGTAAGTTTTCTACTGAAACCATATATGAATTTGAAATTGCAAGCAAACAATCGCAATGAGTATCACAAAAGACCGCAGGTTTCTTACCCCTATTCCAGGGTCTTAATGTTATTTCTAATTTATGGCTTATTAAAATGATAAAATAAAGCTCAATCAGTCCAGTATTGCTTACGAGTGTGTTTCTACCTCACAACAGAGAGATTATAACAAAAAAGATGTAGAACTGGAAATAGTTATTAAGTAGAAGTTTCAAAAGAGCTTAAATCCTATTTGCCTTATAATGTTATTTCTTAAAATTTCCTTATTTTTTCTTCATAAAATCGTGAAAAATGACAAAAACGAAAAGTCTGTATTCAACTTCCAGTTCTAATATTCGCCGGTAAATACAGACAGTAAAAAATTCCATTTTTTGAAAAGAAATAATTAAGTCCGCATTATTTAGTTAAAACATCTAAAAAGAATTAATTTTAACAAAATGAAACTTGCTCAATGAATTAGCCAAAAAGTTTAATTCCCTTTAGTTACGACAATGATGTATTAATAGAAATAGAATAAAAATCTACTAGTTGACCCGTGCGAATAATTCGCAACAAAAAAACCACCTTTGTGAAATAATAAACAAATCCAAAGCTTTCGTGCATGTTAGTTAAACACATTGTCAATAGATGGCACCTTTTTTTATAAAAAGGTTTTTAAAATAAAGTTTTTCAACGAAAACATTAAGTTTAAACAATTTGTTTATTTTTCGTAATTAGCGGTGAACGTAATCTTCAAAATGATGTCTCAATCATTGATTTTGATGAAGTATTAAGAGAGATAAAAAAAAAAAACCACTTTTGAGAAATAGAATATGAGAAGTTCACAAATTTTTAATTACAATAATGTTTTTTTATTGTAGTAAATCGTTTATTTTTATTAAAATATAAATCTTTGTTTGTTTTATTATCTGTTCTTATTAACTAAACATGAAATATCATTTTAAAGTGCATTTTTATTCAGAAAAAGATATATTTGAAGTTTACGACGCTACTTAATTATTTGAAATATTGTTTCGCTTTCGAACGATAAGTCGCTTCTGTTAAAGCGTGTCTACATTTTAATAAAAAGGTTTTTAAAATAAAGTTTTTTAACGAAAACATTAATTTTCAACAATTTGTTTATTTTTCGTCATTAGCGGTGAACGAATCTTCAAAATGATATCTCAATCATTGATTATCATGAAGTATTAAGGAAGATATGGCGTACCGACATGAAAACATCTTTGAGAAATAATAAATAAGGATTTTTAGATTTTAGGTACTGTTTAGATGTCTTGTCGAATTCTTGTCGCCCTCTCGCGGTAATTTTTGAATCCATTTGAAAAGATTTCAAATATAAAAGTTAAATCCAAGGACCCTGGTCTTGAAATGTACATCAAATTTCAAGAAGATCCATCCAATGGTTATTAACGGGACACACATGTACAATGACAAACACACAAAAGACTGGGTGATATCATAAAGTAGGCTAATATAAAAATACATAAAATTGTTCTTGGTAAAGTTTCTTGGTGAAAATGATGTAAGTAAAATAACTAAATGAACAGACCCATAGGAGGGCGTCTATGTCTTTCTAAATTCCGTCTGATTTGTTCGTCTGTTGTTATTTTGAGCTGAATAAGGAATTATACATTTATTTATTTTTTTTTTGCCAAACTGACTTGCAACGGGTTAAAACTATTTGATTGCATCTTAAATCTGAGGGCAATTGTACTGAACGGACTTTTTCTTATGAATTCTTATTCAGTGATTCGTGGCTGATGACTTTCTCTTTGCTAAACAGTTCTTTATCTCCTGGATTTCATTGCCTAGGGTTGAGCTTCTCTTTGCTTTCTTTGAAATTTGAGATCCATGATTCCATGAAAATGCTGTTCTCAATCCTCTGTAATCAAGTTGTAACCCACTTTGGGATATTCTCTAAGGCCTCTATTATCTTTTTGGAGCCAGGCTGACATCCGCTGAGTTCAGATTTTCTTTAACTGAGCAATCTAAGTAACTGAAAATATCTCTTCTTTGGTTACGATCGATCAAAAGGAAAAAAGATCCTGAAAGAACTTGAAATCTATTTCTTAAAATCTTGCGATTTCTGTGTTTGTTTTTGTTTTTTTCGTTTTTTAAAGTTATAAAAATAATATAAACATAATGTCTTGTTGTAATTTTTTTAATTATGATATTTGCTATCTACTTATAAAATAGTAAGTTTTATTTTTCTATTTTTTTAAAATGTTAATTAAATTACTTATTTAATTGGCTAAATCTAATTCAGTTCCATAAATTACAGCTCCCACAGACATTGTATAATTACTAAGAGGATTAGTATCCTTTCTTTAAGATATCGATAGAAATTTAATCTTCGATTTTCAATACTTTTCTGTAGGAATTTTTGTCATCTTCTCAAGTTAATTTCTCTACAAGGACCCTTAGCAAAAAATCTTTTTTTCAAAAATCTCGGGAATAGACAGAGCTTTCTTGTTCGTGATGTACAAACAACTCATCAACTAATCCAGAATTACTTTGCATCGCACGATCATTCGATATTGACAAGAGTGAAGTCTACCATTTATTCCTCTATTACGAATTTCATTACATAGGAGAATTACTAAAATATATTGGAAATAGCATCTCAAGATAACTCTTATGTCTTACTTGCATTTAATTTTATTTGTTCTGCGAGATCTGTACAATGCATCAATTGAGAGGTACTCGTAGTGAACTGGAATCTTTGAGTGGATGATATGTTTATATTTGGATCTTCCAAAATCATTCCAATTAAAGTTTGAAGCTTTAAAGATTTTTACTTTCCTTAGAATTAAATATTGCTTATTATTTTCGCTTATTCATCTAATATTAGATTCATTTTCACTTTCATTTAAACGCTGATATTCTGATTTAGAGCATCATAAAAATTTCCTCCAAACCTCACTGTACATTCAATCTTGTTAATATTCTTTGAAGGTTGGTTGAAGATTTAATAGTCTCTTTTTTTTCAATAATAATGAAGTGAACTCATTAAAACCTTTTTTGCTTCATACACTGAAGAAACAACTTCGTATGATCTAATAATTTGAAAACCGAAAGATTTTTGTATTTCCTCGCATTTCATCTATATACGAAATGTTCTTAGCAAACGCCGTTATAATGGTCAGTTCTTCCATTTTCGCTAATTGATTTTCTGTTTCTATCAGTTAACCATAGCTTTTTTTTTTGTATACACCAATTCATATCAGTCGTGATATTTTGCGTCTATTGTTATAAGACTTGTACTCAATTTCATTATTTAACCTCAACAAGATTTTTCTACTCAGTCTTATAGTTTTTTGTCAAGTTGAAAAGTTGAAGGAATTCAGAACAGCATTATTCGTTCTTTCCATCCACACAAAAAGCATTCGTTATTTCTGGACCCTAAGAGAAACATTTAACACTATCTTCACAACTTTTCCTTTTTGATGCCCATTTTAGTTGTCACTTTATGTTTGCTGGCAAGATTTCTGCCATATGAAAGAGATTTTATTTTTGATAGCTTCTATTCCTTCTCCAGGCTTTGATGTTGCTGATGTAAAACTACCTTCTATTGATCATACTTTCATAAAAACCAGTTTCCAACAACTGTTTCGTATTCAACTCCTTTTATTTTTATTTTCAGTTGGCCACTGAAGAGCTTCGAAACTATCTTCTTGACAAAACATGCATCTTTATCTAATCCTTTTGACTGTTGTTCGACTGAACTAACTGTGCCTAAAAACCTTAAAAGCGAATTCTTTTTTTCCATTCAAAGCTTCTTTGCTGCTATTTAATGTAAATCCAAACAAAAACAAAGTCAAAATAACCAAAATTTATCACATTGCGCTTAATTAAGTTTCCGATGAAAAAAAAGCATTTGATAAGAGATTTTCCCTGACTGTTGTAAACTCTTTTATCTCCCTCAAAATCATTATGGTTTGATCTCTTATTCATAAGTGTAAAAAGTACAACCTCAAAGTGTTTCACGCTTATAACTATAAGTTAAAAACTAAAATTGATGTTGACAAAGTGGTTACTGTTGATCTCACACCATCTTGGTTAGAAAAAAAAATCTTAGTATCTTGAAACCCGTTGCTCTTACGAAGAAATTAATAATAACCGATTTTGTAGAAAAGCTTTTTCTTTTTAATTTGTACTGATGCATTTTCTTTATCATATTAAAAATAATCGTGTCATTGTGAGAAAACTTATTTGCTATTTTCTAAGATGGCGATTGCCACGATAATTCCCAGAAATATCTTTATATTTAATTTAATTTTAATGATGGAAACTATTCCACCATATTTCATGCTTATATCCTGATATGCATGATTAGGTCAAATTTGGGGCTCACCTTTGTAGAAGAGACTTTATATTAAGAAAACACCAATTTTATTTAAATGTGTAGCTGCTCATTTTTGATTCGGATAACGGTTGTTTACTTTCTCAATATCATACATCAACACCTTATATCAATGAAGCAAAATTATAACAATGTTTCTACTTATTTTTACAATATCATCAATTAAAAATTTTCCCTAATGTTTGATTTTCTAAATGAAAGTGTCTTCAATAAATAACAATAGTAAAGATATTGTAGAATATCTTATCTGTATCTTGAATTTATATTTTATTTTATTAATCATTAAGAGCTTCCAATATAATTTTAAACCACTATAGTAATCCACGTAATACTTATATTTATATTTTAGTTTGTCTAATTTCATTCTACAATATTTCTTACAATAATGGACAAACCAACACAAGATTAAAAAAAAATAACTAGAGTAGAAATGAAAGTATGAAAAACGAAACCTTTGTACTTATCCTTTGTGCCTCGCTCAATACAAGGCGCCATGAGTCTTATTTCTTGCAATTCTTTGCAACTTTTGTAAGTCCGCAAATTATTATTATTTGCTAATTACTTGTAATTAAATTAGTAAACAAACAATACAAATTCATTTTCTTTTGAAAAGAGGGAATTTAGTTTATAAGCGATACTTTCAAACACATTAGTATTACACCGATGACGCACATGACAGCGAATATTGACTGCGTTTGCTATTAATGTATACTAATGTATCTCACACACGCTAGAATGAAAGTATTGTATACATTATTATATTAAAACTTAAGCCTTATTATTAATTAAATTCCATTAAGTTTTAAAACAAAAATTATCGAAAAGTCGTTAATTGTGGATATATAAAAACAGAGAAAATGAGAAATTTTCCAATGCGCTGTATAATGTTGCTCAAAATTTTGGCTTAGTACCTCAGCCTTCTTCAGCAGAAACTGAAAACTATATTAATAAGGCCTTGCCGCTGATATGGATTTAGCCTACTCAATATGTCTTCAGTTTCTCCTGAAGATGATTGAACGAGATCTTTAATTATCTATAGAGATCGCAATATGTTAATATATGTTAATGGCACAAATACACAATATTCGCAGAGAATGCGATATCAACAATAAGTGTCATTTTGCTGATACTTTATAATAACTTAATTTTAAAAAAAAATTTTAACTTTACAATAACTTAATTGCGTTTTTTGTTTATTTTGATTAATTTCAACTGATCTTCATTTGGAGGAGGGAAAGCAATAACGATGATGGACCAATTATTAAAAGTAGATTTCTAATAGTTATATATACAGTAGTTTTATGAAACAGGTGAGATGGCGCCATCTATTGAGAGAGAGAAAAAAAGAGATATAAGTGTGTGACTTATCCCTGTCTAAGCTAGACCATGTCCGTGAGGCCACACTGTCTCAACTTTTTGAGAATTTTGTCACGATTCGTCGTAATTATAATTATTGATTTCCATAGCGTAAGTTTTTTAATAAGGATTTTAATATCTTTAATTATACCTGTAATTTAAACTTTGTGATCATTGTCTGAATAACGTGGTTTTATATAATTGGTTTACTAAACCACGAAAATGAATTCCGTTTTTCCATCACTTGTGGTTTTTTTGGCCAAATAGTGATTATTTTTATAGTTCCATACATATTTTATTAAGTATTCCTAATTATTCATAGTTTTATACGTTATTTTTGTTAAAATAGAAGCATTTTTTTACGTTCCTTTTTTTCTTTCAAACTTAAATATAACCAAATTGAAAAATACCAAATGTTAATGGTTAATTTAACTTTTGTCATTAAAATCAATGTAATTGTTCTTTATTTTTTTTATTTTTTTGTGAAAATGCTTCTTTGTGCCTTTCCAATAAAATCATGTAAACATGAGTATTTTTAAATAAAAGAATATTGACTTGTGACAGGAATTTTTCTGGCATCGACTTTTGAACGCAGGAGAATTATCTTAAAACATTACAGTATTTGTTGCAGTGAAATCATCACTGACTAGTGTTATTTGTATAAAAAACGAAAAACATACATTTCTTAATGAATTTCTTACCTCGCTGGTCTCTCGATTGTCCAATGGCATGTTTATATCTTGTATTTTCTGTCCATTTCTACTGATGGAGGATCTGTGGATTCCTCTACCTGGTATATCTAAAACGGACTTCATAAGTGTCTCTGGTTTAGCATCTTCACCTTCCTTGGCACTCACTATTTCTTGATGGATTTCTGCCATTGTTTTACCATCTGATGGATCTTGAACTAATAAGAGGAAAGGGAGAAAGACGGGTTACTCCATTGTCATATTGGACTGAGCATTAAATTTCTTGTAAAACATGTTTTCCATAGAATTAACATGGATTACATTAATTATTAAATAAGGTTTTAAATGTAAAATAGATTCTAAAACGCTGTTGAAGATAAAAAGCACAACTAGTTTTTTGTTTTTCCTATTCTTATGTTCTGTCAGACTTAACGAACACCAGTGGCAGTTATAGGATAAGAAAACAAGAAGATGACTTTCCACAAAGATAAAAATTAAACAGATGCAGATATAACTTCCCACGAGCAACAAACAGAATCAAAACAAACGGTGTAAAGACGCATCTAAGAAAAAAGACCCATCTAAGATCCAAGTAAAGTTACTCAGGATGAAGTAGTTTTAAAAAGATATTAGAACCTCAATTCAAAGTATCTCATCTTCAATTGGAGAAATGTAATCGTTCTAATATTTAGAACAATCACATGTAGAACTATAATTAAAGTGAATTAAATCACTAAAGACTTTAACTGACATTAATGTATTCTCGTAAATTTATTATCCTCAAAGAAAAAAATGTTAAATAAATTTGTTCAAGTGTTCTTTAATCTGCTTCAAATGAACTCTGATAAAAAACTTGAAATATATTTTATTAATTATTTATTCAAAGATTAACTTCGATAATTTAAATCAGATTTTTGACAAATTTCTATACAAATTATTTTATTTTTATTTGCAAGAAAAACAAGATGTAGTTGGCAGGCCAACTTTCAACACCCGCAAGTTTAAGTAAATAAATATATATATATATATTTATATAAATATATAAATAAAAAAAAAATAGTGATTCATTCAAAACAGTTTTTCAGTAATTTACGGTTTAATTTTAATCATATCAACCACGCGACAATTACTTGATTAGTTAAAAAGATAACTTATTTTTAAGATATTGTTTAGATCCTAATGTTTTCCTAAAAGAATTTTTATCACTTTCTTATGCTAATTTCTCGAACGGATCCACGTGACCTGCTTAGTTTTCAAACAGATCCATCAACGATTCCAAAATTACTAGAGGTCATATTTGTCGATTGATTGATCTGAATTGAACTTTACTATCCTAGGAAAGTAGGATAAAAATGATTTCATTTATTAGTTATTTAAATAAATAATTTTTAGCTGAATATAAAAAAATGGAAATAAAACGAAAGATCTGTGTTTTTCTTAAAATGATGATTAAGGTTAAATAAATTTCTTAAAAATGACTTAACAGCAGGTTTTCTATATCTAACTACAGATTTATACGTTTTTCTGATTTTATAATCCTCCCTAAACATTTCCTTGAATTTTTGTAAACTATTTTTAGAAGATTCAAGGAAACAGTTGTGCGGTCAGTCGCCTGTGTTCGTAGCAACGATAACTATCTGAAAAGCTACACAATGAAACAGCAGGAGACAAACCTCCATTCAGAAATCACAACAGGTAATCATCGTGACTCGGATGCAGAGACCACCTGTCGATGTCTCCTACAGCCTTTCAGCTCACAAGGATTTAGGTGACGCTTCACCCAAGAAACAAATAAAAAGACCAAGACATTAATCGAGTGACAGGTGAGTGCCTGAAAAAAAAACTCAGCAGGATTTCAATTCATTAGACAATATTACAGCTGTCTTAATGAAGAAAGAAATTGATTGAAAAGTGGAAACTGAAGATCAAAGACTGAAGGAAAATAGAATAGGAAATAATTTGTTGGAACTAAAGAGGTTTCAAAGAAACCTTTAGGTGTGTTTAGAGGGAGGGCCAAGACAGAGTGCTCTAGCCCTCTCCCCGAAATATCAAAGTATACAGAATAGAGGTTACTGAAGACCTTTTGTTTTTCCATGTTATTATCTGGTATGTACATTGTTCTAAATAACTTTTTTGAATGAGATAATTTAAAATACCACACAAAGTGTAAATTCTTAATTATTTTATAGGTCTTTAACATGGGAAAGACTAACTACACGAAAACTTTCTGAGATTAAAACTCTTATTACCAATTCAGACCATTCCAACAGATATACGTATATTGCATCGATTTCAAATATTTCGGGGGCATCAGTCGATAGAAATAGTGGAGAAATAGTGGTGAGTTGGTGAGTGATGAATTTAGAATGTTTTATTCAAATGGTGAATGTAAAGGAAGTCATGGTGTTGGTGTACTACTGGGACCATGTGTGAAAGATAAAGTGATATCAGTGCGTTATGTAGATGATCGGATGATAATGGTGAGATTACAAGGGAAAAAATTGGACTTAGTGCTAGTGCAAATTTACATGCCACATAGTGGATTAGAAGACGAGAAAGTGGAAGAAAACTACGAGAAGATAGAAGAAATAGTTGAGAAAGAGAAGAAGGGTGCATGTGTAATCCTAATGGGCGACTGGAACGCAGTAGTAGGAGAAGGACAACATGGAAAAAGGGTTGGAAAATTTGGACTGGGAAAAAGAAATGACAGAGGAGAATCTTTGGTAAATTTCTGTAAACGGAATGAAATGATTGTTAGAAATACGTTATTCCAACAGCATAAAAGAAGACGATACACGTGGACATGCCCAAGGATGACAGTAGATATCAGATAGATTATATACTCGTACAGGAAAGATAACGAAATTGCTTAAAATATGCAAAGACTCTACCAGGAGCGGATATTAATTCAGATCATGTCCTACTGATAGGCGAAGTAGATATTCGTCTGAAAAAGATAAGAGGAAGGCAAGTGACGAAGAAGTTTGATACAGAAAAACTTATGAACGAAGAGGAAAAAAGAAAATTTGAAGAACATTTTCAAAAGAAAGCCTCTAATTTAGAATCCGCACCGGAAAATAGTAATGAATACTGGACTCATCTAAAAAGCTGTATACAGGAAACAGCAGAAGAAACAATAGGATACAGAGAAGGTAAGAGTAATAAGAAACCTTGGATCAAAGGGGAAATGTTGGAGAAGATGGAGAAAAGGAGAAAATGGAAAAACATCAACACAGAAGAAGGTAAAAGAAATTACAAGAAACTAAACAACGAACTAAGAAGAGTAACTGTGAAGAAGTAGAGGATCTAGAGAGAAAAGGAAGATATGATTTAATGTACCGCGAAGTAAAATGTTTGGATTTCACAAATAAGAATAAGAAGTCCATGTGGTTGATAGAAGACGAAATCGGCAATGAAATAACCGACAAACAAGGAATTTTGAACAGATGGAAGAAGTTTGTAGAAGAATTATATGAGACAGGGAATCGTCCAGATTACTTAGCTATAGAAGATGAAACAGCTGTATCAGAAGACGAAAAAGGATGTTGTATTCTAAGCGAATAAGTTGAGCTAGCTATTAAGGAAATGAAGAATGGGAAAGCAACAGGAGTTGAGTTAGTAAAATGCTTGGGTGAAAACAAGAAGCAAATACTATCATTATGCAATGAAATATATGAGAAAGGTGAATGGCCTGATGATTTCATGGAAACAGTATTGCTACCAATACCGAAGAAAAATAATGCCAAGAAGTGCAATGAGTTCAGGACTATCAGCCTTATATCGCACTCAGCGAAGATTCTTCTGCGAATATTGAACAGACATTTATATTCTAAGGTGGAAGGAGAGTTGGAAGAAGAGCAATTTGGTTTTAGGAAAGGAAAAGGTACGAGAGATGCAATTGGACTGCTGCGAACAATCGGCGAAAGATATCTAGAAAAAAATAAACACGTATATGCAGTATTTGTGGACCTGGAAAAGGCTTTTGACAGAGTGGATTGGAATAAACTTATGGAAATCTTGAAGAAAATTGGTATGGATTGGAAAGAGAGAAGGCTAATAACTAATCTTTATATGAAACAACGAGTCAAAGTCAGGTTAGGAGAAAAATTGTCAGAGGGAAGTGGAATAGGGAGAGGGGTGCGACAAGGATGCCCTCTATCACCTACGCTGTTCAACATCTACTTGGAGGAGTTAGTGAAGAATTGTTTTCAGAACATGGGAGGGGTGATGGTAGGAGGAAGAAGAATAAAGTGCATAAGATTTGCTGATGATACGGCATTGTTAGCAGAAGAGGAGATGATACTGAGGGATATGCTACTGCAGCTGAATGACAGCTGTGAACAATATGGAATGAAGATAAATGTAAACAAGACAAAGACTATGGTTATCGGAAGAAAGACAAAGAAGATAAACATAAGTATTCGGAATGAGACATTGGAACAAGTGAACAACTTTAAATACTTAGGGTATACTATAAGTGGTGATATGAGCTGCTGCCAAGAAGTCAAGAGGAGGATAGCAATAGCAAAGGAGGCTTTTAATAGGAAAAGGAGCATCTTCTGCGGACCTCTGGAAAAAGAACTAAGGAAGAGACTAGTGAAGTGCTTTGTGTGGAGTGTGGCATTGTATGGGGCAGAAACATGGACATTACGACGCAGTGAAGAGAAACGACTAGAAGCATTTGAAATGTGGATATGGAGAAGAATGGAGCATGTGAAATGGACAGACAAAATAAGATATGAAGCTGTGCTAGAAAGAGTGGGTGAAGAAAGAATAAAGCTGAAACTGATCAGGAAGAGAAAAAGAAACTGGTTGGGTCACTGGCTGAGAAGAAACTCTCTATTGAAGGATGCACTGGAAGGAATGGTGAACGGTAAAAAAGTTCGAGGCAGAAGAAGATTTCAGATGATCGACAACATTATGGTAAATGGATCTTATGTGGAGACGAAGAGGAAGGCAGAAAATAGGAAAGATTGGAGAATGCTGGGTTTGCAGTGAAGGACCTGCCCTTGGCAGAGAACTATGAATGAATGAAAGTCGATAGAATAAAAAAAAATTGATGCAAATATCGAATTGAAACCAAATCGAAAGGAAAAGTGCCGACGAAAAAGACTGATAACGCCTAGAGATGAGAGAAAAATAAGAGATATCTGTGTCCAGAACAGAAAGGCACCTTTGAAGATAATAGCCATAAAGATCCAGGATGCCAACATCACTCTATCAGCAAGGACAGCTCGATGTCCATAAAAGATCTAAGGTTTTCGTGTCGACATCCAGCCAAAAAGTCACTTCTTAGCTCCGGCTACGATGAAAAAGCGGGTGCAAGACTCATATAAACTGGACAGTTGACAACTGGAAAAAAATATCTTGACGACTGGACAAATTCTTAAAATAAAACCTACACATTTCCATTTTATGTAATATCCAGTTCACCAAATTCAAATGCAATGACAATTTTCAGGTTTGCTGACAAATCGGAGTTTGTGAGGAGAAGACCAGACGAAAAATCTAATAAAGCCTGGATTATCAAAAGGGTCAAATATCTCATCAGCATCATGATCTAGTCGGTGATCAGTAGCCAGGGTACAGGTCGCCTGTATATTGTTGAAGGGACAATGAGGCAGGACCAATATATAAAGGTCTTGGAAACCAAAATGCTGCCCCACGTCCACGAATAGTTTCAAGATGGCGAGTTTATAATCCACAATTCTGCGCACTACCATAAAGCAGAAAAGGTAACAAAAATTTTACTTAAAATTTTTTACGTAAAATCAAGTTCTTAACTGGCCTGAAAATTTCTCCGATCTCAACCCGATTGAGAACCTCTGGGAATTAATGAAAAGGGGAATTTTCAGAGAGAAAAGCACTAACAAGAGATAGTTGATACAGCGTCTTATTGAGGTGTGGCACAGAAGCGACGAAATTAAGATATTTATTGTCTTAAATGCATTGAAAGCATGAAGAGAAGAATTCAGGCTGTCATTGCAGCGAAAGCAGGTATTACTAAATACTAGGCAAACATTAAAATTTCCAAAGGTACTCATATTTAATAGATTTTAATTGTTTTTTTTTAATTAAGAATGTCAAAATAGAGCTATTTTACTTTTTTCCGCTCATAAACAAAAAAAAAATTAAACTATTTGCACAGTGGCTCTAATAATTTGGCCATTCTCTGTAAAACATACATTTTTCATTGTCACCAATACTTTTATTGAACAACGTATTCAATGATTTGTTCCACTATTTTCTGTCATCTTTCAGAAAACTTCATAATTCCATCTTCCCACAATTTTTTTTTTATCTTTTTGAGCAAAAACAATGTTCAGGTGCCTACGGAGTCTTCCAGGGTATTGAATTTTTTTCCATTAAGAGAATTTTGTAAAGACCAAAATAACATAACGAAGGTGCAATGTCTGGTGGATATTGCGGAAGAATGAGCCAAGCTACAACAGTTTTTGTCTGGTCATTAAAGAAACTTGGGGTCTTGCGTGCTTATTTTTCTTCCATCTTTAATATTAAGTAAGCGAAACAAAATTCACAAATGTTGATCAGTTTTTGTCTTAAATGCACGTTGATATGACAACTGCCACAATACAATCTAATAAAATGGTGTCGAATGATGTTAAAGACACCTAAGCGCTACTAAAGCCAACTTACCTAGAAAGACCGAACGAAGTTTTTGGCCAACTCAAGATTTTCTTTCATTTTCTTTTTGGTTGGATGGTTCCCCCCCCCCCATTTTCATCCGACGTCTTTTTCTCTTTATTTACTGGCGGTCCACCGCGAAATGAAATTCTAAACAGCCCTTAAGTAAAATAGTCCCAAATCAGTCAGTCTGTTTGTCTGTCTTCCTGTAACAACTTTTGAATCCCTGAATGGCTGTTTTTGAAATTGATATGCATATTTAAGAACAAACGGTAATACATTTGAAATTTTTCTGTGGGATCCTTGTCTATAAATCAGCGCGTGAAGTTGACACATATTCCAATAGGAAAACATTAGAACACTGATATCTAACAATGGATAATATATTTACTAATTAATTATATAAGACCATCCACACAAATAAGAAAGATATCATTTATAAATCAAGATATAATCACAGTGACATGTTTCGAAATTCATCGTCAGACTATAAAAATAAATATAAAACGGAAAACACATAGGCTTATAACAGCCGCACAATATTAGAACATCGTAAATAATAAACAATCATTTACATAATAATTAAAATTAATGCAAGTTATAATCTAATACTCCTTTGATAGATAGTTCATTATTATAACAATTGGTGGTTTTAATAATGACTGACTCATAGAATTTACGCAAATAATCGTCCTTTTGTTAGCCATAAACAATTGGCTTGTTTGTCATAAGCCTGTGTCCGGTATCTCTCTGATGCCTTGCAGTTAGATATTTGAAATCTCTATTTTGAATAGCAGTACCGTGCTCATTCATTCGAACACTGGTCCGTCTTCCTGTTTCTCCTACGTATTGACAGTTAGGGCCCCCATTTTCACATTTTATTCCATAGATTGTGTAGAATTTGTCCAAATTATTGATTTTCTTCTTGTTACAGTACATTAACTTTTCAATGGTGTTTTGAGCTTTATAGGCTAATTTTATGTTAAATTTTCCTAGTAATGGTGCTAATCCAGCATTAATGTCATCATCAAATGGTAGTGATATGTATTTTATTTCAGCTTTATCTTCTTTATTGATGTGCATTTTATGTCTGTTGTCCTTTGAATACTATGAATAAATCTATTTACTAGTTCACTATTTTGCGTCTATATTGAAATGAATAAAATTAATTGAATTTAAGCAATTTAGGACATTTGCTTTAATTAATGCTTAAAAAATAATGAGGAATGACTTTTTTTTGTATAAATTTCTTCTGTTTCCGCAGATGTTAGAATTTAAAATGAACGTAGACTATTTGTGGTTTTTGTGACTATTGAATAACAACGATTCATCTCGCGTGACATTAATTGCTTTAAGGAAAAATGATTAAACACTAAAATAATAATTTTAACGTTACACATTGAATGATAATGTTAATGTTAGTGTTTAATCATTTTTTCCTTTAAAGCAATTAATGTCACGTGAGATGAAATCATTGTTATAATGACGCTTGTTGTGAATTAATTTTTTCTTTGTTATGGAAAACGATGGATGCTATCTGGATGACAAGCAGAAAGGTGAACAGTTGATAATGTAGATACTATCTAGATATTATCCTAATGTCGATATATCCGTGACTTAAATCAAAATGAATAATAACCGACAGATCAGCCTTTAGTGTGACTAAGCTTTTGGAGAATTTATGTCGTCATAATTCGTCGTGGCAGATACCGAAGATAAATGGCCCTGTAACGTCACTTGACAGAGATCGATCCATGTGAGTTATTCTGAATATCGAAATACTGCGTTAAACAAGCGATGCACAATTTGTAAATAAACCATTATATAAAAGTTTTATGGTAAATTACGGCCGATGAATGGGAAAAAGCTTTAGATGTTATTTGTACATATTTATATCACCACTTATCGTCAAAAGAAAATTAAAATATTAGTGCCTTAATGCCTTTCAGTGAAAGGATAAGGGGTTAACACTGGTTCTTTCAGGATCATTTTTTTTATTTTATTGTTTTTTATCTCGGCGGCCCATTCCAGCTTTCGCGCAAGTGAGCCAAACATCAAGGGTATATTCTGCTGATGATTCCTAATAAGGATGAAACAGCTGTACAGAATTCCCCTTGATGTTGGCTCAATGTGCGAAGGCATATTTATTGTCCGTTGGTGAATTTCTCTCTCTATTTATAAAATTAAAATATAATTTAAGTAAATTCTTTGACTTATTTACAAGACTCTTAAGATCTGTTTTATAATTTCTCATTTTTCACGATTTAAAAAAAAAAAAAAAAAGAAAGAAAAAAAAATGGTAAGAACGAAATTTTGAGGAAAGTAGGCTTTAAATTCTTTTCAACAATTTTTGTATAAAATTAAATTAAACAATAATTTTTATATTTCATTTTTTTTCCGAATGAGAAAATAATACGAGAAGGAGACAAACATTTTTACAAATAACAGCATTGAATCTAATTTTTATTATATTTCTATCAATTTCTCATTGCCTCAAACAATAAATATTAAATTCTTAATCCACTCCGCGTGGTTTAAAGCTACTTAAATGAATCCAATTTAGAGAATTTAAAAGTAAATGATGCGGATTTAATTCTTGTTTATTTTTTTCTGAAAATGGACAATTTAATACTATTGGTATTCAAGTGGATTTAAGAATTGGAATTTAAATGAAAGTTTTTCGTTTTTTTCGATTTAACAAAAAAAACAAAAAATATTCAAGTCTAACTTTTCTTAATCGTAAATATTTTTTACGATCTTTCGCGCGTCCTGTTTTTATGTGAGCAAAGTAAAGAAATAAAAGGGATTTCTCTACTAAATATATAATCGCAAATAAGAGTTTACTATCTTAATAAGCCTTTTTGAAGTTAATATAAACATAAAATTGCTTTTTGTTTTACATTACAGAATAAAACTTAAAATGGATCTAAAAAAATATCAATTTCTTACTTTTTTCATCCTTTTCGGTTAAAGTTTTCATTTTTCCATTAATATTTGTTGAAAACTGTTTTTCTGATTTCATCAGAGCAACTCCTTTACCTAAAAGAAAAGAAAAATAAGAATTAATATCACTTGATAATTATTAAGGATATTTTGTTAAAATTATGTGAAGTGAAATCTAGAAGTTACCGTATTTATCGGCGTATAATAAGCCTTTTTTTCCCTAAAAGTTAGCGCTGAAATTCTACCGAGTATTATACTTATTATATACGTATTATACTTGTTTTAAGGGCTATAACTAAGTTTTTTTACTAAAAATTCCTTCTTAAAATTAGAGTACATTTTATAAATACGGTATATCTAATTCTTAGTGTTTTCATCTGCTTTACTTTTGCTTCTTTTCTAGAAGCATCTTTAAAAGTTTAATCCAAATATGTGATCAAAATACAGATTAAACAATTTCATCAAAATTTACATGAAAAACGTTCAAACTGATTCAAGAAAGATACATTTTTCAAAAGTTTAATTCATCAAAAGTTTAATTCTACTAAAGATTAAAATCTTTCAAATTAAATTTTAAAAAAGCAGGAATTACTCGATTGCAAAGAAACTTATTTTCAAACCTAAATAATCTTTCCCCAAACAATAAAGAAATTAAATCAGCAAAGAGGTAAAGCTAATAAATCCTACAATGCTCTCTGTTTCACGTACTGATCCCTTATACGTAGAACAATCTGGAGATTCAAAATTTCTTTCCATCATTCACAAATTATATTAGTAAAATAAATAAGAAAGTCCAGTAAGAACTTGAAGCCTGCGTTTTTTAAATCTTGCAGGATTTGGTTTTTTTTTCCTTTATTCTTTTAAAATGTTAAAAATAAGAAGCCTCCGTTTATTTTAAGCCAATTTTTTATCCTATTTCTATTAATACTTCATTGTCTTAAATAATGAATATTAATCTTTTTGACTAATCCATTAATTGTGTTTTGCTTGAATAATTAATTAATCCGATTTCGACAATTTTAGTCAATAATGTGGATTTAACAATAATTTGTTCAGAATATGGAAAATTTCTACTAATTATTAATCAGCAAATATTATAACTTCGAAAGAAATGTTGGCTGGTTCTTTGTTGCTTTCAGGACGTTAAAAAAAAATGTTGCAAATATCATTGCAAGCAAAGTAAGATTTAAGTTCTTTCGAGCTTTTTGTTCTTTGCTAATATCCAATTATTTTCAGTAAGGTAATTAAATCATTCTATTAATTAAATTAACAAAACTTTTTTAGATTCTTCGGTTTTCCGTTTTCATTGGGCACGTTAAATTTTTTTTTGTTTAAAATATTTCATCTTTATGTTTGAATTTTACAATTAAATATTTGAACTAAAAAATAATCTTCTCTTACCTGCTGATTTAAGACCTTCAAGTTGCTGTTCTTCATCTTGAATCTATAATAAATACAACATTGAGTCAGTAGTACAATAATTATAATAATAATAAAATTATTTTCTGTCCTAAAAGAGTTTAATATTTTGTGTTACAAGTTTCAAAGAAAATATTCTGAATGAATATAAAGATAAAAAAAAAATATTAGACTGAAATTGAATAATAAAAATTGCTATTGAGAAATATGTAATGTATAATAGAACTAATATATTTTTTTTTTACTGAATGATAATGCGACTTCTTGCTATCCAACATGAATATTTTTCTTTATTTGTCCGTTTGGTTTAGCATCACGCTAAAACGCTTGCACAGATTTTTGTAAATGTTGATACTTGACTCATTTATGTCCAAACTAAAAGCAAAGACAAGTTTATTTTCTTCTCTAAAAATTACCCTGAAATTCCTCTTTAAAAGGGAAAATGATTTCTTTGTTTTTTATGGTCAACTTAAAAGATGACCACCATTATTTACGAGCCCCATCTCCCTCGGTCGTAAATTTATTCTCCAGCGGTGCTGGACAACAAATAGGCATCGTACTCATGTTTGGAATGGAAATCTGGAAACGATTTCTTAATTTGATGCGTTTACAAAGAAATAAGGAAAAAGAAAGGGTTATGTAGGATACTATTAATTAACATAAAATGAGTCGTTTTACTAATTCTGTTTTGTGTTTATTCTTTAGTACTTTTTAGAAATTGTACAAATTCTTACCAAACAACCCTTAAATTGAACTTGTAGATTATGTAGTGCAGAGGATTGTAACTTAAACTGAACAAAAACTGCATGAAAACTTTAAAATGTCTCTTATTTCGCTGAGAATTTGTGGAAATTAAGTTGCAATTCTTCTACTTACTGGTAGGCCTACTGTAAATAGATCTTAAATATTGAAAATTTTATTTCGGTTTTGTTCAAATTAATTCATTTTAAAAATAATTGTTATAAAAACAAAAGCTTTTTTTTTTATTTCTTTCTTTCTTTCTTTCTTTCTCCTTATTGCTCCAATTAGTTTCATTTTTAGCTCTTTTTGATATTAAGTTATAAAATCATTGTTTATTAAACTGTGATTAATTATTATATTATATTTATATAATTATTATTATTAATATTAGTATTATTTATTTTTTAACTTCGACATCTAAAGACTCCATTCTTAATTGTATTATGTGATAATGCAAGGATTTTTTTTACTTAATTTCAATGTATTTAATAATACAATATATCACTTACATTTTTACTTTAATTTTTATAGTGACTGATTTAAAATATAAAGGAATTCAGAAACACTTAATTCACATTTTCTACTGTAGAGGACAGCACATGCCTGTTTACGTCAATTCTTGAAATAATGATTTCCTTGTCTGGTTTTTCTTCTAGCAACACTTTCGGCTGAAATGTTTTTCCATTTGGTTTCTGTTTAATGGACATTACATTAAACTTGTGGAGTATCTTTTACTGATTTTTTGTTCGACGCGGGTTACGATGTCTGTTATCAAAGAAACAGATTTTACGACTTTTTAATCGCCATTTAAAAAGTTGCACTTAAATTGAATGTCATAGTTCCGCAGCCAGATAAGCATTATTCAGAATATGGCTACATTTTAAGCTGCAATTTTTCAACAAAAAAACAGATTTGATAAAGGCCCCTAATTTTTTTTAAAAATTTTAAAACTAATTCTAAAGTATTATTATTACGGAACATGCTAATATTCACTATTTTACTTTTTTGTCTTTTATTTGTCTGCTTCTTTGTATACGTACCACGATAAAACAATTGGACGGATTTCCACCAAATTGGGTACGTACCGTACCTTCTTCATGATTCAACATAAAACACATTTGGTCTCCACCTCCTCCTATCCTTCAATCCTATCCTGAAATCCCTGCTTAAACGGCTTCTTGATACGTGGCTTATGTATGATCCAACTTAAAATAGGAGCAGGAGTCATTTGGTCTCCTTCCTCTCCCACCAGTGCTTTATACCCAATCCCTTTCCTCGATGGAAAGCAGAATGTCTACATAGTTTAATTTTTATTTCATGAACAAAAAAAAACTGTAACAAATTAAGTCGTAAATAATGAATAAGATGGAAATGTTCCTTATTCATTAAAACTTAGGATAAAAGTTTATTAGGGAGTAAGGAAGTTGGGATGTAACGATTAAGAATTCCATTGGATTTAAGAGATTAAAAACTGGGATTGATCAAACGATAAACGCAAATTAAATTCATACAAAAAAACTTTAAATATTGAATCAATATTTTTTTTTATTGTATCCTTTCATACTCTGTATGATTAATTATCATTACTAGCTTCTGTGGAAACTACTTCCGAAATTTAAAACTAAAAAAACAAGACAATAAAACAATTTCTTATCTATCTTCTACTACTTTTATCCTACTTTCCTAAGTAAGTGAGGCTCATCAAATCACATCGTCTGTGTATGTGTTTCCTAAATTCTCTTCAAAAAAAGAAGAAAATCTCGGGTTATGGATTACTACCTCCATGTTTTCTCAGCGACATCTATTAAAAAGCATCTTAACTATTTCCTACATATTTGGAAATCAAAGTAGAAGAGAACAAGATTTTCAATTCTTTTTTTTATTATTCTTTGCATTACCTTTGATTTGTCATCAGTATTTGTTTCAAACTCATCCATATCCAAAACTGGCTTCGGATGCAATCGTTTCTTTCCGGGAGTGGAAAACGAACCGCAGCCATCGTTCTTCGTTTTTCCCTCGTTGACAATATGCTCCTCGTTCACCGTCGACTGGAACAAATTTGTAGCAATAGCCGTTCTTTCTATTAATTCAGAAATATGTATTCTATCATCCTGACTCTTAAAATATTTGAAAGTGTTCCAAATTGTACTCCTGACTTGGCTGTGCATAGTCTCATCTTTTCATTCACATAAACTTGTTCCTCCAAAGCCGACATTTTACTATCTCCATCAATGATTTCCAGAAACAACTAAGTGATCTGTTATTTTTTTCCACAATTCTTCTTTCTCTGTGCTTACTATAATAATCTTGGAACCCATGGCTGCGTCTTCTTTAAACTTGGTATGTATATTTAAGGACTAGAGTCTGATTCATTTAGTAAGGCATACGCTGAGTTGCGATGTGTACTCTGACACTTTTCAGTTGCCACCATATAACCATCACATGAGACACTTTCTTCGCAAAGCCGACAACTTTGCAACATGACATTGCCCTTAACCAGGTGTCGCTGTCGTCATTTTAAAAGCTATGGTGTCGCTGTCAGCAATATCTACAGGGACAAGCAAAAGTAGTCTAGACATAGGCACTAGAAGTAGACGTAGTTGTCTGGAGCTTTACATGTCCTACAGGTCCTTTACATGCAGGCAATTCATTTTTGTCGTTTTCATTACTTTTAAAATAAAATAAAAATATACAAAAATAAAAAAGGCAAACACACGAGTCTTGACTGTATTAAAAATATTTACGTTTCACCCGCAAGGTCTCATTAGAATGAGAGAATTACAAAATGCTAATACAGAATATACATAATGGAAAAAGTGAATGCTAATGGCAGGGTTTAATGGACCAATCTTGTAAAAGGAACAGCCTATGACAAAATAAGACAACCTATTGCAGCGGATCATTTGTTATAAAATAAAGTAATAGTAATTTTTTTAAGGAATTAGACTTTAAGTTCTTTCAGGAACTTATTGTTTTTTAATTTTACATTTGACAAAAATGTAACCAATAATCAAAATTTAAGTAAATATCTTTTATGAGCCATATGAAACATAATAATTTCAGAAGACGTTTTTACAAATAACAACAACTATCCTGGAAAATGGGAAAATTAAAAACAAAAACAAAACAAAACCCGAAGTTGAATTGAAATATAAACAAAAACACTGAAATAACCTATATAAACTTTCAGTCTGGCTCAAAAGCATTTTATTCAATGTTTATCAATGATATCGTATCCCTCGTAGCTTGAATTCGAGATCTACGGACTCAATTTTTTTTCTTTTTATTTTCTTGTTTGTCTTTTCGTCTTTAGCAACATCCCTTCAAGGGAAGCAAATAAAATACGTTGGTGAAACTCCCTCTTCTCTACAGAGAATGAAGAACTTCAGGCAAGATGCCAACGCTTTTCTAAACTAATTCGTTTCTAGATATTGGATGAAACCAAATACTGTCTTTATTCTGATTGGATGTTGAAGATATATTTCAAGTCAGTAGTCGTTATTCGGAAGACAAGTTGGTAGAGATAAGTTATTGAAGGGTAAGTCACATTGTCTAAGATATCTTTCTTCTAAGGTGAAGGCGTCTTACCGAAGTCAACAGCAAAGATCTCTTCTGCAGTAAATGGAATACTAATGCATGAGTGAGGAAATTGTTTCGGTCTTAGTTCGTTTCGATTAACTTAACATCCGTGAAGTGAATAATAATGAGGAAAACTCCCTTACATTTCCTTATGAAAGCATTTATTACGGTGTTCGAAAAATGTTGAAGTTATAAAAAAAATATACTACAGTCAAAAAACAGTAGATATGAAATTTACAGTACAGCAGATATAGCAATTGACTGAGCATCTGAATCGTTTTCTTCATTTGTTTGTCTTTTAAACGAGCATCACGCTTCAATGACTGGACGAATTTTCATTAAATTTATTGCCATGCTTATTTATAATCTTACTTAAAATATGAGCACCATATTTTATCTTCAGCCTTTAAGTCCCAAAAGTTAAGTCCCAGTGTTGCTCTGCATAGCCCCCCAGTATGTGACAAAAAACTGAACGTATTTTATTAGATCATAATTTATTCGAAGGTAAAAAACTGCAAAACTTGTTAACTCATCAAACGAAGTCTTACTATTCTACTTCTGTTTGTTCTTCTGATTATTTGTTTCACTTCAAAACTGTTCTACGGATTTCCGTAATATTTGGTCTGTAGCTCTTTCATAAGGTCATTCCATCCATGAGGTCCAACTTAAAGCATGGGCGCTTTTCTCATATCTTTAAAATCTTGGATAAGACTAGGCTAGATAGGCTTCGTTTTGCAAGGTTAATTTCTTTATAATTTATGATCCAAATTATATAGAAGCACGATTATCTTTGTATCCCATCCTAAAAATGAATCTCTCCCACTCAACCAGTAAGTTGCATGGTGTCCTCAAACAACGGAATGGATACTAAGCGTATTCGAATTTCTTGTGTAGTGTTTGCCTTTGATATAATTTTAGCATCTTCCTTTAAAAACATCAAAACAAAATTCCATTGTGTACATACTTATTATTCACGTGAAGCGTGGAAAGTGTAAGAAAGAAAGCTCAATTAGTATCAATATTTTTGTCCATTCTAAAATCTCAAGAAATATGTAATTATTCAAATACTCGTAGGAGAGTTCTTAGAAAGCATTTCGTAAATAAGAATAATGTAAGAATATGCCATAAAAATAAAAATGTCAGTTACCTCTTTTGAATACTAGAACTCTACCATTGTAAAAAAAAAATAAGAACAAACAAAATCATTAACAGTATCGTACATAACTGGATTCTGGAATCTTAAGCCACTCAGCTGTTAAAGAGATAATCAGTCTTATTTTATTCATTGTCTGCTATGAGCATTTCAACCGTTATATCTTGTGTCATATTTAATTGGTCGAAAACAAACAACCTAATACAACGAAGAAATATATTTATCCCAAAAAATGATCATGTAAAGTTTCAAGAAGATCCGATCACTATTGGTTCAAAAGATATGAATCGATTCCGTCATAACATTGCTTCAAAGTAGACTAATAAATTTTGTGAATTTCTATTAAAATTTTATATTTCATTATTTCAAAAGATTTAGATAAAACGATGGACATAATTAGATAGGATACACACACACAGAGACTGAGTGGTTTCATGAGCCCCAGACTAAGAATCACTGCATGAACAAAATGAGGCAACAGAAATTATCTGAAGACCTCGTTAAAGACAAACTTTATTTGAAAATTCCCTAATTTTAGCGTAATAGCTTAGATTCTTTTGATTCTGATAGTTGATATTAAATGTAGGTATAGGTCGCTTAATGCCCGTACGCATCACATACGTCCGAGGTCCCACAATGTCAAAAACCCTGATCCTAAAGGGTTTTTCTTTAAAAAATTAAAAAATTAAAAATTAATAAAAAAAATAGTGCTTACAGCAGTATAATTGCATTAGTGTTCTTTCTAATAATAGTTTTACATAAAAGTTTAAAAGTACAAAAAAATATTAATTATAAATATAAGAAAAAAACCTTTACTGTACAGTAATGCAATTCGTGTAATTATGTACTCATTAGAGAATTGTAATAAAAGTTTAACAACAGTTTACAGTATTGCTCCAACTTCATCCAAACTCACTTAACATTTACAGGAACAGTCTCTTGTACATTCACTCAGCATTAACAATGATCTGTACATTGATATTTGAAAACTAGAGTTCTATTTGTGGTAAGTGCAGATTACAAACCATATTTTTCATTTCAAAAATGATCTAACATTTAGGCTTTTCGAATGATACTGTCCCAAACCCTCAGTTTACTTCAAGGGATTCCACTTCCCCAGATTCTTCAGATTAAATAATACCTTATTGTTTTATTGTCTGTTCTGTGTTAAGTGTTGTTAGTATTTTAAAATACAGTACTGTATTATTCAATTGGAATGTAGTATAGTATAAGCACAGTATATAGGTTATTTACATATAATATTCACATAACTTTCAATTCGCTTAACGTAAAAGGACTGAACGTAAGACTATTGGACTGAACGTAATCCGAACGTTAATAAGAAGCGCATATCTTTTCATTAAAAATATTTTCATCAAAGTATTTAGTTTGATATATTTTGTTTAATATTTCATTATTTTTTTAAGATTCTGCAGGATTATTAATGTTCGGAATGGCACTTTCCTTTCTTTTAAAAAAGCAAAAAATCTTTCAACTTCTATTTGATCTATGTACTTTTTGAAATAAATTAATCTAAGTATTATTTTGCAATGGAGATGTTCTGGAACCTTTGTTAAATCAATAAGAAATTGTTCTTCATATTATTATTTATGAATTCCAGTGAAATCCCAAAAGTTTTGTTTTTGAGGCAGAAAATTCACATTTCCATTAAATCTATTTGCGTTGGCCAAACTGAAGCCAATCATGCTCTTCCTAAAAGCAATCTGGTTGCCATGGAAACTGACGTCAAAAACAAATTGTGAATATGGCTGCCCATTGAGGTTCTCCATTGGGAAATCTTCCTCAAGGGATGATGCAATCCAGAAATATTTCCATTATCAAAATAACTTAATACATACTATACACAAAATTACTAGAGCTACAATAATAATAATAACAATAATATTATATATTGTTAATAAATGTAATAGAAAATTTCGTATCCCGAAATTTTGAACAAATATTATTTACTGAAATAGACTTTTAAATTCTTCAAATGACAAATGAGCCCCCAAGAAATACAGACAACGAAATATTGTGGAAATCAAATCCTTGGGTAGCTAATCGCTCACTACAAAAGAAAGGAGAATGGGCAAATTGTATGGGAATTTGCCTTACTCTGTATTGTGATAAGATATATACCTACAGAAAGATCTCCTTACATAGAACATATGTTATTATTACGACTCGACTCACTTATTAGTCCGTTCGGAGTTATATACGTCTAGATATGACTTATCTCGTTGACATCTTACTTACCGGATATATTAATTAATTATCATTTAATACTTATTTTCAGTAACAGTAAATATTATTTTCATTTATTACATGTAAATAATTATTATTTACTTGAAATAAATGATAATATTAATTATTAATTACGTATAATATTTATTAACAGTGTGATTGATTGATTGTGGTGAATGTGGGTGGCAGAGAACCCACATTCACCTTTAGCGAAGCACCCCCGCCTGTGGTTGGCTTCCCTGCCACCCTCATTCACCACAATCAATCACTCAAACGTCATATTTAGACATAGAACTCCGAACGGACTAATAATTGAGACAAGTCGTAATAATAAAAAATATTCTATTCTTTCCTTACGGATAACTTACATCTTATCGCTATACAGTGGTGGGGCAGATCGCCCATTCTCCTTTGACCACAAAGAAAGAGAAAAAATAAATAAATAAATAAAATAATAAAAAAAAACCTCTAACGGGTGAACAAAAGAAACCAATTCATAATAAAATGATAATGGAATACCTTTTGAGTCAAGCTGAGACCTTGGGACAGCTGTTTCGAGATTATTATGCTCTCAGCAGCCTAGATTACTCAGCCAGTGCATGCAACAAAAGTCGTACGAGGGGAAGAGAAATATATATTCTTCAGATGACAAACACTTAAATTATATTCTTTAGATGACATTGATGTAAATTCATTAATTTTTTCTAATGTTTTTCCTTTGGAATTTTGTCACATGCTCTACAAAGACCTACGCAAAACATTTTCAAATAGAAATATTCCATCGTCTCTTAAATCCACTGGAGCCAGTATCTGAAGTGATGAGGGAAAGATACTCACACATACTTACATACACATAAAGATACATATCTGCAGACTGGATATTTTTATGAGCTTACTTCTCTAGAAGCCTCAGTATTTTGTCCAGTTGCTCTAATTTGTATTTCTTGAATAAGCAAAATGAATTCTTTGATAAAAGAATCTTCTAGTACAGCAAAAAACAAATTCTTTGTGATAAACTGATTGTCTTGAAGTCTTCCTTAAAACTTAATGTGAAATCAGAGAACAATCATTCTCCGAGGGTATGAAGTTGTGTTCTTCTAGTTATGACATTTTGAATTGCTACCATTCCTTCATGACTCCTTTACACACTCTCGAAAACCTGCCTCAAACCGGCAAAAGAACCGAAAAACTCTCACTTTCTCGAAAAAATCTGCCAGTTGGTCTAAATAAAACAGGTTCTAAATTCAGGCAAGTATTAGAAGTAAGTCGATACTAGCGCTCTTGTTGGCGAGAAAATTTATTTAAAAATTACGACTATGTTAACTTTACGCTGAAATTTGGATATTCTTTGCTCATGGCTTCAGTCCACGGTTTCACTCACCACATTCTCATCCTCCGGAATCTTTTTTTCCTTTTTCTTTATCTCTGCTGTGAAATGAGTTAAGAATTAATAACAAAACAAAGCTGCAAAATCAACTTGTTTGTCGCTTTGGTGACCGGCAGATGTAATCGCGATCTAAACGACAGCAAAAAGCGATTTGCCGCTCGCACGTGTAAAGCGTCGGCATTTTTACCAATCTGCAAATTACAAAGGCAAGTTACCGAGTTCTTGTAAAGAAGCCATAAAGTTATTACGCTACTGCCCAATAAGCTGATGTTGTCATCAGTTTATTTAGAAATACGGTCTCTATTAGACTAACTGTGTTACAAATGTTTCATAGATGTCAGTTACTTACATATATGGTAATTGCAGTATAGTACATTTCATCTACAAGTGAAAAAAAAAAACATTGCTTTGACATTGCAGACATTTTTTAGTTATGGCATCAGTCTGGGATCTTTGGTGACTTAACTCCGTGATTTGCCTTTATACATATCCGGTATTCTAAACTTTAATTCTTCTAACCAATTAAAATATCCCACTGTAGGTCAATGTGGTCCATGGATCGCTGGAGGTAAGGCTTCAGACATTGTAAGACCAGCGAGACTAGTTGAGATCTGATGATCAGCTGCCGCCCGCACCCGAAAAGAAAAGTGGTATTCATTTTACAGGGAGTTAGCGGGTCCTAAGACCCGTCAAGGGCGCTTATCACTTAGCTACTGGTCTTACAATAAAATCATTTATCTAGGTATAAATTGCGAATTTCATCCTGGACGTATCAAGAGTTTTGAAACTTTATAGCATCTCTCTCGTCAGCTGGGATACTAGATTAGATTTGAAACTCTCGTTCTGATATTTTTTGTAAAAGTCAGTGAAGTACAACGATTTTACTATCACAACGTTCAGTAAACTTCAATGCTCCAATTGATATGAATATGTTATTGTACATAAGGTTCGTAGTTAAATTCTTTTGTTAAGTTCTTCATTTTTTCTTTGACAAACAAGATTGAAGAAAATTAAAAAATATGGCCTAAAAATAACAGAAAAATGAAGATGAAAAATGCTCGAAACTCTAAAGATCAAAATATGCTACTACGTTCAGAATTTTATTTTACTAATATTAATACTAATATTACTATTATTTTACGTAATTTCGTGAAATAAAGTTCAATCTTTACAGATTTTTTTTTCTTTGTTGAAATTTTTTGTCCTCTCCTGTAAAAAAAAATCCCTATTGGCATTGCAAACATGGTTTTTCAATAAATACTCGTAGATTTTTCTAAGATTAAACATTTAAAACGGATTATTTATTTGAAAGATATGGGATATGAACTTTTTTTTTGCTACCATGTCGTTCGTAATCCTGGATTGTCGTTAAGAATCATTTCAGGAAGTCAATTGATCAATTCATCAACATCCGTTAATAGATAACTTAATAAACATTCGAAAAAAAATCATTAGGAAGCTTCCTGTTGTTAACTTAAATCTATCACCAGAGCCTTGGAGATAAATAACTTTTAATCTTTTTGATCCCAGTTATTAATAGAGCGAAATTCTCAGACCCAAAAAACAAATCATCGTAGTGTTTGTAAATTTGTTAGTTTTGAGCTATAGAAAAGGTACAGACTAAAACAAATAGGTCTATGTTTGAAATCGGACTATAAAGTACCTATGTTTAAATTAATCAGTCCTGTCATTCTTACGCAATGCGACTCATTCAAACAGACAAACAGGGAATAAATATGTCCAACTGGAATAATGAGATTTCCCATCCTCAATAATTAGGCAAATTCTTATTAGGAAACTTAAAATTTAAAAAACATCTACAATTTCTTCCTATCGGTAAGATAACAAAAGTCTATGGATGAAATTTGAAAGCAAAGGAATTAAGGAATTTTAATCCTCTTTTACTGGGACTAGATCACGTAAATCTCTTTAGAGGATTACTTATCTTCAATTGGTTGATTTATTTAATGAGATGAATTCATGAATAAACAATAGAATCTCACAGAGTCTGGAGCAGGTATAGCAGATATTTTCTCTTCTTTTTAAAAAAAATTGAGTTTGACTCTTATAATGATGGTTTTATTCATTTTCATCAAATAGTTCTTAATCAATCACTTAATTAGATGAAAAGAATGGAAAAATAGTGAGCAATTAATAGGGTATTAATGGTCATTGCAGGTATCTGAGCGAAATCTATTGAAATTAAACTTTTGTTAATTGTTGTGAATGAATGTAAAATAATGCATGTTATGTATTGTTCTGTATTTCTAATTACTGAGCATATTCCTCTGTTTGTCCATTTATCTGTCTGTAGATTAAAAAGGCTTACTTATGGTTCAACATAAAATAGAAGTAGGATTATTTTAAAGGTCTTTCCATCCCACCCATCCTGTCCCACCCTATGCTCAATCTTCACAATGCTATGGATACTTTATATCTAGTTTATCATAACTCTTAATCATTAGAAGTAAGTTTGTCTTTTATTTAGTTTGCTATAATTCACGTTTAATTTATTTGTTGTTATTGGAAAAGGAAGATATTTTTTCTTTTCATTTTGTGTATATAAACCTTGAAAAAGTTCTTTGATTAAAAAAACGAAATATTGGTGGAATTTGGTGTTTTAGTATCTATATCTGAAGAATTTGTTATATTTAATGTATATTAATTTACTTTTCTTCGATGTATTTAAATACATAGTATTTTTGTCTATTTTTAATGGCTCTTAAAATCGGCAACAAATATCAGAAACAGAGCTACAACTACTAATTTTTTAAGTTATTTGAGGCAGAATACTTTTGACCCGCAATGTAAGCCAACAAATACCTAAATCTAAAGAGGACTACATTATTAAAGAAACAAAGCTTAACGTGTAGATGAAGATCTTAAAGAAAACGGGAAGTAGCCATCATGTACACAAGGAAAACAAAACAAAACAAAATTCATGGCAAGAGCTTGTCAACGACGTGGAGTTTGAGACGGACAAGCTCTTTTGAGATGAAACGGCCGTCTCAAACTCCACTCCGTTGACGAGCTCTTGGCATGAATTTGTTTTGTTTCATTGTGTGCATGATAGGTAATTCTCATTTTCTTTAAGGGCTAAGGACTACATCATTCTTTGAATTACTTAAGAGCATAATATTTAGCCACAAATTAAAAACTAGCCTGAAAAATGGCTTTGATTGTTCATCGAAATCTAATCAGATATCTATAACTAAAATCTGAAATATGAAATTTCATTTAAAGCAGTTAAATTTTGGTTAGTTATTAATGAATATTATTTTGGCACACTTTGAGAAATTAGTGGGTAAATAGGATCTGCAAATATCAAAGTTGAATCATGTTTGGAAAAAAAAAAATTCTTCTTTTAAAAGTTTGATGTTGATCGGTGTAATATTCTTGAAGATATTTATGTTTCAGGCTTTACTTTTATGTAAAGTGATTACTTTAAGGTTTAATAGAAACATGACTTTTCTTCAATGAATTTACTCTCTTCATAATAAAACGAGAGTTAGGTTATAAATAATTTTGTTATTGGAAACAAAATAATCGAACTCTTTAAATCTCTGAACATGATTACTATGCATAACCAACAAATTTTAAACCTTAAATCCGTTAGAATAAATTTATAACGGTATTTCCAGTTGTTTAAATGATTTGTGTTCAATTTTCATTAATAACTCACAGATAAATCACGAGAATAATAATAATAATAATGACTGATAAATTTCATTGAGAAATGAACACAAATTATGTGAATGCTATTATTAACAAAGAGCTTATGTTTAATTGATTTCAACTGATAAAAGACAAATTTCTATTGCTTGTTTAATTGTCTGTTTGATTAAACACAATTACTTAGCGGGTTTCTGTCACAAGGTATCGTAGATTTGGTAGCCAATTTCTTTCCGTCTGTGATCAAAATAACCCAAAAGCTCGTTCTTTCGAAAAAGCTAAATTTCATTTAAAGTGAAGATCATTTTAGTTTCAGATTCTTGGAAAGTCTCTTGATTTCAACGCATTGACCCGAAAGGTAATAAAACTACCAACATTAATTCGTCTTTCATTCTAATACAATGGTTTTTGAAAGAAAAACCAAAATTCGCTTCTCTAATATTTTCTCTTCTTCACTCTCAGTTGATCTTTGAAATGCTATTTTTTTTTTTTTTTGCATTCTAAATTCTAGCAGCCTCCGAATAGCTTCTTATTTCATAAATTCTGAATTTCTTTTCTTTAAATCATGCATAACTATACTTTTTCATCAACTGTATTATTAAATAAGTTTGGACCTCTGCCCTTTTCATGAGCTGTATCTTAATAAGACATACAACAGATACTTCTTTTCTTATTTTCCTATTTCGATTTCTTTCCACATTCTGTACTAACAAAAAAAAGGCATCCACTTTAATGTTCCTTCTTTGTAATATTATAAAAAATATTCAATTTGATTATCACTTGGAAACACATGAATAAAGCCAAGAGTATAAGTTCACCATTGAATTCTTTTGTTGGCTTCAGCAGAGCCTCAGACACGTCAGATAGATGATTAGATGGGGTCTCTTTTGTGAGAAGAATTTTTTTTTCAACATCAGCTCTTGAAAAGTGACAGAAAAAGAAATAGAAGTGACGTCAATGAAAACCGTAATCACGTGCCATTTTTACAATGTTTCAATCAGTGGCATATTAAGACTGCATTTCAGGGAGGGGAGATTTCTACATCAGCCTTTGAACCATTAGAATCCATTCTATTTTTTAAAAATATGTGAGATGCTTAAGTCCTTAAATTCAACAGTGATTTGAAGGCTACATGTTAAGTAATCTTATGAAAAAATTATATAACAACAATTTCGAAGAACTTATAGCCTACTTTATGTGTGTCTTGTTTTGTTTTTGTTTTTTTATTTTTTTAAGACGTGAAAAACGACAAAAAACCAAAAGCTCACCTTTATTTGCAACTTTAATATTTACTGAAAACTCAGTTACAATTTTGCATTTTCGGAAAAAAAAAATGAAATTCGAAAGCGGATTTAAAATTATTGAAACGGATTAATTTTGTATAAAATCGCACGCAATGGATTAGCTTAAACGATTGAACATTCTTTGTTTAAAACAATGAAAGATTAAAAGGAATATTAAATAGATTTTCATTATTTGGATTCCATTTGTAATCTATGGGAATTTCGTCGTCCTCTCGAGCTGTTATAAGCACCATTTGGAAATGATTTCAAAGAAACAAATAAGAGCGTTCTCGTCTTAACCAATTAGCAAACCAATTTTCAAGCAGATCCAATCAACTGTTCAAAAGTTAGTAGAAAACGACATAAACGAATACACAGACACATTGATTTGATAAGCCCACTTCCGAAAGTAGCTGAATAGGATGTCGGATTAACAAAGGATGTTTCTCGTCTTCAAAGATAGAGAAGTGGAATTGAATTTCTTTACAAGGATCTTAAGGAAATTAATTAAGTATTTGGTCCTTTTGGAGATTTCCATTGGAAAAGTAATTAGAGTTTCAGTTCCATTTAATTAAACCAGATTTAAGGGTTGTTTGTTTGAAAAAAGTTTGAACAAAGTCTAAGCTTGAAGAACAGAATTTTTAGATCAAATTTTAAAGATAAATCAAATTTTATACATTTTATTTTGTTAATTTTTTAAGCCTCAGTTTTGTTTGAATGAGTGTGTTTTTCTTTACCCCTCCCCCCCCTAATAATTTTTGAACCGCTCGACGAATCATCTGGAAATCTGGCCTGAACAAAAATTTCAGTACAAGAAGAGACGATTAACTTTCATATTTTAAATGTTTTCCTTGTCGAGAAGATGACAAAATTTTTCAAATAGCTTTTATATTATAAGTTATATTATATTATAACTTATATTATATTTATATTATAAGTTATATTATAACCCCGTAGTAATAATAAAAGAAATTAGCATGGCTTGAGGTCGGGGGATCGTGGTAGCCAAGCACTGGAAACTGTTGAGAAATTTCTCTGTCTTTACCAAATGAGATAACGTTTGCATAACCATATATGAAATTTGGGATGGCGCCTCATCCTGTACGAAAGTTATGGAGTTCTTGCAAAGCCGGAATAATCTTGCGGCGGCGAAGATCTGTGTAACTCGATCCATTTACCCATCACCGCACGGGGCCTTGAAGCGTGATGTTAAAGAAAAATCATCCGATAATAAAGCTTGCGGTAAATCCGTATCCAAGCAGTCGAAGTGTAGGGCTTAGCAGGCACAGCAGACCCCAAATTCGACAGTTGTTCCTTGTAGGAAAAGCAATGCACCTATCGGTCCATAAGACTTTTGAATGTCATATGTCGACGAGCTGCATCCTCGCAATCTCAAAGCGAAGTCGATGCGCTGCTCAGTCACATGGTTGCAGCTCCCTCTAAATGTTATAAGGATACCATTTCCGGATGACCGTAGAGTTTTACGGACAGTCGACCACGGAACTTACAGGATCTGGCTAATTACGGGTAGCTCCGATTGCGACTGGATTTCTGAAACGGTCATTGTGACATATTCTACATTACATGCTGCAACAGGTCGCCGGTCTATAGTAGGAGTACACCAACTGGTCTGTTTTTTCGAATTTCTTTATCATATTCTTCCGACCATTTATGAGATAAAGGTCATTTCCTTATTCCTTTCAAACGGCGATATTGGCTTAATGCAGCGGCGGCATTACTGCCGTTTTGGTGAAAGACTTTCACTAGCAAAGCTCGGTACTTTTTGAAGATACCAATGGTTACTTTTAGCGATTATAGGAAGACATCACCTGTGATTGCCTGCAACTCGTCACGAGAAATTAGTATGTTTTACCACGTTTTTTCTTTGTGCACCAACGCCACCTGATGGCACTCAAAATAACATTTTTTTTTTAATGTGCCACAAAAGTAAATCAAAATATTTTTTAATAATAATAAAATGGGCGAGACCAAGTTGTATACAAAATGGCATCCTGTTTTTATTCGCAATTTCTCTCCATCATTTCCTTCTCTACATCGCTTCCACCCCTTACTTATTACTGAACTGATTATTAAAACTGAAGTCATTGTTATTATTAGAGTATTCGTATTAATACGAATTGATGCAAATTGCACGTTTAAAAGAGACATAGAATAAAAATCGCTGGTTTACTTAACGTTTCCAAGTAAGCAACTATAATTTCTGGCCATGAATTGCTGTCAATAACGTCTTTAATTAAAATAAGTAATTTTGAATAATTTAAGTTTCAGAATCACTAATGGAAAATTATTCGAAAGGAAAAAAAAAAAACCTTTATTTACTAAATCCTCGTCTGTTGCTTTGATTGTTGCATGACAACCATTTGTTCATTTCCCAGTGTTTCCATGACGGAGTCAACGGAAGTTTACGAATCATTTTCGCTATCTCTGAAACTAAAATTAAACTTATCCTTAGGTTCATTCGCAAAACTGAACTGCTATGAATATTTCATTCATTTATCTTTCGATTATTTATTGATTTCTTTTTGAAGTTTCTATTAAATAGTTGTTATCAATGGAATTGTGCTGTTCAGATAATCACTTAAAAACATCAAGAAAGTTTTAAAAAGATTTACAATTATTATAAACAATGTTGTTAACATTATATTAGTTGTATATATTCCCAAGAGTTTTCTGATATTATTACCAAGTTCTTTATTATACAGTGCAGCTTGGATAATTCGAAGCTGAAGGGACCACTACAAAACTTCGAATTATCCAAGACTTCGAATTAAAGAAGTTACATCTTTTAACTTTAATTTCAGGTCCACTGAATGCTTGAAAAGATTATTCTGTCAATAAGTAAATATTTCTTCAGAAAGATCGTGGTATGAAAGACTTAAACACTATATGTATGTAAACAAAATAAGAGTCATATTACGTAAGCTACAGTAAATATTAAATTCAATCCAGAAAATTATAGTTTTTCAAAAAATTGTGCAATGTCTAGAATTCAGTCGCTTAAGGTTAGCAAAATCATCAAGCATGTTTAGTGAACGGAAAACAGTTTTTCTTACGTTGGTTTGTCCACCATTGTACCGACGAAATTCTGAAAAAGCCAACTGAAAAAGCGCCTCCGACGATGAAGGGATTTGCATTTCTTGACACCCTTTTCCACCTCGCGAACGACGGCGACCTTTTCAGCGAACGTTAAATTCTTGTACACGCATGGTTTACAGAAACACATGGTGACACTGACAGCAGAAATCTCGAATGGCGTCTGAAGCGTCACGTGTCGAATGGCGTCACATGTCAAACGGTAACGGGAAGGGGATTTCAGTTGTCATGTGTCGAATTTCTTAACGATGAAACGCCGAAAAGTCGCCATGGTTCGAAATTTTTTATAAAAAATTCGAATTAAGGAAGTTGAACTTCGAATTATCCACGATTTTTTAACACTGATTTAATAAGAAGTTCAAGGGACTAAGAGAAATCTTCGAATTAACCACGATTTCGAATTAAAGACGTTCGAATTATCCAAGTTGCACTGTATTTTACGAAGAGTTTATTTCCATATATATATTATGCCTGATGAAGTAGTTAAAAGTAATAAACTACGAAATACTGTATAGCGTTGATAGGAAGAGGATGTGTCTTATATCATTATTAATAATCAAAGAAAGTACAAATAGAAACTCTTCAATTTTGTAATTCAAACTCTGTTACAGGTTTTTACACAAGAAAGTGAGGCTTATCAGATCACTCAGTCTGTATTCATGTGTGTCTCTTCCTCTAATAGCTTTTGAACCGATGGATAGATCTTCTTGAAACTTTGAGTATCTATTCACTTGAGACGATGTAACTTTTGTCTTTGAAATCTGATCCAAGTCGGTCAATTGTCAGGAAATTAGCGCGAGAAGACGACAAAAATTTTCATTGAAAAGCAATGGAATTTAAACAATGGATTTCTATTTCTTTAAATGCTTCATTTTAAACAATGAATTTTAATCCTCTGTTTGCTGATCCATTATTTAGGGCGCACTTTGATGCGATTACAGTTGATCCCGTTTCTTAAATAAGTAAAGCGATTTTTTTTTTCGAAAATGCAACATTTAATTCTGTTTCTATTATTCGATGTTCTTAGATATTAGAATTTGAAAGTCAAAATATCAGTTCGTACGATGTAGCTGTTTTACTTTAAGTCAAAATAGATTACATTCAGCTGACACTTCTTTGATGTACACGAGGCCAATGAGTTTTGATTATCAGTATTCATTCGCGAGGCAACTTATGAGACAAAAAGCAAATGTCAGAAGCGAACAGTATTGCACTTAATGTGCAAAAAGCACGTGCGGCTGAGTAGTGACGTATTAGGAAGCAAAAAGAGAAGAAATCCAAATTCAACTCCTGCTAAAGCAGCGAAGCCATTTTTCTCACTCTTCAACTGAATCCTATGTTTTTATGAATTAAATGTCTTAATCAGGGAGATTATCTTTCGAAATGAAGCAATATTTTTATTGAAATAAAATCGTTTCATGCATCGAAATATGCTGAAGTGTATTCTTATTCATTTATTGTTAAACCGATGATTCATTTACAAAGGATTATGGGATTATTTTGTCACTCTTCAAAAAATTACAACTTACATTAGTACGACTTCACTTCTACTTCAATTATAGAGATTCTAAAATACAATGTTCATTCAGTTTCAGATAGGTTGAAAATAGAAGAGAAAAATTCTTTACTATTCTTGGGAAACTGCGACTTTACTACATAACCAAAAGTCGAAAACTTTAAATCTGGTCGTTGATTGGTTCTTCATTCTTAAATGCCAATCACAGGAAGCTCCAATCATAGGAAGCATTTCTTCATTTTACTTTGATCGTCTGATTTGAAATCGACCAAAGCAAATCATCAAAAACTGTGATTATTTAAAAGATGAGAATCCCTGCGAATTACTTTAAAATGAGAATATTGTAAACCTTGAGGGTAACTCAATCAAAATTGCGACAGATATTTGGATTTAGAGTTACTGAATTCCATTTATTATTTGTTTATTTCTAAAATCAACAAGTAACAATTCAATATTTGAAAGAGAGAGCGTTCTTCCAATCCGTCCAATTAGTTTCATCGTAAATCAATTTTAAACTGATGAACCAGATTGCGAATTCCTTCGTAAACATCCATTTTTGTTCCGTCCAATTACTTGGAACTAATAATTAATGAAATGAATTATCGCTGTCAAATAATTCGTACATATTTCATGTTTGTCCTCCGTTAAAATTTATCCCCAACAGAGAAAAGCAATTAATAATAGACTCACCTCTGTTCCTGTAGATTGAAGTGATTTTTCACCTGCAAAAGAAGAAAAAGATAATTATTTCATTTATTGTATTAAACATAGGAAGATCTTAAGAGAAAAGATAATAAGCAAATAATAATAATAAGTTTAATACAAATTGTGACTTGTATTAGTTGTTTGTTAGAATTTTTTTTTTATCAAAAGTAAAAAAAAATGTATTTATATTGTTAGAAAATTACAGAATATATCCTTTCATTTATTTTTTGTTTCTATTGAAATATAATAGAATGTTAATTATGCGAAGCAACTTCAGCTCCCTCCCCCCAGTGTCTATTACTTTTAGTGCACTATTTATTTTGTTAAAATATTACTCTTGCAGCACCAATGAAGTCGTTGCGATTACTGTAATGAAGATATATAAAGTCGTTTATCATTTTTTTCAAAGTTCAAAATCATTTCCTAAACTTTTTTTTTTTAAATATACAATTCTTCTGCATAATAAAGTAAGTAATTTATTTAGTTAATAAAATTTCACGAAGGAATACGAAAATGATACAAGAACTGTCCACTTCCGGAGTCGAATTCGCTGATTGAAATGTAAACAAAAAAATGAGTGTCCCTGTTAATACATCAGGAATGTGTTTGAACTTCACTGAATTTATAAGCAAGAAGGAACTAAAAATATATTTCCTTAAAAATTTTGCATTTCTTTTTTATGTTTTAAATGTCGTGAATAAAAAGAAATATACTGGTTTTTGTAAGTATAATATTGAATAAACCTTAAAAAAATTTTGTATCTTCCAATACCCATTCACATTTGCATCTACTTTTGAAATTATTAAAATTAATTACTGACCAAGATAAAAAAAAAGAGATATAATTTACTAATGTTATTTTCTAATAAAATTAGCTGTTCGTGAAAATTTTCTTAGAAATTTTTCAAAATTTTCATGATATAGATTATTTTCAAATGCAGATGCTAAGAGTCTATTTGCAAGAGGACCAAATTTTACACGATGCTAGGAACAGTTTTTCTGTTAGGCAATTGTCAACAAAAATTTCTAATTCAAAGTGATAAATCAAAATACGGAATATTAATTTGTTGAAATTCATCATCAACTTTTATAAAAAGGCAATTTTTAGAAATGAAAGATCAGTTCAGGTTCCACGTTCCTTTTCCCTTAATAGCTTAAGCTGTTTTTTTCTAAAATTGCTCTTTTTTTTCTTGTAAAAATTTAGAATTTTTTGTTGAAATAAAATTTCATTAAGAAAATTGTTTGCAGGATTCAATATGGCAGTAAATAGAAAAACTAAGAAGAAACAGTTTTAAGATGAATATGAATAACAATTAGTAAAGCAAATCAGTAAAGTAAAAAAAAAAAATAAGTATAAGTTCAGGATGAGAACAGGATTTTTTTTATTATTCCTTGGAAACTGATATGTGTGTATGTAAATGTGTTCCTTCAGCACCTTTCGAAGCGCATCTTCTTTAATTTAAAATAAGGACAACGGATGATCACGCCTTTATTTTTAAAACTTTTCCTCTGTGGATTCTTGTCTAATAATTAGCGCGAGAAGGCGACAGAAAGTGACATAGAAAAGCATCAAACCCGAAACAGTGGATTTTTATTCATATCTTAAACAAAAAAATAACACTTAATAATGCTACAATATCAGCACGAGTTGTAATGAGATTAAAGTTAATTGAATTCGGATTTAATTATATTTTTTTCAGAAAAATAAATCAGTAAAGTTCATTGGAAATTGGAAATGATTATAATAACAGTGAAAATGTGGATGCGGTTTCGGAACAGCGCCCTCTATACTTTCCGGTCGTGAGTGCCAATAGATGGCTCAGAATGAAATGTTGCAATCAGGCCTGGGATAAGAGAAGCTGGATTTTCTTACCTAGAAATTGCCACTCGCACAGGATGAAACACCAGTGCAGCGAACGTGCCGTCAATGGACAGATGCGATTCGGATGCCAGACATCTGGACCGCAAAATCGCATGACTACACGAAATCACAGACACCGCAAGGCACTGACCGATTGCACAGCAACATCCATGATGTTAGCACAAGCACAGGTCAGGCTTTGTCCTCCAGCATAGTTCAATGTTGTCTGCTTAACATTGCTGCGAATTCCTTTAACTCTCAACCGCAAACGCCTCAAGCTGCAACGGGAGTCTCGAACACAGACATTGCGTGTAGTTTGGCAACATGTCGTGTTTTCTAACGCCTCACGATTCAACTTGAGATACCATGATGGTCGCGTACGTGTTCGAAGACATCGGGATGAATGCCAGTTTGCAGCGTGCATTTTGGAGCGTCATACTGGCCAAACGCCAAAGTTTTGATTTGGAGTGTTTTGGGTTCAATTCGCGATCTCTCCAGATGTGAATTCTTGAACCCTCACCAGCCAGCGGTAAATCAAAGATGATTTAGAAGCAGAGGTGTTACCCTTCCTTTAGAGTTGCTATATTGCAGCAGGACAACGTTCGTCCGTGGGGCGCGGAATATCCAATCTTATCCGCGCTTATCCCCTGGCCTGCACGTTCGCCGGATATGTCCCAGATTAAACATAGTAGGTGGCCCGTCAAGACCCTCCACCATCCATCACGATGAACTCTAGACTTGCATAAAAGCTATCCGGCAGGTTATTCCCCAGGACTATATCAAAAACCTATTCCATTCAATGCCACTCCATATAGTTATTGCTGCTCGAGGTAGCTTCACAAGATACTGAAGTTTGAAGCTACAAAATCTTGTACAGCTCTGTAAATGCAATCATTTATTTACTACAACATGAGTAATTTGTGACATTAATTTCATTTTAATAGCATGATTCTTTGTTCGTGTTGCACTTTTCATAAACAGTGTAAGAAAATAAAATGCAAGATTTTAATTGAAGTAGACTTAATTTCTACCAGGAACTTCTTGTTAATTTTTCAATTTAGAATAGTCCGTTAATCTTTTGCACGCGTCTGTTTACTAAAGTGCTTTTTAGAGATACCTCTGAATCTCATTCTTTGACATCAGAAGCTTTTACTGGATCGTTTTCTCAGAGAAAAGGCTATTAGCTAAAAATAGCTGTAATGGTTTTTTTAGCGCCTTAGTTACTAGGTAACATCTAATGAAAACGAATTGGATTGAACCTTATTTTCCAAGTGATGTCTTTGCTATCGATGTCAACAAAACACGAGATGCCTTAAAAAAAAAAATCTACAAGGCAGTTCCTTTCATAAACAACATTTCAAAGATCGCTTTGCTTAAGAGATCAAAAGAAAAGATAAATTAAATTCCAAACGTAGTTAAATGTCCAAGAATATTTTTCTTTTTGAAAAGCTCTGTGACAAAATTTATGAGGCAAAAAAAAAAAAAAAGGAAAACAAGAATATCCAGAAAGAACTTGAAGCATAATTTCCTTAAATCTTGCATCCTTAAATCTGAAATCTTGCATTTTTGTTTATTCTTTAACTTTTCAAAATTAAAAGGCAGTGCTCAACATTGCCCCCTCCTTCCCCAGCTGTGTGTGTTCAGTTTCGATTGCGCGATGCAATGATGAGAATATCCTAGTTACTAAATATTCATGCATGCTTTGTGCACCTTCAGTTAATAGGGACTGAGCAGAGTTGAACGTCCAATACCAGACGCTGGACGTTCTATTTCAAACATTGGGAGGGACGGGTGGAGATCAACAATAATCATATTCCTTTTTATGTATGACCATAAAGAAGCATCGTACAAAATTATAAGGAAAAGCTTACAGCCTTTTAAGAGAGGTATTTCGGAATCAGTTGGAGGAATGGAGATCAAAACAAAACAAAGGTGTTTTAAGTTGGACTTAAATAAATAAGCTTTGTACGAAATGGATTAGATCCTATTCTAAATAAACAATGTAAAAAAATCTTCAGGAAATCCGTCCAACCATTTTAGTGTAATGCGTTTACAAATAGACAAACAAAGAAGATCAGTAAAATCTCGCATGTTCAGTTACTTCTGTCATCATTAGCGAATTTTTGCTGCAGTTTTTGATGTTTATTTTGTAGAAAACTTTCCATTTCCATTTTATTTTCTTTGTCATTCTCGTAAAGAACTTTGATGTAGATTCAGCGAAATGTCAGAAGTGAAGCAGATTACAAACTCAGTGAAACGTCTCGTGAGAGTCTTCCAATTAGGTTCATTCAATATTCATTAGATGAAGAGGACAAAAGGGCAGGACTTCATCAATGCCAGCTACAAAGTTACTAAGGGTGGGTCGCTTAAAGAGAAGCCAAAAACCTAATCAGATACACGACACTATTGGAATCTGCTGAATATTCTAGAAGTAGTAAGAAACGAAAAACAAATGATGATGACTTCTGATCAACCATTAGTACAAAAACTGATTAATAATAGCTAGTCATTGTTACGGTAACCTACGAAAATGAAATTAGTCAGTGTGTGAGTATGTGAGTTCCTCAAAAAAGAATTGGAATCGCAGGATGAATCTTCTTCAAACTTGGCATGCACAGTTAAGGACAAAACACGATGTAACTTTTGTATTTTAAGTTTTCCCCAAATGAGTTATTGTGAAGAAGAAAAAAAAAGGCGAGAATTTTTATAAAAATTCCCGTAGAAAGTTTTAAAATCGAAAATTTTGGCGAAAATTTGTAGGTAACTTTTATTCTTCAGGATTAAAAAGAAGCTTCATTACAGAAACAAAATTAAGATAAAAAAGGAGAATACAGAAATAAGAGATTAAAAACCAAGCAGTTTTAATTCAATAAGAATAAAGAATAAGAGAATAACGTATATGAAATCATTTCATCTAAATAATGATACAGAATATATTCTGTTTGATGAGTTAAAAAGCCCTTATCAAGATGAATACGAATAAAAACATGAGAAGAAAAGAGAAGGAAGAAATATATGCATGGGTTCTTGCAGAAATTTTTCTGGGAGAAGAAGACAAAATATTTTTTCATTTACACTGTAAAATTGTAAAAATTGATTGAAGTAAAAACGCAATAACCTAAATAAAATTAATTATTTTTGAAACATATGTCCTCTGATGAGAAACAAATTATAAGAATTACATTAAATTTGGAAATTCCAGGGAAGGGGAGACAAGTGCTATAGTGCAGCTGAGGGAGTTCATGGTATTCAATCTTTATATAACAGAAAAGAACAGAGTCCAGTTGTATTGTTAAACAGGGTAGAAATCTTCAGTCTCTTATTTGTTCGTATTCATGTAAACTTATAGGAAGATCCACATTAATTGTTAGAAAGATAATAGTGGAAACAAAAAACAATTTAACAACTAGGATATGGGATCAAAAAGGTAACGAATGTTATATGCCGGCCTATAAGACACAACTTTTATTTCCAAAAAATTTATCCCAAAAAATAGATGTATCTTATTATCTTATTATTATCTAATGAATGTATATATTTTCTTATTCAATACAACAATTCTTTCCCCCCAAAAAAAAAATGTTTTTGATGCATTGGAATAAACCACTTCATTCCGAGATTTTTGAAATGGCCAAAACAAAATGTTTTCCAAGATACTGTCACAATGTAGGTGAAAAAAAAGGAAGAAGTTCCTGAAATAAACTTCTCATAAAGTATTTTTCTTATAATGTTATTTTTTATTTTTTTTGTCATGAAAACAGATCAAAATAAAATGTGTTTATTTTAAAATTCTAACATCCTATGAATGCAAACATTATCAATTGTCCACATTCTGAAAAAAAAAAGTAAATCCGCGTTATTTACTTAAATTGTCTATGCCGATGATTTGTAAAAACATTAAATCATTAATGGATTAGATTAAAGGATTAATATTCAAGAACAGAAGAAAGACAGCCACAGAATCTATTCTTGGTATCTGATGTTTTTTATTTAAAATTTAAAGTAAGGAAATATAAGCAAAATATTTCAAACCATCTCTTAGTCTTTTCAATTGGCATACCAAGTTTTAAAAAGATCCATCCTGGCAATTTAAAAATTATTAGAGACATACATACATGCACTCACTCTCATGAGTCTCATTTTCCTAGGAAAGTAGGCTAAAAAAAATCATTAAAATTATTTCCATTTTAAAAGTCACTTCTGTTCTACAAAATTTCTGAATGTTCTTGAGTTTTAACTAAAATGTCAACATATTTTCTTTTAAATATTCTGAGCCATACATTTTTGATTATATTAATGAATTTTTAGAAAGACTTAACTAAAATTCCAAGTTTTAAGTCGTGTAATCCCCTGATCATATGTTTCCAGAAGCTCCGTTCATTTGACTAATCTATTTTCATGAAACAGAATAAAGACGTTGTTGGTCATTTAATTTCCCCCTTGAGAGAGATGAAATCCTTTCCAAGTGAAATCATTAACCTTTTACAAATCCCATGTTCTTCTCACTTGGCAAAATGCCAGCCAGCCTCCCTCTGACAGCCTCTGTCTTTTCCTAAAACCTATTTCTTTATTAATTACCCGGATGATAGATTGGTTTGTCTCTAATTACGAAGGCAGGGGGTAAAAACATTTGTAAATTTCAACAATAATCATCAATTATTAAAACGAAAAAAATTAAATAGCCTAACGAATTAAAATAAGAAGGTATATTTAAACTACAATGTATAATATTTGACTAAAAGTCGTTATTTATTTTATATAAAGTTTATATGCAAAGCATTAACATTTGTAAGTTTCTTACGCTTTTGTAAATAATCGGCTTTGACATGGTGAGTGCATTTATAGAAATTGATAAGAGATCTATTCAATCGAAATAGTTCCATGATTCCATCACAATATTGAAGTTTTTGTAGAATAACTAAATACATGTACAGTTACTTATATTTACATGTTTACTTCATATAAAGTTTATACATGCAAAATGAAAAATATAATTGGAAAACTGAACTGAACCTTAAAATTAATTCATTTTATGCTACAATTTTGTAACTAATTGGTTTTTAAATATATATAAATCTAATTACATATGTATAAATGGATAATGGATCTATACTGTAATAAAAAAACAAAAGACAATATCCGTCCATCGAATCAAAATTTACGTGATTACGTCACAATGTATAAATTCCAATTAAAATTCAAGTAATTTTGCTTTTTGTAGCAGATTCTAGTAATTAAAGGTTCTTAAAAAATAAGAAGAAAGGAATAAAAAGAAATCTGGTTTCATAGAAATGAGATTTAATTAAACATAACTTAAAGTAAACATTAATTAAACTACATGTACTTAGTAATGCAACTTTGTTTTAATTAAATAAAATTTTATTAAAAACAAAAATGTAAATTTGTGATAATTTTCCTGTTTTGTAGTTTAATGTTTTATTGGTTTTCTTTTGAATCTTCTTGCTGTTGTACTCTGCCCACATCCCTCTTCTAAGTTTCTAAGGTGAGTATGCAACTTATAAATATCTCAAAATCTCTATTTATTAATAGCATTAAATTATTAGTTGTAGTTCTAGTACAAAAAAAAGATTGGCTAATGTAATTTGCTTGAGGAATACTACAATGTTTTAGCTGATGAATGTTGTGTATAGTTATAGTTAACTGTGCTAATTCAAGAGTAATATAAAGTATTTCATTCTGATACCTTTAGTTAATTCTAAATAAATTTAATGTAGCAATTATAAATCTATTACTATAATAATTATATAACAGTTGAGATGGAAGAATTCTGATATTACTTGTGTAATTCATATTAATTTATATTAATTTTGTAATGTAACATATTAATTTTATTTTACAAGCTATAATAGCAAATGTTGAGGCTGAGCCATAGTCTACAAACGGGGTCACAGGTGGCGGATAGTGAACGCCACCAGATATGGTGGTTAGCTGCGAAAATGTTGAATAAGCAGTCCCCGATCAAACGACGGCAAGATTATCAGGATATAGTGGAAACCCTTGTGGGACGGTTTTCTTATAAAAAGCTGCAATATCCTATGACAGTCTTGTGACATAGCGAGCATTTTGTGACAAGCATTCGACAAGATCAACTGGAAAAGTGCAATGACTGTGTTAAAAGAAACTGGTATGGACTTTAGGGACAGAAGGGTCATATATAGTTTATACAGTAATAGAAATAGGAGAGCAAACAGGAAAAGCAAGGATAAGACAAGGAGTAAGACAAGATTGTCCACTTTCGCCACATAATTTTAATATATTTATTGAATCAGCAACCCGTATATTGAATGAATCCGATCATGGAGGGTTAAAAATTAATGGAGAAAAAATTAAATTCATACGATTTGCAGACGACATAGCAGCTATAGCAGAAAACAAAAAAGAACTTCAAGCATTACTTCAACAAATGGATAGCATTTTTACAGAATTTCGCCTGAACATCAACAATAAAAAAACAAAGACATTAATAGTTTCAAAAAGAAAAGTCAATAGCCCAGTAACATTAAATAACATCTACATTAAACAAGTAACAATTTAAATATTTAGGCAGCATAATCACAAATGATTCCAGATGCACACCTGTTATGGTTTCGAGGATAGCAATGGCAAAGAAAGCTTTTAGCAACAAAAAATATTTATTCAAAGCGAGAATATCACGCAATGTACGGAAAAAGCTAATTAAGGTGTATGTTTGTAGCATAGTTCTGTATGGGTGCGAAACGTGGACCATGACACAAAGAGACAGAGAGAGATTAGAGGCATTTGAAATGTGGTGTTGGCGAAGAATAGAAAGAGTTAGTTGGACGGAAAAGAAATCAAATGAAAACGTGCTTAATATGGTAAATGAAAAACGGCACCTTTCTATTAAAGAGAATAAAAAATAGAAGAGGGGAATTGTTGAGACACTTGATGCGGCACGATGGCCTTATTAGAAACCAGTATAGAAGGAAAGATTGATGGAAGGGAGAGGAAGACCAAGAAGATTTTATATGCAACAAGTGAACGAAAAAGTGAATGTCATGTCGTATCAAGAAGTAAAGAAATAAGCTGAAGATAGAGAAGGTTGGAAGTTACTCCACCGACAAGAGCGTAGCTCTTAAATTTGAGAGAGAGAGAGATAATAGCAAATAATTAAACAGGTGAGTTTTGAATGCGCAAATTTCTGATGAAAATTTAAGCTCTGTAGAAATATGCTCTTGTTCTGTAATGGAAAGTTAAATTTTAAATTGTTTTCCTATTTTCTTTTTTGAATATTTAAGGAAAGAAACATGAAATTTTCAGAAAGATATGTTTAGTAAACTGAAGATACAAACAACGTTGAAGATGTCTTACGCTATTTCTATTGTGAAATTAACGAACTACTGTAAAAGTGTGCTATTGGAGATCTGATTGGTTTTCATTTTTGGAATTCTTAGGAAGTGCTTAATAGACATCATGTAGCTGATTCCTTTGGATGGTCTGCTATTGACGGATGGAGACTGGATTGAGTTAGTTTCCAAGTAAATGAATTTGCTTCCAAAGTTAACTGACCAGTCTCAGGATCTTGTTCAAGGATTTGCTCGCATCACAAGATCTCAAGTTGACCGTTCCTGCAAATAACAATTAAATGTTATTCTCAGATTTTTGAACACTGAAGCCACTGGAAGGACAATTCCACGGCGAACTGTGGGAGGTCGGGGATTTGTGTTTCTCCTGCAGACGAATCCTAGGGATCACCCAGCCCTCTGTCAAATGGACGGGGCTTCTTTCCCGGAATTAGAGGCAGGAGGACGTCGGACTGACCATCCAGATTTATAACAAGCAATTGCTCAATGAAACAATGATGAATATATTTTATTGCTTGTTGTACTTTCAGTCTATTCGGCTGTAAGCCATTGCTTATTTTTTATTGCTTTTTTTCTGGGATAATGAGAATATTGAGTGAAATTTATTAATGGATAAAAATTATTGATTATTTATTTATGGATAAAGATTTTCCATAATATTTATGGATGAATATTATTATAGATAAAGATAATTAGTATATGACTCTTATTATCAACTGTCAATAAACAGCCTACAGACAACAAAATTTAACCAGGGATAGTCAATAACACCTAACTAACAACGACTATTTCAGAGTTATATTTTGATAGCTCTTTAAGTTTTTTCAATAAAGTGTTCCTGATTAAGGGCCAGGATATTCGGAAATCCAATCAGATTTAGATTATCATCTAAGCCCTAAGTCCTAAATATAAAGTTTGGTGGAGATCGGTTAATGATTTTTCGATTTACTCACCTACAAAATTCTCAATAACAGACACCCAACCCACACGCAGATATCCCTCAAAATTCAGTCTATGAATTTCTATTAATAAACGGAACGTTGGTATTTAGTCTTATAGTTTTAATAGTTAGTTTTACATAAGTTAAAATAAAAAAAGTATTTGTCCGTTGCTTGCATGATTATTAGTAGCTTGCATGAATATTAGTATTATATGGAGAAAATAAAAATGAATAATAATAATAACAATAATAATGGAAAAACAAGTGTAATTTACTACAATACTTTTTAATGGAAGAATTAATGTAAAAATGCACAAAATGTTACAAAATGCACAACCTCTCATTTTATTAATATAATTGAGTTCATTGAATAAGTCATTTAAATATTTGTTAAAATTACAAATGAATTACAAATTTTAGAATTGTAATAAAATTAAGACAATAATAATGAAAGATTAAGGCTTTAAATTTATTAATTTTATATCACAATAAGAACATTACATTTATTATTATCACGAATAATTAAAAGAAAAACTTTTAAGATTCTTGAGAATTCGAAGGTATAAAACTAATATTTAAACCAAAACTAGTATTTATTTTATATACAGTTCTATCAATAGTTACCTTAAAAGCAAAGTTTCTTAGGTCAGTTTTTAAGTTGATTACGGCTTAAAAAGCTCTAATTAATGCGATTTATTTTAATCCACTGATTTCGTTCTTTACTTCGAAGGTAAACATGATTAAAACTGGGAGGTCGGTGTGGGTGGGTGACTAAGGGAGCTACCTTGGCAACAGAGTGACGTAACTATATCTTCACATCCCCTGGGAAACAGTCTTTCACTAATATTGGTCAACAAAACTGAACTTACAAGTAATAAATCCTAACAACAGATGGCGTAACGAGCAGCAATGGAAATAAAAGCCGTAATCAGCTTAGATAAAAAGAACAAACAAGCAGCTTTTTGAATAGTAATGAGCATCTAAAGAGGACCACAAAGTAAGCAGAGATTAGAACTTAGTGTTGAATTAAATATGCTGCATATTTCACAATCTCAATTCACGAAATTAATCTAGAATGATAAATAAATGTTGATCATGAAAATTATCCAATTTACTTCAATGACTGTTTCAAATATATTATACTGAATGATAAAGATGGAAATGGGCAAAAACTCAATGGAAAACATTTGTGTATTTGTCTATGTTGACTGAATGGATGTTCATTAATTTCGATATTGAAAACTTCCTTCTAAGTTTTGAAAAGGCTTGAGCTTTACAGTTCTTATCAATTCTAAAATTAGCAAAGAGCAATTCCAAACTAACATCTACCTGAGGCAATGTTATAGCGATAATTCAAGAGTAGTGATTCTCAATCATTGACCAATTGCCATTATCCTATCCAATATTATCTAAACCATTCAAATCCCACCATATTAAAAAGAATACCTGATGTTTTTATATTTCTACGTTTTGAAGTATTTCTACTTCAAAGCTGAAGGATATCCACCTGAATTATGTTTATTGTACTAATATGTATTGTACGCATTAAATAGTTTTATTTTTCTGTGGACTTATTATCTTTAAAAGAAATTACCTCATACAGTGAAATTAAGATATTTCTACGTTTTAAATTATATAAGAAGATTAGAAGAGAATTTTTAAATATTTAATAAATGTAAGAGTTGAAAATGAGTTTATTCATTAAAGGAGAATGGGCAGATCTGTCCCACCACTGTATAGCGATAAGATATAAACGTAAGGAAAGATCTCCATAAATAGAAGATTTTTTATTATTATGACTCGTCTCAATTATTAGTTCGTTCGGAGTTATAAAATTCTAGATATGACTTATGTTGTGTGATGTTGTGAGTGGGGGTTGCAGGGAAGCCGAGCACCGCAACCCTTGATATGACTTATCTAGTTAACATCTTACTTACAGATGTATTAATTAATTATCATTTAATAATTATTTTCAGTAACAGTAAATATTATTTTCCTTTACTACATGTAAATAATTATTATTTACTTGAAATAAATATATTAATTATTAATTACGTATAATACTTATTAAGAGTTTGATTGATTGTGGTGAATGTGGGTGGCTGGGAAGCAAAGCACATACAGATGGGGGCTTGTATGTTAATAAGTATGTCAATCAAACTGTTAATAAGTATTATATAACTCGGAACGGACTAATAATTGAGACGAGTCGTAATGATAACACATGTTCTATGTAAGGATATCTTTCTATAGGTATATATCTTATCACTACACAGGGTGGGGCAGCTTCCCATACATTTTTGCCCATTGTCCTTTAAATTATAAATACAAAACAAAACTTATCTTTAATACACAAATTATTGAAGTTTCTGTTTTCATAGCTTTGTTAAGGTATTGTTTTCATTTATTCTTTCGATGAAGGATTTTAGACACAAGCTTTTTAATAGGGTTTCAATAAAAGGTCACAACTACATAATCAGAGTATCTTCCTCTGAGATGAAAAATGAAAACTATTTTGTTTTTCCATCATCATAATTGTAGCATCCATAAGGAAAAAAAAAACAATAACTCTGTTTCCGTCTTCAGTTTTGATTTGTTTAAGAAGTCTAACTATACCGTTCCTGGAGGTTCAGAAATAGTGGTTCAGGTGACCTGCTTTGATAGAAAGAGGAACTATCAAAGTTAATTATTTCTTACCTTGTACGGCAGAAACTGCCTTATTCAAGTCATTATAATTTAAGCTTTGGAATAATACGTTATTGGAAAACTCTTGGTACTCAGATACAACACCTGCTTCAGAAGCATTTCTTGATCTGGAAATTTAGACGTTTCTGAACTTATTCAAATATTCGGTGACTAATTTTGAGAAGTGAAGCATTTGCTCTAAGCTTCTTTTATTCAAGAAGACTTAGTAACAGGAAAAAAAGATAAACAGTTGGTGAAAGAAAATAAAGATTACTTTCCTTAAATGTTATTCTTAAAAATTGCTTTTTTTGGGTTTTTTTTTAAATATGAAAAAACAAAGTGGAAAACTTCTATATATTTTTTTAAACTGTAATATCTGATTAATAAAAACAATGAAAAATTTCTATTATCAGAAAAAAGTTAATTAAGTATGCATTAATTAAGTTGTCCAAATCTGATTAACTTTAATCGCATAAAACAGCACACTAATTAATGCTTTCGCTGCAGGATTTAAACTATCGAGAGAAACCATACGGTTCTAATGCTTTTTTATGAGAATTTTTATCTTCTTCTCGGGCTAATTTCTCACAAGGAACCACTTGAAAAAGAGTTCAAATAAAGAAATTATCTCGCCTGGAAGGCTGTATACGTATAAGCATACCAAATTTCAAGAGGATCTATATACAACGGTTCAAAACTTATTAGGGGTGGGACACACACACACACACACACACACATACACACACACACACACACACACACACACATACCTACAGTACTGGCGAATCGAGCTCTGGAAAAGGGTAGGTTGAAGATTGGATGGGTGATTAGCCGCGTGAGGGAGAAGTCTACGGTCCAACGCTGTTTTAAATGTTTTGACTACGGTCATCTTGCTCGAGTTTGTAATGGTCCAGATAGGTCCAAATTGTGCCTGAAATGTGGAGGAGATGGGCATAATGCCAAGGAATGCTCTTCTGAGGAATTATGCTGTCTTTTGTGTGAGGGTAAACATCGTACTGGCAGCTATGTTTGTCCGGCTTACAAACAGGCCATACAAGCTGTAGAAAAATCGAGGAGATGAAGTTTATGCAGCTTAATCTCAATCATTGTACGGTTGCCCAAGATATACTGCAACAGACTGTACGTGAGGAGAGGGTTGATGTTGCGATTCTCTGTGAGCAATACAGAAACATCGAGGGATCACGCGCATGGCTCTCTGATACTAGTGGACGGGCAGCAATTTGGATCTGCGGGAATCATTTCATCCAAGAAATTCCACAGACACAACAGCATGGATTTACTTGGGCAAAGGTGAGAGATATGTACATCTATAGTGTCTACGCTCCACCAAGTGCACCATTAGAAGAATTTGAGTTGTTGCTTGATCGCCTTATATTAGAGCTCCAAGGTCGGTGGCCTGTGGTCATCGCAGGTGATTTTAATGCGTGGGCTATTGAATGGGGAAGTCGAGTAAGCAACAGAAGAGGTGAGATACTTTTGGATGTCTTCGCCTCACTGAATGTTGTTCTCCTCAATACCGGCTCAATACCAACGTTCATTAGAAATGGTAATAGTTCCATTATCGACGTGACATATAGAAGTGATTGTTTGGCCTCTCGTGTTACGTCGTGGGAAGTGTGTAGTCACTATACTTACAGCGACCATCAAGCCATAATTTTCGAGATCTCCACTTCTGGTGTGTCAAGGTTGGGATCCACACTTCCAAGAGGATGGAACTTTAGGTCCTTTGATCGTGAATCCTTCATTGCAATGATGGAGGAGGACTTGGTGCTTTCGGGATCTGCTGATAGCAAGGCGTCGCGGCTTATGCGACTTGTCGCTGATGCTTGTGAGGCATCGATGACAAGACGTGGCAGAGGAAATCGTCACCATCCAGTGTATTGGTGGAATGCTGAAATAGCGGAGCTTCGGAAGAAATGTCACCGCACAAGAAGACTAGCACAACTAGCCCATGGACGAGAAAACTATGACGAGTTGAAAGAACAGCACATAGAAACCGGCCGTGCTCACAAGAAGGCCATTAAAGTCAGTAAACAGAGTGCTTGGAAGGAACTTTGTAGTGAGGTTAATAGTGACCCATGGGGTAGACCATATAAGACGGTTATGGCTAAAATAAAAAGTAGCTCCTTATCACCTCCGACCTGCCCTGATTTGCTGCGCAGGATTGTTTCTACTCTTTTTCCACAACAACCGGGGATAGTTTTGGAAGTTCCACCTCAAGAATGTGAAGATGTGTCATCTATCTCAAAAGATGAGTTGATAAAGGCCTGCGGAAAGATTGGTGACTCAAAAGCCCCTGGCCCAGACAGCGTTCCAAATATTGCTCTTAAAACCGCCATCCGGTATAGACCTGAGATCTTTCTAGACGTCTACAATGCTTGTTTACGAGAGGGTGTGTTTCCAAATCTGTGGAAGCAGCAGTTGCTCGTACTTTTGCCTAAAGGTAACAAGCCACCTAATGATCCATCGTCCTATCGGCCAATTTGCCTGTTGGATACGGCAGGTAAGGTATTGGAGAGAATCATTTACAATCGACTGGAGGCATTCAGTGAAGGAGCGCATGGTCTCTCTGAAAACCAGTACGGTTTCAGGAAATCAAGATCTACAATAGACGCTGTAAGGGTTGTTGTTGATTTGGCTCGAGAGGCCATTGAGGGCAAACGCTGGAAGGGAGGAGTAAAACAGTACTGTGCCATAATAACGTTGGATGTGAAGAATGCGTTCAATTCGGCAAACTGGAACTGCATCTTGAACACTTTGAGTTCAATGAAGGCTCCAGCGTACATCAGGAAAATAATTGCGAGTTACTTCATTGATCGTATACTAATGTATAATACCGAAGTCGGACTGAAGACCTACAACATCACTGGCGATATTCCACAGGGATCAGTACTTGGTCCTTTGCTTTGGAATATCATGTATGATGCAGTACTCAAGCTACCAATGCCCGAGGGAGTGACTGTAGTGGGGTTCGCTGACGATGTTGCATTGGTTGTAATCGAGAAACACCTGGAAGTTGTCACCCTAACATCGAATGTGGCTGTTGCCAGGATCCGTCAGTGGCTCTCAACGGTTGGATTACAACTAGCAGATCACAAGACAGGCGGTTCTTGTTACCAGCAGGAAAGCGAGGGAGATCGTTACCCTCACTGTGGGTGATCAAGACATTCTGTCGCAGCCTTCTCTCAGGTATCTGGGTGTTCAGATTGATGCAAGGCTTCGGTTCGATGAACATCTTCGAATCGTGAGTGAAAAGTCTGCACGAGTGGTCAACGCCTTGGCTAGGATCATGCCGAACATCGGAGGACCTCGGTAGAGCCGACGAAGACTCCTGTCCAGTGTGGCTATCTCTACCATGCTCTACGCGGCTCCGATCTGGTTACATGCCACGAAGACTAAATCATATGTATGTCAAATGACTTCGGTTCACCGGAAATGCGCTCTACGGGTCGCTTGTGCATTTCGAACAGTTTCATATGATGCAGTGTGCGTCATAGCAGGGATGCCGCCTATCGATCTCTTAGCAAGTGAGAGAAGCGCGATATGCAGTGGTATTCGGGAACGTCGTGACGCTCACCGACCCAAGATCAGGAAGGCCGTGAAAAGCAAGACAACGGAAAGATGGCAGGGACGATGGGATTCATCGACCAGTGGAAGATGGACTCATAATCTTATACCTAATATTGCAACGTGGATGGAAAGAAAGCATGGTGAGGTGGATCACTACCTGACTCAGCTATTAAGTGGCCATGGTTGTTTTCTAGCCTTCCAGAGGCGCTTCGGAATTGTCGACAGTGCGTCATGTCCGACTTGCCAGTTCTTGGACGAGGATGTGGAGCATGTCTTCTTTGTCTGCCCACGCTTCCATGAAGATAGAAATGAGCTGAAGAAATTCCTTCGACAGCGTGTGACTCCAGAGAACATCGTTGGCTTGATGACCATCTCCCAGGCTAATTGGACGGCAGTGGCTGACTATGCTGCCACTATTATACGGAAACTTCGTATGGCTGAGAAAATCAGACTTAATCAGTTGCGAAATGATATGTGAGTCGGACTTTTAGTCATTCTGCCCTACGCGATGTAGTACCTGACGGTGGTTCCGTGTAGGGTGTTTTGGAAGTCGGACGTAGGGTTTTAGTGAGTAGTAGTCTTTTATGACTGAGTCTCACATTACCAATTCCTTGGTATGCGTAAATGCATTTCCCCCGTCCTTAAAAAAAAAACACACACACACATACACACACACACACAGACTAACCGATTGGATAAGCCTCACGTTCCTTGGAATTTATTTATTTTCATTTTTGAAGGCTTCGAACAGACAACGAATTAATGTAGATAGTTTGCAATAAAATGTTAGAATAACATTAGCAATTGAGTTTCCTACAAAACCTGAAATGATTTCTGTTAAACAATTACACTACTTAAACGGAAATGCAGCAGTTGTTGTTGGGTGATCATCTGTCAACAGATGATGACACATTCGTTTGTGTATATGCAATTTTTTATTCATTAATATCGATTTTAAAAGGATAGTTTTCACAGTTTAAAAAAAGTATTATATAATCCTCTAAGATTTAAGTCTTCGTTTTTCTTCATATATAATCCAGTTTATCTCAAACAGAAGTTGCTATAACTTATATCACTGCAATTAAAACAGAAAAATCCTTTAAAACATTGTCTTATTTGCAGAATAAGTTTGAATCCCGCACTAGTTCATCACTGTAAGGAATATCAATCAATACTCTTAAAAGAATTTTGCTACTTAATTATAAAACATGATTTCAATATTTTGTAGTAATAAAAGTCTAAAAGAATATTAAGTGCTTGAGAAGAATCACTGATTTTCCATTTGAATGATCAGAGAAATTGGAAAATCATTTCTTTTTTTACATTTCATTTGAATGCTCATTTGTTGGTGTTTTTTTATTCATCATTTATTGATTGTGGAGAAGGATTTCATCCATCAACGTCAATTGCAGGAAGTGAAAACAAGTCGTCAGACAAATCCCTTTCAATTCGATTAAGGTTAAATCTTACTAATATTCCCTAAAGGAAAATAATATCTGTAAAGAAACCTTAGAGAGTCAACGATGGTTTTAAGAAAGTTTTAATTAATTGATTAAATTATGAAAGATGTTTTAATATATTAAAATAATTTCAGCCTTTTTTTTAAGAAAGTGATTGTTCATCAAATTACGCCGTGACTCCGTGAGTATAATGTGTATGTCCTCTCCGAATAAATTTTGAACCGCTACGCGCTGGAAGGAACTTCTTGAAAGTTAAGTTAAATGTTAAATGTAAATGAACTGTTAAAGCAAAGAACTTGTGTGCTACGATTTCGATAGTGACTAATAGAATTCATTCCCAATAAGACTGTTCTTTTAACTATAGATAAAGGAAAAATCAAGTTTGGAATGAAATGTATCGAGACATATTCCATTTGTGTTTTCCAATATTGAGGATTATTGAGCTGAAATGAATCCTAACAAAGATGTAAGAACGACTATTGTTTGAAGTATTCCAGTACTTTATGACGATCTTGTAACTGCTGTTATCAGGATATGTGTGTCTAATGATTCATAAGAGAGATTGATAGAAGATAAATACGTTGCAAGAATTCACTTATGTAAGAATTAAGAAGAATGTACTCACCTTTTTTTTTTTAAATGACTGGGCTCGGCATTATTAATTTATTTCTGAATTATTTTATAAAATCACTTTGCCTAATCTACATAAATAAAAGAGAAAATGTTTGTTTGTTCCAAATCTTAAATCTCCGAAAGTTCTTCACCGATTGCTTTGAAATTTTAACACAACGTTGCATTCGAATATGCGCGTATTTTTATATATCTATTTTATAAAAATTTACATTTTATTATATTTTACCTGTGACAGGTAAAAACATGCTTTTTTTGAAAAAAGCGCCATCTGTTGGACGTAAAAGCAACGCACGCAATAATAAACATTGCTCAGCCGGACAGCGTGCTTCTTGACAGCTGCTGTCACATAGCATTTTAAATGTTTCCGATTGCATTGTGAAATTAAATTTTCATAGCCACAGCAAAGCGTGACCAGGTACAGCTAGTTATACAGTAAATAAGAACAAAATCGTTATGAAATTCGCCATTATCTTTGAGGTTATCTCAGTTATTCTTTTAAAATCCTGTCTTGTGTTTCTAAGTGTGAAAATAATAATTTAAATTGTATTCAAATGAAAACAGTGAATTTCAACATTAAACTTGTAAATCACAGAAGTCAGTTTTGTTTTCTAATTGAAAACAATCAATAATTGATATTTGTTGTCTTACGAAATGTCTGCAAGGATATTTTTTATTAAACAAAAAGTTCCGAAAAGAACTTAAAACCTGTTTTCTTAAAAAAAAATATATATATTTATTCGAAAAAACGAAAAGCTTTGTTTTTGAATTATAATATCAAAATTCTTTATTTTTTGAAAAAAAAATGAATTGGAAGTATTTTTTAAAAACTGTCTAAAGCCGATTAGTTATGATCGTATCAATCTGAGGCAAAATTAACAGATGAGATAAAATCATTAATATAATTTTTTTTTAAAGATACGATAGGAATCCAGTGTTTAATTTCCTATTCTTTTCTATGGGAATTTCGGTCAAGTTCTAATTTCTTGATAAGGATTCAGAAAAGATTTCAACTAAAAAAGCTAGAACAGGAAAATACACTGTAAAACCTTCACTTTTCGGTATTTGACCATCATTTTCCGCGCACAGCTGGATTCGCCGCTTGTGCAGCTTGAGACATATGGTACCTTATTGGTTGCTTTCCCACTTTAGATTCTCGTCGTACGATTATCATGACAGATGAATGTTCAGTGTATCTCAGCTCCCGTTCACACAAAAATTATTTCTGAGTCAAGAAAAATCCGTTGAAGAAATATTATGCTAGGATATGGGCTGGAGAAATTATAATAAGGACATTGTTTTTTTACACGTCTGTGACTGGTACCATATCTCAACTGCTTCCAGAACTCGACGCAGTTGATCTTCTTCAACAAGTTGGGACTCGAGGACATTCCTGACCTCCAGTACGAGAAGGGATGGGCACCCAGTTATCAGTGTCAATCGAAGAAATTACGCCCCCGCTAAATCCTGACCTGATAATGTGAAGGAACTGTTGTGGTCCTACATCAAAGAAAAACTTGATGGGATTCGGATGAACTCTAATTGCAGATTTACAAGGAGATCACCGTGTCTTCATGTTTATCACTTCCGAAATGCTCGTGGCGGGGAGCAGACGCACAAGACGGCGAATTCAACTCTGCGCGGAAAACGCTGGTCAACATCCGAGAAGTCAGGCGACCGAGGACTACAAAGACGCCCACATGAACGTTATAAAATTGTCATATGGTCGTTGCTTAATGTCTCCTCTCGAGTTTCATAAAGTTTAAGAATTGATTTTCGCATTTCCTTATTTTGTAGGGTATTGTGAAACTATCCGACCGTGGCCCCCAATGGACAGATCTGTTGCCACATTGGGCAGCTAAATATAAAAGAGGGAAGTATCTAAAGCCTCTGGAAGTTTAAAAAAGATTTGAAAAACAAAATATCTAATATTTATCTAATAGATAAATTAATATCTATTTGACTAGACAGGTCTATTTAATTTATAATTACTCTTACAGTTCACTTAAAGACTTCAAGTAGTTTCGTGCAATTGTTGAACCACTCTCTTAAATAAATTTTACTAGTATTTTTCAAAGAAAGTTATTATACTGATACATACATACATACATATACAGACTATCTGATTTTCCTAAGAAAGTACGATAACAAAAAAAACCCTGTTTCAAATGTCAACTGTTGTACAGCATTTCTTTTTTTTATAATCTTATCCTATCTTAAAATTTTCTATGTAATTGCCTTGAGGTCATTTTTTTTTCGGTGAAGTAGGTCTTGAAATGCCATTGTTTGGCTCATTATGTTAAAAGTCTGTTTGGACGTTAACAACACAGAATATCTAAGCATCTTTTAATATTTATTCATCAAAGTTGTTTCTGTTCCACTTCGGGTGTGAATATCGCAATTGGAATATTGGAAGGGCGTTGTTAATTCTCAATGGAAACTTTGTCCATCCCTAATTAAATTAGGCGTCAATTCGTAATTGATCGAAGGCTTCTTCCGCCAAAGGATCCGGTCCGATGCAATTAAGTCGGGAATGATCGGATCTGTAGGTTCCGTTTCCTTCGGTGTTTCCCTAGCGGTCGGTTATTAAGAATAAATGAAACAACGAATTATGGGATAGATAAAAGAGAATCGAGTAAAAGAAAAAAAAATAACAGTGCTACAGAAATTCGATCAAGTGGTGTAGTAATATAAAAGTATACATAAACATTACGTAGAGTAGATATACATACATACATACATAGATAGGGCCGTGAATTTCCCTTACCCCTTTAATGGTAGTCATATTTTAAGAAAATATTTATACATTAAGTGTCCAATGCGTCTGTGTGTTCGCCATCATGCTATGCACACAAGTTCATGCGCCGCCACGTCCTATTTTGGCATTGTTTGGAGCATGTCCGGTGCGATGATTCGAAATGCGTCCTTAACTGCATTGAGCAATTCTTTATTTGTAGCATAACGACGTTCAGACACGTATGCCTTGATGATTCCCACAATGAGCTGTCAGGCGTCGTTAGATCAGGACTTCGTGGTGACCATTCAATGGAGCTGGCGATGATGGAATACCGCGACCAATTCATTTCATCCAAAAGACAACATTCTAGTGATACTTGCATTCTAGTGTCAGCAATTGAAATAACATTCAATACTAAGTATTTACATTTACTACTACAAAATAGGGGGTATGGGAACTTTCCGGCCACACTAGGATCATTCCCTGACTCCTCAAGGCGTTTTCTGTCTTTTAAAGGGGTTTTTAAAAGAAAAAAAACGCCTTGGGAAGGGGGGGAGGTTCAGTGAGTAGTCCTACAAGTCTGATTTTTTTTTTAAGTGGTCACCTACGTTTTAATGCTGAACACAATGGTGAAGGTTTCATTTGAATATCTCTAACCATTTGACCGCTACAGAGTGTGACATCCAGACAGCATAAAATCAATGTTAGCCGCCCCTAGGTTACAGCTTTCCTGTAAAACGTAGGGACCGAAACCTTCACCATTGTGTTCAGCATCAAAACGTAGGTGACCACGTCCAAAAAAAATCAGACCTCTAGGACCATTCCCCGATCGGAAGTTGTGGGCGAAAAGTGGTCGCTTCCGATAAAGTTCTGTTTATAAGCATTAATTATCTTGTTAAAAGTTAAATCGCTTATAGTGTATGTAATTCATTATAACTTTTACATTTTTTGATCCTTTATCATTTTGTTTGTTCATACGCGTATTACTTTAAACTGAATGGATGATTTCCATCAAATTTGGTATGATGCTGATCTGTTGTCCAACTTTATACCGTATATGATCACGATTTTTGGTCTATAACTTCCCGCCCCCACCCCAGTGTCCACACTCCTAGTCCACAATACAAAAAGATGAAAACTGTACATCTAATTAGAAAATTATGTTTTATTTATTTCTAATTTATATTTATATTTATAATTTATAATTTCTAATATATATTCAAGGATAGAAAAAAAAATCTCTTAATTTCTCTTTATTCACTGAACAGTAATGTTGTCTTTGACTTGAAAGTTTTTGAATTATCTCATCAGTACAGAAATAGATGTATTTGCAAGAATACTGCAAAAGCAGATACATTTATGAAAACTCTCTTAGGAAATGACAATATTTTATGATTTATCCGAAATTTTATATCAGATCTCTTTCCTATTCGTACAAATTCTATGGTTTCAGTTGACAGAAATTAATCAAACATTGAAGAAAGATGAAAGCGGAAAAAATCCTTGAAAAGAAATAGATCAATTTTGAAAACTTCCCAATATCGACTTTGAAGCATCATGTAAGTTCTTCGTGTTCAATTTATAATATTAGTGCATTTTATTTGTTAAATAACGTTAATTAATTCATCAATAAAAAATAGAATTAACAGCATTATTAGAGAAAAAACTAATCTTCTAATATTTAGGATTATTTTTAAGTTTTTAAGTTTTAAGTTTTAGTTTTAGGATTAAAATAAGCAACATATTAAATTTTAAGAAAATCAGCCCAACAGTTTCAGCGTGATTGATATAGAAACAAAGAAATGGGTAGATGAGCATAAATAAAGACTGAAAATATTCAGTCGAGTCGAAGGACTTCGCGTGCTTAGTCCAATAATATAATTAATAAAATGCGTAGCTTCATAAAATGCGTAGTTCCAATTTTAAAACCAATTTTTCATTAATTAAGCAATGATGTACCTTATTATGAGAAGGTTAATTGGATTCTTCTTTAGTGTTTGATTCTTTTCTATCTTCAAGAGAAAGTTACTGTTGACAAGAGAAGTTACTGTTCACAAGAGAAGTTACTGTTCATAAGCGAAGTAGTGTTCTATTATTGGAACAGACCAGCTCTTTTGTCTCTTCTTTAGTGAATAGAACATATTAGTGCTAACGAGTCAGTGGCGGAAACGTATTTGGGTGCCGTGAAATTACTATTGATTGTCTGGCTGAGAAACATTGAATTGCACAGAATCCAATGACATATTCATTCTGATATAAAGGATGATATTCACTGGAAATATTTATAGCAAACAAAGCTAGGCTATAAAGGATTAAAACGACTTTTTTATAGGATTCTTTTTTATAGGAGAAATTTATATTTTGTAATGATATTATTGAGACGTTGTTACAGAAAAAGACTGAGATTAAAGACCGATAAATAAAGATTTTGGATGCAATACCTCGTCTTAAATAACTTCTGTATGTAAATAAGTCAAAAGTACATAACCGTGGAATAATTACAAGGCTTTCACCAAACTAAGGAACTGAAAGTCGTTTCAGAAAATAAAATAAAATTGTATTCAGTCAGAAGTTCTAATCCTATATAGTTATAACATAGGTAAGTTAAAATATTATCATTTATTACCTACTAAAGAATCCGAAAGTAAAACAATAAATTTATATCATAGCATTGAGCTACAAAGGACCTTAAGAAACGATCTTAAAAAAAGGTAAACAATCACTAAAGTTAAACTAATCAAATATGTAATCAGGCATTATTTTTATCTTATTTTTGGTCACTTTTTTAAACATGATTCATGGAATATTTAAATAAACCATTCACATAAACAACAAAATCTAATCAATCTTGGACAACAACATTTAACTATGAAATCAAATTTTTTTTTAAAAGTGCTGATGTTTAAGTTTTGGCTCAAAGAGGCCTTTCGAATGAGCCTGAATATTCCAAAATTTACACAATAGTTTTAAAATCATAAACATGAAATTTAGTGGAGAGCAGTTATATTAATTCTAGAGTTATTTTACAGTGTTTTGGTTTACAGATAAAGTGCGGAGGGATGTTTTCCAAAATCTCAATACATCTAGAGAAAACGTTGCTTTCTTAAACTGAAGTTTGGTGGAGATCAATTATTTACTTTCAAAGTTAGCCCAAAAAATTTTGAATAACGCACATACACAGAAATAGACAGATATTACTCAAAAAAAATAGGTCTAATTTTGTTCTAAAATGATTACGTCCTGTTTTACATACAAGTGTCAAGAACCCAACGAGATTAGATGTATTTCAAAGAAATCTTCCATTTGATTGTGCTGTATTTGCATGACTACAATACTTTCCTATTGCATTCTATCGTAAGGAGAAAAAAATAACATGTTAAGGAAAACAGGTTTTAACTTTTTTCATGAATTTCTTGGTTTTTTTTTTATAGTTCTTATGTCTACCAGCAACTTATTTTGTACTTTCAGAGTAACATTTCTTTCAACATAAGAGTATCATAATTTCGCAAATTACTTTTGAGAACGTTTTGGGATGTAATTAGTGTGCTACTCTAATAATTGATACTCTAACCAAAATAATAAACATAAAAAAAGATTTCCTCAATGAAAGTTTTCTAAAGTATTAAAGTCTGTTCAGTTTATTTGAGACCTCTGTATTTCTAAACGATATTAAAGCCACTTTAGTTATAGATATACGCTAAGCTTTTCATTCGCTAGCGGAAACCGAGCATTCAGTGCCAGAGGGTCAATTGGCGAAGGGAGTTAAACCAAAATAATGGTGCTCATATTTAAGTTGCACCGCATTAAGCGTCGTCTAACTTTAAAGGATGCCATTTCAGAGAAACGTTTCGGGAATCCGGAAATTTTATGGAAATCGATTGGAATGTGGGTCTTTTTTTGGGAAGGGATGGGAGGAATAGAGGATGTGCTTATGTTTTAAGTTTAAATTTCATGGAAATCTGTCAAGCCGCGTTCATTTGATTTGCACGTACAAACAAATAAACACAAAAGGGCAAATATGTGAAAGAAAAGTTGTCAAGCGGAATAATAGACTTCGTCTATTTAAATAAAAGTCTCAGTCGATTTGTTAGTTTTTAAATTGAATAGTTTAGGTTTGTAACTACTCTGTTTCTCTCGCATCTTTTTGAAAACATTATTAGAAGCCTTTATTGATAAAGATCCTTTATTGCACGAACTTCTGTTCTTGAGTATTTCAATTTCATTTGAGTAAATCAATTTCTACTTAACTTTGGTGATGAGAACTTTTAGGGCAACCATCGATCTGTAAGGTTTCATCCTTGAGGCGGGTTGGCGCTTTTCCAATTTCCACTAAGCCACAGGACAATCATATCAGCCAAGACGACAAGGACACATAAATAGATAACAAGAAGTGCAGACACATGGCTCTGAATGACTTCTATAGTACGAATCGTTTCTAAAAGATGGATAGATCTCTTAGAGATTCTATTTTTCTCTTGTAGATCCTTACGTTATAAATAAGGGATTGTTAGGTTATAATAATGCAACATTTATTATCAAATTATTTTACTGTTAATGCCATTCCAAATAAAAATACTAGAAAATTCATTCACATGAAAACCTCTGTACCACTTCTTTTATTAGTAATTTTCCTTAGCGTACGCAGCATTTTGTATCAGGATAATAATTACTTTTAACCTACATTCATAGGAATGTGTCTCACATTTCTATCTATCAAATCTGTCTATTTCTGTATCTCCCTCCTTCCTTCATCTCCCAATACCATTTGGATGTATCTTCTTGAACTTGGTATGTACAATGGTCAAACAACTAGAGGCTATTGCAAAAATAACAAGAAGGGACAATCAACATCATCATTTTTCAGAGTTTTGTTAACATCGTTAAGCATATGCAAGAAGAATTAAAATCATCGGAATATACAAATTAGTAGAGCGTTATGCGATTATAGGTTGGGATGAATTTATATTGTTCTACAGTCCAGAGGTGACAGCTTCTACAGAAGTACACAGAGTGAAAGTTTTTCATTTTTCTATTCACTTAACAACAAACGAGATGACACTGCATTGTAATTTCTTTTCGAGCCACGAGGTCAAGAACGGGAATAGAAAGAATGGTCTCAGAATCAATTAAAGCACTTCACTGTTTCTGTTCCCTGAAAAAAGGTCTCTTGCCCTATAATACTACATTCCATGGCGTTCAACAGCGCAGGAGATCAGATATACGAGGAACAGTACGAAAGTTTTGAGATATAAAAAACTGGAAGCTAACCACCTGAATTAAATGCAATAGGAGCGATGAATGTAGCCCCAACTTTTGTGAATCTGCTAACATCGAATTGCGAGCGTCCCTCCCCTCCCTACATTTTTGCCGAGCTCCAGAAAGACTGCGCATATAGTGATTATAAGCAATGGAGCACTTTTGCGTCATGATATTCTAAGATTTCAGAAGTGGGATAAAAGAGAAGCAAAACCTTGAGCGTTTGTAACAGACTTTTAGGGTACTTATCCTACGCGTGCAACAGTTTTTCTGTGGTTTTTAAGAATTTAAAAGAGGCCGAAATTCACTTAAAGAGGAGGAGAGAAGTGGGCGTTCGGCAACGGCAGTGACTGATCAAACTGCGAAGGATCCTCTTCTATCACAACAAATCGTCCGCACACTCTGCCAACATCACCATCCGCTTTCTGGAATCCATAGAGGTGAAAATAATGACCCATCCTCTCTATAGTTCTGATAAGGCTCCATGTGATTATTTTCTGTCCCTAACAGTAAAAAAAGTCGTTTGCGTGGCAGGAGATTCTCTAGCCTTGAAGAAGCTGTTGATACCTAGGAAAGTGAGCTTCCAGCGGTCGACAAAAATGTGTAGGAAAAGGGGTTTTCAAAAATAGTTTATGAGAATGCGCAAATGTATAGATTGTGATGGTGATTATTTTGAAAGACTAAAGTAATCAAAATTATTTTTAATGTTTTAATTTTTGAGTATTCGTGACTCTACGCTTCGATGCAAAGACAATTATATCATCAAGAATCTTTAGTGCTTCTTCAGCTGCTCGGGCAGATTGAATTTCGAACAGTAAACCAATACATTTTTATTGTGGAAGTGATACCTTGTAAAGCTTTGACTTTCAAGAAAGGAAATAGTTCTCAAGAGCTTATTTGGTAAAGAAGGAAAAAAAGATAAAAATAGTTAGTTTAGTCGCTGATTGAACATCGGCTGATTGAATTCGGAATACGTGCTTTTTACCCATCACGGAACCCACAGACGAAAATCATGTCTTGATTGCAAAAAAAAAAACTTTCAAAGCGGTGCCACGACTACATGAAAACCATAACCGAACAACAAAGGAAGATACGAGCTTAAGCTAATACCCTTCCAGATTACGCGATTAACCCTAGACACAACCCACTATCGAAGTAGCAGGAGATGACGATTAGATTGATCTCAATTACGACCATCCTGAGATCTTTCTGTTTAGCAGAAACAGAATTCAAAGAAAAATTTACCAGGCTTCTCTTTTCATAGAACACGGGTCTCCATTCACATCAAACACAAGGACTCAAGATCTATGGAAGAGGAACCTTTCCCTCACCTTGTAAAGACACTCACATCGAAGAGTTGAGGTCACTTTGAGGGATGGCGTAGATAGAGACCAAAACAAATAGATCAACTGTATTTTAAGTTGAGCTGTAAATAAACCTACTAAACAAATTTGATGGAAATCCTTATAGACGTTGTAATATGATATGCGTAGAAACAGACAAATTGAAAAACCAGAGGACAAAAAATGTTCAAGTGGAATATTAACATATTTAAAAATCAATTCTAAGATAAATTTTCTTTTCAATTAGCTAACTGTGTGTGTGTGTGTGGTCGGTTCGCACCGAAGTGCGAGCTTCGTTGCCGAAACATCCGTGCTCCAGGGAGCGCTAGTGTTCCCAAGACGGCGAACCCCTAGCAGACTCCCTAGAATTACAAGGGAAAGATACTGGGGTGGTTTCCCGTGGCCTTCCCCAGGACGCCATTAAGGAATGACGTCAGACCGAAGAGAAAGTGAAGAAGAGGCTACAACACAGGAAAGGAAATTTTTGAAACATCCATGCTCGCTACCGGGATTTGAACCCGGGCGCTGGCACATTGATCTCACGACAGACCGACGCCTGAGACCGCTCGACCACACCAGCGCGGCAATTAGCTAACTAGTTAATAGTTAATAATTATCTCCTCGCAAACAATTCTTAATGAAAAAAATAAAGTTTCTTTTTGGAGGCATCTTTTTTTTTTATCGTTAAGCACTTACTCAGCTTTATACGGTAATTTAAATTTTAAAAACTCCAAAAGATAAACCATATTGGTATCTCTGTAGCTCTTGTCTTCTGCTGCAAGAAAGGTTTTGATTCACGGTCTTAGTGTCATCACTGATACTGCTTCTCAAATCACATTTTTTTCCCTCAGTACTTGAAACTCTGAGAGGAGGGTGTGATTCGTCGAATAAAAGATAAGGAAATTAATTGATATTAATAGATTGTTACTGAACATATATAGTTTCACTATTCTATTTTTTTTTCTATTTCTATTAGTATTTGTACCACATTAAAACCTCTCGAGCGATTTCCATCAAATTTAGTACATTATAAGTCCATTTTTTCTGTCTCCCTCTTCTCTAATTCTCAAAATGGGTCCCTCAGAACTGCATAACAGTCCCCTCTACGCGATGGAAAGCTGACCATGCAACTTCAATTACATTCAATTAATAAATGGACCGTAACGAGTAATGTCCAGAATTCTTAGTAATATATTAGAAACTCAAAACTTTTTCTTTTTATCATTGAACATTTTTATATTTTGTTTCTATGGAGATTTGTCCAATTATTTCACGTGAAAACAGCGGGATGAATTTCCATCAAATCTGGCTCATTTTCTTCCTATACGCTCAGCTATATCCATCGCATAGTGTGCGTGTAGCGTTGGGAGGGAAACAATTTAGAGTAACTTGTGGCTAGTGAAGATCATACTCGTATCTCAAGTTCCACGAAATCATCGAGTCAGATTTTTAAAGAAATCAGTCCAGTAATGTTTGCTGAGGGATTCCGTGAATCATTTTTAAGAGAGAGGAGATCAAAATAAATGAGCCTATGTTTCAAGTTTGGCAGTAAAAATAGCAATTACATTGCTTTTACATAGCGTGATGCTATGTGGTATAGTAAAGCTTCAGTGAATCTGTTTATAATAATTACAACAAAGTACAGGCAACGCTTTTATACATTTAACCCTAAAACCATATTTACTTTTTTTAATTCAAGAATTCTATAAAATGTTTCTAAGTTTAAGGTTTACATATTTTTCGTATTGACTGAAATGTTTATTTCAATTAAAAGTATTTATAGATATTTGAGACGAAATAAAGCATTAAAGTGTAGAAGTTTCCTAAAACTAAAATCTGTCCAACGGATGTGATTTTCTTCTCTTTATAATCACGTTTCAAAACAAAACCTCAATGCAGAAGGAAGTGTAGCTTCAAGAGCTATCACTTCTCTATTGTGTTCCTGTTGCCTAGCAACGATTGCTGCACAGAGATGGTACTTAAGGAAATTGAAGATGGCTTAGAACAAGTTTTAAAGTGTGAGAGAGAAGGATTTTGTAGAGGCACTGTTAAACCCTTTCATCTTCAGAATCAAAATGGATTATAAATGGAAAAGAAAATAGTTTTATGACAAAATAAGTCTTTGAATAAATTTAAAAAGTTAATTAAAATGGAAATGTATATTTGAAATATTCTACGTAGTCATATTCGAAGACCAGGGATGATTTTTGTTTATATTTGAAACCTTTTTCTAAATGGATCTTTACCGAGAAATTAGCACCAGAAAGAGATAAAAAATTCCAATAGAAGCAGTGTAATCTAATGGGAGTTTTTAGATTCCCATTAGATTATATGAGAATCCATTAATTTTAAAAAATGGATTTTATGTTATTTCAACTAATGTTTCATTGTCTTAAACAATAGGAATTAACCCTTTTTTTGCTGAGCCATCATCTGGTACGAGTTAAAATGAGTCTGATTTAGACAACTTAAGAAAGTGATCATATGTTAGTGGAAAGCAGATTTGAAATTAAATACAAATCCATTTATAAAAAGAAAACAGAAAATAAGGTAATTTCTAAGAAACTCAAAATTTACCTCCTTGAACAAGAAAGTATTAGAAATTTATACAGAAATAGACTGAAAGACAAGATAACAGAATCTACAAACAACATAGAATTAGATTGGAAAAACATCAAAGAAGGAGTATTACATGCAGCAGAGGAAAGTTTAGGCTATAAATCACATAAAAACAAGAAATGGATTAGAACTTGGAACGAAGATCTACAGGAAAAGATTTGGAAAAAAAAGCAAGCTTTCAAAATTTATCTACAAAATAAAAACACAAACAATTATGTAGAATATAAAAAATTGCGAGCAGAAGTTAGGAAACTATCACGGAAACACGTAGAGAAGATTGGGATAAATTTGTTAAATCTTTAGAACATGACATCACAGGACCCCAAAGAATAGGCTTCAAAATTTTCAGACAACTACAATATACAGAAAATGATAAATTAAGAATGAATTTAATACCAGAAGAAGAATGGAAAAAACATTACAAGTCACTCTGGAATGAAGAAGATCAGGTAGAAGTTGAGAATGATTTTCAGAAATTTGATAATACAACGGAAAGCTCAGATGGAATTACAATGGATGAATTAGAAAATGCCTTAAAAAACTCAAAGAACAGGAAAAGTCCGGGATCAGATGGGATATATATAGAATTATTTAAATATGGAGATGAAAAATTAAAAGAAAAATTACTCAATCGTTTTAATGAGATCTGGAAAAAACAACAAATACCAACGGAATGGGAAACTGGAATAGTAATTAGTATACATAAAAAATGACCAAAGGATAATTGTCAAAATTATAGAGGAATAACATTACTACAGACAGCATACAAATTATTTACGAACATTATAAAAAATAAATTAACCCAGTTTACAGATACTTATTTAGAAGAAGAACAGTGTGGATTTAGGATAGGAAGAGGATGTACAGATGCTATATTGACATTGCAGCAATTACTTGAAAAAAGAAGAGAGTTTAATTTGCCAACATACCTACTTTTCATTGATTACGAGAAAGCTTATGACAACCTAACCAGAAATTTACTGTGGAAAATTATGGAAGAAGATAAAATTCCGAAGAAATTAATTGATGTAATTAGAAGTATATATAGAGAAACAAAAATTAATATAAAATTTATGAACGGGAAAATATCAGAGCCTTTAAAGGAGTGAGACAAGGATGTGGACTTTCCCCAATACTTTTCAACATATATATAAATAGAATTCTAAAAGAATGGAAATCAATATATAAAAATGGTATCCAGATCACAAAAGATAAAAAATTGAAGACATTACTATATGCTGACGATCAAGTTTTGATAGCAAATTCAGAAGATGAACTTCAAATTGGAGCAAATCATTTAAATACTATCTCAAAAAATTATAAAATGAAAATTTCGGAATTAAAAACAAAATCCATGGCAATGTGTGGAAAACAAATACAAAGAGTGAAAATTGTAATTAATGGAAAAATAATAGAACAAGTATCAGAGTTTAAATATTTAGGAAGCATAATTTCATGTTATAACGATGAGGCAAGCCTGATATCAAACATACAGACATACAACAGAATGAATGGAATAATTAGAAGAAGATTTGGAAAACAAATGACGAAAGAAACACTACTAAGATTACATAATATTACAGCCAAAGCAGCAATTAAATACGGGAGTGAAACCTGGATACTAAAACAAAGAAACAAACAAAGATTGGAAACTGCACAAATGAAATTTCTGAGACCTTTATTAGGATTTACACGTCTCGACAAAAAGAAAAGTTATGATATTCGAGCCCAACTTAAAACTCCAAGTTTAATTCAAGAAATTCAAAATTACCAAAAAAATTGGCTTAACCATGTAAAAAGGCTATCTAACGACAAGATTCCAAATTTGATTTTGAAATATCAGCCCAAAGGAAAAAGAGACAGAGGACGACCAAAACTACGAAGGAAAGACCAAAATCATCTTCAGAGCTAGGAACAGACAATTATTGTCTATACCTAAGATGTTCAAGACAAGACAAGACAAGACAAGAAAGTAATATGGATTAAAGTATTTTTTTCAGATAATAGATAATAGAAAATTTGGTATTTCATATCTTTATTGTTTTTAGTTTTTGTCATCTCACGACGTTAAAAGAAAAAAAAGAAAAGAAAGAAAAGAAATTTATGTGTTAAAAATAAAACATGCACACCTGATTACAGTAATCAGGTGAACAGGCTTTATTTTTGAACGTACATGTTATGTTCAGCATTTGTAAAACGGTTCTGATAGGCTTTAAGTTCGTTCGAAATTCCTGTTACTTTTATTTCCCAGTATTTTATCTTTATCATTCATTGATGTCTTTACAAAGCAATATTTTTTGTAAAAAAATAATTAATATCAAAATTTTACATTTTAAAGAAATAACAGCGAAAACTATTTCCAATGTTAGTAGTTGTGTGTTGTCTTTGTTGTCGTTGTTGTGGTTTTTTCCAAATGAGAAACTCATGGAATAAGAATTCATCAGATACAAATGGCAGCTAACTTTTATTTGATCACTACTTGAGATGTGACATTTGCTCTTCGATGGAAATGAATATTGCTTAGATTAAGATCTGTTGACTCAGCTCTCTACACCCACACTTTTATGAAGAGTCAAATTAATTTCGCTTTTTTTGAGCAGTTCTTCTGCAAATTTTATCACCAGTCGTCGTGTAGAATAGATTGAATGTATGCAAAGAACAATCTAGATATGAAAGACTTCAGCATAAAAAGAAAGGTTTTACAATTAAATTCTATCAACAAATATTCAATTCGAAAAAAATTGGAAATACAGTAGAAATATGGTAGAAAATGAATTATCAATCTACTTCCGGTACTAGTAAGTAGAGATAAGACATTACTGATTCGGTTACTAGTAACGGTTCTTTATTATGAATAATTATTCGACAGCGTCGTTACTTTTGTAATAGAGAAACTGTAACTATAACTTTAATGACTTCTTTTATCAGTAATGGAGTAAAGGTTTTTTTTTGGTTTTTTTTTTTAATTAAAACTTAAAACAGACTCTAAATTTTGAGATCTGCAGCAAAGAGAGTCATAGTTGTCTTCGATCCTAAAAAAAAAGCTATCAATATTATTTTTGATTAAAACTTTTGTTTGGTCTTCCTGTATAACAGACTTTAGTTAAGTTAAGTATTCAATAAGTTACAGTAACAAGGTCGAACAAAGGAAACTGTTACTTAATTAATTACATGTTTAACTTTACTAAAGTTTGGCTGCTTTGTTAAACTCCTATTTTATTAATAACTCATTCTTTTATTCCATAATTTTTTTTAAAAAACTACAATTACTTTTCTAAGTAACTGTCATTGGAACCCAGTTACTTTTAAAAAAAAGTTTCCCAGCTTCTTATAAAGAATACAAATGTTTTATCTATATTGCAATACAGGAAACCATTTTTATATAGATTTTTGAGATCTTTTTGCCTTTGTTTTTTCTCGACAAGGACCCACAAGGAAAAAAAATTGAAATATAAAAATTAGATCACCTCTTAAATGTGCATGCTAAGTTTCAAGATCTCTCTAGCGGTTCAAAAGTTATTAGAGGGACGGGACACACACACACAATATTCACAGGCTGATTGATGTGTGTAGGCGAAAAGAAGGTAAAAACTATATTGAATTCCATATAAAATAAGGAGCAGATCTTCTTTGGAAGAGGATCAACTACTGTCCTCTTTCCAATTGCTAATAAACACCTTCAAGAAAACGCATTTTAATTAACGGAAGTGAAGAGGGTTATTTTTCTTCCCACACTGGATCAAGTGAATGAAGTCAAGCGATAATAAATGCTTTGTGTTTGGAATTAGCCTCTTTTAATTTTGTTCATTAATTAATATTCATTAATTTCAACAGTTCAACTTTTCTGGCTTATTCTTAAGAAAGTATTTCTTTAAGTAACTTAAGTAAATAAAGTATTTCTTATTATTCTTAAAGAATATTAATGTCAATTAAGCTTTCCTGGGAGATCTTGTATAGTTATACAGGGTGTCCCGAGAGGAAGGTCTACAATACAAGGTCTACAAAAAGCTACAATGCTGTTTACAGGAGATGTTCATTAGGCAATACAGAACAAACCATTAGCATTTCAGCGTCATACGTTCATGAGTATCTTGTCTATGCAAATCAGATTAGGCAACTCATTCAGTTATAAGTGCTATGTGACTCGATCGACATGTCAGTTCTTGGTCAGCAAAATGGGCACGGATGTGTTTACGTCGTGTAAAATAAGCCATACAGTCACCTAGTTCGACAGAGGGCGCATGATTGGATTAAGAGACTACAATGCTTCCCTCAGGAGACAACCGATTGTATGGGGCAAAGGGTGTAGTCGTGGAAAGAGTGCAGAGAATGAATGAAGAAGGGTGTAGACACGAAAAGAAGGATGTTGTACATAGACAACAACCGTCATCTCATGAGGATATCTTTGCTTGGCCATTCTGCATCATCAATTTTTTATTTTATTTTTTTTTTCGTTGTCTGTTCTACATGTAAATCCTTGAGAATGATCACTGTATGTTATTACATAGCTTTTTAATTCTTAAAATGGTTCATATTAATTAGTTTTAATTTTTTTTTACTGAAGTGCAATTTTTTTTAAATCTTCTCATTTTAATAAGGAATCTATCTGATTCACTTACAATTACTTTCAGAATTGAAGATAAATATTTTGTTAAATATTTTCTCACTACCAAGCGGCAAAGTTCAAAACTAGAGGAAGAATTTAAAGAAGAGCATTTCCAGGTGACTCCCTTCAGTAGAAACCCGGTGATTAATCCATTAGCTTAGCAACGTTCACTAGGAGAACAGGGAGTGGATCCAATTAATTAAAAAGAATTACAGCAAATACATGTAGCTAGGATCAATCACTCAAATAGATGATAAAATAGAAACTAGCAAACAAATTATGTGTGTGTGTGGGAGAGGATTTTTTTAAAGGAATTTTACTAAGCAGCCTACAGATACTTAACGTTAGCCGTTCTATCCTCAAGCCGTTTTCCAGCATTAATCTCTTGACTACTCTTAACTATTTATAGCCTTAATTTCTTAGAAAGTAATCTTATAAAATCAAACAGTCTATGTTTTTGTTAGCGTCTCCTAATACCTTTTGAGCTTCTAGTAGCACATTAAAGAATTCCAGAAGATGTTATTTTTATATTTCAAATCTTTTCAAGTGGGTCGTTGGCGAGAAATTAAAGCGAGAAGGCGACCAAGTAAATCATTGGAATCTTAACAAAAAATTAAAAATTAAAATTTAATCCGCTATGGACAGATTTATTTCATTTCTTTCAATAAAGAAAAATTTGTTTTGTGTTCAGTGGCTATTATAATTAAAAATGAACGGGAGTTTTTATATTACTTTCAGCATTTTTGCAGAAATCGTAGAGATAACGAGATGCCCTTAAGTCATGATGAAATACCCCGAACAACTGTTTCGAGCTTATTAAACTCTCTTCAGCCAGGGCTACGCAGAGTGCAAAAACTGAAAAGCGTTCGAGGATAAACGCAATACAATTGTAGAAAAAGGTAACCTTTAAAAATTAAGATAAAGGAAAAAAAATATAATAATGGTGGAATATAATAAATATAAAAATATGGAATTCAAATCTTGTGACAGCCAAATTAAAGCCAAAAAACATTTCACAACAATAAAAAAAGGAATAAATAAAAGAATAAAGGAAACTCTTGGTCATGTGGGACCTTTTGATTTCAAAACAAAGAAATCTTTTAAAAAAATCAATATTATCAAATAAAGTACTGTTGTTATTCTTTGTCCTTCCATTGATTCAACGGCTTCTAAATAATACTGAAGTCTAATTCTATCTAAGATCTGTTCCATCGTTATTTGTTTCTCCTGTTCTTTTTCCTGAGGCTGAAGCATCTGAAGGGGAGGAAAACCCTCAGTCAGTTAATTAACTCTTTTAGCCTCGGAGGGGTTTTGTTTTTTTGTTTTTTTTTATACCTGAACTAATTAAGCTCAAGAAAGAATCGATTTTTTATTTCTTCATATTACGATAAGAATCAAAAAATAGATTCTGACCGAATCATCCTAATTTGATGCTTTTTGGCTTCGGTTAAAGAAGAAGAATGAAAACAAGAACAAATTCAGGAAGAACTTGAAGCCTACTTTCTTAATCTAGCTTCTTTGATTTTGTAAATCATAAAAAGTAAATAAGCCAAGTCAAGTATATAACTTATATAAATATATTTTAAGTTAAAATGTTTGCTGATTAAACAACCAGTAGAAACTTTCCATTTTCTGAAACGAAATAATTAAATCCAAATTGTTTACGAAACTGTTTAAATCCGAGAAATTTTGATTATATTTAAGCTCGCGCAGATATTAAGAGGAATAAAAGGAGATTAATACCGAATGTTTCAATTCTAATACTTTTCTGTAGGAATTTTTGGTCACCTTCAGTTCGCTTATTTCTCGACCTAAAAAAAGAAATATTTCCAATGTTAGATCGCCTTTTGTCTTTAAATAAGCAGACCAAGTTTCAAGCAGATCCATCCAAAGAAAAAGTTATCAACGGACCAGTATAGAAATAGAAGTTAAATTAAATAGACAAAAAACGTACGGGTGTTTGTTTGTCATCACAGTGGAGAGAGCGGAGAAAGAATATTTTAAAGACCAGCAGTAGTCCAGTGACAAGAGTTCCTGACTGCGAGGACGGAGGTCCTCGGTTCGAATCTAATGCAAGGCGAAAAAAAAGATAATTTGACTTTCACAGCAAGGGAAAAAGCAAATAGATCGAATGCAGCAGGGTTTATACATTTTATTCCTTTTAAAAAATGAGCTTACAATATCTTTTTCAATCTTGTGTTTTTGAAAAAATTCACGGTATTTCAAAAATGTGGAATTTATTTTACTTCACGTGAATATTTCACGGGCTGCACCTTTGTTGTTGTTGTTAGCCATTTAGCCGTGTCCGACTCTTGGCGATTCTATATGTCATCTCTCGCCAATCTTTCCGATCTTGTGCTTTCCTTCTTAACTGCTCTAAACTTAGGCCTGTGACTGCTTTAATCGTGTCCATCCATGTGATTTTCGGGCGTCCACGCCTTCTTTTCCCACTCATCATTCCCAGCATTATTGTATTCTCAAGTGAATCTGATCGTAACACATGTCCAAAATATTTGAGCTGCATTTTTGTTATCTTCCCTCCAAGTGAAATTTCAGGTTTTATGTGCTTCAAAACCTCCCTGTTTGTAACCTTTTCTGTCCATGGAATTCTTAAGAGTCGTCTCCAACACCACAGTTCGAACCCATCTATTCTCCTCCAATCAGTTTTCTTCATTGTCCAACTTTCGCATCCATATAATGCAACAGGAAACACTATGGCATTGACTAGTCTGCATGTAGTTGAAAGACCGATGTCCTTACTTTTCCACACTTTGTTCATGTTCAACATTGCTCTGTGGCCCAGTGCGATTCGACACTTAATTTCAGGACATCAGCTTTCACTCTGGTCAATCTTGGATCCAAGAAAAACAAAAATCTTTCAGATATTCTACTAGGGCTGCACCTAGTAGAAGTTAAATGTGAATTTGCAATGTTCATTTCATTCTATAAATTTCAACACAAAAAGAGGAAAATCATTAAAACTTGAAAATAAAATAATGATTCATCACCATTTAGCTACATTACCGGTAATCGTGAAACGGCTTCGTGATTTGTAAAATGCTTGCTTCTGGTTTTATATTTGATGAAATTATTCACAAAAATCTATAATGTAATACAGCAAAGAAACCCATATTTCAATATTTTTAGAAAATCAGTATTAAATATAATACTGATAATACAGTAGAAAAGCTGCAAAACATGTTGTTTATAAATGATTAGATATTTTTATACAAACCCGTTTTCATGAATTTTCTATAAGTATATAAACCTTTAAGAATATAATGAAATCTTATGATTTAATTGCTGTGATTAACGTATTCACGATATACGGTTTGATATAAAGAATTACATCAAAAAGCTCTAATCAGAGGTATTAGCTCTAAATAGGTATTAGATTATTAAACTGTAGGATGATTAAAGTATCTTCAATTATTCAGCCAGAGTCTTACAAATTGCACACCATCTATTCGATTGAAATTGTTCTTATAGAAATGGGAAGACAAAAATTAGAAAGAAGCCTATTAACAAGTAACTAGAAGAAGCCATGATTAACAAAACAAATGAAGTTAAAGCTTCTAGAAGGTTTTGGTCAACTAAAAGACAAATGAATCTTCGTATCCAAATGACAGCCATACTTTCAGAGCATTACAGTGATTTTCTGAGGAGGAGTTCACACAGGAAGAGGTTTATCAGTATGCCATAACTAAGACCTGATTTCAATGAAACATATCCATTACTATCCGAACAATGCGCAGGGAGTTTAATAAAATTAGCCTTTATAAATCATCTGCTCCTTCAGAAACCACCGGTCTCAGCAAGAAATCTTTCATCGACGTTAATAAAGATTCCTAACTTTTTGGCTAATACGTTTAGAACGGGAAAAGAAGTTTAAGGAAAAACAAAATATATATCTGGATACATCACCAGAAGAAAAGCGCTGTTGATGGGAAAAGGAAATATTTGTGTATAGCATACGTCTTTACGAAACTTCATAAATAAGAAAGGGAAAAAAAAACCACTATCTGTCAGATGCACTGACTATGTCTGTGCACTGCTGATTCATAATATTCAGAAGAGTAAGAACGCAAGACAGATCCAGACCCTTAACCGCAGGCGAAGCTAGATTTTCCGTCACTCGTCTTCGGTCCTTTCCCTCCAGCTCTGGGCCTCAGTTTATGGAAAACCACCTGTCACCAATAACGTATACTGGATTCGGGTTTCTTTAATATTGTAGTACAGTGTTACATCCGAATAACGGACAGTCACGGGACCGGAAGTTTCGTCCGTTATTGGGAGGTGTCCGCTATTGGGGAGGACTATAGCTTATAGCAATCTTAATTAAATTTCTACAATTACCATAGTGATATGAGAGAATATGAACAATTGCAAATTGTTTACTATATTCCTTTTTAAATTAGTGCTAATCCGTTTGGCTTACTTAAAATAATGACAAAATTAATTACAGTACATAGAAAATTTCTAGCCATCCATTTGATGCCTTAAACGTTTCCAATCCTAAAGTTTGACTGACTTTTTTGGCTTTTTCTTGAAGCAAAACATCGCTTATAGGAATGTTCTTTGCACGAGCAGAGCGGAACCATTTTATTACCACTTCGTCGATTTTTCTTGTTTCAGTTTTACGAAACTTCAAATTCTTCGAATTTTCGTTTGAATTTACCATCCACATTTTTTTTAATCTCATCTTTGTCCTTTAAAAGTTCACTTATCTGAGTTTTTCCAACTTTAAAACGTTCAGCAAGACAACGCACACTCAGCTTTCTTTTTCAGCAACTTCAAGAATATAAATGTTTTCTTTCAGTGCCAATCTCTTCCTTTTTGACGCCATTTTAATTCGCACTAAATTTAATCAACACGTTTATAGGATAGCTTGATGAGGTATTGACATTTACAAATCAACTGCAGTGAAAAAAAGGGCTCAGATTCATGCATTGAATCATGGGACACAGATACAATGTATCAATGTATGGGACACCAATGTAAATACAACCATAATGTGTTTGTCGAAATGTTAATCAAAAAAAAAAAAAATTTTTTACAGATAAAATAACTGTCCGCTATTCAGAGTGTCCGCTATTCGGAGTGGATAACATGGAATGTCCTATTATAAGGGACTGGGACCCGCAATAATGTCCGCTAATTAGAGGTGTCCGCTATTCAGGGTGTCCGTTAAAGGAGGTAACACTGTATATGTTTATTCAACCGAAATTTTCAATAATTATTTTCTGGTAAACTTTTTAGCAATAGTAATATTATTAAAAGGCTGAGATCTCGGGTGTTTACAAATGGCATCTCAAAACAGCTCTTTCACGCTTAATTGGCGATCATCAGTTGAGAGTAATCACTGTAAAAAAACAATACAGAGGTGAATATAAATGATAGTAGGAAAAAAAACATGGCACCATCTCAAATCTAAACTAAAAGCAAAATATATATTCAAAATAAAATAGAATAAATTCGTGTGCTGTCCTCCTAAGCCTCAGTGAATTTTCTATCACAAATCCTCCACAAGTTATAGACGACAGTAGTTAGTTTTAGAACAATAGTGAATAAAAGCACACTATAAATAGACGTAAAGATGTACATGGCGTGAAAAAAAGATAGGATTTAAAAGAATGATAAAGTAAAGTAGTAATAAGATAACATCGGATTTTGAAACTAACTGTATCTAATCAAAACTATAAAGTTGCTTTCAATATACCTCGCTTGACATCTAAAATATTAGTTTTACTTCCCCCGCTAGTTTTGTTGTAAAGTTTTAATAATTTTGCTGAGTATGAAAGTTTTGAGGCAGTTTCGCGCTCAATTGAGATGATGTTGAGGTTAGAAAGTCTCTCTTGCCTTATTGTTCTTCTGAGATATGTTTTGATCAACTTAAACTTTGCTAAAACTTCTTTCTCCCATGGCAAAGATACTGAAAGCGTGCTAAAGATCCTCAAGGCGATAGTAATATTCAGATATTTCCCGTGTTGAAGTCCATGCTTGTAAATAAGTTTTATCAGAGTAGCAGGGGAAGTAGATTTCATGTTACCATCAACCGCAAGAGAATGAAGAACTTAATACTGAAAAATTTCATCTTCGTCAATATCAGGTTTGTAAACTTTATTCAGTTCATCTAGAGTAGCTCCATATCCATTTCTTGAAACAGTGCTAAGGAGAAATACTATTTTATCATTTTTTTTCTCCATTCCTTAGAATTTTAATCTCAATTCAGAGAGGATAATTTCAAGACATCTTAAAACTTTCTTAAGCGTCAGCTCATCTCACAGTTCCCGACATTCATTCTCTTCTTTTTTTTTCCTTTCTTCCTTGAAATATGAACACAGATCCACGATTTTTCTGAGAGCATTACACTCTTCCTTGTTGAATGAAACAGGATTATGAGACCATGGATGTGCTTCAAAGAAAGATCAACTGTTGTGTCTTCGTTATGAAGCATTGGGTTGTAAAAGCTCTTCGTATCTGTAGTTCTTCTGGTCTTTTTAAGCCCGGCGCGCATTAGCCACGGAAGAACGGGCTTCTGCGGACTTCAGCGGCAGTTTGTGACGTCAAATTCCGCCGAAGTCTGTTGCCACAATGATAGTAGCCTTTAAAGATTAGCGATAGCGGAATCAGCTGCAGGCCAATTACATTTTCCTATGAGAATGGCGAAAGCAATCATTTTCAGACAGCCAATCACAAATCACTCGCACTGTTTAAAGAGGAATCGGTGTATCCATTTTCTCGCTCAATTTTGTTTATTTGATTTCCGAGTGAAGATTAAAAAACGTTTAATTTTCGTAGTATAGATATTTAGTAAAAATGGGTAAGAAAAGGTAGGTTTTAAGAGATCTAAATCAAATCTATTTAGTGGTCTCTAAATCAAAATAAAGAAAGAAAACAAAGAAGCTGAAAGCGAATCGTTGAGGTCGTCTGCTCGTTTCTCGCCGAAATGATTGCAAAATCACTATCTACGATTTCTAAAATCATCAGTCTAATTAAATTCTAATTCTACGTTGCATTTATTTCTTAGTTTTATTTGTAATTTGTATTGTACTACTGCTCTATTACAAATAAAAAAGGTTTACTATTAATACATGTTTTCTTCCATGTTGCCCGTTTCCAGAGTATGCACGCCAGAGATATACAATGCGCCCCATTACTTGTCGCCGCAAGCTGCGCAAGGCATTTCCGCAACGCTAAGTTAAGAAATGATCGTCCAGCTCATATAAGCCCCTGACGTTCTTCCGTCCTCAAAGTAGGCACTCTCTCTATCTCTATTTGGTGCCCGGGACACGCGCTGATCCCTTAGCTTCGTCCCTGACTTAACCCCTTTTAGTTTTCAGCTGGGCAATTCCTTAAAGAACATAGTACAAAAAAGATAATGTTCTTCACTTGGAAGCTTAAAGCTCAGAACCACAATCAAGAGACAAACATCATTCATACATTTTCCTATTGAGAGGAATGGAAGAGTCAGTTTTTCATTTTCAGAATTGGGAATCATTGAGGAAGTGTAAAACTTATTTTAAACTGTAAATACAGGCCATTAAAACATATAACAAAGGTTATATTTATTTTATCTGTATTATATTTTATATAAATAAGTTTTGACTGGAATTTTACTATTAGAATACTTATTTTGATTTAATGTTTGATTTTTGTTTTTGATTTATTGAAAGCATTAGGAAGGAAAGTAGGAATTTGCAAATGGATAAAATTAAAATCCCTTTAAGGGCAAAACATGTCATCGATTACAAGTCATATGTCGTTATCTATGCTTTTCTAAATCATACAACCTCACAGTTCATGCCACTGTCATTTTGTAGAACCATATGTTTTCGTGGTAATGATTTTTTGCAACGAAATTCATTGTTTCTGTTACTGTTTATTTCCTTTTTTTTTATTTTTTTTCTAAAAATACTTTCCCCCTGTTCTAGGAAGTTTTCCTACTGTTTGGCTACGTTTATCTGAAAACTGGTTCTGAACAGATTTATTTTATTTCGATATGAAACCTACACAGGTTTTTTTCAGAAAAAAGGCTTTCTACTAAATTGTAGCAGAATATTTCTACATTAAATTTGGGGTTCTTTTAAGGAGTGCCAGAGTAAAAAAAAAATAAATGGTATAAAACAATTCACTGAATGGAGTTTAGGAAATTTCCGGTAGATGTCTCTGGCTTAGCGCTTTGTAATTCAATTTCAAATAGAACTACTTCACTCGTTGATTCAAGATGATTCGTGATTTCATCAGAAAGAATTCATTCGTAATTAAATATTCTGTTTTCAAATCCACACGAATTCAAAACCAAAACAAGGCATCGAAAATGATGGTTTTATTCAATTGGAATTAAGGAAAGAAAGACTAACAGTAGAACAAGTGAACAGAAATGAGCTTTGAAATAAAATTCCAAATTAAAGTTATTTTAACAAGAAGTTTGAAAAATCCTAAAGCTATTTTCATTTAAAGTTCCGGGTTCTTAAAATTTCTGTACTTGTTTTCTTTATGCGTTTAAGACAAAATAACTTATGAAACGTTTTATAAATTGTAAAATATCTGCTGAAAACTTATTTTTCCATTTCAGAAAAAAGAATTAAATTATCACTATTTATTTAATTCTCTAATCGACTTGAATTTTATTATATTAATCCATCCGCAGTGGATAGTTAAAAGGATTTAAGAAAATGAAATGATAATAGAAATAAGACTAGAAATCCATTATTTAGAATCCAATGCATTTCTATGAGAACTCTTTGTCCTTCTTCCTTGTAGCAACCACTTTGGAAAAGATTTCAAGAACAAAATTAGATCATCCTTATCCTTAAAAGTGCATACCAAGTTTGAAGAAGATCCTTAAAAAGGTTGAAAGTGTTAAGAGGAAAAGTAACAAAACACACACACAATGACTTGACTAAGTTGATGTTCTCGATTTTTCTATCGGAAACTAGGATAAAAAAATTATTTAAATTTAAATTTACATCTAAAATTTGAAAACATTCACGTATTTTCTCTTCGAGGTTTGAACTAACCCTAGAGAAATATAGTCTTCTTTGTTTTTTAGCCTCCTTTCCTACGAAAGAGATAATCATCAAAATACTTATAAACAGCCTATTTGTTTGTGTTTGTCTGTCTTTGTGTGTCCTCTCAAGAACTTGTGACCTATTTAGATAGATCTTCTTGAAACTTTACAAGTATATTTAATTACAACAACTGATCTAAACTTTATCGTTGAATTTTTTTCCGTGTTGATCCATGTCGAAAACTAACCGCGTGAAATTGAATTGAAAATCGTCCACAGAAGAACATTCGAACTGAAACAGTGATTGTCTAGAGAATGGATTTTCATCGGCCTTTTATCTTCTTGAAAATCTATGAAAATGCACAACGAAAGTAAGTATTTGCGGATATAATGAAACGAAAATAACAATTGCTGTTATTCAGCAGATATTACAACTTAAAGAAAGAAAAGGGGAGGGAGACTTTTCGTTTACATTATTTTCACGAATTAAAAACAAAATAAGAGAGTGGGACAGGATTTTAAGGAAGTAGGCTTCAAGTTCTTTGAGAAACTGTATGTTCGTTTTAGTAATAACATGAAATAATTAGTCAGAAACTACACTGATTTGTCTTTCATTTTTAACGAGAAACGCTGTCCTACATTATAAATTAACCAGCGTCCTTTTTCTTGCCCTCTTCTGTTCTCTGGTCGTCATCAAGTGTCAGCTCAAGAAACAGTAGAAATAATTAAAGAAACGGACAAAAAAATTGCGAAAATTGCCATTGAAAGATTCAAAATATTTCCTACAATCAAGAAGAAATATTTCAAAACAACGACACTAAACTGAGATACAAATTACGTTCAAATAACAAGGAAACTAGCAACTTAAATGCGTTTGCAATTTAAGATTAATAATTCAATTATTCTTATCTAAAGCAATAAAATATATTTAAATTACTCTTTATATAAGATTCTTAAATGAAATTCCGGAAAATACGTTTTTAAATGCAAATTGAGTTTTTCTGTTGTTCAGGAAGTCAATTAAAACTTATTCTGATCAGTTCCTCCTTCTCATTTCCAGGTGGGAAACATTTAATTATCATTTCGTTGGTTGTTTTGGTTTCCATTTCACTTTAACGTGTTCTTGAAAGCAGAGAGTAAATAATTAAAGATCACCTCCTAAACCCGCCAGCTTTAAAGACTTGTTAATCTCCGAACGAATCCAGTTTGTAAGTTGATGGATTGACCAAGGTTATTAAATTTTCAGAGTTAATTCCCAGCAAATGGAGTTTCCAAACACAAATCAACTTTGCTTTTTTTGTAAACCTATTTTTAATAACGATTTTTGCTTAATTGAATTTCCAAGTAAAATAATCTAATTTTTAATGTTTAATAAAATATTCAAAAAGAAATACATCAAAAGCAAAATGAATAAAAAAATGGCGTAAACAATTTTTGACCTAAATTAAAATAAAAAATACATTAATCGTTGATATTTATAAAGAGAAAAGAAAAGCTAATTAGATATTTTAAATATTTATGAATATTAAAATTCTACAAACCTAACCATAAAGTTTTGGATAGTTATCTACAGTTGCCGCCACAAAAGAAAGTTTCTTGTATAATGAAATGACCATAAAACTTTAATGATACCTGGAAATCGAGGTGACAGGTGAAATGGAAATTTTAAAAAATTCAGTTAATATTTTAATAAATACTATAATAATAAAAACATACAGTAATAAAAAAGACTTCTTATTTTCAGTAGTCGTTCATGAATAGTAAAGTCAAAAGAGATGTCGCTGAATTACCAGGAGTGATGGATCTATTATGAACTGCCCGCCCCATTTGTAAACTTTTCACGAAAGTAAGGGTGAACCTTAACCTTAACCTAAGTAGAGTAGTTAAGTTTTCTGGCATCCACTTAACAAGAAAGTCCATTTAACAAAAAAGCTTTTAATCAAAAAAAAAGAAAGAAAAAAAGCCACAGAACCTCATTTCGCTAGTCCCTTTCAAATGTTGTCACGTCGTCGTCCCCAGCCCCAACTGTCTCCTAGTTACTACTAATGTCATCTCTGTGGAAAAACTGGCATCTATTCAGAATGCATTCCTTCTCTTGTTGTTCTTGATTCATAAGTTCTTGCTTTTATTTTATCTACGTCCTTTTTGCCTCTCTGCCGAGATAGAAGCAATTATCCCAACTGTCACTTCACATTCTTCTAACCGTTTTAGATCGGAACACATAGAAACAGATGGAACACGATAGACAGGTAAGACAGAAAGATAGACAGGAAGAAATGGAATTACGATTATCTCTTGAAAGTGGATGTTTTCTTAGCTGTTTTTTGGGAGAATTGGGATGAGTCAATTAGACAGTTATTAAAAGCCGTTTCTTAACTTATCTTTACTATGAAAAGCAAATAATTCCTATATTTATAGATCTTTATTAATTCTCGAAATTACATATACAAGGATTTGTCTCCAAATCATAAAGCAGCAAATATCAGAAAAGAAATATTATAGAAAGAAAGAAAAAGAAAAATTTCTACTGAAAGAAAATAATAAATCATTTTGTCATAATGAAATTAGTATTAATAATCAAGAGTTTCTAATTTATGTAAGAAATATCTATCTGCTTCGATTTCATAATATATTTAACAAGAAATTCCAAAAACTTAAAACATACGTCCCATAAAATGATATTTCTTAATTTATTTATTTTTTAAAACGACAAAAAAGAAAAAAAAATATTTTTAAATTATATTATATCCGCAAACAGTAATTTTTTTCTGTGTTCTGCTGTTGTGTCCCCCGAATCCATTTTCGGATCACTAGTTATAGAGATGTACTCTATGAGACGGACTTTTAATGTAGTTCAGATATTGCTATCCAAGAGACACCCTAAGTGACAGCCTCCTAGGAAGACAAACACTGAAGAAAGAAACATCCAAACACCTAGGTTGACTAATGGGTTGACTAATTTCAAGAAGATGTACCTAGTGGTCTAAAAGTTATTTGGGGAACGAAGGAACCCATACACAGACCGAGTGATCTAGGAAAGCAGAGTTAAAAGGTTCTACATGGTGCACTTAAGGAAAATGCAAGGAAGAATTCATGAATAAATAAATAAAAATCAAAATAAACAAACCACCCTAACAGCGTTAATGATCGTCGAATTTGGCGAACCCGTTTGGGAGAACAAATGCTGTGAGCTTCCTTCCCTTGCGCAATAATGGGATCGTCTCATTCTTTCATCTTCGTGTCCCGGAAGTCACGAGAATCCTAATTCAAGTTGAATACGAATTTGTGACATTGGACCGAAATGAACTTGACATTCCTCCCTCGCAACCAACTCAACCATTCCACAGCCACCATTTTCAGCTCTACAAGAAAAGAAGTTGGTTTGGTTTTTTTCCCCCCTTTTATGGACTGAATATTTCATGAAGCTTTTAGATAAAGCCTCAGTTGATCAATCAAGAAAAACTACTTTTCTGTTTAAGTTCAGTTGGAGATGAATCAAATGACTGGAAAATCTTCTGCTGTTCCTATTTTTCTTTCACAGAGTAAAAGTCATTGTTGTTGTGTTGTACGAGAAATATTATTTTGCTGAGTAATAATCTTTTTACGCCATTTTTTTTTAGATTATCTGATTTTTTTTATGAAATTTGCGGTCTAACTTAAAATATGAGGCCTTTGTCCTCATTAGGGTATAGCCCAGCAGGTGAGGTTCCTGTGAAAGTTCAGTCCGACGCTCATCCACCTTTAACTCTGAATTGTGAAACCTAGAAATCACTGGAGGGAAAGCTGGATGAAGCGTCTAAAAGCTTAATCCACAGATAAGCACCATTTGAACTAAAGAGTTATAAAATAATGATTCATTATTGCATCTGTTTAAAATTTTTAAAAAGTTCTTTTATTATCTTTTTCTAAATGTCTTCTAATTGAAATATTTTTAATTCTTTGTCACTTCAGTTGGTGATTTATTTACATCTTCTCTGAATTACAAATTCTTTTTAGTGATGTCAGGACAACTTGAAGACACATTTCAGACACCCTATTATTTTAAGACGTTAATTAGTGAAACGCTGATGTAATAATCACAGTTTTCTGGCGCAAAGTTCGATTTTCATGGCAATATAATTATTCTTGCTTCAAGATTGGATTTTTTTTTTTTTTTTTTAAAAAGGATTGCTTTGTTTCCTGCATGTTTTGAAGTTTCATTAAAACTTAAGGTAAAAACAAGTAGGGATAGCGATTAGTAAACCAATCACAGTGCTGCGCAACGTCTTCTAATAAGAAAATGTAATTGATATTGCTTTAATTTTCCTTATTATTGTAAATGTGTTTGTTGCGAAAGCAAAAGGCGCAATTGTTGCGATTATTGTGATTGTTGTATAACTGTATTATCAATGTGATTGTTGTGATTGTTGTATAACTGTATTATCAATGTGATTGTTGTACTTACAAAACACGCAATTGTTGCGATTGTTGTTGTGATTGTTGCTAATGAGTTTCTAATGATACTTGTCCTGTCCACAGACGGACAGACAAAAAACGGGAATATTAGTCTCCTGATAATTATATATGTACATAGCTATAAAGAAATAAAAACATTGATCACTAGCTAAAACTAGATATACGTATTGCTGTCCATCGCATAATGGAGACTGACCATGAACTACAGAGGGTCTCTTTTGAGACCTTGAAGAGAAAGAGAATAAAATAACAGTGCTTATCTTTTAAATTGGACAATACATCGTATCCAATTTTAAAGAAATCAGCCCAGCCATTTTTACGTGGTGTAGACTGTTTTAGAGTTTGGAGGAGATGGGAGAAATAGATTACAATAACTACAAACCAAAATGGAATGGAAATCGTCTAATAACTTTTTGTTTTCCATTTGTTGCAAACAAACAGACAAATGGAAAACAAAAATATCCCAATGGAATACTGAGACTTTTCTTACTAAGTAATAAAAGAAACCAAAGGAAAGGTATATTTAATCACAGTCATAAGATCATCTATTGCATTCTTTGATTTAATAAAATCCGAGAAAAAATAATATCTATTAGATTAGATAAGAAAAAATTAAAAGGGAATTTATAAAACAATCATGTTCGTTCAATTGATTTACAATCTATATTACTAAAATCTTTTATTTCTCTGTCTGTCTGTCTGTGTGTCTGTCTGTCTGTCCGGCGCAGTTTTCTGTGAGAATGAAAAATAGAAAGAATTTTTTCAATGAAACATCCGCGACAGGAATCGAACCTGCAACCTTCTGATCCGAAGTCAGACATCTTACCCATTAGGCCATGGGAACTACAACTCTCTTCATATTGCTTTTTTGACTTATCTGTCAAAACTGAACTGACTTTGACTGAAAAGTAACAATTGTAATTAAAAAGAAAGTCAAAAAAGAAAGACGCAGTACGTCATTAGGTAGAATACTGAGAAATCAGTATTTGTAACTTACAAACCACTGAAAAGTATCAATTGGAATTGGATAAACGAGATGAACGAGAGTGTCGATAACATCAATCGAATGATAAGTCTAAGAATACAAGGAGAGACTACAGAGCATACAATACAAGTGCGAATAAAATTGACACTTCTGATAATCCATCACACGAACATCTCTATATGCCCGAGTGTCTGAACGCATTGAATCTCAGCGGAATTCCTCAACATCGTTTGTCATTGAAGATTGGATCTCCAATAATATTGTTGCGAAACATCAATCCCAAGTTTGCATACTGCAATGGAACTCAACTTAAATGCTGTTCATTCGATAATGATCTCATAGAAACCGAAATTATAACAGAACTGACAAAGGAGATTTTGTTTTCATCCATAGGATGTCTATGGAACCATGCGGTAATCTACTTCCATTCACTTTCACAAGAAAACAATTTCCGATCAGACCTTCTTATGCGATATTTATCAATAAAGCTCAAGGACAAACTCTAAATAAAGTTGCCATATAATTGGAAAACGTTGTCTTAACTCACATACAACTTTAGGTCTTTGAGTCACAATTCAACAGAATTTGGTTATCTTCACTCTAAAGAATACTCACAATCAATTTGTTGCGAAGAATTTGGAATACAAGCTATGATCTTCATTTATCATCTATATCAACTAACGTCCATCTGAAATCTCTTCTTCAAATATCTATATCGAACAATCTGATGGCCTAGCTAATAGATATAGATAATTTTCACTATTTCTAACTCAAAAACCACTGAAAAGTATCAATTGGAATTGGATAAAAAAGAACAGAAAAAAAAATAATCACTATTTCTATTAGGTAGAATACTGAAAAATCGCTATTCGTTACTCAAAAACAATCACTATTTCTAACTCAAAAACCACTGTAAAGTATCAATGGAAATAAAAAAAAGAGACTCAACAAAGAAAGAAGCACTATTTCTATTAAGTAGAATACTGAAAGCTCACTATTTGTAGCTCAAAAGCGACTGAAAATTGTATCTATATTACGAAAATCTTTTATTTCTCTTTCGGTCTGGTGCAATTATTGTAATTTACAAAAATAGAAATAATTTCTACAAGTTATCTACTGGAATCCAACATGCAACCTTCTGCTCCGAAATTAGACGTCTTAGGTATTAGACCACAAGGATTACATTCTAATCTCTATAAAAAATAAAAATATATCACAGATATATGATTCACACGCTGATTCTAAAAGCAGTCGTGAATTGAGAGAATATATACATCAAAAATTAAAATAAAAATAAACTTTAAAAAAATTTTAGTTTTATTTTACTTGATGTAATTTGTGTGTGTGTGTTTTTTTAATAAATAACAAATTGTTTTCCGTTACATACGCGAGGCTTCCGGAGCGAAGCGACGGGTAGCCGACTAGTTTATAATCAAAAGAACAAAAATGCTTAGTTTATTCTAACAGGTAAATCTATTTCTTTTTTATTTGGTTTTCACTTTAAGATTAATGAAGAGCGATGACAGAGCCAGGTTGCTTTTCCCGTGGCTTCAATTAACTGATGCGTTTCATCATCATCCTATTTCACTATCTTCTTTCCTTTTCTTAAATGTTCTTTCTTCCCACTGAATCTCAATCAAAGCAGTCGAAGTCTTTTTTTTCTTTTTGTTGTGCTTGTTCGTTGAATGAGGTTATGATGACGTCAACTATTTATTTTTATCTTATTCAGAAAAAAAAAAATCTGGTACTCATTTTTTGCATTCAGTCTTAGAATGTAGGTCTATTTTATCATTATTTCCTAGGAAATTGTGACTCACGAAACTATTCAGTCTGTGTGTGTGTGTGCATGTAGGTCACTATCCATAACAACTTTTCAACTATTGAATGAATCTTGTTGAAACTTGGCTTACACGTTTAAGAGAATTTTATATTAGAATTTTTTTTTCGTGGGATCTTATAGAAAATTAGTGCGAAAAGGTGACCAAGTTCCCGTAGAAAAACATTACAACCGAACGTATGGATTTCTATCATGATTATTAATCTTCTTAATGATTGCGCGAGTTTAAATATGATTAGGATTTACTGCAGGACCATACACATCACAATACAATTAAAATAAACTTTATAAAAATCATAATATGTAACATGTTTCGAAGAATAATCTTCGTCTTCAGACAATAAAATACGGGCCTATAATGGTCCTGAGAATACTAGGAACATCGCACATAAACAATCAAATTACATAATAACCAACATATATTAATGCAGGTCATAGTTTAAAACATTAATAAAAACTCATTATCAATGTCTCGTTCTAATAATAACAGATGCAAATTTACAAATAACATAATTAATGTAGATCATAATCTATAACATTCATAATTGATACCTCGTTATTATAACAATGCCTCGTTCTAATAATAACCGATTCAAAAAACTTTCGTAGATAATCATCTTTTTGTTGTCCATATACAAACGGTTTGTCTGTCATGATCCTGTGACCGGTATCTCTATGATAAATCGCAGTCAGATATAACACACACTACGAATAATGATGATTAGGGTTTATTGTATTCTGGCAGCTTAAGGAAACATTTCTGGATGTTTTTATATTTTTTTTTTGTCAGATAATGAAAAAAACCTCTTTTGTATTCAATAGATATTAGATTTTAAAAAAATTCTGAGACTTTTCAGGACTTCAAAACTGGGAAAAAAAATCGCAAAATTTAAATGAAAGAATAAACAAAACATAACAAGAATAACTTTAAATGAAAGTAGACTAAGATTTTTTTCAAATACTTTTTGGTTTGTTTGTTTTTCTTTCAGCTTTCCTGTTCTTTTGATGATTGTTGACGATTTCACAGACTGTTTCATGATATTTTTCCTTCTATTATTAGAATTTTATTATTTATAATATCGCATATTTTTTAATAATCGTTTATAAATATTATGTAGTTATAGTTGTGTGATTGTGATTCCCATGTTTTCATTTCGTGTAATTTTTTACTGAACTTAAATCAACAAAGTTTTGGACTTGTGTTAATTTTTAAGTTTTTATTATTCTTCAAATAAATTCGATACAAAACAAACTAAATATAGAAATTCTCAAAATAAAATAGAAAACTAAAATAAATTTGCAACCCACTAAAATCCAGAGTAAGGATACGATATATCAATAATAAATCAGACATTATCCAATCAAGTAATAGAAAGATTATGTAATACAAACTGAAAGACAGTCATTTAAAATGACTTAAAATTGAACCTCTAAAAGGATTCTAATAGAATTTTAACAAATAGTAAAATTTTAATCAACGAAGATTTGAGGGGTAAAAAAAGAAATATTGAGATTACAAAATTTTCCATTAACTCTTTGGACTATCGTCAACGGGAATCTAGGTGGGCTGTTTCGTTTATGTAAGGATTCCTCAGTTAGATTTCCCATTGACGATCAACTAAAAACGTGAAAGGCTATGGATTTCGCTACTGCTCCCGGGAGTGGGATCCCAAAAACAAACAACAATAATAAAATCCTATAATCAGTACAGTAGTAAATTCCTGGCCAGCTAACGCTAGGCACAAAATAAAGGGACAAATTAAGACAAGGACCCAGCTGATGTTAGTACGGAGGAGTTTAAATATGTACAAATTGAAAAATGAAAAACTCAATATTACCCCTTTTGTTTTTCATTTTTCACCCCTTTGTACAGTTTTCTCAATATTATCTCTTTTGAATGCATAATTTTTATTCACGCCTTGTGCATTGGCAATATTTCCTTTTTTTTCCATGTTTTTATTTGTCTCCCTCGTAAGGTTGAGGCTTTTAAACTTTTAGAAAATGAATAGATTCCTTAAAAGAATAAGAATTATCAGATTTTCACATTTCCTTTACTTGAACCAGACAACGACAGAATCACTACTTGTCACTTTTCATTCAACCAAACCAAAAAAAAATCACAGAGGCTTAATTGAGATTCAATGAACGGAATTTGAAAGAACATTCAAGAAAAGGAAAGAATAGAGTGAAATACGATGATGATGAAAGACGGCAGTTAATTGAAGCCAAGGGAAAAGGAATCTGGCTCAAAGAGCGAATAGTAGCTCTTCATTTATTCCAACAGAATCTTAAAGAGGAAAAAACATCACCTGAAGAAATACTGCAGCAATTGAATAGTTTGTTCTTTTAAATTAAAAGATAAAAATCAAAAAAATAAGACACTAAATAAGTTGTTAGTGTTTTAAAGGATTTAGATCTCCATTCTGTGTTTTAATTTATCAAAATTTTAATAATAAAATTCAACATATTGAATTCAATTATATTGCTTTTTTAATTAGAAATATTTCTTCTTTCATTAATACAAATTTAAGAAATATAAAACTAAGATAACTTTTCCTCACAGAATAATAATGATCAATTCTCTAGATTAGCAAACGATGTCCTACGATTCTCTTTTTACATTTTATATCTCTGTTGGTAAGCGAATCACATTAAAACGACTACACAGATTTTCATAAAATTTTTATGAAACAAACCTTATCAAACAAAACCTTAATTATGTTAATTTCCACTCTCCCTTCTTCAGAATTCACCTTGTTTTATTCCTAATAACTGTCTAAAATTTTAATATCTTTATATGAAGCAATATTTTAGGAAAACATTTTTTTGAGGAGATAATTTAATTATTTGCTTTGTATTCTTTGTAAAGGACATTTTGTCTAATTACAGAATTTCTACAAAAATATTAAAATAAGAATTTGGAACACTGGTACGAGAACACTGAAATTGAGAAAGGATCTGAAGGAACCCAGAACAGGTATTTGGAAGGAGAGCCAGTGATTCTCAAGGCTTAGGCTTCTGAATGCTTTTCTGATTGATTCTCTTCTACAAATTCAATTTTCTTTGCACGAGCGACGATGACATCTCTTTGCTCTTCGACAATGAGTTGCTTTTGACCTTTAGAAATCACAGCTAATAAGTCAATGGTTCGTGATAAGAAATAATGAGAATTCAAATCCACCTACGTATATCCGAAAAGAAAAATCAACAAGAAAGAACCTGAAGCCTACATTCCTTAAAATGCCATTGCTTAAAATTTCAATAGACTATCCTTTTTTTATTCTTTTTTTCAAAAAACAAAAAATTATAACGACAAAAAAGAAAAGTATACATTTCTATTTCAATTACAAAATTCGCTGAAAAACATAACGCGATGCTCTCTTTGATTAAAAATATTAAATCTGTATCATTTCACTTAATAAATTGGCTGGAGTGGATTAATTTTAATCAAATCTGAGCAATCACAAGTTAATAGATTAGCTAAATTAATAATATACAATGTTATGACATCCATGATTCATTACTGGTTTATTAAAGCTTTTTGTCTTCTTCTCGTGCTAATTTCTTGGTAAAGATTTCAAATTTACAAATTAATTACGCATAGTTTTTACATAGGCATTAATCTCTCAAAAAAGAACCATCTATAAGCAAAAGTCTTAGAAAGTCATTAAGACTGGCTGAGTCTCACTAACATTGGAGTAAGTACAAGGGTAGATAGAATTATCCTCGGGAAAAGGTTTCAGGCTTTGAACAAAGACAAGTTAAATCAAAAGAAAAGAATCCTGTGATGGCCACTATCACGAAACAGAAGAAAACGTAAAAATCTACGCCTTTCCCCGATGTCAAATAATCATGACAATGTGTGTTGTCATTCAAAGCGAAAATTCAAATGGTCATCAATCCCTAAAACTTCATCTAGACAAAATATTTTAGCAAGGAAAAATAATTAAAAGTCTAGAGCATTCACGAAAAGAGGACATACACACACACACACAAAGAAATCCGAACAGCCCCATCGATTAACCGAAGGAAGCAGACGGTAGAACCTCGGGGAGGCCGTCAAAGACCCAACCAAACCGAGAACGGTAAAGATCGTGATGCACACGAAAAACCCAAAAAGGCAGAACTGGTCGAGTCAAACAACAAGGTCAATCACTCGTAATATTTATTGCAATAAAATTTTTCCAGGAAATATAAACTTTTAAAGATGAGTCCCAACAAGGAAAAGGAAGTCTTTATTTGACCAAGGAATTATAAAGAATAGTGCGTGCCTGGACACGGAAAAGAGCCAAGCATCTCCATAAAATATGATGAGCATTCTCTTGATCAACAAGTGAACATTACTCACATTGAGAAGTGTTAAAAAGGTTCAATCGATGCAAACAGATATTAAATCACCCATGATTAGTTAAAAACTGATTTCCATAAAAATTACTTAAAAGACGGTCATCACTGACCTTTCAGATGAACTTACACAGATATCTTCCCTTGGACGAGTGTGTCCAATCGTGTTGCCACATAAATTGACAATTCTGATGCTCGATGGTCGCAGTGAAGGAGCGAGGATTGAGTAAATAGAGGTCAATAGATAAAAAGGCAGCGGTATTCCTTAGCAGCTCGGTCTGATCTCTCATTCCCAGGAATACCAGTGTCAGCTTTTGCCCAAAAAAGAGAAGGTTTTATTTTATTTTTTTTATCAGAAGCAACTAAAGATAAAAGACAATGCGCTTCCACATCTTCATGTTCCGATGAACAAAATGCAAACAGTAGTAAGAGCTGATAAGGAATCAGAAATGATAGAAAAAGAAGAATCGTGGCTATTATTCCAATAAGAAAAAACCCCTTTTCAAAGATAGCACTAAGTTCGGCTTGAAAACCGAAGCTTCTTGATTCAACCCCCATTTCTCAATATCTGACGGCAGTAAATTAGATATTGAGAGATATAGGTTTTGTCAGCTTTAACTCTCACGGCAGTATTTTAGAGTTGAAGCTGCCAAAGCATAGCCTACTCCATCTGAGGATTTCGAACCAGCATTGTATAAATACAAGGTTGGTTGAGCTGGAAGGATCAATTGGTTGAATGGGTCTCTTAATAGCGTTATAAGGAAGGAATTGTTCATCAATGGGAACTTTCATACAATCATCTTCACTTAAGATCCGACAGTAATGTCGATGTTTTCACTGAATCCATAGTGGAGTTAAACCAGCAAGCACCTGTAAAGCATCTGTAGCTACTGTTTTACAACAGTGAGTGATAGCGCGAAGAAAAGGTCTATATATTTCTTAATACAGTAATACCTTGAGATACGAGCATAATCCGTTCCAGGACCGAGCTCGTAACTCGAAGTGCTCGTATCTCAAATCATTTTTTCCCATAAGAAATATCAGAAAAAAGAATTAATCCGTTCCGGCCCTCTAAAAAACTCCCTTATTAGTGCTAATAATAATAGGAAAAACATGTTTTTGATTGCTGTAGAGACATACACACACAAAAAAAATATATTGTATAAGGATTCCTGTGATATAAATAAAATGTGGTGTTAATTATGAGTTCTTACTGACAGACGATACAGTAGCGGCTAATGGCGGCATGTGGGGAGGAGGAGGAGGGAGGAAGGAAGGGAGGGAAGAGAGTTGGCCCGTACAACTAAGGATTTACGTTCTTGATAGCATCCTTCTGCTTTAGGATGGTACATGTTGTGGATGGGATGTATTGCGATCATACATGCATGCTAGATCACTCACGCGGATACCACGCTCATATTTATCGACTATTTCATGGTTTATTCACATGGTCATCATGCGTTTCTTATTCTTACTACCATCCTTACCATTCACTTTCTTAGGATTCATCAGTATTATGAAGAAATAATGCACAAAATAGAGAGAAAATCACGTAGATAACGCAAACACAATACGGAAGACTCGCGGGAGATGCGTACGGAAGTCGACGAAAACGTGAAGTGAATGATGCCCGGTTGCACCAAAGTAGCGTTTAACTACGGTTTCCATGAAACGAGTTCTGCTTGAACCTCAAATCGAAGTTCAGCCTTGTTGCACCAAGCTACAGCAGGCACAACGAACTGAGGTTCTGTGATCTTGGTTCCTAGCAGCGGAAGTACGTCGTGCGTTCAAAGCTGATTCCTGATTGGTTACAAGATTCGTCTTTCGTTGCGGGAAATCAACCCATTGTATTTTTTTCAACAGTTGTCCTTTGTTTCAGCAGCAACAATCTCAATATGAAAATGGAGTTCAGGAATTAAAAAACTGAATTCTGCCGAGCCCTAATTATACAGAGACAAAAAAAAATCCTTTTAATTGATATAATTGAAACATACATAACACATTTTAGAATGTAAAAAAAATCGATGCGGAGTTTTACTAATATAGTATAATCGTGGAGTTTAGCGTCCCAAATTAAATAACAATAAAAACCTACAACAGTATAATGACACACAGTCATAAAATGTGAAATTTCACCACATTTGGATGGGTGGATGGCTATAAGTGTCCCACCCCCGACCGACAACGGGCCCTCGTAAGCTCTGTTTTCGTGCCACCGCGTTCTGGAGTCCGCTATCACCGGCCTTCTGCCGGACCTAGAGCACCGGCGTCGGCGGCAGAGACTGTACCAACAGCGGCAAACTTCGGTGCCCGATGTCGGTGGGGGGATGGGACACTATCCGTGCGGCCACCCACCCACCAAAGTGTGGTGAAATTTCACATTTTATGACTGTCATTTACTGTTATAGGTTTTTTATTGTTATTTAATTTGGGACACTAAATTCCACGATTACCCTAATATACTAATCGCGAAATAGTCTGCCTTTTGGATACAAATGATGCAACTCTGTTAACAACTGAAATTTCTCTTCAGTCACTGTCCAACGAATCAAATAAATGTAAAGTTGTCATTTTTAAAAGTTATTTCTGATAGTTGAGAGAAAACTAGCTTTGGTCTCAATTCGCAAGCGAATATCAGTAATGGCTCGAACGCCGAGCAGCGGTTTTGAACCGAGTTCTGCGCCTTGAACGACCGAATTCGGCAGATCAACTTGACGACGCTTTTGAACCGAGATTCTCGTTAAACGTTGTTGGCACAATAGGTTTAAGAATGATCTCCGTTCATCTTGCAGTTTGAACGTGGTTCAGCTCCTGAACTTCAATGGTGCAACCGGCCATGAGTGAGGCGGGCTGCTCCGAGTGCTCGGCCACCTAGCGTCGGCGTCTGTAAGCGTGCTTGTATCTCAAATCTTTACTCGTATCTCAAAGCAAAAAATTGCTCGAAGGCTTGCTCGTATCTCGGAATACTCGTATGTCAGGACGCTCTTATCTCAAGATATTACTATATAACCCAAGTGGACTCTATAGCCCCAAGTTTCAGCACCATAAAGAATAAAAAGTACCAGACTGCTTGCAAAAGTAGCTTTCTAGCTTTACATTCCATTCAACCACTATGTCGGGCTACAGCAAATAATTTGCTATCTACATGTGACGCCTTTTGATAGACCAAATATGGTCCAATCAATTAAGATTATTATTATTAATAAGACCTAGGTATGTCATACTGGAAGATAGTTTAAAATAAGAAACTGTTAATTCTAAAACAGGAGGACGTATATTTCTTGAGCAGGAAAAAAAAATGGCTTTAGTTCTTTTTTTTTCCGTATTAAGTCTAAGCTTATTATTAGAAACCCATTTTCTATTTTCATCGAAACCTTTCTCGACTTGACTTCGATCTTCTTAAGAGAGGAATCAGATATCAAAGCAATAGTGTCATCAGCATAAGACTGAATGTAAATATCACTCAATTGATGAGGTGCATCAGACTGGAAATTGTACAGCAATTTCTATATAGCAAGCAACCACTACATTAATTAAACATTAAAATATCAGCAATATTATTTCGGTCTTTCAATCTCCCAGTCAGCCCTCGCATCCTCATTCACTATACGAGTAAGCTTATATTAAGTGTTTAAAATACTATGAAATTTGAAAATAAATAGTCTGAAAAATACCTTTTCTTGTTAAGATATTTTTTTAAAATAACCCTTTGTCTGAAATTGAGGCAGAATCCGTTGAGTTGTCAACAAGATCTATCAATTGAGAATTGCTCTTTGTTCGACGGAAGACGTCTCAGGCAAAATCAAATTTCCTTCTAAATCCCTGCAAATCTCTGGGGAAAAGAGCATCTGCTCGTGTCCTTGGGAATTGCAAAAGACACCAAATTCACTTTATACCTTTCACCAAAGCTCTTACTTGGTAGGAGTTACAAATATTTCGGAGAATACAAGTAACTAAAGGTAGATTAGAACTTAAAAAAAAGTAAAAAAACATTTAACTAAATTAAGATTTCTGATAGATATTTTACGTGTGTCAATAATAATAAATAAAATTCAAGTTGAAATAAAATTCGATCATGAAGGTTTTCAATTGAAAGAGCACTGTAGGAATACAAGAAAACTGAAATAATAATGCTTTGTATTAAAAATGTTTTCAATAATAGGATATTTTTCATTTTAGAAAGCTGAATTCCAACCAAATAAAATTTACAGGTAAAAACGAAGTTTATATTTTCATTTGCAAAATATTATCTTACATTTTGTAAGATTATTGAGCGTCAATACTTTTCAACTTCATTTTGTATTAAAAAGTCTTCACTAAAGTTTTTAAAAGGTTATGATAATTAGTAATGCATTGATTAATCAGTACAGGTATCTGAGCGACATCTATTTTTGAAAAACCGAATTCCTGCAAAATGTCCGCGAATGAATGAAAAAAATAATGTGCTATTTATTAGTGTAATTCTTTATCAGGTATTATTGTAAATTGAAATACATTTTTAAGTATCAATTTGATTTTTATTGCCTATTTTCCAATGGAATTAAGGCTTATCAGATCACTCAGTCTGTGTGTCCTCTCCTTCTAACCTTTTGAGCCTCTGGGTAGTTCTTCTTGAAACTTAATATAGTTAAAGATTAAAGACGGTTTGACTTTTATATTTGAAATCATTTCCAAATGACTCCTAGTTGAGAAATTAGGAACACAAAATTCCCTTTCGAATCTAAACAGAGGATTCCTACTTCATTTTCTAAGATACTTCATTGATTTAAACAAAGAACTTTCATCGCCTTTTGACTGATTCCTTTAATTAGGACACGGTTTGTTGTGATAGAAGTTTAATAGTGATAGTGGTTTCGACAACCTAAGTAATGCGATTTATTATTTTTTTCCAGAAAATTCAAATTTATACTATTTACATTCGGCAGATGTTAGAAATTAAAAATAAATATAATGGTTTGGCGACATTAAAAATTTAAATTTCGGTATACTGAGTAAAAGTAAACTGGGCCATTAAAGACCTGGGACGGAAAGATAACAGAACGGTACGCAAAAGTAGCAAGATGTAACTCATGTCACGTGATTATTATTTTTTTAAAAGGTAACAATGCCATCGTAACAATCTCCTGCCACACAGGACGGAAAAGAGCCGCACCGGTCAAACCATCCAAATGAGACAGGAAGATCTGTGGTAGTTGTTAGTATCTCTACACAAACACACACGCTTCAGAAGTTCAGCATTTGTATTCATTTACACCCTACAAACAAAATACAAAGTAAGTGAAAGTTACCGATATTATGAAATGTAAATCTCTCTACTTTCCACATTCAAATGAGTTTGATGAATCTCTAATATTTAAATTTCTTTTCTTTAACATATGTGGTATTTTAAAATAATGTATTTCTAAAAAAAACCTGCTAAGAAACACACCAATTCATATTTAAAACTGCATTATAAAACATTAAAATTTGTTAATATAAAGTGTGTTTCGTAGCAACTTTTTTTACAAAATGATTCTGTAATGAAATTCTTTGAAATATTTTAGTTTAAACTCAATGTAGTAATCGAAACAGAAATTTAATTCCTTTCCTGGAATTTCACTGAATGTGCATTTAGTAGCCAAGTGAATAACAAATGATGTAATCTAATATAAAACAAGTTTTGTTAATAATTTAATAACTTATTACTAATGCTGGCAGAAAAATAATACATTTCAGTTTTATTAATTTAAAAAAGTTTCAGTTAAAAAAAGTTAAGGTAGTGTGGTTTATAATAGATCTCTGTATTTGAACTTATCATAAACTAAGCCACGTATAAATATCTCACAAAAATAAAATGAGATCTAAGAATGACTTTAAGATAACTAAGTTTGCTAATATTAAGTCCAAAAAAAATTAGGATTGACAGAATTCAGTTCATTTTTACGATACTTAGTTCACGGTGCTTAATCTACTTTACTAAGATTATATTAAAAAAATTAAGGCATATCTTAGGAAAAATGAAGAACAACAAAGTTGTTGGCTTTTATGTAGGAAAAAGTCGCTAAAATAAAATCAACAGACATTTCTATATTGTATCGACTTCAGTTGATGAACATACATTTATAGATGATAAAAACTGGGTCTAGCTCAGTTATCCATCGCATAGCAGGAACAGAGAGCTAGGGGAAGAACTAAAGGGAAGTGGAAACCAAAAGAATCGTGATCATAATTTAAATTGGACCATAAAGAAGAATCGTACAAATTTATCATTCCAATCATTACAGCAAGGGATTTACGGGTTCGTTATTTTTTGGGGGATGGAAGGATGGTAGAGATGGAGATCAAATAAAAAAAATAGGCCTATGTTTTAAATCGGACCATAAATAAACTATTAAAGGACAGCGGCGTTACATTAGAATAAAATAAAGATAGAATTAATTAGGATGATATTTAAAACTGTCATCAGGAATCAATGATGGTTTTTATTTATGTTCAATGTTCAATATACTTGTGGACAAAATAATACAAGCAGAGAAGTCACTCAAAGAGTCTAAAATGGATTCCAAAAACTACTAACATAGAATTCAATGATGAGATGAAATGTAACGGTGATTTACATTACAGACTAAAGAAACAGAAGAAGACGAAATGAAATTATTCACTAATCGAAAATGCTCTACGAAAACAGAAGACGAATACAAAAGGATCATAGCAATCAGTAACCATTTTAGCTTCCAAGTGATTCTATTGTTGAAAACCTGGATTGTAGGAAATTATTTGTGAATGAATGTAGAAATAATGTGCTTTGTGTTGTTAATACTCTAATTACAATTCCTTTATATCCCTTGGATAAGGCGATATTCTTATTGTAAATTCAAAAATTATTGATATACAGGGTGTCTCAGGAGGAAAGGTCAGTATCATCGGTCATTTTAAGCAAAAAAGTTCCTCTGAACAAAAGTCCTACTCCGAAGGGTTTCCGAGATAGAGCTATTCGAATGAACAGTTTCACCTCCTCAAATATTGACCTTTCCTCCTAGGACACCCTGTATAACTTAATCTTAAATTATCAATTTTACTAAATAATTTATCTGTTTTATTCCTAATTTGAATCAGTTTTGTCATGTGCACATCTAGACATGATTAGACATTTCCTGATACGACAAACTTTCTTTAGGAAAAAAACTCCAGTGGTTACTACGACGATAAAGAGTATTTCCCCAAATAAAAAAGAATGAAAGTATCAAGAATGTAGCGGACGAATAAAAGAAAACGAATATCAGTGCTTTGGAAAGTAATCCAGAAATGTAAGACCATTTCCAACAGAAAACACAGAGCAGAAAAATAGAGCAGAAAAATAAGCAAATGTTGAACATAAGAATTAAGAAATGCAGCTGGAAAAGGATTCCTGATGTGAATTAAGAGTAATATGCAGATTCAGTTACATAAAAATATCGCAGAATGGATCCCAGCAAAAACTGATGAAATGCAGATGGAATTTCCCTAGGGAAGAAAAACTGATGATTTGATACACAATAGAAGGAAGGCTTTTCTGACGAAGAATGAAAACTCCTCTTTAACAAAAAGTCAATGGAGAACAACAAAGAAATGAATAGTTATTAAAAAAAAGACATTATCCAGCAAAGCTAAAAGATAAAGTATTCCCACATGGTGACCCTGTGGATGGTGAAAAGAAAGGCTTCCCGCGTTTCTTGACCAAAGGGACTATGTTGAGGTCAGGTGGTCAGACATACGCCGCCCGCCTTTAATCCCCGCGAAAGAAAGTCGGTATCCATTCTACAGAGGGCTGGGTGGACCCTAGGACCTGTCTGGAGGAGAATTCAGGGATTGAACCAGGCTCCTTCCTGGTTCCTTCCTGGATTAATAGTTAAGAAGTTGTTTTGAGACAATATCTCTTTAGAGAATATATTTTAATGTCTGTTTTTGCTATTAGGAAGGATTGAATATACTTTAACCTTCTGCCATTTGTCTTTCAATGTTATTTATTCTATTCGGACATTAGCTTTTATTTTGATGGCTTCACTCATGTCACTGTTTTAATGAACAGAAATTCCTTTTCAGCATCAAACGACTGCTCTTTTGTAATGACACATTCCGCTACTTCTTTTAAATTTGATTAATAAAAGTTCGGTACGAAGTTCTGACTGAACATGACTTATTTAATTAATTGTTAAAATTAATTATTGGAGATTTGAAGTTTTCAAACACTTTAAGTGCTAAAAAAAATGGAAACTCAAGATTCATAAGCGAATATGACCTGAATGCTAAGTTTTTAATAGCACAAGTAAAATAGCATACTTTCTGTAATATTCTTAATTCTTTATTTTTGTGTTTTTTTTTTTAATTTAAAAAAAGGAATCTAATGAAAACGATAAAATAAAAAACATTCTGTTATTTTTAAATTACATAAACACCAAATAGTAATTATACAAATTTTGCGTTTTCTGAAAAAAAAAGTTAAATCTCCATTATTAGTTTAAGTTGTTGAAATCAGATTACTTTTAATCCTAATAAACCACATGGTATTTTGTAGATTATATAAAAAGGAGACAATCATTGTTTAAACAGAGGTGCCCACCCACCCTAGACCTTATGACTCACCCCCCCCCCCCAAAAATCTAAGGGGGGGGGGGGGGGGGCTTGGCCCGCATTTGCATTAGAGCCCAAAATTTTTAGCTACACCACTGGCTGAGAGCGTTGAACTCGCTTAGTTCCATTTCATTCAGTGGCGTAGCGAGCATAACTGGCGCCGGGGCACAATACCTTTTTGGCCACCCTCACCCCGAAAAAATCGACAACCAAAAAAAAACCGACTTTTACACTCCTTTTGAACCTCCCCCCCAAAAAATTTCAATGGCTCAGTCTGCGCCGTGACTCCGCCGCGTGGGCACCCCTGGTTTAAAACAGTGAAGTTATAATGGAAATAACATAGAAATCCATCATTCAGTTCTTAATACTTTTCTTTGAGAAATTTTAGGCTTTCTCATGCTAATTTCTTGACGAGGACCAACTTGGAAACAATGCCAAATATGAATGTTAGATCGTCTTTAGTCCTTCAATATGACTACCAGGTTTCAAGAAGATCCATGCAATGATTCAAAAGTTATTGGGATGGAGGGTTTTGCCCATCGAGATCTGATAAGGCTCATCAGAGAGATATATGTGATCTCAGTTGTTGAAATTGTTTTATGATTTTTTTAGTTTCAAGTCATCTGTGATAATTTGCAACTAATTGTTGAATAATTCTGAGCTATAAATAATTAGCAACCTCCTCTGTTTTATTTACTGAATTTTTTCTTTTGCTTTAGGTCAAAGTTATTCCATTTATAAATGGGGAAGAATTGCCAACTGATCATTACACTACATGAGATCTATTGATGAGGAGATACTTGTGTTTTTTTTTTCACACTTCTCATTTTAAATCAACAGATTTAAAAAAAAAAAGAAATCCTCATCTACTTGAATGTAACTACTTAACCAGACAAGGGAATACCTGTCAGAAAAATATACAAGTACTATTTATTTGCAAGGTCGGTTCGATCAGAGAGATTGGCTGAGGATTGGGGGTGGTGGGGACTTTTCAACGCTCCTTTCTCCTCCAAAAGGATCCTAGGGTCTATCCAGCCCTCTCTTCAATGGGTATCGGGTTTGTATTCCGGGGATATTCTTGCTCTCTTATATTTCTTTAATCCCTCATTCAAATAAAGCTTAAAAATTGTACAGAAATATTTTAAAGAATTTAAATCCTAGCAACATGAAACTTATATTTTAATTCAATATAGACTTGCAGTTTATACTGAATAAATAATTATAAAGCTTGACAACTATTTCATTATATCAATTGTGATTTAAAAGGAGTTCATATTTCCACCGAGTAGATCGAACTTAGTAGTAAATCTACTCATTTCCGCGAGTAGATAGTTAAGATCAAGCATCTTGTGTTGTTTTTTCCTATATCTAAAAGCCTTTTGTTCCTAGCAGTTAGCTAGATAATGTTTTGATTCAGTACTTGGTAGAGAGATTGTCTTAACGTTTCTGTTTTGGGGTGATCCCATTCCCAGATCCACAGCCTTTTCACGCTTTTTGGGTTGAAATCAATGGGTAAATCTTGACTGATGAGTCTTCCCCCCCTTTTTTTTTCATACACTTTCACGTTAAAAGTTTCTGTTCTTAGCTTAGCTTTTTGAGTCAACCATTGAAACTCATGAATAATAAACAAAAGTGTAGAACCTTTGCCGAACTTCCTTCATATTTTAAAGAACTGTAAACAGCTTCAGAAAATATAATGTTTTATTCAGTCAGAAAGCTTTGACCCTAAATAAACGAAAAACTCACCTAGAGCTCTTATCAACTCCAATGAACTACCGTAAAGATACTCTAAAATTAAAAGGTTATTTACATTAGATTATTATTTGTTTCGCTACAAAATGGCGTGTTTCTAGGACCTTACGAAAAAAGGACCTTAAAATAGGCTTATAATCAACAAAAATTAAGGGAGATCTATAATGTAATTCAGTGCATTATAATTGAAAATTTTTAAGAGCAGAATTCTGATTCGGATTTAGTTTATAAAAAATAAACTCTTATCATAGGTAATATAACATGTTATAAATCTGCGAGTTATACACTATGTTAATCTTTAAGTTGTTAAGTATTTGATCATTATTCAGTCTATAAATAGCGAAATCTAATAAAAGATGGATGGTAATATATAAGTTTAAAACTTGATGTTGATCAATGTGTTAATCTTTAACTTACTAAGAGTAGAATATTTGGCCCTTATTATAAAAATAAACAGGGACTGCAATAGTATTTAACTCAAATTTCAAGTTTGATTTGCTCAGTGCATTTTTTGTTTATTTACGTTTCAGTGTCCTGGATTTACAAAATAACTGTAAAATGGGTTTTATCATCAGATCTAGATAATAATTATAAACACCCGTCAATTCGAAACGAATTTTTCACATTCAATTGATTAATTATTTATCGCACCCATAAGATTCTAAATAATACAGACCTGATCTAAATTTATTCTGATATTTAAAAAAATACGAATTTTGAATAAGTGACATCGATATTTACAATATTAATATTTGTTTTTATACAATAAGCTTTAAAAACATAAATAATTAAATACATTAGAAGAAATATATTTTCTATTTATTTGCATCAGTACTGTATTTTCCAACGACAGCAGTCCAAGAAAGTCAATATAATCTTGCTGTTGTTTTCTGTTTTTTCAATCTCTTTTATTCCTATTTCTTTAACAAATACCTAAAAGTGAAATCCATGTTTTTATAGAATGTTTTCCATTTTATTTGATTCGGAAGTTTGAAATCAAGACTCCAGTGGTTCCACTTCCTTCTGTATAAAACCTTCGCAGCACGAAACTTTAGTTCATTGGCGAACGAACGCTGCTGAGTGGATCGGATCAATTTCTGGTGGAACTGATGGGGTTCGCTTCCCACCTCGGCCTTTTTAAAGAGAACCAAATGGAAGAGTGCAATACCTTTCTCTGTAATTAGTGTTTTATAACAGAAAACGAACCCTTTATTTTATCTACTTTAAAGCAAGAAGTTTCTGAAAGAACTTAAAGCTTGCTTTTCCTTATAATCTTGCATTATTATTTTTCTTTCTTTTAATTTTTTTAAATTTTTATTTTTGAAAATAAAACAAACGAAAACTCTCCGTTTAATTATACTATCTACTGAATAAAAGCAGTGTAGAGATGTTTTTTATTTTTAGAATACCTTTTAAATTATATATTCTAATCTTAATCATATTAAAGCTGGCGCAGGCATTATTAGGATTACAAAGCCGATGAAATCCTTTCTTTAAAATATGGATAGGAATCCGTTCTCTTAGAATGCGTTTCTATGAGAATTTTTTAACTTTCTCTACAAGCGTCCCTCGAAAAAAATATAAAAACCAATTAAAAACGCAAATAAATATTTATGTTAACCGAATTTAGTTAATTTTAATTACACTGAAGCTCTTGCAAACATTAACTGGATTACTAAGCGCATTAAAATCCTTTGTTTAACAAATATTAGAAATTAAATGACAAAACTTTTTCCCACTCATTTCTCCCTCACTTGTCAGTAATTGATTGGAAATCATTCAAAGTCTTCCCTCGTAAACGAACAAAAGATAGTTTTATAGATTTATGACTACAAGGAAACGAATTCCCAGAAATTTATTGGTTCGTAATAATTATTTATGTTTTCCTTCTATGTTGTTTCAACACAAAAGTCTTCATATTGTTTTACGAACTAACACAAAAAATAAATAAATAAAAAGTGTAATAATTATACAGTTGTTATTTAGCATAATTCTTAGGGTGATGAGGCTCTTGAAAATCAGTCAGTGTGTGTGTGCGTGTGTGGGTGTGGATCAACCTAATGAACCCTTGAATAGATCTGACTGAGGCTGGACAATAATTCTAGTCACTGGGGTTTGAAGACAATTTCGTTGTGGGTCCTTACTGATAAGCTATAACTGATAGAATGATATTTTACAAGTTCCTTTTAGTAATCAACGCTTTTCGGCTGCTTTTATATCATTAAAATTAATTGAATTTAGACTAAATAACGAGAGTTACTTTTTGTCTAAAAGCAGATGTTGCAAAAAAAAAATAAAAAATAATAATAAAGGGAGTCTTTCGTTTGTATTATAAAAGAAAAAATACCTGGAAAATTGAGCTCTGCTCGGTTAAATAAAACGAAAATAAAGTAAGAATACTGTTCTTTAACCCCTTTTCAGAGAAATGGACAGCTCCGCAGTTAATACATGCGACGTTGAAAGGAAAAAGTTTTAATAATTATTATTAAGTAAAATTATTATTTTATAACACGTAAAAACAAAATTATTAATAAAGAATAAAATAAAACGAAAATAAGGTAAGAATACTGTAGACAATAATCTGGTACCCAGGTCAATCATTTACTCCCTAAATGAGTTTTCCCGAAGTCGAGACCTAATAAATCGCTTTCTCGCACCATAAAACCATCGCACCATTCATCCCATTTCATCGAAATCCTTAGGCCCGTTTTTCAAGATAAAATTTACAAGAATTGTTGGATTTATAGTATTTGATTTGATTTGATAATAAAAGAAGAAAACATGAAAATTAGGCTTCAAATTCTTTTATGATTTTTTTTTTGTATTTTTAATAATTTTATAATAAACTAAATAAAGTTCTTGAAATAGGCAAAACAAATTATGATAAATGGAATATATCTCTGAAAGATTATAACAAACAAAATAAAGTGGACTCAGCTTTGTTATCAATTTTGTTATTAATCGTATTCTTGTTAATTTTCCTCCAGTTCAGTTCTATTTCGTCACCCAATGAAGGAAAGCCTATTTGCAGAAGCTGACACGAAGTGCGAACGTGCAAGACTTGAAAAAGTCTTGACGATCATCAGCTAGGCAAGGTAAGGCTTTCAATCAGAAAGAGTATCGCCCCCACCCCCACCACCACCACCCCCGATAACTTTTGACTCCCTGGTTGGATCAACTGGAAACTTGGGGTTCGGGAATTAGGGACGATCTTTTAAATTTAAACTTTTTCCGAGAAACTCCTTGTCAAAAATGAGCACAACCAGATGACAAACATCCTCATAGAAAAGCATCTGACAAGGATGTCGGTTAACAGTCGTCAACATTGAATATGAAATTCTTAATTCATTCCTCATGGTTTGATACGATTATCATTAATACGATTTAAACAATCTAAGGGAAAAACCCCGATTTGATTCATTTTTTTTTCAGAAAATCGGACGGTTAAAATGTGCTTTATGGTACTGCCAATGGGATCGTTTGTTGTCATTCACTGCTTATGAAATGCGTTTGATGGTAATGCCAATAGGATGATTTCTTGTCGTTTTCTGCTGATGTTTTTTTTTTTTATTATTCAGGCGTATGATTCTGCGAAAGGATACATTACGTAATTTTCTGTTTCGTCAATGATCACGTGATTGCCGAACCATGTCTGATTTTTTTTCTCTGAATGTAAAATGGCGGTCCAACATTGTTAGCAGTCTGCTCATTAGGAAATATCTACTGATTTCTGTGATTTTATTTTGGTTTTGAAAATGAGACAACGATCCTTCAAACCATGAGACGAGTGAGGATACACCGTTTGACATTCAATCATAATATCCATTTGAAACATCGTATAACTGGAGGTAGAACAAATTTTGACAGCACATGGATAGTGCTTGAAAGGTTAGGCCTAATTATTTTTTTTTTTTAATTTTCTAACGAATACAGTTATAATGAATCAGATGCTTCGTTAATATTTGTGTTTTTGTTTACTGTTGATGCACCCTTCTAGCAAGAAGGCGCTTCTCATAATTATTCAGGGTTTTCTTAGGTTTTAATGGTGATGGCAACTTTCAGCAAAAACTAAATTTTCGTAAATATGCATGCATTTTTACTGATTTAATGGCTCGTAAAACCAACAAGTGGATTTCCGTACGTATTCAGGATTGTTTTCTGAATTAATATTTATGGCTCCTTTTAGCAAGAAATGTGGTTTCTTTATTCGCTTACGATCGTTGTCTTAAAAATTAAGAAATCAGACGTCAACTTCCGGTTCTGACTCCTGAAAATAGTCCGGAAACAGCCATATTTCGCAACGCGGAAAAAAAAACAAACAACCCCGGTACCATAAACGACAGTTTTACCAATTGGACAATTCATAGACTAGTGTTTGTTTTCAATAGTAATTGAAATAGAAATATGCTTCCATTTCAATCATTTCTACGACTTAAAAAAGAAAGAAAAGAATTATAAATTTTAAGGAATAAAATACGAAAGAATTCACTGATCTCTTTTTCCTTCTGATCTCTTTTGTTTAAAGAGTTTTCATATATATTTGTACGATTTTAATTTTTAAATTTATTGTTTGTATTTCCGATAATACTAGTCGGAATTTGTTAATGCATCAATATTCCTGTTGCCTGACAACGCGCGTGCGAAATGCAATAGGATATACGCACACAACTGTTATTTTAATAATATCGATGCAGCGGACTTATACTGATTGTTAAAAAGAATGGGAAATTAACAGAAAGAGGATAAGGATCTATTCTTTACATTTCAATGCTTTTCTATGGGAATTGTTTTATTCTTTTCGTGCTAATTTCTCGACAAGAACCACTTGCAAAACATTTCAAATATAAAATCCTTTCCTATTAAAACTTGGCTAAAATAAAATAAAATAAACTCTCAGTAATCTCCCAATACGTGGAACAATGTAACATATTGATTTTTTTTTCCTAGAATCCTATAGATACTTTATTCTGATAAATGGTTTTAATGAAATGCTATAAACATTCCTTTCTCTCATTAACTGCAGCCAGAAGAAACCAGGAATGACAGGAACGTCCATCAATTGAAGGGGATTTTCTGTCTCGTTGACAGTTGGTCTCCAGATGAAATAGTTCTTCGGCGATCAACAGCCGTAACTTACAAACCTCAAATATCGCAAATGATCCGAATGCTTTTTATATTATTACCAAGTACACGCTCTGTTATCCGTCGTATAGTGGGGACTTAGCTATGCTGAGCTGAGTTTTACCAAAACAATGCAGCTCATATTTTAAGTAGGACCACAAATAAACATTGTCCAAGTAAGTCGTTTCAGCCAATGATTTCAGAGTTGATTTTTGAAGGATAAGAGATCAAAATAAATTCATTATGTTTGTAAGTTGAACCACAAGTAAGCAAAATACCTGTAAATGCAGTCAGTCGTTTTAAAGTGATAAATATATAAACAGATAAATAAAGAAGAAAATTATCAAAATGGAATAGGAAATTAAATCAATTCTGCAAAAAAGAAATGTAACTTTCTAAATGTGAGCAAAGAAATTCTAAATCAACTGAAATGGAATGAAGCAATTTTGGTTGAACTATATAGAACTATAATTTTTTTTCTCTTTTCCTTCTAATTTATGTAGAAATGTTTATTCTTGTCCTAAAGTAATCAAGATGCCATATATTTAAAGCCGAAATTTAATTCGTAGTTTAACTTATTAAAAAGAAGATCCTATAGATTTTAGTATATAGCCTACAGCATCTATATTTTCTTATCTAATGGATCACAAAAACAAAAAAGACAAAATAATCAAAATACATATTTTTTTAGACCAATCATCGTAGTAACTCCTAAAAATCCTTAATATAAACTTAATATAAACTCCTTTAACTTCCACGATATTTCATCCTTCTTTGCGAAGGACTTCTTCAGGTGGTACCAGAGGACAAGAAACTATTCTTCGTCCTCTACATTTCATAAGGATTACAAACAACAACTCTTGTTACCACCTGATGAAATCCCTCGCAGAGAAGGATGAAATATCGTGGAAATTAAAGGAGTTTTAAAAGAAGTGTAATATTATTTACAGGATATATTGAAAAATCATAATAACTGCTTATCGTTATACTAAGATATCCGAATGGTTTGATTTTATTGTCATAGGAGCATATTTTATCTTCTTAGCACTTAAGGAATTAATTTACAAATATTCTGTTGTCAATATTGTATCATCCAAAAAAGTTGAAAGCGTATTAATACATTTAGATTATCCCTTTTTTTTTTAACAACTTTTTTTCGGATCTTACAAAGAAATACTTAAAAGTTCGCACGCCAACTAATTCTTACTTTTTATTATTCTTTTTTGACTTTCGGATTGTTTTGATCTAAAAACTACCTTTTTTTTTTCAATATTTCATGTTCATTTTTGATTCGAAACAAATTCAATGTAATTGTTTTATTTTTCACATTTGAATGAAAAGATTCTTTGCTATGTACTTTTATATCCGGAAGGTATTTAGATACTCAAGGGTATTGTAATACATATAAATCACCATTTACTAGGCATCGAAGAATTAGGATTACAAGAATTTTGTAGAATGCTACAAAATGAATTGTAGACAGATCTCCATTCGTTTTCCTCACATCTATGATCACGATAACTCTAAACTACATATCCTAAATAACTTAAATTTTAGCGATTGCTGTAGGTTATTAAAAGAAAGATACCAAATAATTTTCAAAAACGATTCCAAATGTATGAAATACGTAATGAGCTAAGAGCAAAAACTTGTTAAAATACGTTGTTATTTCAAATCAATAACTGCGTTAACTCAAAACCGTCTCCATTCTTATTATGTTGAAATTTTTTCAAATAAGTGTGTAGGATTTTTAGAGAGATAGTTATTGAAACATATCCGGCCACTAGATAAGGAACTACAGTAGAACCTCATTATAACGGACTAATAGGGGCTGAAGGTTGTCCGTTTTAATGAAAGTCCGGTTTACAACAAATAATACTTATAGGGGTGAAATGCAGCAGGTGTACATCAATGAAAGTACAATAGTTAGCTATAAAAAGTGTTTATTATATACCAAATAAAAAACAACCTTCAACATAGGCCTAGTAGTTGAATTGAAAAAGATGTGTACGTATATATTGCATTAATCTTTAGAACAAGATGGTCCTGGTTTATGTTGATTGCTTACATTCATTGGTTTAAAAAAATAATTTATTTTCTGCTGGATTTGTTTGCTGTTTATTTCTTCAATTAATAACTGACGGAGGTGCCGTAAGTGTTCATAATATGCAACATTTTCATTTGCCGATTGTTCAACATATTGAATAACAAAATTTAAATGGTCTTTCACTTCGGTCACCTTAATTGTACGCTGCCAATTTTTTGTAAAACTGTCCGTTATAAGCGACGTCCGTTATAATAGGGTCCGTTATAATGAGGTTCTACTGTACGACCAAAAGTGTTCATTGTCCTTCCATCTCTTATCAAAATAACTTTAAAATATTTATTCTAAATGGCTGAAACTTTTGTAGAGGCTTCTAAAAACGATACCTATTAATTTTGTTAAAACCCGTCTGATAGATGATGTGCCATGGATCAAACACTGGCAACGTCCATGGATGAACTACTTGAGATACTCGAAAGCTGATACGCCAACTTATTTCTTCTTTTAAATCCGTGAAGTTTTAAAGACTAAAGTTTCGTTAATTACTTAAACCAGATTGACTGAGAGCACTTCACCTGACGAATGGAGCCGACATCCTTCCAACTGAGAACAGATAAATTGAAAGAGACGAAAGGATCGCTTCAGGCGAATCCAATTAAAGCAAGACACGAGCTGCAAAGGATTGGATTTCAGATCTTAATCGATTGCTTCCTCTCAGGGTTTATTGAGGACATTGGATAATCTCAAAACAGGAGAATTTTAGTCAAAAGACTAACTGTATTCGGTTACTGAAATAAAACTCAATCACATCCTGTCAATGAATTCTGTCATTATATTACTGGCTGGTGTAGGATACTTTCCGAGCCTCAACAAGTCAGTCTGTATGTACGTGTGGGTGTATGCATATAAGTATGGGTGTAATACATACAGTATATACACCATCTTTATATATAACCAACTTAATAACTTTTAAATTGCTGAATGAATCTTCCTGAAACTTAACTACTTTCATTTAAGTGATGATCTAACCTTTATTCTTGAAGATTTTTTCAAATAGGTCCTTCTCGAGAAAATTCGAAGACAAAATTCCCAAAGAAAAGCGTTAGAACTAAAACAATGGATTTCTACGGATGTTTTAATTTGTATTATTAAAAAATTTGAGTGCGCGCGTGCGTACGTCCGCCAACAACTGAATTAGAAACAATTCGCACATGCGTTGCCTGGCAACAGAAGTATTGTTGCTTAGTTAGCCCTATCCGCAACTTTGTAATTTCGCATTTGCGTTGCCAGGTATCACATTTCCGATTGTTACAAATGGATTTCAATCTATTGCATCTAATATTTAAAACTCTTTCTTCTTCTAAAAAGAAAAGAAAAGATTTTGTATTTCGGCCAAAGGAATCGAGTGGAGAAGTGTCTGGGTTTTTTTTTCTATAAAACTTAGAAAATATTTCTGAACTTTCAGAAGCATGTTTTCATAAAATTGAGAAGGGTTGTGAATTACAACTCCTTAGCAAAGATCCGATTGAATAAGTGTTCAATATAAATATAGTAGTATTTGAGAGGAGAGAAAGTTTAATTTTCTGATAATATCTAAATTTCTGGAGTCTTTATAAGCAATTTTCTGGGCAAGTAATTTCCAAAAAAGATGATGAGAAAGATGGATTTCTAAGCATTTGAAGGAGGAGTATTAGGGAGTTGTTGTAAGTGATATAAAAGTTTTTATTGGGAAGTGTTTTATTATTCCGCTGGTAGAAGAACATGTTTTTTTTGTTGTATTTCGTGTAATATTGTTTGCTAAAAGCCAAGATTCAAGATGATGTAGTGAAGTTGGACGTCTTATTTTAGATCTTCTATATTTTTGTTAGCAAAAAAAATGATTTCCATCGTTTGCATAGAATTACCTTTGAGGGCAGATGAAGTTAGAATTAGATCATTTATAAATAGATTGAAGAGAAAAGTTGCAATGGTTATTTCATATCGAATGATGCAAGATATCCATCTAAAAACACAAATTAAGTTTTTCTTTAGTCTACCTTTTAACTATTTATATCTACATAATAAAAACAGCAGCAATTTCAATTTACTGAAAAATATCAATCTAATCTTCATTATTAACTAATGAAGATTTAAATCTGGTTTAACTTTTAATCCTAACAATGCAAATGAATTAGTAGATTAACTAAAAGGATTAATTATTAGATATTACTGTTTGGATTCTGATCTTTTTCTATGGGAATTTTGTCATTTTTCAAACAGTTATTTTTCAGATCCACATAGAAAAAAAAGTTAGATCGTCATTTTATTTAAATATATCAACAAAGTTTCAAGAAGATCGATCCAGGAATTTAAAAACTACTATTGGAACATCACATACACACAAGCAAGCTGGAGGATTTGATGAGCATCTATTTCAGAAGCCCACCAAAGAATTTGGAATGGGAGGGATTATGATCATCTTAGACGTTCATCCAAACAGAAAGACTTCCTTTCAGAGGATATGGGAAAGGGGGATTACAAGAAACCCCAACGGGCTTTTCAACCAAAAAACACAGCCCAAAATGAAAATTTTCCGATGCAATGAAAACCCCTACCAATATCCCTTGCCATTTCAGTGCGTCAGTCCTTACTTTCCTCGAAAAATATGTTAATGTAATCAAATAAATAAATAAATAAATAAATTCAGTTCTTTTTGCTGATGGATTGTTCAATGTTTTTGTCGTATCAGGCTTTAGTTATTCTAAGGACAAAATGTTTGCCAGAAAATTAGTATAAATTTATAGGAGTAGTAAGAAATAAAATTAGTAGAAACAAAACAAGAAGTTAGAGAACTTAAAGCCTACTTTCCTTCAAATGTGATTTCTTAAAATTATTTATTTATTTATCAATTTATTTACGAAAACGACAAAAACGTAAAGCCTAGTTTTAATTCAAAATCTAATATCGGATGAATAACTACGGAACAAATTTTACCTTTTCTGAAACAACAATATTAAATTCACATTATTTTCCTCATATTAAACAGTGTGTTAATTTATGAATTAGTTAAAAGGGATTAAAATTCTTGATTAAAGCTATGAAATCTCAATAGAAACAGGATAAAGTCCATTCTTTAGATTTCAATGATTGTTTATGAATTTTTTTTTAACTTTCTTGTGCTAATTTCTCGATAAGGACCCTTTAGACAAAGATTTCAAATTTAAAGGTTAGATCATCTCCAGTCCTTAAATATACATACTAAGTTTCAAGAAGATCCGTCCAGTGGTTCTAAAGCTATTGAAGGGAGGAGGGAGGACACTGATAACTGATTTGATGAGACTCACTGCCATTTGAAACCAAAGGCAAAAATAAAAATTAATAAATAAATTGAAAACTTTTCAAGTTCAACGTTTTTTCTTCATAATTTTAACGGTTCTTTTGAGTATTCATGTATAAAATAACTGAGATACTTTTTCCTTCACCATGAATTAATTTACATGAAAAGCCAATGTAAAAACCAGACAGATAAACCCTACGGGAAAGATAAAAACTTTCCTGACTTTACTAATCCATAAAATTCCTTTTATTTTCATGCAAAAACTAATCGATAAATCCCGATAGTAAACAAGATCATGACGAAGGCCAATGGGAGTCTTAGGCCTGAATGATGGTCTTACTGTGCATGAAAAGCTGGAATGGGGTCTGTTGGTGACACCCCCAACACTTGTCTGTTAATGACCAGGGACAGTTGAGCCGTGGACTGCCGCTGAATCCGTCCCCGGGGGCCTGTTAAAACGCACGCAATGAATTTCCCGTGTCGTAAAAATGCACGAGAACACGCTTTCATTGTCCAACACACACAAGCAAGCAGACGCTTCAATTTGGCAGCTCTTAAAACACATCCGTAATAAATGTGGTAAAGAGGATAATTTAAAGCAAGAAGTTCCTGAAAGAAATTAAAACCTATTTTCCTTAAAATGTTATTTCTAAAGAAATTCTTTTATGGTTTTTTTTTTTTAAAAAAAGTTAAACAATTCGTGAAAACAAACAAAAAAGCTCTCTGCTGATTTTTTTAATTATAAAACCTGCTGAATACAGACAGTACAGATTTTTTCTGAAAAAAAATAAATAAATTGAATTCACAAATATTTATTTAAGTCGCCTAAAGATGATTAATTTTAATCTTAAGCAACCACCCGCAATTTAATGGATTATTAGTCACTGTTTAAGACATAGATAAAAATCCATTGTTTAATTCGAAAGATTTTCTGTGAGAATTTTTTGTCACATTCTTAGCGCTAAATTCTCGACAAGGACCAGCTCCGAAAAGATTTTAACTATAGAAGTTGATGGTCTGTAGTCCTTAAATATGGAAACCAAGTTTCAAGAAGAGTGATCCAGAGGTTCAGAAGCTTATGAGGGAGATGCATACAAACAGACTGATTGCGTTAGCCTCTTTTTCTAGGAATATAGGATAGCATTTACTGAAATAAATGTTTGATTTTCTGGATTTTAATTTTTGAAGTAATTGGTGAGTCAAAAAAGAAAATTACGCTTTAAATTGTAAGGATTAAAGTAGAACAAATATCCATGAAAAAGTGAGTTTTCCACTATTTTATTAAAATCATCGTTATTCTTATTATCATTTATCAAGAAAAAGCTGGAAATAAGTTACCAAATCAACGTTCTTGATTCTCACATCTCAAGTATTTTACTGAGAAGTCAGGAACAAGTTCTCCGTTGATTCTGTGTCATTCTTTGAGAAGAATACATTTTCAATGAACAGATGTATGAAGAGTAGCACATTGATGAACAAATTGATGAAATTTGCATGACAAACAAATCTGTACAATCAAATGGTAATGAATCCCAAAACTAGAAAGTATATTTTCACATCATGAAACACTGCTCTGTCATTGGCTCGCGATGATAGTGTCGTGCCTTGGAAATTTGCAACTGATTTCACTTTTGAACATCACAAAGTCAGCAGCTCACAATAAACAAAGACCAGTATTATTTATGGCTCTGCTTTGTTCCTTCCACAGGAATGATGCATAAAGAATCTCTTAGACATAAAAAGGGCCGTCAGTGTTTGGGGTAAAAAGTTGCTGCAGTGATAACCTTTTGTTTTTGTAAAGAGTTTTACAGGAACAGCTGTATGTTCGGGAAATGACATAATTACGTATTCATAAATCCAGATCAGGGTCTGTTACATCTTGTGAAATCTCAGCCTTTTCTGTCTACTAATTATTAAGCCAATCATTTGAAATGCATTATTACTTTTTAATAAAATTTTAATTCCACAAATTAAACTTAATAACTTTAATTTAAAGGAATTTAAATAAATTAAATTAAGAATAGAAACCTTAAAAAATATTAATCAATATGTATACGCATCCACAGCAAATTTAATTTTCAGCATAAAATTAGGCTTAACTGCAGTACTGCTTTTCCCAACGATTTTACATTAAGTCTCTTTACCTTCTTTATTTTCTCTTCTTTTTCTTTTCAAATGTTTAATGATACACTGGGGGGAGGGGGGTTAAACCCTCATTTAACCTACTCTGTTCCAAATCTTTCCTTGATACTTTTTTACCAATTGGCGCAGATCACTTCCTTCCAGTCAACAACGTTTTACTCTTCAGGGATCTGATTACTGTAAATATATCTTTACAGCCAAATCATAACATCACTAAAACGTTGTTGTCTGTCCACAACCATCCACCGACGTGACTGCATGACACTGAAAGTCAGTTAATTCAATGATTACTTTTATCGAAGAAAATAGTTTAATGCAATTACCAAATAAAAAACTTTGTGTTATTTCTATGGAAAAAAAAATATTCCTTACTCTGTAATATGTTACAATCCGATATATAAACATTACATTTGTTATTCTTAGTTGTATTATGCTGCGAAGTATGACTTTTCTGTGAATGCAAAGTTTTCAAGAAGATCATGCTCTTCGTTCTATCTACCATGGAGGTTTCGATCTCTCAATTCGTTCCCTAATCAAGAAAAGACGGTGTATCCTTTGATATACCTCGTTAACTTGTAAGAACTGTAAGCCTAGTTTCCTTCAATGTCTCAATTCTTTTTTTTTTTTTCGCGAATGACAGTAGACTTTTTTCCTTTTATGACAAATTTAATCTACATTAATTATTTAAGTTGTTTTAATCGTATCAAAGCATGTGGAATTAGTGGATTACCTAAAAGTATGAATATTCATTGTTAGATATTCCTGTTTTTGTTTCTAATGTTTTCTTATGGATTTTTTTCACCTGCTGATTTCTCGACAAGAACTCACACGAACAAATTTCAAATATAAAAGATATAAAAGACAATAAGATCTATTTTTTGTCTTTAAACATGCACGCCAAGTTTCAAGATGGCCTATCATCCTCATCATCACCACTCAGGAGCTCATTGCTCTTCGATTCATTCTAGACGTCAGGATACACGATCATCACGCTTTCAATGTTCCTTTAATCCCAGAAAATAAACGCAGTTCACTGTTACAGAGGAATGGGTGAACCCTAGAGCCTGTCTGGAGGAGACGCACTTAGAAAAAAATCCCTACCTCCCTCAGCAATTGAACACGAACCTCCAGGTCTCAAAAAGGATCTTATTCTGCAGCATAAAGTTATTAGCACTCTTACATATAAAAATATATCCCACTCAGTGCAGCTGAATGATTGCATGAACCTCTTTCCTTGGTAAGGAGGCAAAAAAAAAAATCATCATATATTTATCCGACTGATTTTACTATGTAAATTTTCATGAACCATTAAATAAGCTCTAGAATTACCTAATATTCTACATTTACTTCCCCAGTATTCACGGGAGAACTTTTTCTAAGACAAGACCAGCAGACGTAGGACAGTTATTTCTATATAAAACGTCGCAGGTCAACGAAAACAATGTGGGTCTATCGGCCTTCACTCACCAGCTCTAAGCCCAGTCCGCTATTTGCAGCAGTCTAGTTCTGCTAAGTGAGTTTCTCCTCGAAACAGTGAACGAAAATAACTACCAGAAATTATTTGTATAAATTCTTTAATTACTCGTAATTCAAATACCTTATCATATATAATGACAGCAATCCAATCTCTACTATCGTGATTAATTGAATTTTGACATTTTGTTTATTCTAAGAAGACAAAATCAGATTTATTTCGATGACATTTACTTCCACATTATTAATCTATTGCCAAATGGGGGACCTTTAATTCCTTTCTACCCTTGAGATTATTAATGGTATTTCCTGGAAAAGGACATTTGCGGACAATAAATCAAAAGCACCGATTCAAGGACATTCCCACAATCCCCAAGTGCCTTTAAGTAATGATTATTTCTTAAAAGGAAATTCTTAGTAAAAATTAAGTTTTTAGAAATTATCTTCGAAATATTTCCAATTCAACTCATTTTCTTAAAAATATTAATTCTATTGAGGATTTCGATTTTAAGAGCTAAACTATCAAGATATCTTTATAATCTGTAAAAAAAAAAAAAAAAAAAAAAAAAAAATATAAAATTGGACATGGATTGTTTTGATAGGATTATTAAGTTCATTAATGAGTCCCATTGGAGGCTATGTGACCTTGGGTCCCGAAAGGGAGGGTTTTTTTTTTTGATTAATTGGACTCAGTTGATGTTCCGGTCATTTTATTCTACGGGACAGAAACCCGGAACTCATTCTATAGAGGTATCAGTGGGATCCTAGAACCCGTTCTGAAGAAGAATTGAGAATGGAAAAAATCCACAATTCTGCCGGAGATTGATCCCGGCTAACCCATCTCGCAGTTAAGCGCATTACCGTTTGTCTTAACGACCCCACGGTTGTTAAGTGATCGGTTTGTTGTGCATTCTAGACAGACGATTTCAACGAAGTTTAGGACAGGTCTCCACTTCGGATACCACCGGGGGTTCAAAAAGGCCCGAGCTGGAGTGAAAAGATTACTTTGACGAAAGAATAAGAGGATAATAAAAAACGAATCGCATTATAAAATGATTGTAATCGAGGCCTGTTATACGTATTTTTGATTAATAATTGTATGTTGATGGTAGCCATCCAAATAAAATAATAATACATATTTAAAAAGTCAGTTTCAATGCATTTAGAGATGTGGAAAAGGTCTTGGATCTTTTCAGAAGTGGAACATCATCTAATCTGATTCCGTGAAGCCCAGAATATGCTTAATCTAGCATTTAGGAACCCTTTCCAAACCTATATACAATCGAATTACAGATGTTGTGGATTTGCTCCAGGATGACAGTTGTGAGATAAAAATCATCGGTGATTGTCAGATAACTTAGGGACACGAATTAAATTAAATTAAAAATCTTAAGAATATCAAGAAATTCAAAGAATTAACACAAACATCTGCTTAAATTATAATTATTTGCATGTTAATAATGGAAGACCTGGAACCGATGTCAATAATTTTCAATAACTGTGAAATAAGATCTATGGTAAAGCTACAGTCCTCTCCTCAAAGGAGAGTTACACAATAGGAGTCCGTACTATTGTACGTGTAATAAGAAGGGTTAATGGTAGTCGACTGGGACAAAGGGGATGGAAAGTAGAGGCCTACTAAAAAGTAGATTTCACGATA